>CM060979.1:158905382-160155382 GCA_030765065.1 Deroplatys truncata
ATCACATCCGATTTCATGTTCATCTCTTATGGTTTACCGGTTATACAATATTCTAAAAAATTCCTTCCCAATGAAGAGAACTTCACGGGCTATTCCTAGAATATTCAAGATATATATTCTTATTACCATGTAAATATCCTAAAAGTATGTTCTTAAAATTAAAATTATTATATTCACTTTTGAATAAAGCGGAAATTTTGAAAAAAGTCCATGTAAAGGTAGTTTGGGATCATGGGATTTTTGTAAAAATATTAGTGCTGTATGTTTGGGAGGTGCTAATCTCGCAAACGAAATTTCCGATAAATACCAAACTTAGTGTTTGAGTTACGCTGCGTTCTCTCCCTCTCTCTCACACACAAACAAATATACACACGGGGCCTTTATCTAAAACTGATTTTTATATGGAGCGTCAAAACATATATTTCCCTCTAAATCTCGACATAAAATTTTTGGGTGGAGTACAATACCTCCTCTTACTCACTTTAGGTGGACGGCAGAGAAAGCAAAAATAAGATTTTCTATAAGTATAAGAAAAATTCTGAGAAATACATCAAGTTGTGTGACCTTTAAACAATGGGCCAGTGTTCAGACTCTATTGTTATTCAACAACTACCTAACTTCCGAAGCTCTGAACCTTCCTAGGATGTAACTAATGGAGGGGGATATCTCGCCACTGTGACCAACGCGCTCTATTGTGGCTACACCCCCCGGCGGGAATGAAGTGAAAGAGCGCAGGAAGTCCCTATAATTTCCTGTACGAAACACCCGCTCTCGCCAGTAGGCGCGATGAGTCCCGTGAAGAAGCGGCCCTTGTAAGCAGGTCAACGCGTCCTGCCGTTGGCGCCGATAAATCTTTCCGAAGCGCAGCGAACATGCCATCTGTTTATCACCAGACGTACTACGAAACCCGGAGACACTGCCTGAAAGACGAACGGGAGAAGTATGAAATGACAGGAAATAAGGGAAGGAAGATCTCGTGGTAGAATACACCATCACAGCATTCGCCTAGGCGATCAGAGGAAAACCATTAATAACCGCATGGTCAGTGTGGATGGCCACCGGGAATTGAACGCGGGACCTCCTGAATGCAGGCTACAAGCGTAGCCGCCTAAACCATTCCGCTCGTTCTGAATCTTTCTAAGAATAATATATAAATTACAATTATTCATATATGCAATTACATACAGCAAGAATGTTTCATTATAACAGTATACAGAAGGATTTTGCTTATGTCAGAACATTTTTTCCATTAAATGTTCGTTTGCCCTAACACTAAATTTCACATTGTGGCTACAAATAGTTTTCGAGTTCTATTCTATGCCAATATTAGGAAATTCACTACGTCACTGCGGCTGATACATATGCGAGTTGGAGCACTGTGTCATGCGGTTACTCTAAACTTCAGGAGACTTTCCCGGCCTTGCTGAATAGCAGTTATTTATCAACCTGAATTAATGGTAACAAAGTTAGCGAACTTTCCGTTACCTCCATAAAGGTAAACTATCTGGCCCAGGAACGCCATCAGAAGGAAGAGAGAGACGCATGGTAAACCTGGTCTAAAGTCATATTTTAAGTGCTTAATCTCCATAAAGCGTAAACTGTTTAGTTAAGTAACTGACGGAAGTGTTTCGACAATTTGCAAAAGACGTCTTAGGATATTAAATTGGGAATGAGCAGGCCTTCATAAACTAATCAGCTTAATTCATCTCCTTACAGGAACTATATAGCTCATTCGATATACAGACTAAATTGAAAACTCGCTAAATAGCTAAGATGCACGCTGAATAAAAGACTCCGATACATTCACATGACTTTCTCTACTCGCTCATCTATAAAACATGCTTACCAAAGCTTATCTCTAGCTACGATACAATAGATAAAGCGACAGTCAGATTTTCAAAGAGTGTATAGCTATGCAATGGCGGTTAAGGGGACGGATACTGATTCTTATACAAGTTCAGTATTTCAATACATAGCTTTAGTTAAAGATGTCTAGACTTCTACTGCTCAGCTAAAAATTAAATTTGCCATGAATACAGTAATTCATTGTAATTCCAGTGATACAAACAAGGCCACAAGAAAAGTCATAACTAATTACTGTTTTTGGAAAAAATATAGTGTATCTAACATTCCGGTCCACTTTACTTCAATAGTATTCAAGCATATTACTTGAGTATTTTTTAAGATATTAAGCAGTGGCTATTCTTAATTTTTAACCTAAATTTGCTTATTTCTGGCTGTATTAATGAGAACAAATTCTGAACTTTCGTAAAGGTTTTTTAAAATTATTTACACAAATATTCTTTTAAGTTTATATTTTGGATTTTTTTAATAATAATAAGTAACGTTTATAGAACACATACCTCAGCAACTGCAGTAAAAGTTTTATTAAAACAGGTTCAGCAGCTGTTGAAGAAACGTACACCTAAGTTTCAGAAATTTCCAAATACGAACAACTACATTTATCGAAAAGCTTGTGATATGTTGGCTCCATCAGCTAAGTAGTCATGACTCAGCGCGCCGCCGTATTTAAACGGATCATTTAAAGTCTTACAATATATACATAGTGGACCATTTAAGTTGAGACTGCACAATATGTTCAAAACTAAGCGTTGTAGAAAGAAATGTCTTTAATAAACGTTGCTTGATATTATGGAGAAAAGTAAATGCCATTAGTCGTGTTTTATTTGGAGGACGTTATAATGGTCATTTTATGGTTAATTCAGATTTTTAAAATGGGAACCTACATTTTGTATGCCATTTTCTCATTAGAAAATGGTTTATAAAATGCTGTTAATTTTTGATGATGAATAAACAAACAAAATAAAAAAGCTGGTTCCAAATGACGAAATGCAACTTGATCCTCAAATGACCATCCATAGATAGTCCAACCATTTATTGTGCTTTTCGTACACAGGCATTCAGAATTTCAGGTGTTTCATACAAATGTTTAGTTTCTTATGAGGGGTGAGAAAACAACATGAAAAGGGCAGGTTCCCATTTAAAAAGCTAAATTGACGATAAAATGACCATCACAACGTCCTCCAAATAAAGCACGACTAATGGCATTTGCTTTCCCCCGTAATATCAAACAACTTTTATTCAAGACATTTCTTTCCACAACGCTTACTTTTGGAAATACCGTACAGTCTCAGCTAAAATGATCCATCCTATATATATATATATATATATATATATATTATTTTGAAGTGGAAGATTCCTACTTTTTTAAGATGCAAAACAAAAAATTGTTTTGGAGCCCAAATCACTACCCAGTCTTCTGAAACCCCATGCTCTTGATGTGACCACGAAAAAAATAAAAACTGTTTAACATTTGAGAAAAGTATAAGTGTTTGAAAAGTCAAAAAGATAACAAGGAATATCTGGCAACTACACAAAAATAACTATATTTGATATAAATTGTGTGCTTTAACGAGATCTAGATTTTTTGTATAGAAAGACTATCTCTCAAGGTTTACCAATTATACAAAAGTCTTTCAGAATGAAGAACTTCAGAGGCTACTCTCAGAGAATTCGACATAAAGATTTCACGTTGCATTAAAATATCTAAAACATATGGTATGTTAATCAAAATCGTTCAAAACCAGTTTCGCGAGAATCAAAACTTTGTAATATTTTTCCTATTAAAGGATAGTTTGGGATGGGAGGATTTGTTAAAAATCTTTGTGTCGAATCCCCGGAAGCTGCTGAACTTAAATACCAAGTTTGATATTTTACCGAAATTTTATTTTTGAGTTGTGCTATTCCACACACACGCGCACACACACACACACACACACAAATACATCTGCACGCACACATTGCCGGACTTTTATTTAAAAATGCTTCCTTTTGCATTCAGGTAGCCTCAAAACATTTATTTCCAGTGAACTCTCGACATCGAAGTTTGGGTAAAATCCAATTACTGTACGAAGTTTTAAATTATAATAAATTCGCACACATACGCTGTCATTCTTACTTGACAACTATAGCGAAGATGATGAATAATCCCGGGTAAAGAAAAATTCCCACACTTCAGCCGGGAATCCAACTCAGGAATTCTGGATTTCGAGGTTAGCATGCTAACCACCAGACCACAAAAGCATCTGGTTTTTTTCCGCTTAATCTGCAATTGCATAAAATTTGTAACTTTGAGATATTATATAAAGAATATGATATACGAGCCGCATCCAGAAAGTATGCTTCCCTATTTTTTAAAACAAAAAACGAATAGTTACATGAAAAACTTTATTGGCAACAGGTACAGCAATTTTTCAGCTATTTTGCGACATAGTCGCCACAAGAATGGAGTCACTTGTCATATCGTGGGATCAACGTTTGTGTTCCTGTGTCGTAGAAGTCTGTCGCCTGTGAATGGATGGCTCTTCGTCGTTGGCAAAACGCTGACCGGAGGAAGCTCCCAGCCGAACTCCTGCAGAACAGTTGCTGCGCGCCGAGCCGTATGTGGACGAGCATTGTCATGGAGCAGCACAACACCTGCAGTAAGCATTCCGTGTCTCTTGTTTTGAATGGCACGTCGCAATTTCCGCAGTGTTTCACAGTAACGATCAGCGTTCACTGTTTCACCTCTGGACAGGAAATCAATGAGCAGAATGCCCTTCCTGTCCCAGAACACCGTGCACATAAACCTTCTGCAACGACACAGTCTGTTTGAATTTCGTCTTGACCGGAGATCCACTGTAACACCAATACATTGACTGCTGCTTACTTTCTGGGGTAAAGTGCAAAATCCGTCTCAATGCCCGTGACGATCCTGACGGGAACTCGTCGTCATCATGATACCGCTGCAGAAATGTCAGTGCTGCTCCTAAGCTTTTCACATTGTGCTCGCTTGTCAAGTTTTTTGTGCACCCACCTGGCATGTAATTCTCCACAACGCACTGCCGCACCAGCTCAACAAGGTCATCATTAATGAGGTACGGGCACCTACTGCGCTCCTCATCACGGACACTTTGACGATCTTCGGAAAACTGCCTACACCAGCGACGCACCATTCATGATGTTCGGCTCATGGATCTACAGAGCTGACAATGAATTTCGATCGGCGCTATGTTTAATGCAGTAAGGAACTTTATCACTGACCGAACCTCGCAGGCGGCGGAAAAACGAATAAGAGCCGCCATTTCGGGCCATTGCTGCCGCGCTACTGGCACCAGGCGGGAAATGTCTGGCCGGTATATGGCTGGTAGGTCATAGATCTGTTACACATGCGCAATTTTCCCGACTAGATACGTTTTCTTTAAAGGAAAAAAAAGTCGAGAAGCTTATTTTGTGGATGCGCTTCCTATATTTGAAATTAAATATAGGCGAACTCATATTCATTCTAATTTAATTATGTTTAGCTAGGAAACTATAAAGTAAACACAAAGCTCATTAAAAGAGTCATGCATATGCTTTTAAAATACAAAATATGTATCAAACTATATATACCAAGTGAGTCAGCTGCCCCTAGGTATTCATATCTATGCAATCCACAGTTTATAGTCTAATGTGAAAACATCGATCCTTTTAACAAACAAACTGTTATTATAAATCTACCCTTCTATTCGGTACTATACGCAACTAGCATTAATGATTGAAGGCCTGAATGAGAACCAAGGAGCTGCAAAAAGCCTTAAAAGGCGGCTCTTCAGGGATATAATGCTTGCAAGGAGATAGAGGAGTTTTCTCCCAAAGCGAGAGAGAGAGAGAGAGAGAGAGAGAGAGCAATTTAGCTGAGTGGGTTAGCTTCTGGAATATGGTGAAGCAAATCTTAGCTTCAGAGGTTCGAATCTAATACAAGCATCAAGTTTTTTGATTCTTTTTTTTTCTCCTTGTGTTTATTTTCTGTGTTTTAGTATACTAATTTATTTATTTTTGTTATTTGCTCTCCTGTGAGTCAAAGACACAAAAATTACAAGCAGATAATTGTGTATCATGTTTACCGTAATAATGACCTGTATCGTATCTGTGTTGTAAACTGTGTTGCGTAGTTAGCTTTAATTCTCTTGGGCGCACATCGACGATATTAAATATAACAGTTTTTGTTACATGTTTAAACCTTATGTTTCGTTTCTTCTATTGCAAAGGAGTTGTAAATGTGCTAAGTTCACGGGTAAAGGGAATAATAAATTGTTAAAGAGCGTGGATTTCATCAAGAAAGTAAATTTTCAAAATGACGACCACCTTCATCAATGAATATTTGAGTACGTTGCCGGAGAGACCTTCTTGCATGCTGTAACATGCGCAGTGTAATCTGCCTGCATTCTTCACGTATGAGTGTGCCCGTATATGATAGGGGCTTTGAGGTGGAAAACATGATTATTCTATTTTGTATACACTTATAATGTTATCAAAAATACCATTTGTATCATAATATCAAATTATAGGCCTAAAATGATAAAATAAAAGGTAATAAATGGTTAGAACTTAACCCGAAGGATTTGACTCCGAACTTAAATGACACAGTGTTAAAGCAACCATGATAATACCATTCGGCTAATGCTACATTGCGAGCGTAGGTTCCTATACGAATTAGTAATCGCAGAAATATACCCCACCTCGAATCTTTACATGCTTTTTGCAGCGCTATACAGTGTTTTGAGCTCGGTTTGGTAGTTTTAATTCAAACAAATAAACTGCATTAGTCATTACAGTTGCTGTATGAACTGAAATATGCCATAGTTTGTGACAGAAGAAAAATTATCTACCTAATACTTAGCATTTTTTGACAAGACTATACAACATTGACTAACGGCTTAGATCCAATTGGTCGCACCACGTAGATCTGCCATTTTGTTTTCAAATGGTTTTGTCAACCGATTCATGTGATAGGCTGTCCCTTCAGGGGCGTTTTCAAAGGGATTCATGAATGTACGCTAAAGAATAAAAGTTTGTAAAATCAGCTAAAGGTGTTTTTGCAGCTCCCAGTGTCAGGGTGGGATGTTTTTGGAATCGACATACATGGCGATCGCATTCTGTTCCATAAAACACTTGTGCACTGAGCTATCTGTCCTACCTCTATAAAGTGTTATGCAAATCAGCCATTAGAAGGCATTCAAGAAAGGCGTAAGCCAAATATATCGCTTAGTACGTTGCATAAATTAAAAAATAAATAGGCGCAGCTGATTCACCTGGTATTACATGGCACAGAAAGCTTCCGAAATGTTAATTGGGAGGAATTTATAATACTCAACCATGTTGCAACTCCTACGCGTCACTGAGAACATTACGAAAGGCGTCAACATCCGAAAGTCGACGGGAACCGTTCTGCTAAACATAGAACGGGCTTTTGACGGCGTGTGGCACCAGGGGCTACTACGTAAAATGCTGAACTATAAATATCGAGACACCATATCAAACTGATAGCAAAACACTTGTGCGACCGAACCTTCACCTCGGTAGTAAACAAAGCTAAATTCACACCTCGTCCAATTCTAGCGTATGGCTCCAAGGTAGCTTGCTGGAGCCCTTCTGTTCAACCTGTACATTTGTCCTTTACACTGGTGACACGAAAATCATATAGAAATCAGCCAGAGCCTCATTTTTTGCATCGGAACCTTCAAGCCGCGCTTAAACAAATAGAATCTTGGCCAACCAAATGGAGAATCAAAGTAATGTCACTAAATGTAAAGTTATAATTTTCACAAAATTAAAAAACTACTATTAGTTGAGACACAGACTGCCAGCACTAAAATTATTCATCGACAACATTAACTGGACCAAAACTTTTACCTACATAGGTCTAGTAATGGACCGCGGTCTCATCTGGTGCCTTCATATCAACGAAGTACGAAGGAAAGCCTACACCCAAATGGACAGTTCATACCCATTTATCAACTTTGACAGCCACATGGTCCCCACGATTTACAAATCACTCCTAAGACCTATATTACATAAACAGCGCCTGTATGGAGCTACGAGCAAAGCACACATTCACCGTATCGAGACTTTCCGAAAAAGATACTCGTAACAACAGCTTAAGTTCCATTGGTGGCGCCATCTAAAGAACTACATGACGACCTCTACATGTACACACTATAACACTTTCGATACTCGTCTTTGATTTGTACGGTGCCCTTAGATAAATCGGCAACGTTGTTAGCGCCGCCTCCCTCATACTCATACATCAAAGTCCACTACATGATCCTATGGTTGGTATTTGGTGTGCTGTGAGTGCGGCTAGAATAATTGGCCGTACTTTCTTTCAGAAATAATTAATGCTTCACGGCACCAAGTCTTACTTTTGGAGCAGTTTATCCATCAATTGACACATGTGTGAATGCACGGCGTATTTCAAAAAGACGGGGCTACAGCTCATAATCTCGGACTTCTTTGGATGCAATTACTGTTGATGTCTTTGCTGAGGAAGTGGTCAGTGTAGGCTTGTGACCCGCTCGATCTCTAGACCTGCAATGCTTTACGTGTGGAGCAATTTGAAAGACAAAATGTAAAACCAAAATCCCCAAACATTACAAGAACTACAAAATAATATACAGGAAGAAATAATAATTTCCCAAGAAGAGCTGAATTATGTGAATCATAATCTATTAAGACTATTACGATTTTGTTGTAAATGATCAACACTAGGTAATAAAGGCTTAACACTTAAGTCACTGCCGTCATACTAGTTTCATACGCAACGAGACTATAATGATAATACTTAAAGACACGTGTATGTTTATCAAACGAGCGATAGAGTGTTTCATAATTTTCATACGAGCGTCTTAATTACCAATAAGCCAAGTTGCATACAAGACTACGTATAGCAAGTACTGCATTCCACCCAAAAATTCGATACCGAGATTTCACGGTACTACATGGTTTGAGGCCCCCTGAATCCAAAAAAGCACTTTTAGAAAAAGGCCCGTTGGTGTGTCTGTATGTTTGAACAGCATGACTCAAAAACGAAAAGTCGGATAAATACCAAACTTGGAATTTAGGTTCAGCATCCCTCAAAGATGCGACACGAACACCAGAATACCCTTTATATGGAACATTTTTGGAAAATTTTGATTTTCTAAAAAATGGTGCTAACGATTTTTATTAAAATGTCATACGCTGAAGATATTGTTATGGCAAATAAAACGTTTAGCTTGAATTTCTGGAAATGTCTCCAAAAGTCCTCTTCATTCTGAATGACTATGGCACAACTGGTAAACTGTAATAAATAGACAAAATGTTCCTACACAGAAAATGTAGAGCTTGTTAAAACACAAAATTTATGTCATATACATTTTTTGTTGAGTGAACCATTTCCGAGGTATTCCTTGTTATTTGTTTGAACTTTCCAATGTTTATACTTTCTCTCAAACGGGAATTCATGATTCTTTTTTTATGTCCTGGGAATGCAAAGAGAATGGAATGCTCCGCATAGCAGCCAGCTCTTAAAATATTTGACTAAAAATAGCTTGATAGTTTCTGAAAATGTTTATCTCCATTAACGTGAAATAGATGGGGAATAAGCGTTTGTAAAGATAGTTTGTACAAGAGTAGATAAAGTCTCAGAGTTTTTTACATAAAAACGCATGCGAGTAGTTCAAGAAACACCAGTACTATGAAGTCCATTTATTGATTATTGCAGGTAACGTGAAAACAACACATAGTAAAGCAAACGAAATTAACTAAATTTATTAGAATATTAAAATTACAATGAACAGAATTCATTTTTTAAATACACATATGTAATTGTTTATTTGGGGAATGGATCCCAGCGGACTGCTGCTTTAAAAGGTGTTAGAGGATATGGGCTGCGCACAGCTAAGCAAAAACACAATGAGTCCCTGAAGCAAAATGGATACCATTATAGTTCAATTACGTCATATGTAATCAGTGCATTCAAGTGTGGTCGACCAAAATAGCTATAGATTCTCTGCTTACCGTATAACATTGTTACTTACTGTAGTATGTGTCTCCATGTGTTTGGATTTATGTTCAGTTTTGACTGTAATGCCCCTTTTTGTTAAGTTAATTTGACGAAGTGCAATATTTTGATCATATTAAAACACTTCGAGAGGAAAAGAATGTAGCTTTAAAAATTTATCCATTAAGTTTGTACCTCGCCCGTTATCGTAACCCGCCGAAGAGCACCCTGCTTGTTTCATTCTGTCGCTTTAGTTGCAAGTTATTCTACCGTTTAACTCGATTCAAAACAGAATCAGCGTAGAATGAATAGTATTGATTGCGAGGTATACACTTTGTGTAAAACATTAAAGAATTTACGGCACCAGTTAATTTTCTGATAAAGGCTGAATTGAATTTAGAAGGCGTAACTAACATTTCGAAAGCGAATGCATTGATAGTACTTTCCCAGCTGTTGCATGCATTATCCAACTCGACGCATTCATAAACCCATGGGTGTGGTGAAAACAACCGGCAAAATCAGATAAATACATTTGAAGTAACTGCAAAAATAAAGTTTGGCATTCGTAGAGATCTTTCTGTGAAAGCTGCAAAAAGCGATGCATGTTTTTATCATAATATAAATCTGATTTTAAATCTGTTTACTAAAATATGTTAAAATTAATTATGTCGTCATCAGAACTTGTGTGGGTTTTGTTCCGAAATTTGAAGGCTGGCGTGAATTGTTACATATCATTACCGTGCTAAGTAAATTACATAGAGAGATTAATTAATTATGGGATACGAATGCCTATTACTCATATCACCAGATGTGTCAAGGGCGAAGGCATAAACAGAAGCACATAATAACAGAATCAAAAATGTCTTCGTCCACATGGGTTCACAAATGGACCTTTAGGGAGATAATTCCCCGATGCATGGGTGCCATCCGACGCTGTTTACACATCGTACACTGTGCTGTACTAATATACCTGATGATGCTTCAACACCACATGTTTCTGAATTCTTGAGACGGTACGTTACTGGGAATTAGATATAATCAAAAGTGGATAGGACATTGCAGGCTTGTCTTTGGCCTGTAAAATAACTTCATCCAATTGCTTTGTTTTTGTTTGTTTTTTACTTTCTCTACCACTGTCTACAGCAAATACCCAACGAAAAATAAATAAATAGAATTTTATTTATGGACGCTGTTTAACTCCTGTTGTCCTTAGCGGCCCATTCTACATTGGGGTGAAAGACCAGTAATTTTGCTCAGAGGCCTCTTTATCAGGCTTGAGGTTCTTTTATGCGCCGTAAATCTACGACACGGGACATCCAGCTTTACTTCCTTTCCGAAGGAAGCCATGCTAGCAATTTTTACGGCCGAGAAACCCATCGCCCTCCACCGGATTTGAACCCACGACCTCGGGACCTGGAGGCTAGCATGGTAACCACTACACAACGCAGACGTCATGCCGTGGGATGTAGCTCCGTAGTAAAGTGCGAGGCTCGCATTCGGAGGTCCTAAGTTCGTTTCCCGTCTACCGTACTCTCACTTTTGAGTATTTCGTAATCGGTAGGCAAATGCTGAGATGGTTCTCATTCATCATGATTTCCATTCCATAATTTCCGTTAATTCCGTTTCCTTCCCATCTTTCAGTTGTGTTCCTAGGTTTCATAGCATATGGCGGTGTCGGGCAGATGGCGCGAATGCTTGCTCAAAGGAGCGGACACCAGAGCGGACCATGCTTGGTCGACGGGACGCTCATTGCCCCCTCTAGTTAGCTCCAGAACTGGGACGGGTCTTCTAGCCTGGAATCATTAGGCACTACAATGCATTCTTTGGCCTTTCTGTAGGCTCCTGTGGTTTCCTCACTTCATCCCTTGCTCCTCGGGAGTATCAGCCACAATATCGGAGGGTAATGGCTCAAGGTAATGTCTGTGACCCACATTCGAGAGATCATGGGTTCGATCCACGCGGCCAACCTTCCTGGTCCATGGGTTTTTTCGGGGTTTCCTCGGGTGCCTAGGCGAATGCTGCGATCATTAAGTCCCACGAATGTCCTGTCCCTACATTTCACCTCCAATCGCATTTCAGTTCACCTTTCATCTGCTTCGTTTCTTTCAGGTTGCAGGAGTCGGCGGAAGGTCTCGGCGTATGCATGGCAGAGAAAAACAAATATTCTGTGGACCACTTCCCACCCCGGATTGGAGACTATCTCTGGTTCCCAGGCCCCCAGGAGATGTGTTCTTACGAATGTTTATCTCGACTAATATGAAGTAAATGGAAAATAAGCGTTTGTAAAAATAGTTTATATAAGGGTAGAGGTCACGCAATACATCAGATTTTCAGAAGAAATGCCCTCTGTGTGTGTGTGTGTGTGTGTGTGTGTGTGTGTGTGTGTGTGTGTGTGTGTGACTTTATCACCTTAAAAACAGATATGACGCATTTGAAAATTCAAACCAATAACAACGAATATATGTGAAATGGTTAATCCCATTTAGGCTGTGTGTGTGTGTGTACAGCATAAATCAAAAATGAAAAGTGGGATCAACACCAAACTTGGTAAGTACGTTCAGTACCTTTCTAAAATGCGACACTAAGATTTTTAAGAAAATCTTCCTACTCCAGACTATTCTTTATATGGAACATTTTTTGCAAATGTTAATTTTCTAAAAATTGAATAAGGATTTTGATTAAAATTGCGTATATTCTAGATATTTACATGACAAATAAAATTTATATCTTAAGTTTTCTGGGGATAACCTGAAGAGTCCACTTAATTGGAAGAAACTTTATACAATCTAGTATAATTGATAAAGGTTAAGAAACAGACAAAACGTACTATACAAAAAGTGTAGGCGTCTTTAAAACACAATTTATTTCAAATTCCTTTTTTGTGGTGTAAGACGTTTCTGGGATATCCGTTTTCAAATGTACGAATGGTTCATTTCTCTTAAAGTCCTGTCAATATTCAGTTGATTCTCGCGATTGCATGAAAACAGTATGTAATTTTAAGGCCAGCATAAAGCTTCCAGTTCTTAAACATTTGATTATTGCTGTTCCCTTTGTGTTTACAAAGAAATCTGTAATGTAGCTATTTTTGCAAAGGTTTTGTTTCGATTAAAATGTAGTAGATAGAAAAAGAAGCTTGAATAAGAATAATAAAAGGATAGAGAAAGTCAGTGAATGTAACACATCAGGGAATTTTTTTCTTTTTTTTTTGGCGCACGTTCAACCCGAAGTTAGTCCTCTTAAACAAAATAGTCCAAAACTGAGGCGGCCGTGCGCAAAGCTACAAGTGAGAGTGCATAGGGATAGGGCATTGACAATTTATAGGTAATCTCTACAGGGTGGACCATTTAAGTTGAGACTACAATATCTCCAAAACTAAGCGTTGTACAATGAGATATTTTGAATAAAAGTCGTTTGATATTATGGTGAAAGTACATGTTTTGTTTCGTGAACCGATAATCATTTTAGGGTCAATTCCATTTTTAAATGGGAATATACATTTTGTATGTTGCTTTCCCGTTCCTCATAAAAAATTAAACAACTTAAGTATAAAACACCTTGCAATTGTTCTTACCAAAATTTGGAATAACTGTGTACGAAGAGCGCAATGAATTGCTGAATCCATTCAACACAGTGCAACATAATAACAGTAAGCGTGGTGGCAATTAGATATCGCAATGAAGAATTGCAAAGTGATTTAAAAAATGTTGTTAAGTTCTTTTATTACGAGTGAGATAACAATAAAAAATGCAGGTTCCTCTTTTAAAAAAAATTAAATTGACTTTAAAATGACCATCACAACTTCCTCCAAATAAAATAACACTAATGAATTTACTTTCCCCTATAATATCAAGCAACTTTTATTCAAGGCATCTCTTTCTACAACGCTTAGTTTTGGAGACATTGTAGTCTCACTTAAATGTCCACCCTTTATATATGTTAAAAGCATAGTGCAAAGAGCTCCCACATACGGCAGCATGTGCAGCAACAAACTGTTGATAATTAATAAAACCTTCATGAAGGTTTTTTTTTAAAAAGTCGCAGTTCGAATTATATTTGAGGTGCTACCTTTATAGAGAAATGTGATATGCAATATCTATGTTGTTAAAATCAATACCTGTGAAACAGAAACACTTTATATAAAACTAAGGCTATTTCTAGCAACGTTTGCTGCCAATAGTTCTGGAGCGCAAGTGTACAGAACATAAAATAAATCAAACCAGAAGTGGTTCATGACAACACATTCGAAATTATCACGCTAAAGCGTGTTTGAGAACCCATGTTTACTAAGGCGTTTTTGTGGCCAATTGTCCTGTACATTTCACTGTTTCAGTTTGTACCATAACTACTTATCATTCTTATAATTTACATGTCAATCACAGCTCACACACAGTTTCTCTGTCCCATCAAACAGTGCAATATAACGTTCATGTAGCTGTTTCATCAACAGAAAGCAGCTGCAATACTCTTTACTGTCAGCATTGGAAAGGTAATCATAGGATTAGTCTAGTTCTTGCTCCATACAAGTTTAAATCTTAAATTTTCAATTTATATTTTGTATTACTCATGCTTATCTGATAATTATTCGGAATTCTCTGTTTCCAATAAGTCATAACACACATTGCAGCTTGAAGGTTATTTATTTATATGTTTAAATCATAATTACACAGAATTTTCTTGTCCATATACAACGTTGTCTTAAAAGCATACAATTTACTTAATTGAACTCGCTACTATTTATATTGATTTTGTTAACATATACGAAAGTTAATTTCTTGAAAGTCGTGATTCTTCTCGACGAGGTGTACTTCTTAGGGAATGAACACAAGAGACGGAGCTGGAATCGGGTAGTCAGGCTTTATTCACAAGACTGTGATTATTCTTGTAGTAGTTATAATGGGGAACACAACTTTAAGCCTAAAGTCTTCGAGAAAATATTCTTATAGGAGATTTCAAACAGGCAAATGTATCAGAGTGTTTCAACACTGAATATTTGTAACCAAGTCAGGCTTTATTTGTTTATGGTTCTCAAATGGAGTAAGACTAAAGCTCGTTACAATGCTTTCTGTAGCACTCTTAGCTAAGTGGTAGAGAGCTAGCTTACTGTTCCTGTGGCTCCAAGCTCAAATCTCCGTAGAGCTACTCAGTTTTTACCTTTAACTTAAAATGATGGAGTACACAAATAACAGGTTTTCTTCATCTTTTTATTTATGTGACGTTTATTTAGTACCGGTAGATGGTAACCATGACATTAATTCATTGGTATAGGGGAGGTTTCACAGTCAGTCGATTTAATTTTATAACCACTAACTTCACTATTATTATAATTATATTTGTCAGTAAAGTGAAGTAACAAAAGCAATATTAGTTAGTTATATTACAGTAAAATGAATTGTAAAAAGTGTGCATTTCGACACAACCGCCCTCACGACAGTTACGAAAACCATCGACAAGTAGTGACTTGGCCAGGTTAGCTCATCATCAGGAAAGGGAGAAGCTTCCAGAAATTTCGAGAGATGGCTAGACTTATTTTTTGTGTGTTAGCCAAGTCGCCTGTAGGGGAAATGTTCATTAGCTCGCCACGTTAGGGGAAAGGCAGTGCTGTTGCTATCCTCCCTCTCCCCGACACCGAGTCCAGCTCGAAACGACGTGAAGAAAGAAACATCAGTCGGCAAGGATTCAGTCGGCGGGCTACTAGACCAGCAGTTTGTAAACACGTCGCGTACACCCGAGGTTCCGGCTTTTGTAAAACGTTTTTAACCTATTTTCCTGAGTAATTATCTAAATTTCCATGACAGGTATATTCGGTAAAATCATTGTGAATTCCCTTAGAAACGTGTTGTGGGGAAATTCTTTAAATTCTGGTGTAGGTTGCTATTCCAGTATTTTGAGTACACACTAAATTAAAACTTCAAAATAAAACAGATATGTTGAAATGGGAGAATGTGATTTTCACGTTTAATGTGGAAACTTGTTAGCAAAATAAACCAAGATACATACTTGAATTTTAAGAAAGAATTTTGTAATTTTAGAGTTGTTAATACTTGGACATTTTGGGTGTTAGGGAGAGGGAGGACAGCAACAGCGCCGACTTTCACCTAACCGTGGGGAGCTGACGAACATTTCCCCTGCACAGTTTTCAATTCATGTTGTTCCTTTATATTGCCTTAGTCATTTTTCCTTTGTCTTGGGCCTCAGAGTTTTCCTGATTGTGGAACGAGATCCACACTTGCGATGCGGTGTTGTGATTTAAGACGAAGGTCAAGTAAATCACAAAGTAGAGGTTTCGTTAACTGTAAACTGTAAAATTAACAATCCGTTACGGAGAGTCGAATGGAGCTGTCTGCGTAGAAGTTAAGTATCTCCAGGCCAAGCACGGTACAGAAGTACCAAAATTAGTGTCTTGTGGCTTGTAGAGGGTTAGACAAAGCAGTGCACCAAAGTTGGTTGTGAATCCCAGCTCAATAGAAGTTACCTTGAGAAAATTTAACTGCTCAAAAGACCGGCCACTTTTAGTATGACTGTGTTCATATTGAGGTTTTGTTCACATTTTAACATATGCTGTCCTGATTTTGTGATTGAAATTCGCAACTTGAGAAGGATCACTAATGGGGATTAAAAAAAAGAATCCCTTTAAAGAATAAAATGTTATGTTTAATAAACCATACTTTTTAAACATCTTATTATTAAAGTGATTACAAGTATATAAGTTTTATTTCGTAGTTTTCTTGGTTTTTTTACGGAATATATATATATATATATATATATATATATGCTTGAATGAAGACCAAAAGCTTACCAGGAAAAAGGAATTAATTTAGATCACCCCAACACGCACATGGATGGGGGCCGCAACTTGTTGGCAGCAAAAAGTCCGGGACCTTGGTGTGGAGAAGGTGAAGGCGTGGGTTTTATGCTATACTGAGAAATTGACACGTCTGGCGACTCTACATATTGAACAAAAGAAAAAGGATGCAGGGAGATGCTGCTAAACCGTAGACCGGCCACGTACACGGCTGGCTCCAACGAACACTTCCATTAGAGTCACGTTATCTTACCTCCACCAACCGTGCCTAGTCGAATCCAGACAGGGCTGACGTCATACCAGACGACTTCAAAAAGATTTTTCCCTTTGGCGTGGTCCTCACCGAAAGGAAACCCCGTTAAGCCGAAATATTACTAAATAAATACAACAATGCTACGTCTGGTAGCAACAATACAGCATAACAGTGCGTCTGGTAATGACAATAAAATTAGTAATACGCCACAATTTACAGGGTTATTACAAATGATGGACCCGATTTCACAGATTTGCTGTAGCTACATTATTTCACATGTTTTCACACAACTTTGCAGACATACAGAAAAACTCAAAAAGTTTTTTTTTCACATATTACTCCATCAGACTTTTTTTCTTTGAGGAACTGCAAAATATGTAATGTATCGCAATTGCCGCGTACGCTTCATTGTTAAAAACGCACGTAAGCAGCATATCACAATCAGATCTACGGAGGGTAGTTTCCAATAAAATTAAGTGGGTTCAGCTTGTGTGTCTGCCCGTGTACTTATGGTGTAACTACACAGTGGCTTTCTTAACACCCTGTATAAGAAGAGCTAGAAGAAATCCGAAAGAATTAATTCACGTAGGAATGGACTGAAAATTTTTCGCTCATAGTGAAGAGATGAGGAAGCTTCCTAAACCTCAAGTGATGATATCAGTGGGCTTAACTACCTTCCCCTCAAAAAATAACTGCCGTTAAACTCTTGTACTCTCCGGTTCTAGTATATCTGCAAAAAGCTGAACGATGTATAATACTTTGATTCATACCAAGTTACATGCTGTAAATAGTGCTTTTCCGTTTCTTTGATGGCTGATTAAATTTAATTTCAGGACACCATAAACTCAAAATTAAATAACGACGCACTAAACGGTTATGGCTAGATGTTAATACTTTCACTTAAACCTTGCACAAGCTGTAATCCAATTTCGTGGGCCGTATGTACCAACCTGACCGTAGAAACTATGCACGACCAAGCAGCATGCTCCAGTAGCATTTGCCTCAGGTGATAACCTTTGACATTTATTCAAAATGTTAGTTTGGGTGAGCAAATGGAAGGGGAATTTATCCTTGAGACACTACACGCGTCTTTCCATAGTGGCACCACTTAACTCTAATAGGTGAAGTATTCTACTCCAAACAAAAGTTCAATATGGAAGTTTCATATAATTCTTAAGGTCCCTTGTTTAGAAAGGATATGTGCTGCGTGTAGCGAGTACAGCATAACTCAAAATAAGTTTATTTCTATAAAAATAATTTACATTTTGTAAATGTGCAAGTATAAAACTGCTTGAAAAGCAAAATATATATCACACGTGTTGCAGTGATTTTTTTCCAGCGATAATGTATTTCGAAGTGCTTCGTTCATACTTTCATGGTGTAAAGTTAAATTTGTTGTACTCCGTCCTGGTAATCTAACGGACCTGCCTGTTTTGTCTATTTTACTGCACGTATGTGTATCAACTATATTAAATCCTCAAAACGTTTATATATTAATTAGTGCATACAGCGGATATAATAATATATAATAGCTCAGTTTTGCCATTTTAATCTTCACTTGGTCTTTACATCCTTTTTATTTGTGAATATTTATTAAGTTTAAATTAATACGGCAGCTATGTATGAGCTGCAGGTTACTGATTTGTTTAAGGTCGTGGATAATTGATCGCCATTTGGATACCGAGATTAACCAGGGCTATTCTGTAACTTACTGGTTAGGAAGATTGTTTCCGTTACTCTAAGATCAAGCAGCACTATAGGTGCGTCCATTTCCAGTCATAGTAATACTGCTAGCGCTAGCAACGTGGTCTTGGCTCTTGGACCACAATTTTCTTCCTCTCAACAAAGATGATGTTACAGAATATCAAATAGCGCATAGCAACTGGTTAGCGGCCTTAACAAGTTGTTAAAACTTAAACAAGATGTTACAGAGTGGGTGTGAATGTTGGTGACTTTGCTACTAGAACCACCATGTCCGACACCTTTTTTAATCTTTCTTTTTTAATTAATATATATATATATATATATATATATTTACACATACATAATTAACCGAAGTTAATTATACTTTTCAGAGAACTTATTTTTTCATGACTTTATATTAAAAACATGCCAAGATGAGGGTAAGGCGTATAAAGTATAATTCATTTCAATTAAATGTATATAATAATTAAAAACAAAACCTTAAGAAACCCATAAGCACCCAGTATTAAAGCACTTGCGATGGCAGGTCACCAATTGAGATTGTATCTAGTGAGATGCCTTGGTGGTCTATCTAGGAAAAATTTGAGGCCATTGGGGAATTCACTGTGCCACCGGCATGTTGCCACAGTTGCTCATTGGTTAGAGTAACCGTACGGATAACCTGTTCAAATCCCGGCTATGGCATTGAATTTTTCAGTTGACTCTATAGTAAAAATATGCCAAGGATAGGCTAAGGTCTCTAAAAAGTATAATTAATTTCAATTAATTACATATATCATTAAAAATGAAAAACTATTTCTATCATTCACTATCGCAAATACATTTGTGCTAAGAGCATTAGAGAATCTCGGAGGTAGAAACTACTTGGCTTCGTTTCGTGTTTTCAAACTCTTCCTCATTCTCCAGTGATGCACTAACCGTACTTGTGTCGAAATAAACAGTGCTTTTCCTTCACTCTGTGGCCGCCGTACGGCAGTTTGCGCACCGGCCATCGTAGTTCGGACTCCCGCCGAACAGTTATAATATCCCCACAACCGCCTCACGTTCTCATATATACTGCTACAATTACAATAAGCATATACCTTATCACAAGAGATGTAGCAAACGTTGTCCTTCTCCATCCGAATATTTCTGGTATTTTTCAGAAAATTTTCATTCACACTGGAGAGTTCAATACTTCAAATTGAATGAATTTCTTGCCTGATGTTTTCTTTTAGTTCTTTTACTGTATGGAGTTGTTCAATCATCTTTTTTCTTAAGTTCCATCGTACATAGAAATCACAGTTAATTCAGGGGATCCCTTATATACTGTAAATCTTTACTGATCAACCTATCTTCAAAACTTTCATGTATTAAATAGAATGTCTCATTAGTTGTATGCACTGTAGGAAAGAAAGGCCCAGATTTACATTGAACGTCGGTCAGATGTTCAAAAAATAGTATCCCTCATTCCAGTATCTCTCTGCATTTATTGCTTTTCAGTAAAGTATAGGACATATTATTCTGAATACATTTATTGTCCATCAATTTTAACGTCATGCAAGGAAATCTTGTGTGTAAAATCGGGTTTCTCTGTAATCCAATATGTGTTATGTTGCGAAGAAACATAGCTACATAAACGGAATCATGCTTCGTCAGAGAAGACTATAAGCGTGGGTCAGTTATTTTTATCATTTCGCAAAACCCATACTTTGGAAGAACTAAAAGATAATATCAAGTGTAATATTCTCAATTTCGGATAATGCGGATATAGGACAATATTTTTTATGATAAGTTATGTGCTTACTATCTTTTTAGTTATAACTTTAAACATGACAACATGAGGCGGTTACGGGAATATTCTGTTTCGACGGAAGTCCTAGCTGTAGCGGCCGGCGCGCGAGTAATGGCCACAGTGTGAAGGACAAGCACTGTACTATGAAGGTGTAAACCACGAGGCGAAGGAGAGCCTAGAAAACAATTAAATACACCCATTTTTGTCGAGAAAAGGCCTGTTCTTAGCCAGTCATATGTTCATTCAGAATCGCCATTGATAAAGAGGAAGCTCTCGCAATAATTGCTTCTATTACTGCCCTCCATTACGCTATTATTAAAGATGCTCCATGGAATGCCCATGGTTTGTCTACATTAATCATCTCATGATAAAATCTTTGACACACGCCGTCCTTGCAACATCCGCCACGCCCTTTTGCCGCTGATCTAGCAATTGAAATTGCCCATCTGTTAGTTTCCGCTGAAACCATTATAGAACACTATTATCTGTCCTCGATAACTTCTGCTCTTAGCGTTGCATCTAGTGTAAGCTACCTAGAACTACTTAAATATAATCTAATTTGATGCATTATTTCCGCAAATGACAAAATATCATATCCGCTGTTTATTATTATAATATTAAGAAAAAGATGTGATGCGAGGCCTTTACACGAGTTTCTGTATTCACTCGTCAACAAACCATTCTTACAAAAGTGTATCCTTCGCTCTATTTCTTGGTGATCGAGATAAATACCCATTACCTACTTAAACACTCCGCTTTAGGTATAAGAAGTATAAAGTAGGCTAATGCGAGTCATTATTTTTTAAAAGAGAAGTCGGCTTTGAACGTGATGGCTTTGAAATTCTGTACTCTCGCATGACCGAGAGAAAAAAAATCTGATGTGATACATTCACATCACTTTCTCTACTATCTATCGTTTATATCTATTCTTACTATAGCTTGTTTTTGTATCTAGTACATTTCAATCCAAATAAAACCATTGCAGAAATAGCTACATTACACATTTCGTTATAGATACAAAGGGAACATCGATAGTCAAATGTTTAAAAACTGGACGCTACATGCTGGCCTTAAAATTTCATACTGTTTCCATGACATCGTGAGAAACAGCTGAATATTGAAAGGACTTTAAAGAATGACCAAGAAATGAACAATTCGACCCATTAATAACGGATATCTGAGAAACGGCTTACGCCACAAAAAGTAGTTGAAATATATTGTATGTTTTAAAGAGATCTACATTTTTTTGTGTTGTGCGTTTACGTCTATCGCTTAACGCTTATTAGTCACACAAGATTACGCAAAACTCCATCAGAATGAAGAGGGCTTCAAAGGCTATTTCCAGAAAATTTAAGGCATAAATTTTATTTATTATGTAAATATCTTTAATATATGGTATTTTAATAAAAAAATTTGGGGAGTTTTTTGTAAATAAAAACCTTTTAAAATATTCCATGTAAAGGGTAGTTGGGTTGGGAGGATTTTATAGTAAATCTTCGGATCGCATCCTTGGAAAACACTGAACTTAAATACCAAGTTTGGTGCTTATCCGACTTTTCGATTTTGAGTTATGGTGTTCACACAGATAGACACAGACACACACGGACATTTCTAAAAACGCTTTTTTTATACTGGAGTCTCAAAACATGTATTTCCGGTGAAATCTCGGTATCGAATTTTTGGATTGAATGCAATAGCTCCTCTAACGTACTATGTACGTGGTAGAGAAAGTAACTAAGTGAATATAAATATATATTAGCGAGTTACCACCTAAACTAAATATCTTGTGTGTTACATCCACATGACTATCTCTACCCATTATTCATCAAACTATTCTTACAAAAGCGTATTCTTCTGTCTACTTCATGCTAATGGAGGTAAAACCTATTTATACAAATGTTTTTATTGCACATTTACTTATAGGTACAACGGAAATAGGGGAATGCTGGGCTTCAGCAATATAAGGAGAAAATAAGGAAAAATAAACTACATCCCAACTAAGAAAGGTACGCAACAGCTGTGTTCACAACGCTCATGCAGAAACTGTAGAATGGTGTCTGACCTGTGAGCGCAATGGTCACCTTTTAACGGTGTTTCTCGGTGGTTCACGCTTATAAGCTACTGAAAACAGAGCGTGGAAAAACGTTTTTTTTTGTCGAGAGGTTAAGAAAGTAGCGCTTGCACTCACAAGTTTCTCGGTTTGAACCTCGCAATAGTTATTGTTATTTTTATATTGTTAATTTTATGACTGTATGTGTATGACATAATATTGCATTAATGTAACTTTAGAATTTTAAGCTTTAGGCATATCTATACACACAAACACAATTCCTCTAAAATACTTGTTTTAAATAACTAAATAAGTAAGTGAAAATAAACCTTTACCTTCTAAAATTAAAACACACAAAAAATAAACAAAGGTAATATCAGGTTTATGAACCCTAATAACCTATAACTGCCTTTATTTTCGGGTTATAGTAGATGAAATTAAATGCGTGTAGTAACATGGAAGAGAAACTACAACATTCCAGGCTTCTTGAATGTGTGTTCTTAAAAATCTTCGCGTCGCATCCTTGGAAGATGCTGAAATAAGTACTAAGTTTGATACTCATTAAATTTTGCTTTGGGGTTATGTTGTTCTCTCTCTCTCTCTCTCTCTCTCTCTCTCACACACACACACACACACAATTTTTGGTTGGAATACAAAACAACTTCTCAATTTCCTAGGTACGTGATACAGAAAAGAATAAGTGAACCTACTTTTCACGTTACATTACTCAAAATATACATTATACATATAATATAATATACATATTGTGCTTAACTGGCAATGATTTCAAATTAAATAATACGTTCCTAATTTCAACATGCGCAACCAACATATGAATGTTTATTAATTACGATGGAAAGAGAAAACTTAATCGAATAAGGCATGTCCGAAGACAATACGCACCTAGGAATGGTCTCAACTACGAAAAACTAACCATACGAAAATATTCGTATGACTTTCTCTACCGTCTATCGTTTATTAGTGAGTATGGAAACTATTTTTATTAAAGCTTATTTTTATATCTAATACTTTTTAATCCAAATAAACCTTTGCAGAAATAGCTGCATCACACATTTCGTTATAGATAAAAATCGAACAAGGACAGTAAAAGTTTAAGAACTGGATGCTTTACGCTGACATTAAATTCCATATTATATCCATGCAATCGCGAGAAACAACTGAATGTTGAAAGGACTTTAACTGACCATTAAGAATGTATATCTCAGAAATGGCTTATTCCACAAAAACTTATTTGAAATAAATTGTGCGTTTTAGAGACATCTACATTTTCTGTATACTACGTTTTCGTCTATCGCTTAATGTCTAGCAGTTAAACAACATTATACAAAATTCCTAAAAAATGAAGAGGACTTCAAAGTCCAGAAAATTTAAAATACAAATTTTCTTTGTCATGCAAATAGTTTTATATATGGTATTTTATTCAACATCGTTAGAGCCATTTTTAGAAAATAAAATTTTTCGAAAAGTGTTCCACGTCGGGGATAGGGGAATTTTCTTGAAAATCTTCGTGTCACACCCTTGAAAGATAATGAACTTAAATATCAAGTTTGGTACTTATCCGACTTTTTGTTTTTGAGTTATGCTCTTTACAAACACACACACATACGCAGACATTTTTATAAAAATCATTTTTTTGATTCAGGGGGCCTGAAAATGTATTTTAGCGGTGAAATTTCGATATCGAACTTTCGGATGGAATGCAATACTTCCCCCACTTACTATAAGTAGTAGAGAAAGTAACAACAAAATTATGCCACTTGTCCTGTAGCCCGGTTTGTAGAGCGCTCGTCTGTTGTGAGGTGTCCCGGGTTCGATTAGCGGCTGACCACGAAGTATTTTTCTTTAAGCAAGAAGTGTGCCTAGAGTCTGGTGGGTGAATACGGGTGTGCTCGTCTGTGTTATGGATTATTTAATAACGAATTCGTCTTTTAGTAATGTTTACGGATTTCCGCTAGCCAAAACCCTAAGCACAGGTGCTAAATCGTAATTATTACAGCTAATCTGCATTGAGCACAACTAAATACGACAAATAGATACCGAAAGTTGACAAACTTAAAACAAAATAAAGAAATGTATATTTTAATTATCTATACAGCTTTTCCTGCAATAGTGTTTTCTTCTCTTATGGTTTGCCATTTATACAAAACTATACAGTATCCTATCGATAAAGAATATTTCACAGACTGCTGACAGAAAATAAACATATGGATATCGCACTTTTATTTCTGATGTCAAAACGGTTTATACTTTAATTAAGATCGTTAGATCCGTTTTTGCGCGCTCATTTATTCTATCTTCAGGTTTATCTTAAAAAATGCTCAGTGTTTTTATGTTAAAATAATTCTTGTTTTGGATTCTCTGACTGAAATGTCAATCTCTAACTTTGGCTGTAATACAATACTTTCTTCACCTGCTATTGGTAGATGGTAGAGAAAGAAATAATTTAGTTATCTATAGCATCACTTCAAACTAAGGTAAATCTCATCAGCAATTTTATTCGTGCTTTTATTGGCTCTAGGTATAAATACTTAGTAGTTAGTGTGAACGAGTTTAACACTATATACACACAGATCCGTATCAATCATATGAATCCACATGTCGTAGTACTGTTGTAATATAGAATACCAAGATAAAAAACCGATAAAAATTGTAGTAAAATTGAAAAAGAGAAGTAAAAAGTCGCTACAAGAAAACACAATTACACGAATGAAATTAAGACAAAAAATTCAAGCATAGCGTCTTAAAGGGACAAGGTGATGCAGTAATTTGTATCACAAATTACTTAAATGTAAATAATGATTGTAATATGAATATGCATTTTTATGTGACATTGATTTGAGATGTTTGTTGATTGTAATTATTGTTGGGAAGTAAGTTTATACTGCCTTACTGAAACTGACAATAATAGCGTGCAATAATGCAGCGAGGGGGTGAGCTGTTTATCATTATTGGAAACGAGGAAGTTACGTAATGTTGGCGCGTTTTTTCGTTGAGAATCTTCTGGAATGTTTACCTAGAGCATATGTATTCATAATTTTCATTGGATATTAAAATAGACGCTAATGTTGGCGCGTTTTATTAGCCAATTGCAGTTCAGTTATAATCTTTAGGCATATCGGGGAGTGGGAGTATAAATAGAGGCTAGGTTAGAGGTAAAGTCAGTCAGTCGTTCAGTTCATCAAAAATCTGTGTACACTACACGTTGTCTTCAGTCAGTTAGTTCGGCAAACGTCGGGTATCGATTCACAAGTTACGCGCAGCAGAATTATGAAAGATCTAAAGTATGGTAAAGTTAATTATACAAAAGATTGAAGTACGTGGATTAAAAGAATTATCAGTAAGAAGTTGTTATAACAGTTTCAGTTTGGCGAGTGTTAAGATCAATGTATAAATGTGATAGTTAACGTGTTCGACAATAAATGTGTAAAACAAATTTCTTCATCAGTGTTCTTTTTGGATAAAAGATTCCTTTCCGTTTACACAACCCTGATCAAGAGACATGTTCGAGTGAGAAATAATAGCTAGCCGGAGGACAGTCAACAAAACTTAAAATTCTTTCAAACACTAATACTACCACAAATTGCTAACACTAGATGGAGCTACAAACCGAACAAATGAATGGCGTCACAAGATGGCTTCACATGATGTAAACACACATACACAAACATCACAAGTAATAACATTATAAGTAATACCACTTCAAATTGGCTCCCAAACGTGGGGCTACAATAATGTTAAATAAATACAACATAAATACCGTTACAAATTGGCGCCCAACGTGGGGCAAAGTGACCAGGAAAGGGGCAAAGTAACCAGGAAAGTAGCAGAATTAACCAGGATGTGGAATGAATGGAGCAGTGAATTGATCTACAAGACGCAGATTCCAGAAACAACATAAGGGACGACAGACTACGCGGATGATTGGACATCGTAATTCCGAGATTACAAGGCAACAGGTGAATTCAACTACCAAAACATCGAGAAGACGCAGATTCCAGAAACAACTATAGGAACGACAGACTACGTGGATGAGTGGACACAAAAACATCGAGACAAAGCAGATTCATCATAACACAACCCAGAAGCGACATATAATCTAGGAGAGAGGGGCAGAAAGCTGGACATCAAAGCTACATCAGCATATAGCATCAGAAAGGTTAGAAACGTGTGATTTTTATTCCCAAAAAAAAGGTGTAAAATTTTAAATGTACCTTAGGAGCGGTAGGATAAACAAAACAATGGCTACTAATAATACAGAAGAAATAATTATGGAGGGAGATAATGTAACAGTTAGCTGTAATTCAATACAGGATACAGAAAATAGCTTAATCAATGTAGTATTTGATGGTGGAAATGTTAGTGCAGAAAGTCAGAATAGAATAGCAGGAAATGTTAATCTTGATGCTAGTATGATGATGGAAATGCTGAGAAAATTTATAGATCAAAACAGGGAAGATATGAAAAAGAATAATGAGAATATGGAAAAGAATATAGAGAAATTAGAAAAGAAAATAGATCAAAATAGGGAAGATATGCAAAAGAATAATAGGGAACTGAGGGAAGATATTAGTAAGAGTATTACAGATCAATTAAGGGAAGATGTGCAAAAGAATCATAGGGAATTAAGGGAAGATATTGGTAAAAGCTTAGAACAAAACAGGGAAGAAATTGAAAAGAAATTCATGGAGCTAGATAGTAGTATGATGAGAATGAGAAATGAAAATCAGGAAATGATAGAAAATGAGATAGGTGAAGTTTCAAAGAAAATGTCAGAAATGAGCAGGGAAATATCAGACCAAAAAAGTGAGGTTAATACTAAGTTTGAACATGTTGATGTAAAATGTACAGAGTTAGGTAGCCGAATGAGTAGCATTTCAAGTGAGTTAAGAGAGATGAAAGAGGTTATGAATGTAGATTTGAATCAGGCACAAGTTAATTTCGGAGGGGGGATATCAGAAATACAGAAGGAGTCAGTAATGCAAAGAAATAAATTGTACGAAGAAGTTAAAGTTTTGCCTGTAAATAATCAAAAGCTAACTTCTGAAATTAACAAGTACCAAGATGTTCAAAATGAAAACTCCAATCCAGTACAGTTTATTACAGATTTGTCAGAGTACTCTCAAATTAAAGAGATAGTAGAAGAATTGAAAATGACAGTTGTTAAAAGATGTTTTGTTCAGGAAATTTTAGATTGTTTTCAAATGTTATCATGGAACGAAATTTCATATGAATACAAGAGTTTATCCATGAACAAATTTTTGAAGTTTAGGATACGGCTACAAGTAATGTTTAGCCACACACAATTTGATCCAGGAGGGTAAATAGCAATGAGATGTAAAGTAAATGCTGGATAGTTAAAGATGACATGCAGAGAAATGTATTGGAACATAAGAGGGTTGATTATGTATGTATATCATAAGATAGGAGAAATAAATTTTGGACATAACTAAATGTTTAAAAGGAAAATAACATTTTATTACTAACTGTGACAGCATTTGAAATAAAGCATGATGTTATATTAAAGTACGTAGATACAATTCCAAGAGTATTGTTAAAATAAAGTACAAAACAACAAAAATTGGGTAAAAATAATTAAAACAAATACTTGTGTAGCAAACAGAACATGTGAAACAGTGCCTAGATTTAAGAGATGTAAATATATTTGTATAAAGGGTGAATATTTTGGTAAATATGTTTAATAATTACAAAAAATTCTTGAATTGATAAATTTTGTTAACAATATAAGAAAGTAAACCATTTTTTGTAACAGTAATTAAATAATTCAGGGTATAGTATTTGCTATATATATATAAAAAAATTTGTAATGTTAGATTAATGTCTAAACACATTGAACCAGAGCCAGTAAGTAGTGGCGAGATAGAGGAAAAACATATCGTGTGTTAAATACGTGTGAAGTGTTAAGTGAAAGTGATAGCGTGTGTTCCAAGATTTAGGAGACTAAAAACACAATTATAAAATTTCCAAACAAGTTGTAAATATTTATAATTATGTTTCTAGTGGGGCATATGATGCAGTAATTTGTATCACAAATTACGTAAATGTAAATAATGATTGTAATATGAATATGCATTTTTATGTGACATTGATTTGAGATGTTTGTTGATTGTAATTATTGTTGGGAAGTAAGTTTATACTGCCTTACTGAAACTGACAATAATAGCGTGCAATAATGCAGCGAGGGGGTGAGCTGTTTATCATTATTGGAAACGAGGAAGTTACGTAATGCTGGCGCGTTTTTTCGTTGAGAATCTTCTGGAATGTTTACCTAGAGCATATGTATTCATAATTTTCATTGGATATTAAAATAGACGCTAATGTTGGCGCGTTTTATTAGCCAATTGCAGTTCAGTTATAATCTTTAGGCATATCGGGGAGTGGGAGTATAAATAGAGGCTAGGTTAGAGGTAAAGTCAGTCAGTCGTTCGGTTCATCAAAAATCTGTGTACACTACACGTCGTCTTCAGTCAGTCAGTTCGGCAAACGTCGGGTATCGATTCACAAGTTACGCGCAGCAGAATTATGAAAGATCTAAAGTATGGTAAAGTTAATTATACAAAAGATTGAAGTACGTGGATTAAAAGAATTATCAGTAAGAAGTTGTTATAACAGTTTCAGTTTGGCGAGTGTTAAGATCAATGAATAAATGTGATAGTTAACGTGTTCGACAATAAATGTGTAAAACAAATTTCTTCATCAGTGTTCTTTTTGGATAAAAGATTCCTTTCCGTTTACACAACCCTGATCAAGAGACATGTTCGAGTGAGAAATAATAGCTAGCCGGAGGACAGTAAACAAAACTTAAAATTCTTTCAAACACTAATACTACCACAAATTGCTAACACTAGATGGAGCTACAAACCGAACAAATGAATGGCGTCACAAGATGGCTTCACATGAAGTAAACACACATACACAAACATCACAAGTAATAACATTATAAGTAATACCACTTCAAATTGGCTCCCAAACGTGGGGCTACAATAATGTTAAATAAATACAACATAAATACCGTTACAAAGTTCGTCTGAACACATGAAACGTACACCTTAACTGTGTTAAATTACCACTGCTCTTAAAGTAGTAGAGAAAGTAACAACAAAATTATGCCAGTTTTTCCTGAACTTTTATAAATTATTCTATAAATCATGACACTTATTTAAAGTGGTTGTTTCCATTGATAGCTTATGTAGTTGAGTCCGTAAAAATTTACTTCATTCAGCAGAAAAATAATAAAATTTACTCTTGAAACATGTGAATTCATGTACCTTTTCTCTGATACTACTTGCAATACAGAATCACACTTTAGCATGCTCGTTTTTAGAGTTATTAGCTATCTTTTGAACCTCAATTATGTAGTTATGTATATAGTTTACTATAAATAGAAAAAAATAGCAAAGTCAAAAAGTTAAAAATGTGGAAAATTTGCAAACTTATTGCTTTCTTAATATCACTAATATACATTATAAAATTATTACTGTGGTTCCGTAAGTTTATTTATGTGTTGTTTACATGTACTAAAAATTTCAACCTTCTACCTCTCATACTTTCTGAGAAAAAGGTACATAAGTATTCAAAACATGATGTTTTGAGGAAACTGAATTTCAAGTTTGAATATTAAAATTGTGACACACTTCAGTACATTCCAGGGTCATAAACATCTGCACCTTCGTTCTTGGATTTCTTCAAGCTTTCCTGATTGCCTTCTCTTGGTCCTGGCCTCTTCTGTTAATTGCTGAACTGCTCGCTGGGCATGATATAATCGTTCGTTGTTGAAAGGTACAAAAATGTTCTAAAAAGGGTCATTGCATGGCAGTTTTAAAGGAATGCAGACTAGCATTTAAATGGTATTTAAATGTCTTAAAAACCTCTTAACCCCTAAACAGACTATATTTTCTGAAACTGGAAATAACAGAGAATTTATTAGTGTCTAAAAGAAAAATGTGATTTTTGACCATTTCAGAGTACCTTGTCCCCTTAAATGTAAGCAAACATACAAAACAACGGTAAACCGTATTACGATGCACTATTGTGCTTATTATAGTAAAATAATAACAGTTTAGGGTGAAGTGGAATATATTTGTGGTTGGTAGTTAGAAGATGCTTCATGTTTATATGCACCACGTATGGGAGCCAATTTGTCGCGGTCACTTCGTGTTATATTTTTGCTGGGCGCCTGTTATTGTATTACTATTTTTAAATTTGGGTTCAATGTCCTTCGGCTAGCTATTATTTCTCGGTCAAGCACATCTCTTGAACAGGGTGTGTAAACGGAAAGGATTTGTTACTCAAAGATAACACTGATAAAAGAATTTGTTTTTACACTTTTATTACCGTCACAATTAATTAAGTTCACATATTGACTCTTGATACACGCCAGACTGAAACTGTTATATTTGCTAGTATCACTATAATCTTTTATTTACTGCACATTATTAATTCGCGTATTTCACATTTATAACTAACTTTACAACGCGAGAGATTCTGTAGAATTGCGTAACGTGTACTTTAAGTATGCTTCCGTTGAACTACGCGACGTGTAACCCGCGAACGATTCTGATGAACTAAGCGACGTATTACACGCGAATGCTTCTTCTGGACTGAGCGACGTGTAATGCACAAATGTTTCTGTAGGACTGGTCAATACTTGCCTCTGGCTTTAGCTTTTTATATTCCCTCACTCCGATATGCCTAAACATTATAACCGAGCTGCTATTGGTTAATAAAACGCGCCAACATTAGCGTCTATTTTTATATCCAATCAAATATTACGAAAACATATGCTCTAGGGAAGAAATTCCCGCCATTTCTAAGAAAAGCGCGCCAATCTGACGTCATTTGCTTTCTCTAATAATTGATAAACAACTCACCCCCTCGCTCATTGTTGCCCTCTCTTATTGTCAGTTTCAGTGAGGCCGTGTAAACTTATTTCCTAACAATGCTTATAATTAACAAACATCTCAAATGAATGTCATACAATAATGCTTATTTACACTACAATCACTCTGGCATTTACATTATTTTGATACAAATTACTGCCACAAGGGAAATAAACACAACACACCAACAAAAGTAAAAAAAATGACACAAGAAATATAAACGTTTAACTCCTCTTACACTCTCCTTTCCCTACTTTCGATCGTTTCACATCTTAGCTGTCTCGCCTTAAGTAAAAATGTACCTATCCCCTTTCATGACTACCAGTAATGTCTAACACGACCTTAATTCTCCACTTGAGGTGGTAAACGATCGCGGTAAATATTTATTTTCTTCCATTCCTCCGTACCCGTACACCTTAAAAATTAAAATGAGTTTTATTTATGGACGCTCTTTAACTACTATGGTCCTTAGCGTCCCATTCCATATTGAGCGTGAAGGATTGGAAATTTTGCTCAGAGCCCTCTTTATCAGGCTTGATGTCCTTTTGCGTGCGGTAAATCTATGTCACGGAACTTCAGCTTAACTTCCCTTCCGAAGGAAGCCATTTTTACGCCCGAAAAACTCCATCGCCCTCCGCCGGGTTTGAACCCGCGACCCCGCATACCTTGCCAAGATATGTGCTCACGACTCTTCCTCCTCGTGAATGAGACAGATTCTCCTACCATTTTGATCAGTAATGTAGATTATTCAGTCTAAGCTATGCGGGTTGGTGCTTGTTTAGATGATTCCACTCGGATTTTAGCCCAGACTGTGCTTCCAACGAAACCTTCTGATGCACTGCTTAATTGTTTGTTGCCTGTGAATATCCCAAAGGCGCTTCTTAATGTTTCTCTACACACTCCTTCTATTTCCCTGACCCGCTATCCAAACTTAGACCATCCGTATGGATTCCAACCTTTTCTTTAATTTTCAGCTCATGTTCAAAATTCAGCTGGTCACAGCCCTAATCAGAGATTGCTCTCCATGAATGATTCATATCCAACAATTAACTGCTCTGATTTTGCACTCTATCGTCTCACTATGCGTCCCGAATTCCCTCATTATTCCGCAATTGATCGTATCCGCCTGTCTCAGAATTCCTTTAAATAATTGGGCCCTCACTTATCTCATATAGCCTATTTGTTCCGACTCCCAAATTTATCCTCCATATTTCATCATGGATTTAACTGTGAAACATGTAACAGAATAGATACATTACATAAAATTTGTCCAAATCACAATAACTTTTAGTATAAAAAGATGAAGTTATTTTCCTAAACATATAATGGAGGAATGAATATGGGTTTAAACTTAGGAAAACAGAAATTCAATCTGTGTAAAGTCTCATACTAGAAAGCAAATCCTTCATCACCAAGAACTTTGAAGTATTTCTAAGGTTATTTATATAAAAATGACGTAACATACACAAGCCTTTTTCAAACCGTACATTTCTCTACTACACAGAGTAAGTAGGGGAAGTATTGCATTCCGCCCAAAAATTCGATACTGAAATTTCACCGAAATACACGTTTTGAGGCCCCCTAAATAAAAAACAAGAATTTTTAGAAAAAGTTATGCTTGTGTGTGTGTGTGGTGTGTGTGTGTGTGTCTGTCTGTGTGGAGCATAACTCAAAAACGAAAAATTGGATAAATAAACTTAACATTTATGTTCAATATATTTTAATGATGCGACAAGATTTTCAAGAAAATTCCACATCCCACTCTACCCTTTACATAGAACATTTTTCGAAAATGTTTATTTTCTCAAAAATAACTAACGATTTTGATCAACATATTGTGTGTTTTAAGATAACTTACAGCAAATAAATGTATATCTTGAATTTTCTGGTAACATCCCCAAAGGTAGTTTTTATTCTGAATGACTTTCGCATAACGGAATTTACCGTAAGAGATAGGCAAAATTTTTCTACACGAAAATGTAGGGCTCGTTAAAGCACATAATTTATGTCATATACATTTTTTTGTGGAGTGAACCATTTCCGAGATATTCCCTGTTATTTATTTTGGATTTTGCAATACTTATGCTTTTTCTCAAATGGGAATTCGTTATTCGTTTTTTTATGTCCTGGACATACAAAGAGAATGGAATGCTCCACATAGCAACCAGCTCTTAAAAGACTTGACTATCGCTTAAAGCCTACCATATTCCCCTCGCAACAACAAGAAAATTAGGAATAAGAGAGTTTTCGCAAATTTTTATCTCGATTAATATTAGGTAGATGGAGAATAAGCGTTTGTAAAAATAGTTTGTACAAGAGTGGAGAAAGTCATCTGAGTGCAACACATCAAACTTTTCTTTAAAGAAATTCTACAAACTACTCGTATAAAAGAATTTTCTAATTTGTATCCAAGACGTTGAATACCCATCTAAATGTCTTTTGTTATATAAACAGAATATGAGGTAATAATATACACAATACAGACAAATACCGCTTAACATTTCAAGGTATATTGCTTAAAATGCCAAAAAATAAATAAAATAATGGCAACAATTTTTAATGTTTCTGAAAAAATTAAATACGCATACCTTGACTGATTTACTTTTGTTTACAATAGGTTTTTCTCTAGCCCTTAGTTTGTCAAAAATTCATTGGGAATGTAGAGGGTCTCAGAAATGAGGATAAACCAAAAATTGCTCTTTAGTTGTTGAGGGGCAACACGCGCATTTCCAGAAGTACATGGAATGTATTGATCCATTTCCTCTAATTTGGACACTATGCACTGTAGAAAGTTAAAACTGCGAGAAACAAAGCCACGCATTAACGCATCACAAAGGAAGCTAAGAGGAAACAGAAATCTGATTGAGGGTTTGACAACATCGAACAAGAAACACAAAAATAATAATAAAAAGTAGCAAGAAAAGGAACTACTGAAAGGAAGAGACAAAGATGGGGAGCTAATATATTCGTTCATCTTCAAAAGGAAACTAATTTGCATTCTGAATAATAAATGCCTTAAAATATACCTTGAGAGAAGCAATTTTCAAAGAACAAAAAAGATAATCAAATAGGCTGACAAATATAGAGTAAGGCAATTTATTCTTTTAAATGAGGAAGAACACGAAGAAAAACAAATAGCTCATAAATATCTTTTTAACGTTTCAAATTTTCATCAATTATTAGCGTCATTACCTCCAATACTTCAGCGCAACAACGCTATTCTTTTCTTTTATCACCCCTAATCAATGCAATTTAATTCCTCATTTTCTGTATACAAGAAACAACAGCTGAGAAATGTCAACTTCATCAGCAGTTAAAATGAGTTTTGGCTGGAAGTAGGATAGTGAGTTCCAAAATTTCATATATCCCAGCTGTCCCTAACTATCCTATCGCTGCATTTTAGTTTCTCTGATTTTACTTAAGGTAGCGAATTATTGCACTCGACCTCAAAATTATAAATCACTGTTTTTGAGAGTACACGGATAAAAAAGTATATATTCTGCCGTTTGTGAAAAATCCAACAGCAAGAACGAATTTCCGTAGAAGAGTGTGCAAGGAATAAGTGATTAGGTCTGCAGAGAGATGGGATACAATTGGGCCGAGCACAGCCCTCTCGTGTAGGTCCGACAAGGTCAGTGCTGCGCCTAGTGCAGTCAGTGAAAAGCTGTCAAACAAGGTGGAAACAATAAAGTTAGTGCCAGTATGCCTCGTCGACGTCAAAGGGAGCCATGTCGGCATGTGAGTGAGTTCGAAAGAAGCAGAATCAGGTTTCTCATACCATGACATTTCGGCTCGTACAGGGCATGCTGCAACGACAGTGATGCGTGTGTGGAAGCAGTGGATAGACGAAGGTTATACGCAGCGAAGAGTGGTACTGGACCACAGAACATGACCAAAACACGGGATGACCGTCATCTTGTCCGCATGGCCATAACGGACTGTACAGCTTCATCCACAGTGCTGGCTCGACGCTGGAGCACTGCAACAGGTGTGAACGTGTCTGCATCAACGCTTCGTGGCGGTCTGCTGCCGATTGGACGGGTTGCATACATAGCATTATGCCGGCTTCCATTGTCCAGAAACCACAAGCTCCTCCGACTGCAATGGGCACGTGAACACCGTCACTGGTGTGCTGAGTTGCAAAATGTAGTCTTTTCGAACGAGTCCTGCTTCGTGTCCTACAGTAATGACCGCATACGTGTCCTGCGGTACCGTGGTGAGCGCAACCTGGAGGGCTGCATTGTTGAGCGGCATAGCGGACAAACACCAGGTGTGATGGTTTGGAGCGCCATTGGTTACAACAACCAATCTCGCCTCCTACGAATTGAGGGCACTTTGAACAGCAATCGGTACCTAGTGGAGGTTGTACTCCCCCTGCTTCAGGCATCTCCATAGGCCACATTCTAACAGGACAATGTCCGGCCACATATTGCGAGGAATGTAGAAGACTTCTTCGAAGAACGACGTATAGCATTGCCTCCCTGGCCTGCACGTTCGCCTGATATTTCGCCCATCGAACATGTCTGAGATATGGTTGGTCGCTACCTGGTGCGTCACGGTCCTCCAGTAACCACTGTCACAGATTTGTGGGCTCGAATGCAAACTGCGTGGAGGGAAATCTCTCAGGAACTTATTCAGAACCTTTTTGATTCAATGCCACGGCGTATAGCAGCTCTAATTGCAGTGCATGGAGGCCATACCAAATACTGAGCATTAGGGCTCAAAGGTCATGTATAGATTTGATAAGTTTTTCATTTATTACTTGTCATGTACCTAACCTGTGGTATTAAATTCATTGAATTCATACGTTTCTTTCTTGGTTTTGCAATTTTCACAAACGGCAGTGTATTAAAAATCTGACGTGTTTTGTTCACACTTTTTTCTCCACACAATATCTTTTATCTTTAGTTTCTCTGCCACGTACACAGAAGGTAGAGATTGTATTGCATTGTAACAAAAATTTCGATACCAGATTTCACCGGAAATAAATGCTTTGAGGCGCTCGGAAACGAAAAGTCGAATAAATACGAAACTTGGTATTTAAGTTCAGCCATTTCCAAGTAAACACTCACACGCAAAACTACCCTTTACATGGAACATTATTTCCTAACGATTTCAATTAAAATACCAAATTATATTAAAGATATTAACATGTAAAATAAAATGTAAATCCTAAAGTTTCTTGAATAGGCTGTAAAGTCCCTTTATTCGGAAGCAATTTTGTATAATCTTGTATAACGTGTAAACATTATGCAATAGACGAAAACATGCTACATAAGATGTAGATCTTTTTGAAGGATACATTGTTTCAAATAACTCTTTTTTGTGGCATCGCCCATTTTCGAGATATCCTTTATTACTGGTTCGAATTGTTCAATACTTTGTCATTCTTTTCAAGTCTTGTAATTTTCAGTTGTTTCTCGCGGTTGCATGCAAGGAGTTCATATTTCTAAGGCAGCATATAGCATCCAGTCCTTAAACATTTACTATCGCTGTTGCCCTTGTATCCTAAAGTAATGTGCAATGTAGCTATTTCTACAAATGTTTATCTTGATTATAATGAAGTAGATAGAAAAATAAGCTTTCGTAAGAATAGTTTGCATAACCTCTAATAAACGATAGAGGGTAGGGAAATCCATGTGAATGTAACATCAGATTTTTTATTCCTAGCTTCTACAAACTATTCTTGCAGAACTTTTTCTTTCATTTACTTCAACTTAACTGGAATAAACGTTTGCATAATGGATGGATTTCGTTATACGTACAAAGCAATAGATAGCTTTTAAAAACTGGTTGCTACATATTAAATATATGAAATAAGCCAAAGTATGAAATAAAAGCTTAGGAACACCTAAACCAATAACAATGAATATCTCAGTAATGGTCGATGCCCCAAAAAGTGATTAGAAATAAATTCTAGGCTTTAAAGGATATATGTCCTTTGTATAGTACGCTTTGTCTATCTCTTGTGGTTTACCTAAACTAAAAACTGAACTCCGTGGCGAAACAGCCCGTTGGCGGTCCGAGGCCTACCGCCCGACCGTTGCATCCCCCACCTCTTCATAACAGGCACCATTAGTGGGATGCAGTACTGGAGGATGGAACTTGATTAGCGCCCCGGATCCCTCCTGGTCGGTATATGCCTTCTCCTCAACCTGAGTAGCTCCTCAACTGCCCTTCAGGGACCTAACGAAGCTGAGTGGACCCCGGCTAGGTCTTCCAGCAAGAGGAAATCCCTATGCAAGTACCGGCAATCGTACCCGGGTCTCCTGCTTGGTAAAGTTGGGAAAAATTAAACCAAATTCCTTACAAATAAAGAGTGTTTTATAGGCTATTCACAGAAAATTTTAAATATAAATATATCGTATTACAGGCATTTTTGATAAATCAGAAACAATTCGAAACAATGTCCATATAAAGGGCAGTTTAGGGTGGTTTGGGGGTGTACTGTTCACACACATGTTTCTAAAAATGTTTATGTTGCATTCAGGGGACCTCAAAACATGAATTTGCAGTGAAATCTCAGTATGAGAAGTCTTTTGTGCTGTACCTTCTGCCCAGAAGGGGAACTCGTGGACATAAATGCTCATACCCATGATGGAATTCGAACCAACGATCCTTTGTGCCACAGAGTGCTGAAGTCAGATGCTCCAGCGACCGCGACTACATGGGGCTTTGCTATAGATTAAGTAGTAGAGAAAGAAAAAATATGCTGCAGAAACGGGCCCTCTTCAGTTAAAATACTGTTTCGGGTAACAAGTGGCACCTTTATGTGTGTTAAAATATACCTCAGAAAAGAAAAATCACACAAACACAAATATAAATTTCGTGTTTAATTTAGGTACTTTAAGGGATTCAAGAGTAAGATTTTCAAAGAATCGGGTTACTCCAAACAGAGTCGTACCTGAATAAAAATACTAATATTTTATCCACTAACAATTATCTAAACTTTTTTATTAAAACCACAAGATTGGAAAAATGTGTTGCGGAAAAAATGCATATCTCGGATTTACTTATTATGTCCTTTTTGTCCCATTGAGTTTTGTATAATCGGGAAACCCTAAAAGTAAACAGAAACACTGCAGGGAAAACGCGTATGCGATTGAAATTACAGGAACTATTGTGGGTTTGGAGCATTATTAATTTATTTCCCAATATGCTGTTATATGAGTAAATTTGGACAGATGAATTACAAAACATTAGGAGAAAAATGAGGAAATCTAGGAGAATATATCAGAAAACAATAATTGCGGAGGAAAGGGAAAGAAATCTTAGAATATACAGGACAGCCAAAGAAAACTTTAAAAATACATTACAAGAAACAAAAAACAGATCGTGGAAAATTTTTGTTGAAAATAGTCTAAATTAAAATCTATGGGATATTCCATATAAAATTGCAATGGAGAAGATTAAAAAATCCAAAATAACAAGTACAATTAGGAAAACAGATGTAAGTATGACAATTAGCTGGAAAGAATCTGCTAACGAACTTTTTTAGTAATAAGCTATTGCCGGATGAAGATATTAACATAGATGATGATTTAATGCAAACCTGCGGAACAGATTAAATCGAGATTACTTAAACTATTATCCCTTTCACCCAATGGAAATTAAATTGATTATAGACAATTTAAAGAAAAAGAAGGCGTCAGGCATCGATAACATTAAAAATGAAGTCCTAACCCTAGTAGAGAGTAAATTAACACCATTTCTAAGCAAGTTGTTAAATGACTGCCTATGGAAAGATGTGTTCCCTAAAAGGTGGAAAAAGACTGGATTAACTATTTTAAAAAAAAGTTGGGAATAAGAATCCCAAGGATCCGAAATCTTATCGACCTATATGCCTATTAAATACTATGGTAAAATTGTTTTAAGTTTAATAAACAAGCGAATCATGGAACATCGACTTTTAATAGGTATGAATAGCAACTAGTTCGGATTTAGGAAAGGAAGGTCCACAGAAAATGAAATAAATGAAGTACTTAAAACAGTGCGGCGGAACCAATTTTAAATATGTTATGGTTATTCTTATTGATATCTCTGGAGCATTTGACAACCTATGGTGGCCCTTCCTATTTTAAAGATTACGGCAATTAAATTATCCACGACCACTATACAGTTTACTCTTAGACTACTGTAAAGATAGGTAAGTGTACCTATTAGGAATAAATAATACTGTATCTAAGCAAATTACCAAAGGATGCCCTCAAGGTTCCATCCTTGGTCCTGCATTCTGAGATATTGTTTTAGAAACATTATTAGAGCAATTACAAGAGGACAACAGCCGCTCCAGGACCATTGCATATGCCGATGATGTCATTTTCTTAATAGAAGGCAACTCTCGCAACGAACTAGAAGAAAGGGGAAATAGTTTAACCAGAAATGTTTCACAATGGTGTAAAATAGGAAAAATGAAAATTTCATCCACCAAATCAGGTTATATTATTATTAAAGGAATATTAAAAAGAGGCCCTACAATTAAATATGAACAGAATAAAGTAAGGAGACTAAATACCTAGTTATTTACTTGGACGAGAAACTAAATTTCAACTATCATACTAATCAAATAAGGGAGAAATGTGAGAAAGCGTTAATGAAACTGTTCAGACTAGCAATGTATAATTACAAAATTGTCTTAAACACCATTTCTATTTACCGCACCATCATTTTTGCATCCATTATAACATATGCAGCGGGAGTATGGGCGCACAGGACTAAAGATACTGCAATTAAAATTTTACTAAGAAGAACCCAGAGGAAGATTCTGCTAAGGTTTACATGGTGCTGTATGCACCACTTCCACTATGTTGCTGTTAGTGATATAACGGATATATGGGCAATAGATTTAACACTACCTCTTAGAGGCACTTGTTATTGGTTAAAGAAAGGGACCTAAATATAGTTAATGATATAATGGGAAGATATTGCTCCTCCTAACACGAAATTAAAGCTTACTTTAAGAGTCTATGGCAGGAAGAATGGGACACTATTCAAGTAGGGCGCAGATCCTATTCGTTTTTTAACAATATCTATTAACGAAAGGCTAAGAATGAAATATATAAACGCCACCAAGGGGATGATTCATTATCTTTCTGGCTATGGTCCTTATGGTACTTACTGGAAGAAAATTAAGAAAACAACAAATGACCTATGCCAAATATGTAATGTTCAGGGCACACCAGGACACGTTTTGTTCGAGTGTAAAAAATATATTAATAATACTAGGGAAGAAAGAGAACTTGTAGAAGCATTAAAATAAATGAAATTTTAAGTAATAAGGACTATTGTCAACATTTAGAAAAATTGACTAATATAGTAAGTAGTGATCTTAGGAGATCACAAAGAGTATTAAATTTAAATGCACAAATGACAGGAAGATTTACGGTAGAAACAACACCAGAGCTGAATGGTGGAGAAGTAATATTAGAAGAAGAAAATTATGACGACGATGATGATGATGATGATGATGTTGGTGGTAATGAAGAATTGAAGGTAGGAAGATGCGGGTTAGGAAGAATGGGTGGGGAAGATGGAGGAGGAGAAGGAGAAGAAGAAGATTTAACAGCCGGAAGATGAAGGTTAAGGACAATGGGAGATGTGGGGAAGGAATTTTTAAGATGTTAAGATGGAGAGTAGAATTGTTTGTAAACGGAGTTAATTGTTACTGTGTAATGAAACGAAATGTTTAGAGGTGTTAAGTATTCTAATATAGATAGAGAAAACTGAAGCGATATATAGGAGAATTAATTATAAAATAATTACTGTGAATGAAAGTGAAGTGATGAAATGATAGAATTTAATTAAAATGGTTAAATTAATGCAGTGAATGAATTAAAATTAAATGAAGAGAAATTAATTTGAATAATGAAAAGTAGTATAATTGTACACATTTTGGAACAAGTTTATATATATACATATAAAAATTGAAATTGCACTTTAAATATTAGCGATGGGAATTTAGATAACTGCTGGATACCAGTACTAATAGCTGGTCGCTGGATACCAGCAGCTTAGTGTAATGTAGATTTAGATTAATTTTAATTAGCTAATAACTGGATACCAGTTATTTTGTTGCTGGATACTAGTAATTGTGTTTGGGTGTTTAATATTTGATTAATATCTACTAATTTAAGGCATTTTGAAATATTAAATGAAAATAAATTAAAATTTAAAGATTAACATTAAAATAAATTTGAAATGTAACAATTTGGATTAAAATTTATAAAAACTCTAATTTTAAATTGTTTCATTATTATTTTGATTAAAGTAAATTTGGCATTTTGTAAAAATTAAATAAATCTTTAAACTACCGATTTTATTATAATTTTTATAAATTGTTATAAAATTATTTAACTACAGAGTTACTTTTACAGGATTTAAATGTATAAATTTAAACAAAAATTTAACATTTAAAAACAATTTTAAATTTTTATGTATTATTATATTACATTATTTTATAATTAATCTGTACAATTATTGTATTCAAAATTTTAAATGTTTTGAGATTGATAAATTACAAGGTCAGATAGTATAAGCCCTGGTTTAAGAAATTAGATGCCATTATTATTACAGATTTTACTTTAATTTTTAATTTTTTGTATGCGCAAACATTCTTTTGTTACTCAAAAAGCCCATGGCTAATAAAATTCTACTTATTTTATTAACAGGTGACAACATAAGGTCTATTACCCTGGCATTACCCAAATGAAAGCCATTCTACGTATATAATATATATATATATATATAAAGATGGAAGAAACATAATGGCCAATATTTCAACTTTCGTTAATTAAAACGTGCTAGAGCATGGTATGCCATTTTGTTTCTAGTTTGTTTGGCATTGATGGACCACACATTTCAAGAAGTACTCTGACGTGAATAACCGCAGAATAAACACACCTGAACGATTTTGCTATCTACACGCCTGCCTCAGGAGCTTAACGCGGGAAGCAGAAGCATTTACAGAAACAATATAGCAAAGAAGTTGTTTACCATCAATTCCAAAAATATCGTATGTTTGTACTAGTTGGCCACGATAAGAGCTTGGAGGGGGAACACTGTTTTTCTTTACCTTGCAGGCGTCATCAGGGGGAGTGAGGGGTAAAGCGATAGGGGAATGGACAGTTGCACAATGAAAATAATACTACATGTGCAGGCCTCAGCCTCGCTAGTAAATCAAGTTGGAACTGTGGATGTTTTGTTTACCTGAGTGTCGTTTCCAATGCGCTACCCACTTTTTCGTTACCGTTTGGTGCCTCTTTCCATCGCACGCACTCATATCATGCTGACTAGTACTAATGAATATAGCTTTCATTGATTGAGGGAGATTATAAACTATCGGTTCATTATATCACTCTGTGTCATTTGCGCAGGCAGATGTTTATTTCATGGTCTACAACAAGGATGAATAATGTTTAGTTTAAGTTTAAGCAACATTGTAAGACGAAATGTGAGGAAATTAAATATTATACACAGAAGTACAATAATTAAAGCCATTCTTAAACAATTTCCTTAAATCATTGTGTTAAATATACTGCGTAATATGGAACTACAGTGTTCATTTGGTTGGGGTCTGACAGCGCTGCGTTCGGAAAAACAAAAACGACTTGAGAAGTTGGTGTCATATCTATAGGTATGTTGCTATACTAACCATTAGCCATTCAATATTTGCATTCATTTCTTTGGCTTCATCTTGTAGTTATTGTGCATTGTTTTTAGCTCTTTTCCGTATTTCTTATGTTAGTTGTGTACTTTTGAAAATACCTTCTTGCACGCACGTCTCAGGTGACCATGTGTTGTACACCTCGGCAACTTTGCACTGTAGTTCGGAGTTTAGCCGCTAATCTGTCAGACCAAAATTAACACTGTAATGCTCTTGGTTTCCAATAATGATAAAATATACAGCAGAAGCTTAAACATTCTCGATCACGTTTATAATATTTCTATCGTTGCATCCAGTCGACCGTGTCTAACTTGTTCGAAGTTAAATTCTTAGCTTAATTTATTGTCGTGTGAAGTATCCTAAAGGCCTAACTGGTTCGGTGTCCACGGTAAAAGCTGTAGGTCCTCTCATTCCACCGCCATCCTCATCACCACCCTACCATCGAAGGCAACGGATTCCGCCCTGTCATCACTTGGTGGAATGGGGTATCGTCATAGGCCATCGTTAGAAACGACGACTTAATTTATTGCGTACTTAATGGCTATGAAGGGCAAGCACATATATCTGATGTGTTACATTCACATTAGTTCCTCCACCCTTCTACAAGCTATTCCTATTCTTCTATCTCCTTCATGTTAATTTAGATAACCTTTGAAGAAATGGCTTCATAACACATTACACGGGTTACACGATAGTCACTTTTTTTTTAAAAGAGGGTCGCTATGTGACAGCTTGAAATTCTGTTCTCTCTGCGTAACCACGAGAATAAACCGAATACTTTTCTCAAACCAGCGGTTGAAAGAAATAAGAAGAATTTGCCAATCAAAACAATAATAAGTGTCTCGCAAAAGGTTCATAATTGGACATAAATTGTGTGTTTTAACGAAATTACCTGCTTTTGTTTAGTATGCTTTGGTCTATATTTTACAGTTTACAAGTTATATAAAATTCATTCAGAATAAGAGGACTTCACAAGGTATTCGCAGAAAACTAAATATATATATATATATATATATATATATATATATATATATATATATATATATATATATTTGTTATAATAACATCTTAAAACTGGTGGTTTAATCAAAATTATTAGAACTATTTTTGATAAAATAATAAATAACGAACATTTTTTGCATTTAAAGGGTAGTTTGCATTGGCGGGATTTTCTTGAAAATCTTCGTGTCGCATCCTTTGAAGACATCTTTCTAAAAATGTATTTTGTTGAAATCTTGTATAGAATTTTTGGGTGGGAAACTTCCCCTACTTACCATCTAAAAACTAAATTTTAATTCTTAGGGAGGGGACTTATTTCCAATTTTACTCCCTTCTCACTATATCTGTATTCTATGTTTAAGCTCAAAATATTTGCATATGAACTTTCCTTCCTATGTTTACGTGAATAACAAGAGGTACATTTAAATAGGTGAAAGTAATACGTTCGAATAAAGTGGTAAGAAGCATAGAAAGTGGCCAGACTTTTACACGCCAGATTTCTGGAGAAAATTGCTCCTGTAGCAGAATCTGTTTAAGTTCGATGCATTGGACGCCTTTCACGCTGTGCGTTCTGCTTTAAAATCACGAAACCTCGTTATTTTCTCCGATATTTTCGTAATTCCACGTAATGCAGAAAGTTGGTGTGCAAGACAAAGCGATAAGCCAAGAGAAGGATGTGGAAAGTAAGCAAACAATAACAGGAGCAAGCTCATTGCCTCTCCTCTTTTGCTCTCAACAAAGGGACGGGCGGGTACCACCATAGCCGCAAACCCGCTCTCCCTTTTCGGCTTTCCCTCTTTGATGTCGTTTACGCAACTATTCATACATTCTGTCCCAGCGCAGTGTGCCTCTTTTCCTCACATAATTGGTTTCCAGCGTTAACAGGCTTTTCTTACAGTGTTGTCAATCATCTCCATTCTGGAGCGAGTTCCATTTCAAGTAGGTGATAATATTTATCATTGAGTTATAATGTGATTTCAGGTTGTACATCTGAGCTGGAATCCAGAGGTAATTCCTGCTGTACTTCTCGTAACGCTAGAAAAGGTACAAAAGATACGCCTCGTGAATGAAGTGATTAAGGGGACAAGGTAGTCTGAACACATGGAAATTACACCTTAAGTGTATTAAATTACCACTTCTCTTAAAGTTCTCAATGGTTTTTCCTGAAATTTTTATTAATTATTTTATAAATCATTACTTTTTTTTCAAGTGGTTGTTTGCATTGATAGCTGTTGTAGTTGGGTTCTTAAAAATTATTTCATACAGTACAAAAATAATAAAATGTACTCTTAAAACGTGAATTGATGTACCTTTTTTCTCTGATGCTACTTGCAATACAGAATCACGCTTCTACATGCTTGTTCTTAGTATAATCAGCTATAGAAATTGAAAAAAAAGTATTTGCAGAGTAAAAATGTGGAAAATTTGCAATGTTGTTGCTTTCTTACTATCACAAATACACATTACAAACTTATGATTGTGGTTCAGAAAGTTTGTATTGTATACATGTTCTGAAAATTTCAGCTCTCTACCTCTCATACTTTCATAGGTACATAAGTATCCAAAAATGTTGTTTTGAGAAAACTCAATTTAAAGTTTGAACATTAAAATTCTGACACTTCAGTGCATTCGAGGATAGTAATCATTTGCACCTTCATTCCTGGATTGCTTCAGCTTTTCTGATTCCTTCTCTTGGTTCTGGCCTCTTTTGTTAATTGCTGAACTGCTAGCTGGGCAGGATATAGTCGTTCATTGTTGAAAGATACAAAAAAGTTCTAATAGGGGCGTTGCATTACAGCTTTAAAGGAATGCAGACTAGCATTTAAGTGGTATATATTTTCTGAAACTAGAAATAATAGAGATTTTATTAGTGTCTAAAACAAAAAGGATTATTTTTTACCATTTCAGAGTACTTTGTCCCCTTAAGGCTCCTATTCTTCTCTAATGACCTGACAGCTAGCGGAAGGTTGCAATTGGGTGGTGCCAATGACCTTATACCTTGGAAAGAGTCACTGATCAGATGCCTACACTGGATTGCATAAAGAGTGGCGCATTTCCCTAGGTCGCCATAGTGTAGGTCTCTCTGTGAGGTTTGCACCATCAGGTAACCAACTTTTGATTCCACCGGCCGGTATCGCTTCATTATGTGACTGGCCTGAAAAACAATGCATGTTTACACAAACTAATCAATGAACGATGTTTATAATCTAGATGAATTGAAGGGGTGGTTCGGATACCACATTCAAAAAAAGTTTCACTACGATTGGTATACAAGGAAATGCTAAATCAGTACAACATAATTCATCCTTCTAGAAGAAGAGTTAAGAATTATTTCCATATGTTGTTTAACTGAATGACAGCTAAGACATTTGCATATATGAGAGCTTTCATCAGCGACATGGAGACGAAGGTTAAAGTTATTGCTACTACTAAACGCCAGTTAAACAACTGGCAATAAGAAAACGGTAGTGTAGCATGAAAATATATGGTTTAAGTTGTAATATTACTCAGCTCGGCCATACTTTGGGGGAGGAAAAATAGCCTGCCAATCTGTGTCTAGAATTTTGCTCGAAAAACAGAAGTTGGTAGGGCTATATATATTATAAGCACACAAACAGTTCCGTTGCATTATAGGCCAAATGTAATATAAGTATAATTTGCCGAATTTGTTTGTTCAACTCAGCGGTACAGAATCAATAACAAAGAACGAATGGGACACCTTGCACCTGAACTCAACGTGGATCTTTTGTGTTTATCACTCCCAGGAGGAACAGGGGAGGTGAAAGAAGCCGCAGGCAGGTCGACAGAGACGCACAGAGGTCCTTAGCGATTCTAAGCTTGATGGCCCGGTCATACCAGTGACTGCTCAGAGAAGGCTTCCCTCTGGCGGAGTAGGGGAGGATACGACTCAGAGAAGACTTTCCAACGAGCAAGCATCTCCTTCATTTGTCCGACATTTTACAATCCCTAGGTTCTAACTGAAACATTAAAGGGGAAGCGAAATGATAGGAAATGAAGGAAAGGAAATATGTGGTAGAAGAGAAATCACCCCAGCATTCGCCTTGCCAACCAGAGAAAACCACTAAAAGCCCATGTTCAAGTGGCCGGCCTAGGAATCGAACCCAGCACCTCCCGAATGCAAGCCTCGCACCTTACTGTGGATCCGCCTGGCTCGGACAGCGCACAGAACTTTAGCACATTTTATCCAATATTTACCACGATTTTTCAACATTTGGATGCACATGCCACACTGGTCTATTGGAAACTGGATAAATTTACAGCACGGAACATCTGTTGGAAAAAGTAAGGGAGGCAGGTGTAACTCATTAATTGTACCGAGTTCCTCTTCAAAAAATGTGAAGCATGCTAGGGAAAAAGAATTACACCTACCTGGCATAGTAGGAATCACTTATAACAAAGGCATAAAGATATTTCCTTTCCTACTTTTATTATTGAAGTTACAATTTGTTTGTTCAAATATAAGCCATTTTAGAACATCGTGGTTAACAATAAATCCCCTAAGGTTTTCATGTGACAGTACTTCTACATATTGTTTTCGTTACTTTATCCATCAGTTTGGAAAGGTATTACACTTAATTACGGAATAGAAAATCTTCGGCTTTAACATAGTAATTACATGAATTTTACATTAATTAACTTTAAGGTAAGATTTAAGGTTTTAACCCAGCTGTGAAATATATAAAAATAGCAGAATATAAATTAAGTCTGTGAAATATTTAACAGTTTAAAAGATGACTTTATGTATTTATTTAAATGTTTCCTTGAATGTTGCTTCGCCCACAAGAAAGCCTATTTAAAATGTTATGGCCATCTCTCTTTGTTTATTTCTACACTGTTAATTGGACTCTGCAGTTATCTAAATTTTGAAGATCACTCACCAAAAAATTTTTGTTAGAATTTTCACTAGGCCAAAAACAGTGTACCTCGACTCACATTTTCCAAACGTGTGCTACCCGTCGGAGATTTTCTACCAGTTCCCCTATATTTCTATGTGTGCCAAGTCGCCCAGACCGGAAAAACGTGGATAGTTCTGAGTTCCGCCTCACTATTGGCGAGCTTGTCCACCAATGGCATACTCACTCGAGCCGTCTTGAATGCGAAGTTCTGTTGCTGTGCCCATAGACCAAACTTGCTGAAGGGGAGAACTGGCACAGAGGGAAAAATGTAAAAGAAAAGGTTTTGCGGAAACATATGCCGAAAACACCCTCTGTATATCTTGGTTGCAAGACCCACCCCTTAGAACAAAATCTTGTGGCTTGTTGAAGTTTGCGTTTATAGCCTCTGCCAAAGAATCGGTAGGTATATCGCTTGTACCTTTTCTGAATCTTGGACGAATTATATAATAATTTCAGAAACTTCTATAATTTTAGAGCGACACTCTACTAACTTAGATATAGTTGTAAACAGAACATAGTGACCACTTTAGCACCGATAGAACATTTCGTTTTCACTTCCTAGATTTAGTGTTTAGCGTTCCCTAAATTTATTAACCAGACGTCTAACAGTTGCTCTACCTGGAACTGGATTGGGGTTTTAAGTATGTATCGTACATAAAAATTCACTCTTCAAGCGTGAATTTTTCAACATTTCAGTGAATTAATGAGACAAGAACAGTAACAATAATAGGAACACTCTTAAGCAAATCACACACGACACATAATATGTCTTGAAAAACTGTCACCTTTGAGCTGCACAATGCACAAACTCTAATGCTTATAGCATGAACAGAAGGTAGCAACTAACGGAATACGAGTCTAACACAGCTGAAAAAGTAGACTTGAGCGGGTCATTCAACACTAATTTTCAGCGGAAAAATACTGAGGTCACTGCAGTGCAGGCGGAGCATGCATACACGTGATATGTGGCCTCACCATACTCCGACCGTTCTGTACAAAATCCAAGTTTAATTGTTACACAGAATGTTAATTAATACAGCAGTCTTATAACTTCTAATTCTCAATTGTATTCTTTTTAATATAATACACTTCTCTGTCTAAATCTAAACACTGTGACTGATATGGGTTCCTTGAAGCTGCTTAGGTTATATATACTACAGACAACTAACACGTGACAAAATTAAATTTTATAAAAGTAAAACATTTATTTTTATGAAATAAATATGGTTATGATGGACTGCTTTCATGCACTTTGAATTTTTATGTACCTACAATTGTTTGTAGTTATATTTCTTTTAAAGCAATATATCTATGAAAATCCTAAAATTCGTAGCTTCCTTCTCGCTTCTTTGAAGTTTTCGCCATATACTCATAATATAAAATATAGCGCAGATGAATTTTAACGAGGTATATCAAACCATATTTAATATACGACACATTTATTCGTAATTAATCACTTTTTGACATGGTAATATGAACTAGTCCTTGAATCCTATTATATCTCTCCCAAATTTTTAATTTGTGCTTAAGTGGCCAAAAAAAAACAATTTTCCTTGTTAATTTTAATTAGTTTGAGAAAAATATGTATACATGTTCCTGAAGTTTTCTTTTTTAATGTGAGTTCTGGAAAATAATTTTAACTAAACCATTTAGTATTAACCATTTTTAAATACGGAAATCTTGAAGCTCTGCTAAAAACTTTAGGCTAATAATTTATAAACCTTTCCAAAGGGTATATTTAATAATGAAAATGTTAAAAATTGAACTGGGAAAAATATGGAGTGCAAGGCTCAACGCAATGGTTTACCTAAATGATACAGAATAATTAAATAGCCATTTGTGTTATTTTATAAACAATTTTTCTTATTTTGTAAAATGGCAACCTGTATTCTCAGGAAGTCTACTATGTGTAGTACAGGTCATACAATTGTGTAGCATGAAACTGCAAGTTATGGGCATAATATAAATGAAAAAAAGAGAAGAAATGTTTAATTTTTTTTCTATTTTGCCAAATGTTTCAGATAAAATGTCAAGTTAATAATAATGGGTTTTCCTGTGGATGAGAGCTATATAGATCGACTATTTGCTCTCCAAATTTCAGTGAATTTCTTCAAAATTCATGGAGCAGATTTGGAAAATTAGTTTAATAGAATACGATAATGTGGCTTTCAGTTACTAAGTTTTCCAGAAACATACAAAACATATGATGCTTCAAGGTATTTGCCCGATTTTATTAAACAATTCATTAAAACAAATACAACACAAATACTAATAAATTAACGTTTTGTTTCACCAAAGGAATTGCATCATTCCATTTCTGTGCTTATGCAGAGAAATGTTCCAATTTAAAAGCGTAATATTTTATTGTGGCTCACAGCGCTTCTGTTCGTGGCAATGCAGCAGAACATAAAAAGTTTTATGTTACATTTGCAATCCCATATATTTGGAGCCGTACCTACGTGGATCGGAATCTTGTTCATTAAATTTATGAACAGCTGCATGAATGCGGGTGATTAATATTTTTGTTTCTGTACTGCAATTTGTCTCTGCATCGCTGTGATAGCGTCAGCTTGATTAATATCCCGCCACAATTTACGTGCTTAGTTGGGAATAGCCGGACCGAAAAAGTAAAACCTTATCGTTTATACAATCTAAGGTTAACAGAAGCACCTATGCTTGTTTTACCACGAACTAAAACAGAATACTCTCTCTTTAAAAGCTCTGTTGCCCTTCTTTTCAAAGCCAACCTCCGCTTTCCCATATTGCAACAAACAATGTTGTCCAAGTACGTTATTATTTACGAGTTTTCGGCTGGTCTTTTGTTCCTATATTAACCTAAGGTAGAGAAAGTGTTATATACCACTCAAAATTGCGATATGTAGGCTTCACGACAACCTCGCTGAAGCCCCAGAAATACCATGTTTGCAAAAACGTACCCGTGTGCTCGCCCGTGCGTGCGTAGTGTGTAAACACTGCAACCATGACATCCTTTATTGCGACTTTCTTCAGTTTTTCAACTATCACATCTCCCAATTCTGAGTGCCATTGTTTACACTTAGTTCACAATATCACTTCACTCTTCTTCCAGACGTTTCACTTACTGGGGAGTCGAACATAAGACTTCAACAATCTCTCGCTCCGCAGTAGCACTTACTGCACGTCACCAACTCACTTACCCACTTACAGACCGACTCTCGCGAGAACGCTCGCTTATATAGGCAATAGATTGTTTTACAGAACATTCTAGAATTCTCTGGCGGCGAGGAAAATTAAAATTAAACTGATTTTTATTTATGTACGCTCTTTAACTGATGTGCTCCTTGGCGTCCCATACTGTATTGGGCGTGAAAGCCCGGTAATTTTGTTCAGAGGCCTCTTTATTCGGCCTGAAGTTCTTTTACGTGCCGTAAATCTATGACATAGCTTTAACTCCCTTCCGAAGGAAGCCTTGCTAAGGATTTTTAAGCTCCAAAAAATCCATTGCCCTCCGCAGGGTTTGAACCCGCGAGCTCAGGGACTAGAGGATAGCATGGTAACCACTACACCACGGAGGACAACAAGGAGAGAAAAACTTGCAGAAGATTCTGCTTGCCTGTCGATAGCGCTTCTTGGTGTTTACGCCGGGCGCCAGCGCGAATTATCTTTGTTTATCTCTGACTGCCTGGCGCCAATCTCTCGATTAACTTCGGCCATAGCCGCTCCTTCACAACATCATTGAATTCTTCAATCCATAAAGCTCCATTCAGTAACTGGCCTCAGGAATCTTCAGATACTAAATTAGTTGCAAAGAAGCAGAAAAGACGAACTATATATGCTTTACGTGCTTTTTAAAGAGTATAGAGTAGGAAATCTTTACTTCATCTTTATAATTTTTTAACTCTGATTTTCGGATTTTCATTTGCCGACACATTTTCATTTTAAAATTGCTCCAAACGATGTGCTTTTCAGTAAAAATCAATTAAAGTTTGTATATCTGTCGGTTAATAACCTGCTTTCTTCACTCAGTTCACAGTCACTTCACTAATGTGAACTAGTTCATTTTCTTGTCACTTCACTCTCTTCCCTACACGTCACAGTAGTCGTCACCAACTCACTCGGAGAACTGCACTTGATGTCTCAGCAGAAAGGTACTCAACAACTCACTCGCTGACTCATTGAACAAATCAACTTCAAACGATCAATTAAAGTAAATCGATTAAATTTTGTATGCCTCCTTGTTAATAACAGGGTGAAAATTAGAAAAATTTTAGTGGAATGCTTAGTTGTGATATTATTAAGCAGTGTTTATATCGTGTAATTTTTTGAAAAAAATGTTGATTTGTCATACATTACATTTATTTTCTCCAAAAGCATTATCAATCCTTACAATTTATTTATATAGAATTAAAGAGTTTAAAACATTATAAACATTAATTTTCTACACAAATGCTTCTATTGTGCAGCATTTTTTTTAAAACACTAAAAACGACAAAAAACTTATACTCCCTGGAAGTAATTAAAAATGTGCGTGAAATATGGTCCCACGTTGTATATCAAACCCTGATAACTGTGTTAACATTTCAAATCAATCAACCTAAATTTGTGAATAATTGAAATTTCACAGATGGGTATTTAATATTACAAGTTTGAGACGTCTATATGACGCAGAAAATTAATCTAAAATTTTCTCTTTATTCACACTAAATTGCATACAACTGGGAAACGGTACAATAAGTAAAAACATAAAAGATTTAATAGAAAAATGTACACCCTAAGACAAAAAAAAAATGATCCTCAAGGCGCGCACGAGAGTATACGATTTTGTCTAAGTCCAAATTGTTTCCGCTACTGGTTCACAGTGGTGTCCTGGGACGCGTGCCTTTAGTTTCGGTCTATTGTCACCATTAAGCTCCATTCACCACAGCGAGCAGTTATAAACAGGTACGTAGTAATGAGGGCAACCGAAACTCGTATCCTACACATAACTTCGTTTTTTTCCAGATAAACACAGTGTTTATTACGCATACTATAATATACACTACATGATCAAAGGTATCCGGACACCTAGCTGAAAATGACGTACAAGTTCGTGGCGCCCTCCATTGGTAATGCTGGAAGTCAATTTGGTGTTGGCCCACCCTTAGCCTTGATGACAGCATTTACTCTCGCAGGCACTTTCAATCAGGTGCTGGAAGGTTTCTTGGGGAATGGCAGCCCTATCTTCACGGAGTGCGGAACTGAGGAGAGGTATCGATGTAGGTCGGTGAGGCCTGGCACGAAGTCGGCATTCCAAAACATCCCAAAGGTATTCTATAGGATTCAAGCCAGGACTCTGTGCAGGCCGGTCCATTACAGAGATGTCATTGTCGTGTAACCACTCCGCCACAGCCCGTGAATTATGAACAGGTGCTCGATCGTGTTGAAAGACGCAATCGCCATCCCCGAATTCCTCTTCAAAAGTGGGAAGCAAGAAGGTGCTTAAAATATCAATGAAGGTCTGCGCTGTGATCGTGCCACGCAAAACAATAAGGGGTGCAGGCCCCCTACAGGAAAATCATGACCACACCATAACACCACCACCTCCGAATTTCGCTGTTGGCACTACACACGCTGGCAGATGTCGTTCACCGGGCATTCGCCATACCCACACCCTGCCATCGGATCGCCACATTGTGTACCGATTCGTCATTCCACACAACGTTTTGCCACTGTTCAATCGTGTAATGTTGACGCTTCTTACACCAAGCGAGGCGTCGTTTGGCATTTTACTGCGTGATGTGTGGCTTATGAGCAGCCGCATGACCATGACATCCAAGGTTTCTCACCTCACGCCTAATTGGCATGGTACATGGAGTGGATCTTGATGCAGTTTGGAATTCCTGTGTGATGGTCTGGATAGATGTCTGCCTGTTACTCTTTACGACCTTCTTCAAATGTTGGCGGTCTCTGTCAGTCAACAGACGAGGTCGGCCTGTACGCTTTTGTGCTGTGCGTGTCCCTTCACGTTCCCCGCTTTACTATCACATGACAAACAGTGGACCTAGGGATGTTTAGGAGTGTGGAAATCTCGCGTACAGACTTCTGTCACAAGTGACACCCAGTCATCTGACCACGTTCGAAGTCCGTGAGTTCCACGGAGCGCCCCATAAAAACAGAAACAATCTCGTCTTTATTTTCTAACTGTATAAGAAATATTTAAATATTATAGTCCTAAATAAAAAACCTGATTCACACGATGTTCTCTACCCTCTTATCATTTATTACTGGTATACCAATTATTCTTACCGAAGCTTATTTTTCTATCTACAATTTTTAATCCAGATAACTTTCTAGAAATTGCTACATTACGCATTTTGTTATAGGTACAAAGGAACAGCGATAGTCAAATGTTTAAGAACTGGACGCTATATGCTAGCCTTAAAATTCCATACTGTTTCCATGCAATTGTATGGAATGCATTTTACAACACTTACTAATATGCCACTTAATTTGAAAACGAAGAGAGTAATTTGTGTTTTATGCATAAATGCCTTAAAATTAGTAGATATACATGGAAACCTACGGCATTGCCATGTAGTTAGCAAATTAAAATTTAAATAATAAAATAACATTATCCAAAATTCCGAACCAATGTTATTCCAATTACAAGATACATGCGTTTCACCACTCGGCTAATATGCACACAACACAACTAAAAAGCATCTGTTTAGGTATTGCATAGCTTTGAAATGTACACATGGTGGTACTAAATCGTGTATTGTGAACCCAGCTTCTGCGAATGCTTCCAACGTTTTTCAAATCGAACTCCCTCTCTGGCTGTTGCTGTTTTATTTTTTTAATTTTTTTTTTTGCTGTACCACATCTGAAATACTGCTTTATGTAGCGTAACTCTTGCAATACATTCACTGTTGTACCTTTTTTATTATTTATTTATTGTTCTGAACATAACAGGCATAAGCCCAACTACAATGTTCATTACAAAAATATATAAACATAAAATAATTTATTAATATAACTTATACGGAAGAAACAAACAGTAATTATGAACAACAATAAAAGGTTCCGAATAAGTGGAATATAATAAGCATATAAAACAACCAGAAAAAAGAAAGAAAAGAGAATTTGGCATGGTAATTATACAACTATTTCTAATATAAATATTTGTATTAATCTACGAAAAAATGATTATTGACTATTGCATTTTTGAACGGAGTTTCAGACATGTTGAAAATGTCTACATCCAAATAACAAAGTTTGTTATATAAATATACAGTTTCGTTTCATGGTGAATTTTTATGGTTTTCTGAGTTTGCTCTTGGAGTGAAAAAAGCCTCTTAAATCTATTATTTTATTTGGTACATAAAATAATATTTTGCGACATTATTAATATCATCAGTAATAGAATACTTTATATAGAAATGTTAATCCCGCAATGTCTCTTCTGAAATTTAAAGCTTTAAATTTAAATATATCTAAGAGGGTTTCGTAATTTGTGTACATAGGATAACATCCAATTCTTTTAAATAGTACGTATTTTAAAAATTTCGATTGTATTTTTTATATTAAATTCACATACTTTGTGATTTTAGGATTCCAAATAATAGATGCATATTCGAGATTTTGTCTAACAAAAGAGTTGTAAAGTAAAATTAATGTTTTCTCATCAAATGTATACGAATTCCTAATAATGAAGTCTAGACATTTTAGTAATTTTGTTACAATTAATTCAATGTGTGTGTTAAATCTGAGATTTGTTGCAAAATATACTCCTAAAGCTTTATTTTCAAATACTTCAACGAATGGTGTCCTATTAATGCTATAAGGATATTTAAAGGGATGTTTACTTCTAGTGTAGGAGATTTTTACACTAATATTAAATGGAAGTTTGTTCGTTTTGCTGCATACATATAAAGAATCTAGATCATGTTGAAGTTCTAAACAATCCTTAAGACTATTGACACTTTTGTATAATTTAACATAATCAGCAAACATTAATATTTTGGAATATTTAACGACATTAGGCAAATCATTTATAAAACACAAAAATAACAAAGGTCCTAAATTGGAACCTTGAGGAATCCCTGGATTAACATTAAACTGGCATGACACGCAATTTTTATATGTCTTATGTATGATCGAAATATGTTCATTAATGGAAAATAAAAAACCCAATTTCGATAATTTGGCAAATAAACAATCATGATCAACTTTATCAAATGCATTTGGGAAAAGCTTTAAATTTCTATATACAGTAAGTCCCGATCATCCGACCTGGTCGGCAGAAAAATAAAAAATCCATAAAACATCACAATCTGTTGAGCGTACGCGAGTAAGCAAATTCCACGCTTCTGAGACCACCAAATTATTGTACACTGCCGCCCGCTGGGCCCCTATTATACACAACTAGCTACCAATCGATTGCTAATAAAGATGAATCAGCCTAACATTTTTTCCTCTCTATTTATTTAACGTCACTTTAACTACGTGGTCATATCGCGACGGATCTGTTAGGAGGCACCTAGTGGATCAGTGAATAACGTTGCCTTCTAGATTTTATTCCTGTACATACTATATCATCGTACTTGTCCGCGTCCACAGAGACTTTGGTACTAGAAACTGTGCCTCTGCTTTTGCGACGGGCAGATGGCAGCTTCGACACGTGTCCACAAAGACCTTAGTGCATAGCAACTGTATCTCTGCTTCTACACGTGTCCGGCACATAGAATTAGCCTGCGTGCCGTCCAGTCTTACCTGTTTTCATTACTATCTGTGGATAGATGAGAGTCTTTGCTATTATCTATTTTTCACTCTTAATTTCTTACTACTTATAGTAAGTAGGGGAAGTATTGCATTCCACACAAAATTTCGATAGCGAGATTTCACCGGAGCTTTCGGGCATTTATTTTGAGATTCCCTGAATACAAAAAAGATGAAAAAAAAAGATCTCTTAGAAAAATTATATATGTATGTGTAGCAAAACTAAATACCAAAAAGTCCGTTAAATACCAAACTTCGTATTCAGGTTCCGCATCTTTCTAGGATATTACATGAAGATTTTCAAGAAAACTTGTCCCGCTCCAAACTATTTTTGCTGGAGAAATAATTCGTCACTTTTGATTTTCTCAAAAATAATTCTAACGATTTTGATTAAAATACCATATGTTCAATATATTTGCATGACAAATAACATGTCTGTCTTAAATTTTTGGAGGAATAGCTGCAAAGTCCACTTCATTATTTGCGACACTTGTATAATTGCTAAACCGTAAGAGGGAGATAAAATGTTACTACATAATAAAGCACACAATTTATGTCAAATAAGATTTTTTGTGGCGTTAAACATTACCGAGATATTCTTTCTTATTGCCTTGAATTTTCAAATAGTTTATACTTTTAACAATTACACATACTTATTTTAGAGAAATAGCGAACGGATTTGAATAGAATTTACTATACCGTTAGTCTTATGTTCTATTCTTCTTTCTATTCTTCTTATACCTTCAGCCAAATGTATATCAAAGGTTTAGCTGTATTAGAAATAGAAAAATAAGCATTTTGTAAGAATAGTGTGTGGAATATTAATCAGAGAAAATCACGTGAATGCAACACAGATCTGTTAATTAATTCATTATTCTATCTCATGTAATAGGTTTTCTTTTTGAGTCGTGTACTCAATATCCAGGCAAAGTAATTTCTAGTTTTGTTTTTCCCTCTGAATTCGAAGAAATCGATGGCTACAGAACTGGGTATTTGAAAATATACATTATTGAGTTTTCTGCCACAATCCATTTTCTTTTATAATTATTGTAAATACAATAAACCTTTGTAATCCAAAGTCGATTCTTCTCAGGGAGCATTTCTGTATAGAAGCTGCTGGTATTTTACGCTATCAGTGAGGCGTGATTAACGTCTCTTGCATTTTAATAGGGTATTAAAAGTTATCGTTATTTTGCACACATGACGTAATGAAAGTGGCTTAATACGTACAATTGCTAGCTATCTGGTTGCAGTCAGTATATAAAGGAAATTTAAAAGTGTAGCTCAACAAATTCTAAAACTAATATGTCATATTTACACGACTTTCTCTAACAATGACAACTTCACATATATCCGTTATATATTATATTTAAGAATCTCAACCGAACTTATTTTAAATAAACTGTGTGTTTTAAAGGGATCTACAGATTTGTAGATACGTCTTTGTCTATTGCTTAACACTTACCATGTTTATGCAAAATTCTTCCCGAATGAAGAGGACATCACAGTCTATTCCAAGAAAATTCAAGATATGCATTTTATTTGTCATATAAATATCTTTAATGTATGGTATTTTAATCAAAATCGTTAGAGCCATTCTTAAACAATCAAAATTTTCGAAAAATGTTCCATACAAAGAGTACTTGGTGTGGAAGGATTTTCTTAAAAATCTTCGTCTCCAATCCTTTGAAGATGCTGAACTTAAATACCAAGTTTGGTAATTACTAAAATTCTCATTTTTGAGTTAAGATGTTCACAGAAACACACACCTTTTTTTAAAAAGTCTTTTCTTGGATTCAGGGGCCTCAAAACGTGCATTTCCGGTGAAATCTCAGTATCAAATTTTTGGTTAGAATTTAACTTCCCCCACTTACTATAGTAGAAACCATTATTATTAATTTAATTCAGTATACTGAAGCATCATTAACATATAGTCAGTATTTTCGAGTAGTGAAGAAACAGCCAATATTTTTAAAATGTCCCGTGGTTGGATATTTAGAGTTTAGACTATTCTGGAAAATTATTCAAAAGTATCATAAGCAGCATTCATAGACTCTGTTTTTTTTAATTTCATAGCCTCTATAAGATTGCTTCGAGAAATTGATTCCAAATCTACAGTTGTCAATTTAAACAGTATACTAAAACGATCTTAGCCCAGGTATTTAGGGGAATTTAAACAGTGATCTGATATTAGTTTAGATCAGCCACAACCAACCTGCTTTCCGCGGTGCAAGTGCTTGAATACGGCACTGTGCTGACTCAATGCGTGCTGCGGAGTAGAAGCGATTGGTTGTTCTTCGTAGCAGTGGTGTAATGGAAGGGCACTCGTTAAGGCGAAAAGTGCCTACGCCAACAAATGATTTCATTCCTGAATGATAGTTCTTCATGGAATGTAGCGGTGGTGTCATTTGTTTAATTTGTCACAAAAATTGCAATTGCTGATTCATTTAATCCTGAACGTCATTTTAATAAACTGTATGCTAAGGATTATTCAGCTCTTGAAAATAAATAGCGTACTGCAGAGATAAAAAAACTCAGAGAAAAGCTCACATCCCAAGAAGAGGAATAGGAAGAAGGGGATGGCGGAATGGCAGAAACCTCAGCATATGCAACTTACGAGATAGTACTATTACCAGGTCTTTTAGTTTTTTTGCATGTCCGCTTATTAAACGTATGTTTATAGCTGCCAGTAAATTCAACCCTGTCAACGTTCATCAGTTCGAGAGTGTAAGTCTGTCCCCTCCTACTATATCACGTAGAATTAAAGAATCTGGAGAACCTATTGAAAGATAAAGAGAAATCGTTGCATTCTCCATTGTCATTGATGAAAGCACCGACATACGAAGTGCGGTTCATTTATGTATTTTTTATTCCTGGACTGAATGACAACTTGCAAGTTGTGGAAGAAATGCGAAATCTGGTGCCAAAGATAGGCACAACAACACTGTCAGGCACTCTGAACTGGGTGGTGGAAGTTGTGAAGAATGCAGGGATCCCATTGGATACACTTGCATCGGTAGCCACCAATAGTACTCCGGCTGTGGTGTTCACACAACGGGTTTATAACTCTTCTAGAAATAAATTAAAAAAGAAATAGCAGCGGTCCATTGCATAGTTCATCAGGAAAATTGGTGTGCCAAAATAATGAATGAGTCGGTAGTGAAAGTTATAAACAATCTGAGGTTACACGGTCTAAAACACAGACAATTTAAAAGCTTCCTAGAAGATTTGGAGCATTAGTATGGATATACCATACCATACAGAAGTTAGGTGGCTCAGTTGAGGCAAAAGTATATGTAAATTCTTCGAGTTATTGGAGGAGACACGTTTGTTCTTGGAAATGTGTGGAGAACCTATTGCAGAGCTCGCAAATGTTAAGTGGAAATGTGATCTTACATTTATGGCTGATATAAATGAACCTCTGAATGAGTTAAATGTATCATTTCGAGGGAAAAACAAATTAATCACAAATATGTTCTGTAGTATCGAAGCGTTCAAAATTGTGCTGTCAAACGTCAAATGGTGATCCTTGTCATTTTCCTAGGTTGGAAACTGCGATCCTGATACTGATTCCAAGAGGTGAGATGCTATGTTGAGAATCTACACTTGCTTTCTGGTGCGTTTAATGAAAAGTTTCACGATCTGGTTGGCTTAAAACTGGATTTAGATTTATTCATTACAACATTTATTATGTATATTGATGATATTACTTAAAATGTTCAACTGACGCTTATCACCCTGAAATGTGAGATTGAGTTAGCTGACAGTTACAGAAACAAAGGACGGTTGCTAGACTTGTGTAGTCGATTTCCTGAATCAAGATTTTCTCATTTACACAGGCGTGCGGCATCTATGACTGAATGTTTGGTTCGACTTATGTATATGAAGCCTTATTTTCAGCTATGAAACGTAATAAGGGCCCTCAGAGAGCCAAAATCAGTGATCGTAACTTAAGGTGTGCATTAAGGATTCACAGTTGTGTTTCATTGTCTCCAAATGTGGTGTATATTTTGAAAAGCAGAATATGTCAGAAAGTAAGAGTGTCTATCGAGAAGAACTGAATTTATCACATTCTTACTCGAAACATTTATTCACTACAGAGATTATATTCGTTTAATCTTAAGTCCTCTATGTAATACTATCACTATATTGTAAGTTTTATTTTGTTATTTTGTATTTGTGCAACTCTTCACAATCAAAGTTGTGCTAATCTCCACTACAAAGTACCGTTTTGTTCCTATAGTAAAAGCTATTGTATGTATATGCTATCATTTAGTTGTATAGGACCAAAGTTCGTATTGGCTTGTTTTGTCTATAATTTAATACCAAGCACAAGAAGAATATTAAACCATGTATAACAGTTTGTAACTGATTCCTTCTCTACTATCTTGTTCTTAATATTGTAATGGTAACGCAACTACAGATTACTGGACACCACCGCGTGAAGTAGTGATTGACTCGTAGGCGTATACTATAGGACTGACAAGAAAACGTTTGTGGGGTGTTCTGCGTTCCGGAAGGGTGAGGGGGAATAGTACAACGTGGCAGCTCACGATGATGTCATAGATTTCCTATCTACATTAAAAACATCCCGCAACGTTAGTACCCCAGCGTGTTTCACTTGGAGCAGTGTGTAAGTGTTTTCTAGCGATTTATAAAGTTATTTACAACGCTCAGTAAGAAAAGAAGAAATAGTTACTAACCTTGTTAAAATCTGCGACGAGTAAAGCAAACAAAAGCAACTGGTCATTCAGCATTATTAACAGAAGAGTATTTTTCTAAGAGGCTTTAAGTCTTGCGATATGTTGAAAGTGGAGCCATGATCTTTCTCAGATGACAATAGAATTGTTGATGTCAACACATTCCTTGCAGAAACACTCTCGTGAGAGGAACACAGAACCTCGCCGGCACAGAGAAGTGGCCTTCAGCTCTGCGCGCGCAGTGCATATGCAGCATACTTGGGAGTTGGTTGTAGAGAGGCTTTGCTGGGCATCCAGGTGACATTCTAGCGTTTGTTCAAATCGGAGAAACAGTTCCATACCCTTGCTTTAAAGTCTAGCTTTATTGAAGCTGTACGCATATCTCCCCCTTTATCTTCCTTGAATGCGTTTAGCGCGATGGCTGATTCCTCTGCCTCCAACCACAGTACATCATGAGCGGGGTGATTATTGACTTTAGACAGCATGACCCTTCTTTCTGGTGGTGGTGGCGTAGTTTTTAAGACTGGAGAAGCTACTTACCCATCAAACAGATTGGCCCCCCAAATCTTACGAGGCTGAGTGCCCGTAACAGGACTCACAACTGCAGAATAATCCTCATTGAGGTGCTGGTAATCGAATTCGTGTGTTGCACTGCAGGCAGTAATATTAGTTCTGTGGGGAAGCCGTTTGCTATTGGCTCATGTAATTGCACACGTCTGCCATCAGAGCGTTACGGTATAGGGGAAACAGCCTAACTCAGGTTACTAAAAACAAAGATGACTGATGCCTCATGTCAGGGTGTTCACTTTCTAACTTCATTCACTAGATAGATAACCAGAAAAATCACCAGACAATCTACCACAAAAGGCTTAATGTTTCGGTATACTGCAAATATTATGAGTAATTGTCATATCATATATACTGTTCTGCAATATTCTTTTCTTCGTGCTAATGCTTGGTCATCACCTTCCTTCTCCGCCATTAGCTTGATAACCTGTAACCTGGAAGCACCTTAAGTGTAAAATTAAACACTGAACTGTGTTATAGACTTTAACATGTGTATATTATTAAACGTTGCAAAACATTACTGTATTGTAATAGTGTGAAGAATAACTTATAGTAACACTTTAATATTATTTCGGTGTATTTAACTAAACAAAACAATTATATTTCTTGGGTTTCTTTTACACAGATCATCTTCCTCTAAAAATAAAACCCTACACAATAACACTTACACCAAAATTTAAAAAAAATATACAAATATCTAGTTAACTACAAAGGTAACACTAATAATTAATGACAATCTGGTAGCCTAATAACCAATTTTAATAAATTTAATATAATATGATAATATATAACATAATTAACATAATCAGTGCATCAGTTGGTGGCTAAATTGTCGACGTGAAGAGTTTGAAAACCTGCGAATATAAAAACAGGGCGCCAATGTAACAGATACGGTATAGCTAACGTTCCCAATACATGTGACAGGTGTGTATTTGCGGAGGAGTTGCTGGTTATGAATGGAACCTAACAACTAGAATATCATCACATTCTAGTGACGTATGCCATAATGGTGCAAAACTGCCAAAGCTGCACTTAAGTACATTGTAACCACTATATAAAGAGCTCCACTCGCCTCGGTCGGCAGTAATTTGTCTGATACCAGTAAAGTTCGTTGATGTAGAGAAATTTAAATCCAGTTTTATTTATGGATGCTCTGTAACTACATGGTTCTTAACGTCCCATTCCATATTGGGCGTGAAAGACCGGACATTTTGCTCAGAGGCCTCATTATCAGGCTTGAAGTTCTTTTACGCGCCATAAATCTACGACGTGAGACAACCGGCTTTACTTCCCTTCTGAAGGAAGTCATGCTAAAGATTTTTACGCCCGAAGAAATCCATCGCCCTCCGCAGGCTTTGGACCCTCGACCTCGGCACCCGGAGGCTAGCATGATACCCCTGGATCACGGGAACGAATTGCTATAGAGAGCGCATGTATAGAGTCTATACAGTGTGTAACAGTAATGCATGGCCAAGCTTTAAAGCCACATTTCTCATATATAGAAGCAGAATACATGTTATAGGGCAAGGGTCCAGAAAGGCTTTACTTCCATGTTAAACCTCAACTCTCTATATTTGAAACACACTATAATCATGGGAAACACACACAGGAACAGAACGTACAGCACATCACATGAAACATTTTCTTACGTGGAACGTTCAAAATGCCCTTTTGTTACGTCTGGTTAAGTTGTAATTCTTAGGTTCACTGGTGGTGTTTTGTGTTCCATTTGAACGTAGGTAATGTTGGTATTTGACTCACTTGATTTCCATACTGCGCGTAGCATCAACTGCTTAATGTTCATTACGGACTTGGTTTCCGGTACGACGCATGGGAAGTGTGCACAAATGTGGAGTTGGTGGATGCTCATTATATGTACAAGATACAGATGGGTTTTCGTGCCCGTATTGTAGAAGCCTGCAAAACAATACGAATTCTCCAGCGTATCCGGAATGTATCAATGCTAACGGAGGGCGTTTTGAACACTTCATATAAGAAAGATTTTTATGTGGTGCGCTGTCACGTTCATTTCTCTGTGATTCTATGATTAATGTACTATGAAGAGTTCTATAAAACGAGATCTAACATGGAAATAACTTTATTCTTATACATATGAAGAATGTGTCCTGAGCATACGCATAGTTACATCCTGTGTACTATAAACTTTAAGCAGATAGAATGAGTAAAACATGACATTTAAAATTAAAAGTTGAATGTGCACAATAATTGTGCTGTGCAATAATCAATACAAACACTATAAGTTAGTTTGAACAAAGTTAGAGCAGTGACAAACCCCGGCAAGTAACCACATCCGAACGACAGACCACAGTGCCTGGTGGACTGAATCGGAAGCACATTCAGTAAGCCCCTTGTAAATCAAATCCCAATAACAGCTAGTGTGTCTTTATTCCATTATTTGAAAGAGCAGCGCTCTATGTACGTGTTAATGAATGGCAGCAATTTGTATTGTTAGGCAGCGGCTCTGTTGAGAGTTCCCTGCCGCAACTCTACTGATATTTCATGTACAGTTGATTGATTTACTGGGTGATGAAAGACCAAGAGAGCAGTCGCAGGTCACAACTTCATGCATCATCAGAGAAGGTTACTCTGATCGCTTTGCACAGGACTGCATTCGTAACAAACAATCGACTCTAATGTGTGTGATCCACAGCAGAGTCAACACCATATTGTGGTTCAACAGATAGGTTAGATATATAACTTTATATTCCAAAAATAATTATAAACAAAGGCTGTTTCAAAAGACACCCCACAATTTCAGCACTGATATAGAGCTGATATATACGATGGAGCCTTTGAATCGAGATTGCAACTGCATATACCCTAACCAGATAAGAGGCTTTGAAACTTTGTCATCTAAAACAAACACTGCAATTTACTATTAAAATATACAACTGCAATAAAGTAAATATTCTACATTTTTATTTCATTTAATTTGTCTTATCATTAAAAATAGAATAAAAACACAATTGTAGAATTCAGGACAGTAGTCGAGCGGTTTTTAACGTTCTTGTAGATTCTTGTTCCAAACAATAATTTCTGTGTGGTATAATTGTTTATGCTCTCGCTTGTCACGCGGGAAACAGGGTTAGATTTCACACCGGATATTGTTTTAACCTGTATCGTTACGCCTTAAATTGGTAAAACTTATTTTAAATTATCCACAACCCGACTGAAGAGCATATGCTTTTAGTTTTAAAATTGCCATGAATTAAGACGTTTTAAACAACTCAGAAACAACAGCAAGGACATAGAAATAGCAGGTTTGCCTGAGGTTCCCTTACGATACCTTCATCTATTTAAAAACATACTAAAGTTACCATTAAAATAAATAAAATGTTGGGTATCTATAGATTTCCAAAACACCTTATCCACAAGCTTAAAAAAGAGCTCAAAATGCAAACTGCAGAATGATGTAGATTATGTAACACCCTATCAGTTATGCTGGTAGTATTCAAATATGGAAGGAACCAATTAAGAGTTAAATTAGGTATCTTATCATATGCTAAGCCAATATTTGAGGTGTAATTTGTTAGAAATCGTTAGAAAGTTAAGATGAATGGGGAGTCTGTTAAATATATATAATTTGTATTGTCATTTTTCATAAAATGTCCCCTAAATACCAGGCCATGAGACACAAAGTATTGCAAACGCATCTAAAATGTAAGGCTACGTCACTATTTATGGTGATGTAGTATGTGGAATCGAACCACTGTCGAAATAATGCCAAAAAATGGGACTTAAGTGTTTACAAAACATGAAAATATGCAGTCCAACCTTCTTACTCTGTCGCTATAGACGAGATTTTTCAGCCAAATATTTAAGTTGCAATTCTCTTAAGCTATTGCTGAAAGAGAAGTTTGGGAGTATCTCGCCGTTACCATTAAAATTCGTTCTTTACTGTAGCCCAGCCATAAAAGCCGTAAAGCCAGAATAGTGTATTTTCACCTTCAGATAAACGATCTGTACCTGCCGATGGGATGACTGTCAATTGATTTGCAATAATGAGGTCCAGAAATGAAAGAGAAGCTTTCACTTAAAGCGTTAAATGCTGTAAGTGATCTCAAATTAGAGAAGGACTGCATTGTTTCTCAAGTATATGTTACAATACTAACTACATTACGTTTTAATTTAAATCGTGAATATAAAATCCCAGAAAAAAAACTGAAGAGCAAAATTCCATTAAATGCAACACAGAAATTGTTTAAAGTCTGTCCTAACTGCCGAGGTTGTTGTGGTTTATAAGAAACTTCTCCCAACTAACTTCCATTCACATGGAACATTTTATTTTGAAAAATGCTTTATGGCTGCAAAAAATGCCTGTATTAAGTTTGATTAAAATGCCACATATTAAAGAGACATGACAAATAAAATGTATTTCTTGAATTTTATTGAATTTTCCGGGAATAACCTATGAAGTCCTCTTCACTTGAAAGGAATTTTATATAATCTTGTTTAACTGGTGAACGTTAAGGATAGACCAAAACATACTATACAAAAAATTCATCTCTCTTTAATATGTGAAATTTATTTTATATAACTTTTTGTGGCATTAGCCATTTCCGATATATCGTTATTAATGCTTCGAGTTCAATATATTAATGATTCCTTTAACTTCCTGTTATTTCTCGCATTTGCATAGCAAGAGTATGGAATTTTAAAAACGTATAGGTCCAGTTCTTAAAACGTTTAACTATCCCTGTTCGCGTTTTATCTACAACGCAAGGCGTAATGTAGGTATTTTTCCATAGGTTTATCTAGGATAAAACGAAGTAGACAGAAGAATAAGCTTTCGTAAGAATAGTTTTTATACTCACTAATAAACAAATGAGGTTAGAGAAGGTCATGTGAATATAATACAACTTTTTTTTAATTTCATTCTCTGATTTTTTGCTGAAAATTTGAATATAATTGGTGATAAATTACATGAACCTTTTAATGCACATAAGTGTAAGATAAACCAAAGTAAGAAGTAAAGATATGTAAATAAACCTTGTGCTCTTTAGCTTTTAAATGGTGATGTGTTGAAGGGCTCTAAGAGAAAGTTCCGTAGTATGTAACTGAAGCTGAGGAGGTCCTTATGCGGCTGGGTAACAGATGAGCCAACTTACTCTCGTCGATGCGGGAGATGGAGGCGGATGCCAGGCGCTGTCCTTTGTGTCCGTTGTGAAGTCCCCTCGGGCGACTTCTGCTTCTGCGCGCGTCTCCGACACGTCTAAGATGACCCACGCCCCGTCGTAGTTTTTACGTTTAGATTTTTCTTTGTCGGGCTATTTTGGTTTCGCTCAGGGTTGAGGATGAGAATCTGTTTGGCGTTTCTTTTTGTAACACCAACGGGCCGAGTCCCTCGGGCTTATAAGTTCTGGATGGGGACGTGTGGTAAATCATTAATACTAGTTTATTTACTAGAAGAGCAAAATAACATTTCACTTTGCCTAATTTACGTTCCTGGCACGAGATTGCCTAACCCCCAACTTCTTTAATACTGCGTATTCAACGTACCGGTACAGTGACAAACGTATTAGTACCCAATCACTACCGGTATCTATACTCTCACGATTATTATCACGATAACAAAGACTTGCCTCTTCGCGACACGGGTGACTTCTCGTTCTTGCAGGAATGAAACGTTACCTTGGTTAAAAAATTGTCAGTTGCACTGCTTTGATCACCATTGGCGGAATTATCTTTATTATTGCGGCATACTTTTCGCGGGAATCCTAGAGGCGAGAGGCGCGGATTTCGCGTCGTGCACATTACGAAGACTGGCTATTAACTAAATTTTGTTGGTCTGTTATACCTTACACACCCTACTCTAGGGCCGCCATCCTAAAAACTTCTTATTGGCTATCTCTTCGTGGGCTTTCAATTCTGTACCAGATAGGCTGAATTTATGTATCACATTGTACGAAGGTCACGCGGGATTTTATTTAGTTTCGCGCGAATTTCCTATGACCACAGAAGCGTCAGTCCTTCCTAACAAAGACATTAAAGAATCGTATCCTCCTGTTATTTAACAAAAGACTGCAGCCAAACAGAGCAATAAAGTGTGCTGCTTTTCCGCAAAATGCACAACTTCTAGCCTGTCACACCCTTATTGCCAGGAACATGTTTACATACAGAAAAAAATACAGATTATAAAACATAATATTTACACATAAATGATTAATAAAAACTACATAAGAAAATATGCCAAAAATAATGTAATAACAGGGGCTACCTACCGATACCAAACACGAGGCAGTAGGCATATACCGTTTCAAACCTAAAAGGTTCAATGCTAAAAAACTAGTTTTTACCAAATTTCAGCTATGGATACCCTTAATAACTCAGTAATATAAAGGCAGAGAAAACTCACAAGTTGTAATAACAGCTAGGAAGTGGTCACCATGAAAATATTCTTGAGGTTTTACTGCAAGGCAAACTCCAGCAGCTAGGAACCCGTTTAGGGAATTGAGCTAAGGGCCTCTTTTATTTCAAATTTGCAATAAGCAGTTTGGAAAAGTACGTTCTGTCTTGAACAGAAGCTAAGTCTGGTTGGATTCCCATCCCGGAGCTATAATCCGGGGGTGAGGCTAACCGATACGATAACGAAAACAGCACGACCAACAGATTTTGACTTGGAGCTTTTCTTCAATTGCAATACGACCCCGGCCGGGTTTTCGTTATGCCATCACATCAACGATATGATTCTATCGAGGCTTCCTCCTACCTCCCATTCAATTCCTTAGCACGGAAGGGGAGAGGAGAGGATGAGTTTGCGGTCATGAGATGGGATCCCTTACAGCTATTGACTTTAATGGAACTGCTCTTGTGGAAATACTACTAATAAGAAACGGGGGCAGAGAGGGAGAGTAACAGCAGTGACACCACTGTAAACAGAACTGCAACGACTTCAGGTAATGGAAGCATTAACAGAAATAACATCATCTCCTCCAAGAAAGAACCAGTACAAGGTAAAAACCGAGAGAACCTTCTGTGTTTTAAAACAAGTCAAAAAAAATCAGGTTTCTAGACTATCGTCAGCAGCCCGAAATAATTACAAAAATGATAATTTAAACTGAGTCGTTACGTCTGAATTCCCATCACATTGGCGGTAGATGTTAACTATAATTATAATTACAAAAAGATTGATGTGTTTCATAATAGTTTCTCTATTCAATATTGTATATTAATTTCTCTACCACGTACGTAGAGAAGGTATTGCATTCCACCCAAAAATTCTATATCAAGATTTCACCGGAAATACATGTTTTTAGGCGCCCTGAATCCAACACATCTGATGTCTTATAATCACATGTCTTTCTCTACTTTTGTACAAACTATTTTTACAAACGTATATCCTCTATATACTTAATGTTAAACGAGACAAGCAACTGCAGAAACGTTATTGCTAATTTTCTTATAGGTACAAGGAGAATTAGTAGGCTTGAAGTGATAGTCAAATATTTTAAGAGCTGGTTGCTATGTGGAGCATTCCATTCTCTTTGTATGTCCAGGACATAAAAAAACGAATAAGGAATTCCCATTTGAGAAAAAGTATAAGTATTAGAAAATTGAAATAAATAACACATAATATCTCAGAAATGGTTCCCTGCACCAAAATAAATGACACAAATTGTGTGTTTCAACGAGATCTACAGTTTTTGTCTAGTAAAATTTTGCCTATCTCTTACGGTTTACCAGTTATGCAAAAGTTATTCAGAATGAAGAGGGTTTTTGGGGACATTAATTTGTTATGAAAATATCTTAAATGTATGATATTTTGATCCAAATCGTTATAGCCAATTTTGAGAAAATAAAAATTTTCGAAGAATGTTCCATGTAAAGGAACATCCAGAAGGATCTTTTTCTAAAAATGCTTTTTTTATTTATGGGGTCTCAAACATGTATTTACGGTGAAATTCGGCATAGGATTTTTGGATGGAATGCAATACTTCTACTTACTATACGTAGTAGAGAAAGTAAAAAGCGTTTCTTAGTAAAAGGTCCGCGCGCGCGTGTGAGAGAGAGAGAGAGAGACTGTGAGCAGTATAACTCAGAAACGAAAAGCCGGAAAAATACCAAACTTGGTATATAGGTTCAGTTTCTTTTAAGATTAAACACGACGATTTTCAAGAAAATACCCCAACCCCAGATTACCCTTTACATGGAAAAATTTTCTAAATTTGTTTTTCTAAAAGTTGCCTGCTAAGATTTTTATTAGAATCCCATATATTAAAGACACTTATATTACAAATGAAATGTATATTTTGAAGTCTCTGGGAATACCCTGTGAAATCCACTTCATTTGGAAGAAATCTTCTATTGCCTTGTATAACTGGTAAACGTTAAGCGATAGAAAACTTACTACACAAAAAATGTAGATTTCCTTAAAACACAGTTTTTTTTTTCAAATACGTTTCTTTGGGCATAAGGCATTTCTGAGATATGCGTTATAACAGGTTCAAAATTTTCACTTCTCTGTCATTCTCTTAAAGTCTTGTCAACACTCAGTTGTTTCTGGCGATTCCACTGAAACAGCATAGAATTTTAAGGCCAGCCTGCAGTTCTTAAACGTTTGACTATCGCTATTCCCATTGTATCTTTAACAATATGTGTAATGTAGCTATTTCCGGAAAGTTTTTATCTCGAATAAAATGAAGAATTCAGGAAAATAAACTTTCGTAAGAATAATTTGTTTTTTTACTAATAAGCACTAGAGGGTAGAGAAAGTCATGTGAATATGATATAGCTAGAGTATTGTTTTGTAAATGAGACCTGTTAGATTAATTTGCGGAGTTCATTCCAGGCGCCACTTTAAACCACTTTTATTGACCTAGGTATTTTGTATTTTCCATTGATGTATGTGCTGAATTGTCTTTTATATGTTAAAGAGAATTTGAACATGTTACAGTTTGCACAAATGTACATAACTACTCGACACGAAACAATTTAAGTTCATTTATTAAAGAATTTAAGTAGGTAATCAAAAGCTATAATTGTTATTTCTTTTTGTAAAGTTGTTTAATGTTCTACCACAAAGATTACCCTAACTAAACTTTTAAAAGGACTAAGCATTGGTGGTTAATCTATTATATAGCTAAACTTATTTTTAATGTACTTTTTAAAGCTGTTTATGTAATCGACATTGCTATACTGTAATAGTTTCTGGCAATGAAAACTGTGTATCTATCTACAAGCAATTCTGAGAATGTTTTTTTTTTCTACTTACTTCGTGTTAACTGAAATACAGTAGAACTTCTGTTACGAAAACACTTTTATGAAATAAGGTTTAACAGAAAGGGCCGAAAAAGCAAATATTTTCGGTTAAAACGAATTGAAGAAACATTTGTTTAGGAGTGACAAATGGGATGCATAACAAATGATTTGACTCTGACTATTTCCATCGCTTCTCTATTGACAGCTATTTTGGCTTTTCGTTAATGTTAGGCTGGTCCTTCCTTTTGTTAGCTGTCAATCATTTACAGTCACAGGCGACGGACTGTCTTTACTGCAGCTTAAGTATTCTCGGTGTGGAACATTTTATTGTGGACAGAGATATACACACTAGTTCATGGAAGGGATTTCCAAGTTGCCGTCAAGTTCTGAACTAATGAGAAGGTAGTGAATCTACCATTCTCTTTTAAAAAATCCTTGCCAAATAGCATTAAGGTTTCTCGAAAGAAGTGAAGAATCAAAGCCTTCTGACGTTCTGCTAATGAAAAGGTGGCGTGGCACGGCGGTTACAGAATCAAGTAAAAAGAAGAAGCCAAAGAAAATAGACATTTTCAAACAAAATTAATGCTGTAGGCATATGTAGTCAAAAAAGTATTGTATACAATATGCAACATCTTTGAGCTTGCGTTTATTAAATACTTTCTAACACTGTAAATATCTGTATTGACATTATTTACTTTATTCTAAAAAAAAAACGTCAAAAAAACACACCCGAAGCCCTAAAAAGACTCATTTGTATCCAAAATTTTGGTTACCCGAAACCACCTTCCTCCCTTTGTTCCGTTCAACAGAGGTTCCACTGTATTTACATAAATAGTTTGATGACGTTTTGTAGGTTCAAGGACGATACAGGAAACCGAAGTGGCGTTAAAATGTTTAAACGCAGGTGGATGTATGCTGGCCTTTAAATTCCATATCTTTAAAGACTTTGCGAGTAACTAGTGAATAACAGAATCTGATGTGATACATACGCATGACCTTTTCTATCCTCTATTGCTTAGTGGGTATACAAATTATTCTTACTAAAGCTTATTTTTCTACCTACTACATTTAAATACAAACAAACCTTTACAGAAATGGTTACATTGCACACTCCCTTATAGTTACACAGAGAACAGCAATAGTCAAATGTTTAAGAACTGAATGATCGTGGCTTATGTCACAAAAAGATGTGACACTAAGATTTCAATTACATGGAACATGTTTTGAAAATTTTGATTTTCTAAAAAATTGCTCTAACGATTTTGATTAAGATGCTATAAATTAAATATATTTGCATGGCAAATAAACTGTATACTTTGAATTTTCTGGGAATAGTCTGTGAAGTCCACATCATTTGGAAGCAATTTTGTTTGTATAACTGGTGAACGTTAAGCGACAGACGAAAACATGCTACAAAAAATGTAGATCTCTTTAAAACATGCAATTTATTTAAAATAAGTTTTTTGTGGCATGAGCCGTTTCTGACATATCTGCCATTAAAGATTTACATTTCTCAATACCTGTCATTCTTTTAAAGAATCATTGACTTCCAATCGTTTCTTGCTATTGCATAGAAACAGTATGGAATTTAAAGGCCAACATATAGCGTCTAGTTCTTAAACATCTGACTATCCTCTTCTCTTTGTATCTGTAACGAAATGTATAATGTAGCTGTATCTGCCGAGGTATATTTGGATTAAAATATAGTATATAGAAAAATAAACTTTAGTAAGACCAAATTTTATCCCACTGATAAATAATAGACGGTAGAGAAAGTCATGTAAAATGTAACAGAAATTTTTTTTCTTTATGGTTATTGTGTGCCATTCTAAATTGCTTAAATTACTTACCCAGGAGTGCGGAATCTTCCTATTTACTGGTTCTGCTTCTGGTTAAGTAGTGATATTATGAGTTCTGTATTAAGAGAAAATGGTGGATTCTTTGTGTTACTTAATAACTACTGATTAACGAGAAGATGCAAAGTTCAAAATTGCATCAACTGGGATGAAATAATTAATGTAATTCTTGATATTTTTTCACCGCTCAAAGCTAAATATCCTTCCCAGAACTGTAAACACGTTTAAAGCCAGTTGAGGAAATGTGAAATAAATTGCCAATATTTCATACGTATTTCCACGAGTATGAGGGAAGCTTTCGTCCACTATCTTAACGAAATTACAATTATAACGGGTAAAGTGAAGAATACATCACATATTTTTAATTAATTGCACAGTAGCTTCCTAAGGCGTGTGGAGGAAAATATGGAATTAAATAAACCATGAAATTTTAGTAATGAATTCATGGATATATGTATTTTTTTATTTGATAGATATCAGTATTCTACACTACAGTAATAATATTACATGCATTCATTACATCATACATCGGTGATGTTACATTATAAATCAGTATCAGTAAGCATTGCCATTACCAGACGCATTGTTGTTGCATTGTCGATAGAATTATTGGGTTCCTTTGATAATTATTCGGCTTAACGATCCCTCCTTTGGCGCGGAACACGCCAGAGATAGGGCTTTGTTTAGAACAGTTCTGGTATGACGGCAACCCTGGCTGGCTGGCCAAGCTAGACACGGTTGGAGGGGGGAATATAGATAGCGTCACTTGTGTACGAGCAGTTGAAGTAGCAAGTGGCGTCGGGGGATTTCGGGGCATCTACTCTCATCCTGTAATCCTAAGTGCACAATGTACAGTCACCAAACATTTGTCAATAAATTCCAGGTAATGTGTGTTATGTAGTATTTTTGTATAATGTCAAAACCTCATGTCTTCATCTGTAAACTTTTCACCAATTTTCCGGCCCTCCTGCCCTTAGTGAGCTACGATCCCCATGTGCGTGTTGGGTTGTATCGAAATTTAATAAGTTGCTGGCAATCTTTTAGCCCTCATCCCAGCATGTATCAGTATTTACAATACAAAATTGATGTACATCCCCCCAAGAAAGTATTCACCTACACTTTACAAAATTCTATCAGCCAAACTATTGGAGAGAAAGAATCTAATCTTTTGGGCTTAAAGATCTAATGGTAATATCGTTTACGTATTTCGGCGTTCTTTTCGATAATTTTATCAGCTTTATTAATTTTGAAAAATTTGCCAAAATTGTAACCTTTTTGAACGTGGTGTTTTCAAAATTATCTTTCATGCATTAAGTGTAGCATTTTTTGTGCATATATCCGCTCCTTTCATAGAATTTATGACAAACTGGTAGAGAAATAATTTCGTGGTTATAAAAACTGAGCCGGTAATGAGGAATTGAGGCAAAAGCATTGAAAATTCCCAAATGACATTTTATTCCTCCATCAAGTAAAATCCTATTTTCACAGCAATATCAAGTAATAAACAAAAATTGTTGTACTCAATACACGTTTTGAAAACAGTAGGTACAAAATAGTTGCAACGTTGGCATATTTTTCAAAAATTCATGAAACTGATAAAATAAACTGTCTAAAAAACCGCCAAAACACGTAAACTCTAATACTATTTGAGTTTTATGCTAAAAGTGGTCAGACTCTTCCCCTCCATTAATTCGGTTGCTACTATTTTTTTTAAAGTGCAGACGAAAACGTTCTTGAGTGGCTGTATGTATATATGTATAACCCTATTGTTTCTAAGGAATTATATTCAGAAATTAATAGTCGCTTTAAAAGGTTTGAAATGCTAAAATTCATCAACTTGTTACTGTATACTAATTACTAAATATATTTTACATTTAAATACACATTCTGAAACAAATGCACATAATCAAAAAAATGTAGAATGAAAGTAGTTTTTAATACTTTAGTAAAATCGCTATTGAAACAATTAATATCTTTTGAAATTGGACCACTCATTCATATCAGTTTATTACACTCTATTAGCAATTGACGAATATTTCGTTAATGGTCAGCGGGTTGTTGGATGCTGTACTAGTTATGAGTGTGTGCAGTGTTTATTTTTCCAATTATAAAACAATGGGCCTGTTTTTATTTTTGAATGGTTAACAATTACGAAATTAACTCTGAAGTGTTCTCCAACTCCACACACGAGTATCAATTTCAAATTGATACCCCACTAATGCAGAAACGAAAAAAGTCATCAGAATAAATGCACTGCATTGATCACCAGCATGTTCCAAGTTATAGTGTGTGTTACAGTGCTCGGTGGTGGATGTGTGTCATGTGATTATATTTTGTTTATAAACCCATACCTTATGCACTATATCCTCGTACGGGCAGGTAAACAAACCGTAGAGTTCGCGACAAGCAGTAGGATATCGCAAACAGTAAACTTTTTACCAATAGTAGTGCATCAGAGCTTACACAATAACAGCAGTCCTCCATCATAACTATTTGTCGGCCACGATATGAATGTCTGCGATGGGAAGAGGAACAAAGTAGTAACGGAACAAATGAGCGGGACAATGGAAGGACAAACAGGTAAACAAAACACTCGCAGTTCTGAGTTGCATTTACTAGCAAAGCTGAGGCCTGCCAAATGAAGCAGCGTTTTCGTTGTGCAACTATATATTCCCTAGTTGCCTTGTCCCTTACTCCCCTCTGATTCCTAGCCTTGATGATGTAGGGCAGCGCCAGCAAAAAACACTTGCGCCCTCCTCAAAACGCATTCATAATGTGGCGACTACTACAGCCAATGTAGTGTTTAGTGTTATTTTCTTTAGAAATTTCATACCTTAAATAGGTACTCATTTGTGTGGCTATCAACAAGTGGGAATGAACAATGCTAGCCTTTTACAAAAATGTAGAGTACATCGAGATGCTCTCATCTACGAGGAAGCCCTAAGGAATGAAAGAGAGGTTTGGTGGCTCTATCAACAACGTTACCCCAACAAGCGTCACCCAGCACACACCACGTTAGATAGGAGAGGCATTTAAGTGAAACAGGCAGCATACGTCCTAAATAACTCTCATGCCGTACGTGACATCACAGGAGTTCGACATTACATAACCAGGAAATGCACAAAATGTATTAAAGCTGCGGCAACCATTGTGAGGACCTTCAGTATATGATTCAAATGTTATCTGTTTACTTAAACTATTTCAGTTTTCTTTCTTCTTTCCTATTTTTTGTGATTTGTAATATCTATCTCCTCCTTCAGGAATCCTAACGCGTAACAAAGAATTCCTGGAAATGGGATTATTAATAAAATATGTTTCTCATCTACCTGCAACCTAGTCTTGTAGTAACGTTATTTATATCCTATATATTAATCCGCTAACACAAAAACTCGCAGGGAAATTGGAACATCCCTGGTTTGAATTCCAAAATATTTCAAACTAGCTCTCTCTTCCACAAGCATTAATGTATTTTCTATTTGTTTTGGAGCATGGCTTTTAATGCAATGACCTCATTCTAGCAATAGAGTTTCACGAAATGTTGCTAACAGCGCCATCCAGCTAAAATCTATGAACTACGTGTGGCCTTTGTTTGTGCACCGAATGCACAAACTCCGTAACTGTCAATTGCACATTGTCGCCACCATAATGCACATTTCGGACCTTGCGGTTCTTTGAGGCGAGTGTTCTCTACTGCCAAAGAGTGACATGAAGGACGAACTTTATCACTCTCTTGGTTAAAGGCTTTACACCTTCTTATTTTCAAAACCAATTGGGTATGAAAATGGTTAAAATTAAGCAGAAGCGATTCTCAACAAAAGTCTGCATTTTCCACCATTATTTACATTTATTTTTCAGAATTAAATATGCATAATTTCTAAACCATTGGTTTCACATAAACTTTATTTTCTTTTACGTCATATTTATAAGTAGTAAAATTTATTCCAATTAGCAATAAACCTTGCATTGGGAGATTTTTGTACCAAAAATAAAATGATGGAATATTTAAACAACTGGAAACACACATAGAATTACAAATACCTTGGAATATGAAGCCTCACATGTCATATTGAAGCTGCTAACTTTAATCATGCAAAGAGAACAGAACTTCAAAGACATCATAAAGCGATGAATTCGACTATCACTTAAGCCTACAGCGGGATGGCACAGGCGGTAACGTCAGTGGCCCACATTCGGGAGGTCCCGCGTTCAAATTCCGTGGGCCGAACAATCTGGCGGAGAGTTTTTCGTGGTGTCCCTCAGTCGCCAAGGTAAATACCGGATTGGATATTTAATACCACGACCCAATGTTCCACCTTAAGTCTAAAAGAAACAATACTAAAATGAAAAATAAGTGGTAAGTGCGAATGCTATGCTCTCTATCCACAGACAAGCAGTAAGCAGTAGACTGGACGGCACCCTAATGCCATCTGCACGACACGAAGCAGAAGATGCGGCTTCCATGCGCTAGGGTCTCTGTGGACACGTGAGAAAGCGAGATAGTATGGTTACAGGGATGAGACTTAGAAAGCTAACTGTCCGCCTTTCTGTGTGATGGCGGTGGTTAGACTGGACGGCACCCTAATGTCGTCTGCACGGCATGAAGCAGAAGATACAGTTGCTATGTGTCTCCATGACAGGTGAAAGAGCGGGTGGTTGCAGGGATGGAACCTAGAAGGCATGTCGTTCTAAAATTTATTCACCAGCAGATCCGTTGCGATATGACCAAGGAGTTAAAGCGATGTAAAACAAACAGAATAATAATAATAATAATCCTCTTGTATCCACAACGAAATATGTAACAACATCTCTTCTATAATTATTTATCTCCATTAACATAAAGCTGATAGAACAATGTGTTTTTATAAGAGTAGTTTGCAAACCAACCGGCGAAGGAAGATATGCAATTGTGTCACACGAGAATTTAAACAAAAAACGTGGTTGCATTTTGGGGTTGAAAGAAGATCGACACCTTACTTATAGATTTGCTTCCTCTACCACGTACATAATAGGAAGAGAATGTATTGCATTTCACCAAAAATTCGATATCGAGATTTCACCAGGAACACTGTTGTGAGGCCCCTTGAATCCAAAACAGCATTTTTAGAAAAAGGTCCGAGTGTCCGTGTATATATGTCCATCAACAGCATAACTCAAAATCGAGAAGTCCAATAAATGTCAAACTTGGTATTTAAGGACAGCACATTCCAAGGATGCGACAGGAAGATTTTAAAGACAATCCCCTACCCCAACTACCGTTTACATTTAACACTTTTGGATATTTTTATTTTCTAAAAATGACTGAAAATATTTTGATTAAAAGACCATGTATTAAATATACTTGCATGATAAATAAAATGTAGCTATATGTTGAAGTTTCTGCGAATAGCCTGTGAGGTGCTCTTCATTTGGAAGGGATTTTGTATAATCTGGCATAACTGGTAAACGTTAAGTGATAGACGAAAACTTACTATTGAAGAAATGCAGATAGCTTTAAGACACAATTTATTTTAGTCTTATTTTTGTAGCACCAGCCATTTTAGAGATATCCGTTATTAATGGTTTGACTTGTTCAACACTGCAATTTTAAGTCCCATCGATTTTCACTTGTTTCTCGCGATTGCACGGACATAGTATGGAATGTAAGGTTAACATATAGCGTCCAGTTCTTAAATATTTGACTATCGCTATTTTTTTTATAACGAAGTATATGATTTTATCTCGATAAAAATGAAGTAGATAGAAAAAAGTACTTTTGTAAGAATAATTTGTATAGCTACTAATAAGCGATGGAGGGTAGAGAAAGTCATGTGAATGTAACACATCAGCTCTTTATATTTAAATTCATATTAAATTTTTCACAGAATCCAACTCTACCTATACCTTAGGTAGGCGGTAGGGAACGTAAAAACCAACTCCATCACCACTGGTCGCTTCCAGTTGATGAGTGTAACCAGTAAAAGAAGAGGTTATTTCTCTTTTAGGAAGTAGAGAGAGAGAGAGAGAGAGAGAGAGCGAGCGAGCGAGAGAGAGAGAGAGCGAGAGAGAGAGAGAGTCGAAAATGTTCCAAGTTTACAAACGAAGATAACTTTATTTAAGTAAACATTATTGGGTATATTTGAAGCAGAGAGGAGGTCTAAACGAAGAAACATCAGTATCCAGCACAAAGTGCGAAATCTTGTGTTTCTCTTCTCTAAGTTTGATAGCTTCCGACGCCAAACACTCTCTTTCAACTTTTCCCTCAAAGTCATCACCACCCCTCCCTAGATGCGGACAAACCAATACAACCCCTCCTCTGTCTGGAAGTGGATGAGCCGCCCGTTGGGGCACGAGGCTTTGTAAGAGACGCCAGTTTGACTGTTAGTTCCAATGGCCCAAGACATGATATTCCCATTAAGTCTAAGGAAAGAGATACGAAAAGAAAGAGAGGGGAGAGATTCACATTCCTACCCCTGGATCATCTTCCTTATGGTCCGACTTTTATTCGATTTTCATGGCGTGCATTAGCAAGGGTAATCCACAATAATTGAGGACTGGCATTCTAGAAGGTGTTAGGTGACAAAATATCACTTTTTAATGAATAATGTATATTTTAATTAAGTATTTTTATTGGTTCTTCTACAAGGAACTATGTAAAACTACAGTATTGGTACGAGGTTATTTACCATATTAAATACATGTAAAAACACTGATTCTAAAGCGTATAAATTAATATTGAAATCTTAAATTAGGGAAAATTATAATCTTACACTTGGATTTCCTCTGAAAGGTGTTGTGCCACTGAAGTTACAAAAGCCTATTTTTTAAATACTAATAAAATAACTAAAATGTCTATCAAATTTATATCATATGTCACTAATAAACCTCGAACCATGCAGAAATCATAACTATGGACATTACCAATGTTAATATTTATCTCATCACAGGCAGAGGTGTTTTAGCAAGTAAAGAGCAATCTGTTACCGTACAGAGTATAGGTGACGTCAGGTACTGTAACGGACGCACTCTTTCCCTTCCCTTCACAACAGCCAGTTTCGTTGCAACTGTTCCTTCACTGCCGTTATACTTGCAGTAATAGAAATAATTCCACAAACTTTGTTTTAGGATCATTCATATATTCAGAATCATTTCAGTAATATTGCAACTACAATAACATATGTATGTGCAAGTAAGGACACTAAAAATACCAGAAGCTCTTGAAGGAATAGAACAGGATTCAGAAACACTGAGTAAAGTATAAAGGTGGAATTTCAAAGAAACTGACAAGGAAACAAAAAAGTATTCTACAGAAGAATTTCAGGGAACGCAGAATCGTGTAAAATGAGTCCTGAGACGGAATTCTTAAGCAAGTATGATATTTCGTTTTTTATTTTCTCCTATTACGCTGTGGGAAGTATCTACGTGCTAGACGCATGCGATTTATATTCCATGTATTTCGAAAACCATTAGCTAGGCACATTTACATTGTTTTCTTCCGATACTCAATAATCCTCATCTCTCTGTTTTCGAAGCAGGATGTAGTGCCTTCAACTGTTCATATTTGTTTACAGAGAACACTGCAAGGTTGCAGTCGTATTCACCTTCCCTCGCCACTAACCCTTGGAGCGTTTCTAACTTGATGCTTTATTTAGTAAAACCCCTCTGTCTGCTCATCAGTAATATTATCAATGTGCTGGTTACCACTTTTCAAGAGGCAATGACTGTTGGAGTTAACACCAGTACCATCTTACCATCTATCGACATGAGTTTCAACTCGAAGACGACGAACAGGAACATGAGGAAAATGCTCTTGGCTTAAAGCATGTTTTTGAAGAAGTATCTCAATTTTATAAATGTTGGCGTATGAAACCATTGAGAATTTCAGTCCTCAATAACTGCAGCGGTAACTATATTGTTCCGTGGGAGGGCAGAGATGAATTCGTCCCTGTCGGTCTCTGTAGTTTCCTTTGCGCCTACCTGCTTAAGTGTGTTAATTAGGTTCAGGAGCGAAGGGTACGGACGATTGGCAAGTCTCATACCAGGTGGGATTTTATGCACATATACAATTATTCCATATACGAAATCATTGTTTGAAGAATATTCACTGTTTAATTCCCTTTTTTGTTACCCTACCGCAATTTTCAGATAATTCTCACGTTTTATCACTCGCGAGCTAGCACTCTTTCACCCATAGGTAATGAATATTGGTATTCTTACAGCAAGCGTTAGTTCATGCCTGATCCGGGATACTGTATTTCGCACTACTCTATCGTTGTTGGCGTCAGACTCTCCTACCTCAAGAATGCAGAAGTTCCCTCGTCCAAATCGGGGTTAGGTTAACACACGGAATAGACATGTCTCCTTCGTACAGTTATTTTTAAAACAACTGAGAAATTTCCCTAATAACGACATTGGCCTTCAAGGACTGGACTGGCATCAGTCTTTGGCCTCCGTCCATCTCAACTTAAGTCGTAATACGAGGCCAATAGTGAAAATGGTTAGAATGATATGTTTTTAAAATTTGTTTTTAAAATGAAGTTTTTTTTGTATTTGACAGCTATTTTCTAATGTTTTGCGATTTTATTGCCGTGTAGTTTGATCTATTTTTTCTAACAGTTTGTTAATTACCATTATTTAAAGATTTTGTATTCAACTACAAATAAATTTAAATACATAACATTTCCTGGCTATTATATTTTGCAATTTTACATATCATTAATACCTAAACAATGTGAAGGTTGGCTTAGAAGTGCATTTGGCGAAAGTAACAATTTATTGGTACAGATAATTCAAGATAGGTCGGTGTTTTCTTAGAGATGAATTTTGTAAAGGACGCACAAGAACTGCCGTTATGAAAATATTGCCTCTGTTTGAGCAATGCTTGAAGAAGATCGATGGGCACATTATGAATTTATTTAGGCGACATTGGGTGTTGCTATAAGTCAATCCAAAACATTTTACATCAATAGTTTCACGTGAGAAAACTTTGTTGTCGATGGATTCCATAAAATCTGACTCCCGAACAAAAACAACAACGAATTGATTGGTGCAGAAAATCTCTGGAAAATTTCCAAGGCGGTACTTCAAATTTTGTTTGAAATACCGTTAGTCGTAATAAATCTTGCATTTATTCAAACTGAGTTTTGTTTATGGACGCTCTTTAACTACTATGGTCCTTAGTGTCCCATTCTATGTTGGGCGTGAAATACCGGTAATTTTGCTCAGAGGTCTCTTTATCAGGCTTGAGGTTCTTTTACGTGCCATAAATCTATGACACGGGACCACCGCTTTTACTTCCCTTCCAAAGGAAGCCATGCTAAGGAATTCTACACCCGAAAATATCCATCGCCCTCCGCCGGGTTAGAACCCGCGACCTTGGGAACTAGAGGCTAGCACGGTACCACTAGTCCACGGAGGACATTACATTTATTTATATGATCCTGCATTGAGCCTTTCGAACAGAACTTAAGCCCACAAAAATCCGAGGAATTGGAAATGTTGGTAAGAAAATGGTTGCTAGTTATCTTCTTCTAAATCGGACTACATTGTTACTATTGTATTAGAAGATAGACGTACCGTTACTGGTAATTGATACACATGCGTCTGCTTACCGCAAAAGTTTGAAAACATTCGTGAAAAACGTCCCGAAGGACAATAAATGTTATATTCTTACAATGCTCTCAGTTGGTTAAAACAAAGGTACGAAAAACTGAATCTTTCCAACGTAAGTTACACATGGCATGTATGAAAGGATGATTAATAACAATTATTATGACTAATGTAGTTATTGTTTCGATTTCGAAAGAGTCCATATAGATATACGTAAAGTATTTACAGACGTTTCTTTGTTTTCCTTTGAAACCGTAGTTCTCTAATTCTTTGACTGTCCATGTATACCCAGTCTTTTTCTTTGGTTTGTCTTTTTGGTCAATTTACCACTTATGCACTTTTATTCTAAGGGCATCTTGTTTAGCGTATCTGCTTGCATAATTCCTGAAAATTATTTTTAAGGTAATTTATACTTCACCAGACCACCTCATAATATCTACTTGTGCTTTGCTTCTATTTTTGTAGGATTCCATCATTTGTTTTGCAAGCCTGTTCATTCGTTTAACATGTCCATACAATTTTAACCTTCGTTTTCTAATGTCACTGTGAATATATTTTTATTTAATTTGACTTCTGAGTCTATGTTTTTCACCTATGACCTATGGATCTAAAAGTTTTGCTATTATTTTGTATTTTGTCCCAATATTTTCGATATTTGTTTCTTCTATTAAAATTAATGTTCTTGATCTATAGAGGCCCTCTCGTTTAATTACAATGTTATAATCTACTATTATTGTATTATAGGTAGTTCCTACTTTTTAACCAGCATCCCCAATGCTACCATCCCTTCATTCACACTTGTAAATAATCCCCCTCATAACGACTGTCACTCCCGGGGAACGAAGAAGAGAGATGTGCTGCAATCTCATCCCTCGCTGGACAAAATCCAATCAATCAATTTGATGTTGCAAGGTCTTTCCCCTCTCTTGGTTCTCGTTTTCTCGTTTCCGCACACTTGCCTCAGTAATATAGCTTGCAACCCCCTCACGGGTGGCTATCATTTGTCACTTAGCCCTCGGGGAACGCCCACCCTCTTGAGTAGGGCTTATCTTCATGCTGACAACGTCTCAAAGTGTTAGGAAACGTTCCTTAGCTGTCGCGAAATGGTTTAAATCAATTTTCACAACATGAGCCCGAATGTTTGGGAGGGAGAAACCGCAGTTTTCCAAGACGACAACTTATAAAATATGCATACCGCGGAAATGGAGTGGTAAACAAAAGGAGGACCGGAACGTTGACGAATCGTAATACAACAGTTTTCCCTTAGAAGATCCGATAGTTGTTACTTCTCTGAGAGCACTTTATTCAATAAGACTTAAGTCCCACGCTATATAGCCATGTTTACTGCAGTAAAAGCAATCGCCTTTGTGCAATGGCAATTTAATACATTATGTATGTACAGGTTGAACAGTGGCGGTCTGTTTACAGGCAGTGATTGTTTGTGTGCAGAATATAATGCTAATTGAATTGTGTTAATCGTGCAATATCAGCCAAAAGTGCTCCTTTTTACCCTCCCCGCTAATTACCTGTAGCAAGTATTATAATCCATCTAAAAATCCAATACCGAGATTTCACCACAAACAATTGGACATAAACTGTGTGCTTTAAAGGGATCTAAATTTTTGTATAGTAAGAATTTATCTAACTGAGCGGGATGACTCAGTGGGTAAAGTATGTGGTCAGCATTCGAGTGGTCACGAGTTCAAATCCAAGATTTGACCAAAGATTGTGACTTTTTTCGTTCGCCAGGAGAAAGTTGGGTTGGCTTATTTGATCCGCAAATTTTCAAATCAGGGCGGCGTCGTGACCGAGTGGGTAGACCGCTGGCCTCCCCCAAGACGATAGTTGGATCCCAGGGTCCGCATGTGGAATTGGTGGACGAAGCGGCGTCTGTGCGGGTTTTCTCCAGTTTCTCCGATTTCCCTCGCCATTCATTTACTGACTGCTCCATCATCACATTTTCTTTCACCAATTTCGGTTTCCTTTTATATATTCTTCCTTATTCTCATACCTGACAATGGGTCGATCCCCATTCGCGGTTCTTCATTCAATGTCCGTCTGCTCTTCGACAATTTGAGTGTCCTAGGGGAATGTAAGCCTTACACAATAAGCCGAATAAGTAAGTAAGTAAGCAAGCAAGAAATTTCAAATCACCCCTTTTATCATTACATGTAATTTCCTTCCTCTTCACCACCATACCAGGAATTGGGCTGATCACCATCCTGGATATGTTACGATCCAGAGTTTGCTTGCTTCTCGACAGGCTACCGACCCAAGACGTTGGACTGATCACCCATCCTGGATATGTTATGATCTAGAGTTTCCTTGCTTCTCGACAGGCTACTGACCCAAGGCATTGGGCTGATGACCATTCTGGATATGCTATGATCCAGAGTTTCCTTGCTTCTCGACAGGCTACTGACCCAAGACATTGGACTAATGATCATTCTGGATATACTATGATGCAGAGTTTGCTTGCTTCTCGACAGGCTACCGACCCAAGACGTTGGACTGATCACCCATCCTGGATATGTTATGATCTAGAGTTTCCTTGCTTCTCGACAGGCTACTGACCCAAGGCATTGGGCTGATGAACATTCTGGATATGCTATGATCCAGAGTTTCCTTGCTTCTCGGCAGGCTACTGACCCAAGACATTGGACTAATGATCATTCTGGATATACTATGATGCAGAGTTTGCTTGCTTCTTGACAGGCTACTGACCCAAGACATTGGACTAATGATCATTCTGGATATACTATGATGCAGAGTTTGCTTGCTTCTTGACAGGCTACTGACCCAAGACATTGGGCTGATCACCCATTCTGGATATGCTATGATCCAGAGTTTCCTTGCTTCTCGACAGGCTACTGACCCAAGGCATTGGACTAATGATCATTCTGGATATACTAGGATGCAGAGTTTGCTTGCTTCTTGACAGGCTACTGACCCAAGACATTGGGCTGATCACCCATCCTGGATGTGCTATGATGCAGAGTTTGCTTGCTTCTTGACAGGCTACTGACCCGCTGATCACCCATCCTGGATGTGCTATGATCCAGAGTTTCCTTGCTTCTCGACAGGCTACTGACTCAAGGCATTGGGCTGATGACCATTCTGGATATGCTATGATCCAGAGTTTCCTTGCTTCTCGACAGGCTACTGACCCAAGGCATTGGACTAATGATCATTCTGGATATACTATGATGCAGAGTTTGCTTGCTTCTTGACAGGCTACTGACCCAAGACATTGGGCTGATCACCCATCCTGGATGTGCTATGATCCAGAGTTTCCTTGCTTCTCGACAGGCTACTGACCCAAGGCATTGGGCTGATGACCATTCTAGATATGCTATGATGCAGAGTTTGCTTGCTTCTTGACAGGCTACTGATCCAAGACATTTGCTTGTAAGTAATTGGCGATGTAAGTCCTACAAAGTGGGCAGTTAATGAAGGTTTTATCTCTCTCTTACGGTCTACTTATAATAAAAAGGTCATTCTAAATGAAGAGAACTTCGCAAGCCGGTCCCAGAGAATCGAGATATACAGCTTATTACTTCCTCTACTACTACTAGCAAGTAGGGGAAATATTGTATTACACCCAAAGATTCAATATCGAGATTTCATCGGAAATACATGTTTTGACCCCTGAATCCAAAAAAGGAATCATTTTTAGAAAGGTCTGTAACAGCATAATTCAAAAATGAAAAGCCATATGAAGACCAAACTTGGTATATAAGTTCAACATCTTTCAAAGATGCGAAACAAGGATTTTCAAGAAAATCCTCCCACCCCGGACTACCGTTTACATGAAAGATTTTTCGAAAGCTTTGATTTTCTAAAAAATGGCTTTAACGATTTTTATTAAAATATATATGTTAAAGACAAATAAAATGTATCTCTTGAATTTTCTGAGAACATCCTTTAAAGTCCACTTCATTTGGAGGAAATTTTATATAACCATGTATAACTGGTAAACGTTAAGCAACAGACTAAAACGTACTACTCAAAACTGCAATTCTCTTTAAAACACGCAGTTTATTTTAAGTGACCTTTTTGTGGTATAAGCTGTTTCTAGCATATGTGTTATTAAAGGTTCGAATTGTTTTTTCTTGGTCATTCTCTTAAAGTCCCTTCAACATTCAGTTGTTAATCGCGATTGGATGGAAACAGTATAGTATTTTAAAGCCAAGATATAGCGTTCAGTTCTTAAACACTTGACTATCACCATTCTCTTAATATGTATAACGAAACGTATAATGCAGCTGTTTCTGTAAAGGTTTATTTGGATTAAAATGCAGTGGATAGAAATATAAGCTTGTGTAAGAATAATTTGTATTCCCATTAATAAAGTCTGAGGGTACAGAAGGTAATGTAAATGTATCACATCAGACTTTTTATGAAAATAAACGTGCTATATTTTAATCAAAGTGCTTTGAGCGATTTTTCAGAAAATCAAAAGATAACTAACTTTTTTATGTAAAGGGCAGTTTGGGGTGGGTGAATTTTCTTGAAACTCTTTGCGTCGCATCCTTCTAAGATGCTAGACTTAAATGCCGATTCCAAGTTTGGTATTGAATCGAATTTTTGTATCGAACGTTTGGCTCTAATTCAATAATTCCTCTACTTACTATAGATAAGTATTTAGCAGAGAAATTAAGTGTAAGTGAATCGTTTGGTATCTAAGCGGAAATATAACAGAAAAAAATGCAAGGCCCACCTAACCAGCATTATGCTGGGATTCTGCGAATTTCTTCTTTCACTTGATTTGGGAGACAAATATTGTTTTATAGCCTAAGGGCATTCACTTCCAAGCGTAGGGCAGGTTTAGTTTTGAAACTTTACATCTTATGTTCCCTTCCAGTCTGCGTGTACTAACTACCTACTCTCTAGAATCACTTTTATGAAAATTGCTCGTCACATTTCATTATACTTGCCCTGGGCCATTAATTTGACTCACTAGGAGTGCGCCTGCTGATCTTAATGACAACAAAAGCCGTACACAGAGAGAAACGGAATAAGAAAATAAAAACACTTGTACAAAATGAACAAAAACAATTCCAGGAAGTTTTAATGGATTCGACGCACTACTTGCTTAGTGCTTAATGCCCTTTTGTCCCCGTCTCTTTTCGCTGCAGAGAACTCGGGCGCTAGCTTGTACACCTTCATAAATATAATTTAGTTCATACAGAGCATTTATATATTTTAAAAGACCTTTTATAACTTTTAGTGCTCGTTGAATTTGTTATTTATAAAACGCCGGATATTCATGTTTTGAAATGATGCCTGAGAGTATTAAATCTAAACAACATCGAAGCGGTATGCAATATTAGTTACTTTGTTTCAAATCTGCTTAAGCAAGCTTTGTCACCACCTTTGTAAAATCTTCACGAAACTGTGCCGCTTTTGACACATGAAAATGGATAAACAATGGCAATGATATTACTCATAATAGTAGATTATGATACGAGGGTTAAAAGTAGGTTTTATTTTGCGAGTAGAAATGTTTGCGAAACAAAGGGCGTAGGCCAAGTTTTGCAACCCTAGGAGAAAAATAAAACCCTATTTTAGCACGTGTGACATATACTACTTTTACTTTCTCTACTACGTAGGGGAAGTATTGTATTCCACCCAAAAATTCGATACTGAGATTTTACCGGAAATACATGTTTTGAGACCCCTGAATCCAAAAAAAGCATTTTTGGAAACATGTCCGTGTGTGTGTGAGTCTGTGTGTGTGTCTCTGTGTCTGTGAGTCTGTGAACAGCATAACTCAGAAACGAACAGTCGGATGAACACCAAACTTAGTACTTAGGTTCAGTATCTTCCAGAGATGTGACACGAAGGTTTTCAAGAAAAACTTCCCACCACAGGCTACCCTTTACATGGAACATTTTTCGAAAATTTTAATTTTCTCAAAAAGGCTCTAACGATTTTGATTAAAATATCATATGTTTAAGATATTTTAATGACAAATGAAATGTATATCTCGAATTTTCTGGGAATGTCTCCAAAAGTATTCTTCATTGTGAACGACTTTTGCATAACTGGTAAACCATAAGAGATAGACAAAATTTTACTACGAAAAAATGTAGATCGCGTTAAAATACACAATTTATGTCATATACTTTTTTGTTGTTGAGTGAACCATTTTCGAGATATTGGTTGTTATTCCCTTAAATTTTCTAATACTTATATACTTTTTCTCAAATTTTTTATTCATTTTTTTATGTCTTGGACATGCAAAGAGAATGGAATGCTCCGGATAGCAACCAGCTCTTAAAAGATTTGACTATCGCTTAAAACCTACCATATTCCCCTTGCACCTACAAGAAAATTAGCAATAAGATTAACATCTCGATTAACATGAAGCATATGGGGAATAAGCGTTTGTAAAAATAGTTTGTACAAGAGTAGAGAAAGTCATGTGAGTGTAACACATCGGATTTTTATATATTGTTACATACAGAAATTGCTTTAAGGTGGGCTGTTATTGAATTTATATTTTATATAATTAGATATAACTCATTTTAGTGTTAAAAACACTGCCCTCCAAACTTATACACATCACAACAAGGAGGGTAACAATTGACAAAATTCTGAGTATTAAGATCAAAAGATTGCTGGCTAAATTATTTTACTTTAATGATGTTTTATTATTTAAGAAACTCATCAGTGAATGCTGACCGAAAAGACCAGAAATGCTGTATGTTTGTCTTTTTAAATCAACTTTATTGTGATCTCCAAAAAACCTGATCCATATCTAACTAATAATATTTCTGCATTTTAAGAGAGGCTTCCACGTCCTCTCCTCTATTTACTAAAATGTATCAAATTAAAAAATGATATGTGCTACATTTACATGCCTATTCTTACAAAACCTCAGTTCTCTACCTGCTTCATATTAACAGAGATAAACGTTTGCAGAAATAATTTCATTGCCCATCTCGTTGCAGGCACACAGAGGATATATTAAACGATATTTAGATATTTATATGCTGACTTTGTAATTCTATACGTTTTTCCTGGCGTCGCGAGAAACAACTGAAAGGCGTCAGCGCTTCAAAAAATAAAAAACCTTGATATTTAATACCAAGGAATATTTGGAAAATGTTTGATGCTGCGAAAAGTAATTTGAAATAAATTGTGTATTTTAAAGAAATCTAATGGTTTATAAGTTAAACAAAATTATAAAAATGCAATCTAGAAGAAGAGGACTTCACAGGCTACCCCCTAGAAAATTAAAGATGTAAGTTTTATCAGCCATGTAAAACGTATCAAACACCTGACATATTAATTAAAATCGTTAGAGCCATTGTGGGAAAAAATCTCACGTATTTACATTTAATGTCTTTCTTTAGCTCTGTTGTTTATTAGTGGGTATACAATCTATTCTTACTAAAGCTTATTTTCCTATCTACTACATATTAATACAAATAAATCTTTGCAGAAACAGCTACATTACACATTTCGTTATGGATACAAAGAGAACAGCGATAGTCAAATGTTTAAGAACTGGGTGCTCTATGCTGGCCTTAAAATTACATTCTGTTTCCATGACATCGTAAGTAACAACTGAATGTTTAAAGGAGTTAAAGATAATGAGCAAGTAATGAACAGTTCCAACCATTAATAACGGATATCTCGGAAATGGCTCATGCCACACAAAAATTTATTTTAAATAAATTGTATGTTTTAAAGGACTTTGTTGTGTAGTACGTTTTCGTCTAACGCTTAACGTTTAGTAGTTATATAAGATTATACAAAATTCTTTCCGAATGAAGAGGACTTCAGAGGCTATTCCTAGACAATTCAAGATACATGTTTTATTTTTCACATAATTATATTTAATATATGGTATTTTAATTAAAATTCTTAGAGCTGTTCACGAACACACAGACGCACACACAAACACGGAGAAAAGAAGGTTGTGTAATTCAAACTATAGTTAATCTTTTAATTGAAAAGAACCTCAATGTTACAGTTTAATTTAAATGAATTGCTCAACATATCTGCCCAAGATAACGTTTTGTAAACAAAATAATTCATTTGTTTCTGAATAACTAGCAATAAAGGATAATGTTGAATGAAATATTCCTCAAATGTACTCATTATTTAAAAAGTATTTTTTCCATTGTAAGAAACCCTATAAAAATAACCGCTATACATCGTTCTAATACAGTTCTTACCGGAGTCGTCGACGCTAAAAGTATAAAAATGCGGGAAAAAGTCTGAAAAGGAAAGCCAATCCCGTTAAAGGTCCAATCTACAGCTAGTGAGTGGTTAAGGCACTCCCCCGTTAATTTCCCCTTCCCCGAACCGTTTATCTGATGTAATAAAAAGCCAGGATTCTCTACTTGAAAGAAGTAGAAAGCAAACAGCAAGAAAAACTCATATTGCATTTTAGAGGAAAGAGTTTTTTTAATGTTGATCCAAGTCAGAAAATGAAAGGGGAAAATATCTGGCGGCACGTTAGAAAGAGAAAGACAGTGTTAGGAGAAGAATCAAACTTTGAAGTGTTGTATCGCTCCTAAATGAAACTCTCATACTTTATCTAGCTTTTTGTTACGATTCCAAGTTTCAGAAAAAAAAGAGCGGGGAATTGGAAAGTGGAAATGAAACTCTCGCCCTTCTCCCCTGGGATGTGGACCAGGACCTTCCGTTCAGTCGCAATGATTGAAGTCTATACTCAACTGCTGACCTGTAGGCTCAACTGTTATTACCGTGCAACAAGAATACCCGAAACAAAAGGCTCTCTCACCCTTTCTCTTGTGGGAGAGAGTGGAAAATAAAAAGCAGCGGCCTATAAATCATGTAGAGATTTCTGGGCAGCCAAGCATGATAGTGTCCTGATACCCTCTCACGAAATGGGGTCGCATCTCACAAATAAGCAACGCTTAACCGGCAAGAGAGTGACACTTTCATTTCTCCCTCTTTAACGTATATTTGTGGCTCCAATTTCCATAGCTTACGCATACAAATACATCCTTTTATACTCCCATATAATGAGGAGCTTGTAAATCATCTTGAACATTAAAATTAAAGTGTATATTATGTCTCAATTAGCAAATATACGAGTAGTTTCAAAGAATAAATCATTTTACGAATGCATTTTTATAATTCCAGGTTTATAAAAACAAATTACATTTCTTTATACTCTACAGCTACTTTCTAATGTTTTGCGTGTTGATTGCCGTGAGGTTTGTTCGATTTACTCTAATGGTTTGTTAATTATCATTATTTAAATAGTTTGTATTCAACCAAAAATGAATTTGATTACAGAACATTTCTGGGCTATGATTTTTACTATTTTAAATCGTCAGTAAACAATGCGAAGATTGGCTTAGAAATACATTTGACGAAGAAGCTCCATCTAAGGCAACAATTTATAATTGGTACAGTGAATCAAAAATAGATCCGATTTTTTTCTTAGTGATGAATTTCGTGAAAAACGCCCAAGAACTGCTTTTTTGATGAAAACATTGCCACTGCTCGAGCAATGCTTAAAGAAGATCGATGGACATATTTAGGAATTTATTTGGGCGACACTGGACATTGGCATGACAAAAATAAAAATATTTTACATCTACAGTTAGACGTGAAAAAACTTTGTTGTCGATGGATTCCACATAAACCGACTCCCGATTATAAACAACATCGCATTGATTGGTACATAAAAACTCTAGAAAAATTCCAAAGCGGCATTTCAAATTGGTTTTGCAATATCGTTACTGGCAATGAATCTCGGATATATTGTTATGATCCTAAAAATAAAAAGTGAATCGGCTAATGGGTCTTTCGAACTGAACCTAAACCTACAAAAGTCGGACGAATTTGCAGTACTGGTAAGAAGATATTGCTTTTTTTTTCTCTAAAACGGACCATATTGCTACTATAGCATTAGAAGATAGACGTACCGTTACTGTTGATTGGTAAATAAATATCTGTTTACCGCAAACTTTTGAAGAAGTTCGTGAAAAACGCCAAAATAAAAATATAATGTTACAATACGACAATGCATTGTTGCATCCAGCAAAACTAACAACCGAGTACTTGGATGCTCTAAAAGTCAGCACCATACAGCCCTGACCCAGTACCTTGTGATTTCCAGAAACTAAAGATAAAGTGCGTGGAATCACTTTTGCGTGATGAGATAAAGCAGTGTAACATTATGGTAACCAAAAAATTTTGGTTTCTGAAGTGTCTCAAAGAGCGGCAACTATACTTTAAGTACATTATTCATCTAATTCGCAAATGTATTTATGCTCAAGGGGAATATTATGAAAAACAATAAAGAATTTAAATTATTTAAAACTAATCCCTGTTTGATTATATAAACACTTTCCGTGTCACAGTCGGAAGCTTTATTTGCGTCCATCTCTGCTGCAATACAATATTAATAGTTTGTCAGGCTTCTTTCTGAGCTGATGATTGCACTCTTACGAATTTATTTATTCACTTCTACGTGATCAGAAGTATCCGGATACCTGGATGAAAATTACATACAAGTTCGTGGCGCCCTCCATCGGTAATGCTGGAAGTCAATATGGTGTTGTTCCACCCTTGGTGTTGGTCCTTGATGGCAGCGTTCACTCTCGCAGGCATACTTTAAATCAGGTGCTGGAAGGTTTCTTGGGGAATGGCAGCCCATTCTTCACGGTGTGCGGAACTGAGGAGAGGTATCGATATAGGTCCGTGAGGCCTGGCACGAAGTCGGCGTTCCAAAACATCCCAAAGGTGTTCTATAGGATTCAAGTCATGACTCTGTGCAAGCCAGTCCATTACAGGGATATTATTGTCGTGTAACCATTCCGCCACAGCCCGTGCAGTATAAACAGGTACTCGATCGTGTTGAAAGATGCAATCGCCATCCCTGAATTGCACTTCAACAGTGGGAAACAAGGTGGTGGTTAAAGCATTAATGAAGGTCTGCGCTGTGATCGTGCCACGCAAAACAACAAGGGGTGCAAGCCCCCTCCAGGAAAAACACAACCACGCCATAACACCACCACCTCCGAATTTCACTGTTGGCACGACAGGCTGGCAGATGCGTTCACCGGGCATTCGCCATTTCGCCGGTCTCCATCAATCAACAGACGAGGTAGGCCTGTAGGCTTTTGTGCAGTACATGTCCCTTCACGTTTCCACTTCACTATCACATTAGAAACAGTTGTCCAAGGGATGTTTTGGAGTGTGGAAATCTCGCGTACAGAATTCTGACACAAGTGACACCCAATCACCTGACCAGATTCGAAGCCCTAAGTTCCACGGAGCTTCCCATTCTGCTGTTTCACGATGTCTAATGACTACTGACGTCGCGGATAATGAGTACCTGGCAGTAGGTGGCAGCACAATGCACCTAAGATATGAAACGTATGTTTGTAGGGCGTCTACCAAGAATGCGACACGAAAATTTAAGAAAATCTCCCTACCTCAGTATATCGTTTGCATGGATCATTTTTCGAGCACTTCGATTTTCTCAAAAATCCTTTAATGATTTTGAATAAGATATTATATATTTATGTCATTTTAATGGTAAATTACATGTATATCTTGAATTTTCTGGGAATGTCCCCAAAAGGCCTTCACTTTTGAATAACTTTTGCATAACTGATAAACAGTAAGAGATATAGATCTCGTTAAAATACACAATTTCGATCCCAAACTTTTTTTTGGTCGAGTGAACCATTTCCGAGATATTCCTTGTTATTTGTTTGGATTTCCTTATACTTTTTCTCAAAGGGAAGTAGTTATTCTTTTTTTATTTATATTCTGGAAATGCAAATAGAATGGATGTGTCTAATAGCAGCGCAACATTTAAAAGATCTGAGCGTTGCTTAAAGTCTACCATATTGCCATTGTACCTACAGGAAAATTAGGATTAATTACAATGCCGCAAATGTTTGTCTTGATTAACGTGTTATAGGTGGAGAATAACCGTTTGTATAAATAGTTTGTACAAGAGTAGCGAAAGTCATGTGAATGTAATACATCAGATTTTTTACACCAGTTATTCAACGTTTTTCGAGCATTTGACTTAGCATAGCATACGCTTTTTTAGAACCTCGTCACAGACTACCACCGCAAGTCCATCTAGAACACATGTGCGTGTTTCTGATGTTAAAGTTTTCTATATTGAGAATGAGCTGTGATAATCTCTTAGGGGACGTTTGCAGCACATGAACGAAACTTATGGAAGATGATAATGAGCTTTCTGATTTGGATAACATCACACTAACTTACAGACTCAGAATTTGTTTCCTTTCAGCCACACTCTGATAAAGATATTTTTTTTCGGACCACTAGCTTGAATCCTCCTGAAACCAACGATACTAATGACGGAGTTTATTCAGCGGCGGAATCTTTTGATAGAAAAATGCATCTAGGAAACTGTAGAATTGTTTTACGGATTTGCGGGAAATTCTACACTTCCGTTTGTGAAAATTGCAACACCAAGAAGGAAACGCATGAATTCAATGAATTTAATACAACAGGTTACGTATATGACAAGTAACAAATAACAAACTATTCAAATTGTACATGGGCTTTGAGCCCTAAAATTCAATATTTGGTGTGACCTGCATGCAATGCAATTGGAGCTGCTATACGCCGTGGCACTGAATCAAAAAGTTCTGAATAAGTTCCTAAGGGATTTTGCTCCACGCAGCTTGTATTCGAGCCCACAAATCTGTCAGAGTGGTTACTGGAGGATCGCGACACACCAGGTGCCGATCAACCATATCCCAGACATCTTCGATGGGTGATATGTCAGGCGAACGTGCAGGCAGGGAAGCAATGGTACCCATCGCTCTTCGAAGAAGGCTTGTACATTCCTCGCAATATGTGGCCGGACATTGTCCTGTTGAAATCTGGCCTTTGGAGATCCCTGAAGCAGGGGGAGTACCTCAAGCTCTAAAACCACCGTTTGGTACCGGTTGCTGTTCAAAGTGCACTCAATTGGTAGGAGGCAAGATAGTTTGTTTTAACCAATCGTGCCCCAAACCATCACGCTTGGCTTTTGTCCGCTATGCCGCTCAACAACGCTCCAGGTTGAGCTCACCACGGTACCATCGGACACGTACACGGCCATCACTGTAGCACACTTTGAAGCGGGACTCGTCCGAAAAGACTATATTTTGTCACTCAGCACCCCAGTGACGATGTTCTCGTGCCCATTGCAGTCGGAGGAGCTTATGGTTTCTGGACAATGGAAGCCGACGTATTGGCATGCATGCTACCAATCCAACCTGCAGCAGACGGCGACGAACCGTTGATGCAGACAAGTTCACACCTGTTGCAGTTCTCCAACGTCGAGCCAATACCGTGGATGAAGCTCTACCGTTCGTTATGGCCATGCGGACAAGATTAAGGTCATCCTGTGCTGTGGTCATGTTCCGTGGCACAGTACCCGCTTTTCGCTGCGTACGACCATCATCTATCCACTGCTTCCACACAAGCATCACTGTCGTAGCAGCATGCCCTGTACGAGCCGAAGTGTCACGGTGGGACAAACCCGCTTCCCGGAGACCGATCATTCTGCTCCGTTCGAACTCACTCACATGTCGATATGACTCCCTTTGACGTCGACGGGATATACTGGCACACTTTTTATTGTTGCCACCTTGTTTGACAGCTGTGCACTGACTACACTGGGCGCAACACTGACCTTGTCGGACCGACACGACAGGGCACGTGTACCCCATCTCTCTGCAAACCTAATCACTTATTGCTCGCACACTCTTCTACACTTCCACCAAGTTTGGAGTTATTTGGGAAATTTTTTCTTGGTATTGCAATTTTCACAAACGACAGTATATTTCGAGGAGTCACTAAAATTTATTGTAAACCACAATGATAATTTAATTGATTGTGAAAACTGTGTGGAAGGAAAGCTTATGGCATATACAACGGAATAAAAAATTAGTTATGCAAAATATCCATTAGTTATATTATTGCGTATCGGATCCTACTTTAAAAACATTGTTCGTATATACTTATGCATAAAGTCATCGGACATCAAGAAATTTAAAATTGATCTTTCTGTTTGAGACAGATTAATGTGACAGATTAATGTACTTCTTTCAGTATTAACCATTTCAGAATTACCTCCCATTCCCTCCAATTTTAGACCTTCGTATTATTATGTACGTCGTTGACAGCCTCAATGACGCATATCATTTGCATTCACCGTGTATTTCTTACACATATTTTCGAAACACTCTCACATTTCTTCCAGTTTTTACAGTTTCATCGTATTCAGGGCATTTTTGGCGGTCTGTTTTAATATTTTTATCAATGATATGGTTCCTTCATTTTAATCCTTTTGACGTTTCATTCTCTATTAAATAATTTTATGAACAATGTTAGAGCGGCTTTTACTTCGTTATATACAGTAAAGAGCATAATATTTGTCGGTTTAACCAGACCACAAAAAGAGTTTTCCTCCAATAAGCCACCATCATTGCATTAGTAAAATCTAGGCCCTTCTAATCTAAATGCTTCATTATGTAAATAGTTTGAGACAAATGTCCCAAAATAAAAGCTGACCAATCAGCAAATTTCACAACGAAGACAACGCTACCAGTTTGCCATGATTGGACGAAAATGAGGGTAGTTTAATTGGGAGTCCCAGTAAATCTCGTCTTATAATGGTTGTGATGAAGGTGTGATACCTGTTTGGTTAAAAAGCTAACCTTACATCAAACACTACTATTCCTATTTTTTACTTTTGTATTATGTAGAGAAGGTATTTCATTCCACCGAAATTGGATACCAGGATTTCACCAGAAATACATGTTTTGAGGTACGCTTCATAAAAAAGGAATTGTTAGAAAAATATTAGTATAGATATGCGTCTTAACACAGCAGAACTCCAAAACGAAATGTTGGATAAATAGTTAACATGGTATTGGAGTTCAGCATCGTTGATACCGTAATTATTGACGAGAGTACATAAATAATAAAATAAAGGAATAATATTAAGTCAGAGAAACAATTGCAATAAGTAATTTCTGTATATATATATATATATATATATATATATATATAATCAATGTATAATGTAACAAGTTTGGATTGTAGTTTTTGTCCGGAAAGACGAAGGCAAATACGAAATCACGTCAGCAAAAATCAGTTGAGAGTCAGCCGAGAATACAGAACGCATTAGCTGGGAATTCAGTTAGGTTATAATTTCAGTAAGTTTGCAGGCAGGTAGGCCAAAATTCCCCAAAAGAGAAGTCAAGGGTATTTCCGAGATTTTAGCCAAGTCCATGCTAGCAACGTTAAGAGACGTGCATGAAGAGAGATTTGATATTGGACGGGAAGGATGTAAGCTTTGGAGGGGAACGATATGTAGGCGAAACTAAAATTAATAAATGTTCGTGCAGTCGAAATCAATTGCTCTGCTACCGGCAGTAATACTTAATGCTTCCGAGTTATTTAAGCGCTTAGTGACGCGTTTGTGTGAGTAAGATTTGGCGGCTATTACGAGAGGCCTCGTCGATAAGCATTTTAGCGACTCACGCAAGTTACGCCACTAGTTTCTTTTATTGCGGAAACAGCAGTGATACGATTCATAATCAGTTTCATTCTTCATCTAAAACGGTCGGCAACTCGCTTCAATAGCTCAAGTATTAGATTGCATTAAACGTCTCATTCAGTTTAAACCGGTGTGGCCTTTCACAATACATCCACGCATACCCTGAGAGAGAGAGAGAGAGAGAGAGAGAGAGATATCATATCCATAACACTAGATTCCCCCAATTTAAACTACTCTTTATATGGACGCATTTTGGAAGTTTTTTATTTTCTCAAAAACGGCTCTTATACATTTTGACTATAATATATGTCTAAAACGTTTTCATGAGAAATACAATTTATAACTTGAATTTCTGAGATTAGCCTGAGAAGTCTTCATTCGGATGGAATCATATATATCTTTTAAAACTGGTAAACGTTAGGAGATATACAAAAGCATACTACACAAAAATGTATATATCTTTAAAACACACATTTAATTTATATAACCTTTTCTGTGGTAAAAGTCACCTCCGAGATATCCGGTATTATTTGTTTACGTACTTTAATGCTTTGTAATTTTTACTTATCTTACTACGTTACTAAGCAGGGGATATCGAGATTTCACTGGAGACACATGCTTTGAGACCCCCTGAATCCCCCCTCAAAAATCATTTTTATAAAACGATCTGTGTGTGTATGTGTCTATGAGACTGTGAACAGCATAAGTAAAAAAGGAAACGTTGGATACATTCCAAACCTAGTATTCGACACGAAGATTTTCAAGAGAATCCGCCTACCCCAGATTACCCTTTACATGGAATATTTTTTTGAAAATCTTTACTAATGACTAACGATTTTGATTAAAATATCATATATTTAAGATATTTTCATGACAAATAAAATGTATATCTTGAACTTTCTGGAAAAGTCCCCAAAAGTCCTTTTCATTTCGAATGAATTTTTGCCTAACTGATAAATCATAAGAGATAGACAACATTTTTCTGCAGAAAACATTTAGAGCTCATTAAAACACACAATTTATGTCATATATACGTTTTGTGTAGTGAACCATTTCCGAGATATGACTTTTTATTTGTTTTTATTTTCCAATAGTTATACACTTTCTCCAATGGGAATTCCATTCGCCTTTTTTATGCCCTGGACATAAAAGAGAATGGAATTCTCCTGCTCTTAAAAGATTTGACTATCGCTTAAAGCCTCCCCATGCATTTACAAGAAAATTAGCAATAAGATAGTTTCTGTAGATTAACTCGACTAATATAAAGTAGATGGAGAATAAGCGTTTGTAAAACTAGTTTCTACAAGAGTAGAGAAAATCGTGTAAGTGCAACACATCAGATTTTTTTATTGCTGCGCTATTCAATTGTGTCTTGTAGTGTTATAGAAAAGGTGTGAAATTTCATGGCCAGTATAAGCGATCAGTTTTTAAACATTAACCATCGCCAATCCCTTAGTAGCTGTAAAGAAATGTGTAGTGGAACTATTTTTGCAAAGGTTCATTTCTATTAACTAGATGTAGATAGGAATTTAAGCTATAGTAGGAGTAGTTTGTAGAAACTATATAATAACTGATAATGGGGGGAAGTCATGTGAATCTAACACAGTAGAGCGTAGCAGAGTCCACAATTTCCAACGCACATTAAAGTCACAAAAGAAACACATGATGCAAAGGTAATGAAGAGAAAATAAAAAATGTAACATCTCTGGAACAAGGCCGTTCGTAATTCCCAGAGTTTAACAAAAGTGTGCTGTGATGAAGGACACTTAGTAAACAAGGTCTATTCATCCAAACTCGCCACATATAATTAAGCACATTTAATACTTTTGTGGGGTCATAAAGAACCTGGTGAATAACACCACTGGTCTCTTTTTCGCTACCGCAACTCTCCGCTAGCAAACTATTACTGTCACACTTTGTTACTGCATGTTGGGCGCCATAAACCACTTTATGAGTAGCTTCATCTCATTCTTATTCAAGTGATGTTCTTGCCATAAGCCAGCTTACTTGTCGTTTACTTATAGCATTCAGCGAAATTTCTCTAATAATTTACTGTAATGGTATCTCAATTTGAACATAAAAGATATAAATGACACACAAAAAATATCTTATGTATTACATTCATATTAGTTTCTCTACCCTCCATCGATTATTAGTGGGTATACAATTGTCCTACGAAAATTTATTTTCCCAATTACTTCATTTTAATCAAGACAAAGCTTTGCGTCAATAGTTGCATTATATACTTCATAATGCATACAAAGGGAACAGCGATAGCCATATGTTTAAAACTGGAAGCCTTAAAATTTCATACCGTTTCCAAGCTATTGCGAAAAAAAGTGAATGTTAAAAGGACTTAATGACCAAGTAATAAACAATTCGAATTAATAATAATCTCGGATATCTCGAAAATGGCTTATGCCACAAAAAGTTATTGGAAATAAATTGTATGTTTTAAAGAGATCTACATTTCTTGTAGTACTTTTTCATCTATCGCTTAACGTTTACTAGTTATACAACAATGTACAAAATTCTTTCCTAATGAAATGGACTTCACAGGCTATTCCCAGAAATTTCAAGATATGTATTTTAGTTTCTCCTGTAATTAATTTTAAGTGTGGTATTTTAATCAAAATTGTTAGGGCATTCTTTAGAAAATAAAAATTCTTGTAAAACCTTTCATGTAAAATGTAGTTTGGGGCAGGGAAATTTCATTGAAAAACTTCGTGTTGCATCTTTGGAAGATACTGAACCTAAATACCGAAAGTGGTGTTCATCCAACTTTTCGTTTTTGAGTTATGTTCTTCACATACACAAAACCTTTTCGAAAAATTCATTTTTTGAATGTAGGGGTCCCAAAACATGTATTTCCAGTGAAACTTCGATATCAAGTTTTTGGGTGGAACGCAATATTTTCTCTACCCACTAGATACGTGGTAGAGAAAGTAAAAATATGATGCATGATTTAAAAAGTCGCCGACTCTTTCTACTCACTATGATTTATTTATATATCTCTTCATGTATTGTTACAAAACTTAGGTTTCTGTGCACTTTAGTTTAATCGAGGTAAACACTTGCATAAATGGTTCTGTTTTTATCTCCCCTTAAATATTTCGTTAAATCTGCTAAATGCATCACCAATTAATCAGAAACTATTTAAGACTATTTTTGTAGGGTTTTGATGAAGGCCTTCCAAGTTAAACTGATCTGCTATTCGATGTTTGTTTATTAAAGAAGATAGGATTCTATTAAGTAGAAAAGGTATTGAATACCACCCAATATGCAATACCGAGATTTCAACGGAAATATATGTTTTGAGGTTCTCTGAATAAAACAAAAGCATTTAAAAGAAATGTGTGTTTGACAGCATAATTTCAAAATCAAAACTCGTATGAATATAAAACTTAGTGTTTTAGCTCTATATCTTCCAAAGATGCAACACAAAGTTTTAAATAAAATCCCCCATTCAACTATCCTTTTCATGAACGTTTTTGAAATGTTGGGTTTTCTACACCATATAATAAAGATATTTAGATTATAACTGATATGAATATATTGAGTTTTCTGAGAATAGCCTAAGAACTCTTCTTTAGCCTGAAGCAATTTTGTATAATGTATAATTGGTGTACGTTAAACGATAGCCAAAAAGCGTACTACAAAAAATGTATATCTCGTTCCAAATAACTTTTATTGTGTCATCAGCCATTTCCGATACATTCATTATTAATACTTCAAACTGTTCATACTTAAGCGTTCTTGTAAAGCCCAGTAATAACTGTTTTCAGTTATTTCTCGCGATGTCATGGAAATAATATGGAATTTTAAGGCTAGCGTATGGTGTTTAGTTCTTATAGATTTGACTATCGTTGTTCTGTGTGTCTATAACGAAATGTGTAATGTAGCCATTTTTCGGAAAGGTTTAACTCGATTGAAATGAAGAGAGATGGAAAATATACTTTATAAGAATAATTTGTGGACCTACTAATAAGTAACAGAGGTTAGAGAATGTCGTGTGAATGTAACAAAATTTAACCATAATCTTTTTACAGGTTATATTTATCATCCTAAAAGTTAATTCAGCTATCTTCAACAGTTATACTCAATATTTTCACAAATGTCACTCTACTATACCCGATATGTTGTCCTTAACAAGGCCTCATACAACCGAGTCTTTATGAAGTTCTACGTCAGCAAATGGCTGCCGGACGCTGCCTAGAATCCAATAACGCCGACGGCCGGGTTGCTTTAAACATAGTTATCCGTTTGCCCGTTCCGCTGAAGTTGACGAGGCATATGGAAACGACGTTTTTCTGGACATTCTCTCTTAGAAACAAGAGACTTTTTTCGTGGAAACCTTTTGTATAATATTCCATACACTGGTTTGAACCTGCGGTTAAAATAATTACAGTTGTCGCAATTTATTATTATCAAATGAGCCTTTGGTAGTTCTTTGGAAGATTAAAAAAAATCAATAGAAAACTTTCCTTACAATTAATTGTTCTTTCATCCATGCCTAAGGGGAAAAGGTAGAATTAGATGGAATTTGAACCATGGATCTTCGGTTTACAGTGCCGTTACTCTAACTTAGCTAGCAGACCAAATACCGACATGACATTAACATGACCGAAGATTCTTGGCTCAAATCCTAGTTAAAGTATTGCATTTTTCACTCTGATTTTACCTACGAGGCGTGTTTTTAAAGCAAGTACTGTATTAATATTTTGCCGCTGCAATCGTGAGTTTGAGCATGCCCGATCACTTCCTCCATTCATTAGGAAACCAGACACAGCTGTGAGCGATCGACACTTTGTGTTTTCCTGTTGTTAGAGCGTTTCGAAATGCTCAAAACAACCGAACGACCCGCCGTCTGTTAAGTCATGTCAGTGATTTGCTTTTTTGAATGCGAGAAATGTTACGCCAGCAAACATACATCGCCAATTGTGTGAGGTTTATGGAGAAAGAATGAGTGGCAATGCCCGACCACACACACTTAAACAAGATCCAAGCGCATCATTTGGTTCGGAACAATTCGACCATCCCCCTACAGTCCGGATTTGGCACCAATTAATTTTCATCTGTTTCTTCATGTGAAGCAATTCCTCGGTGAAAAACATTTCAAGGACGATTTTGTGAAACAAGAAGTGCATTCATGGCTTTCATCAGAGGTGGCATCATTCTTTGATAATACAAAAACTGGCTTTCCATTAAACAATTGCCTGAATAACGGCGGCTTTTGGTGAAGTAGTGTCAGGTATAAAGTAATGAATGATCATAAAGTGTTTTAAAAGCAATGTGTTATTCTTAAAACAAATTATCGGTATTTACTTTAAAAGCACGTCTCCTACTTTTCTAGAAAAATCTTATGTTTAACAGCCACAGGAATTTCTCTCTACTGTATAGTTTTCAGAAGTATTTTAGAATTATTTATATAAAAGCTTACTTTAGCAGTTTTCTGTTAAATCTGATGAACATTCACAAGAAATGGTTTCAGGCGTTCCTTGGGCTAAGTTAAGGAGAAAGCATGATAAACGCAGTATATAAATAAACGTATCCTTAAATTAACTTTAAATAGTTTTATGATTAGAAGGTGGTTTATAAAAAGCTGTTTATTTTGTGATGAGGAATAAGAAAATAACATAAAAATGTTGATTCCCAATTACGAAACGTAACTTGAACCTCAAATGACAATCCATGGATGGCCCAACCAATCATTGCGTTCTTCGTACACAGCCATTCAGAATTTGTTATTTACGTCGGTGCAAGAACAATTGCAAAGTGCTTCATACAAATGTCGTGTAGCTTTTTATGGGGAGTGAGAAAACAAAAAATTCAGGTTCTCAGTTTAAAAATTTAAATTGACCCTAAAGTGTCCATCTCAACGTCCTTCAAATAAAACACGACTAATGGCATTTATTTTCCCCCATAATATCAAGCAACTTTATTCAAGACATTTCTTTCTACAACGCTTAGTTTTGGAGATATTGTACAGTCTCAACTTAAATGGTCCACCCTGTGTGTATATTATATAATATAGACCTTATCATGGCCAGATTTTGCTTTAAAACTGCCTATACTACAAAACTGCAGTTGGCTACGGAGACTATTTTTAGTATTTAGTGTGGCGTCTCTGTGGCATAATGGTGTAATCTTCTCACCAAGAAAACCTTCGTCCTATCTCTTCTTCACTAATGAGGTCCGTACCTAATAAGGAGTACATGACGCGTTCTATACAAGATTATTTTCAGAATGCGAAGACGAGGAATACTAGAGTGTGCACAGCCAAGCTTTATGGCGTCGTCATAGTCGAGTAGTAGGAACAGCCAAACAACAGATCGAAAAGTAACATCAGGTCTCACATTTACAGCTGGTAAAATGCTCCCGAGTGCAATACTATGTTCCTAGTTTATGGCCACACTTACTTTCACATACTGTATATTATTCCATTTCACAAATAAAATAAATCTTTGCTTAGAATCTTGCAAATATATCCATTAAGAAATTTGACGCACAAGAAGCTTCGATAAAAAAATCTGCTGTGTGCATTTGTATTTCTCTACCCACTATTGTTTATTTTTATAGATGTTCTACAAAATATTCCAGCAAAATTTTAATTTTTGCATTAATACTTTTAATGACACATTTCATTATAGGTACAAAGGAAATAACAAGTTAAATGTTTAAGAATGGGTGTTATTACTGGCCCTCAATTTTCATATTATTTCCATGACATCGAGAGAAACGACCAGATAGTGACAGCACTTTAAGCAATAAATTACTAAACAAATTAAGTCAATAGCAACTGATACTACTGTTCTGATATCACAAAGACAAATGTAAAATATGGATTTTATCTATAGAGATACATATTTTTGTGTAATGCAGTTCTGTCTATCTTTTATGGTTTACCAGTTATACAAAACTTCCCAATGAAAAGGACTTAGCCCATTTCCAGTAAATTCGAGCTATACATTCTATTTTTATGTAAGTATCAATTTTCGGTAATTCAAACAAAATCGTTACAGCCACTTTTACAGAATAAAACAGTTCCATTTAATGGTGCTTTAAGGCGGATATTTCCTTGAAAATCTCCGCATCTTTGGAAGATGCTTAATATAAGCACTGGGGTTAGTATTAATCTAACTTTGCGTTTTTGAGTTATGATGTCACAGAACCTTTTCTAATTCTTTAGATTTAAGGTGGCTTTAAAAAACGTATTTCAAGTTAACATCGGTATCGAATTTTTGGGTGGAATACAGTACATAATCTATCCTTTAAGTACGTGGTATACGTTCATACAAATTATATGGTGAATTTAAGGTGAGGGATTAGTGAACTAATCGCCAAAAGATGATTAACAACAGGTTTTTTAACTTAGGTTTTAAAATTAATTCAGGCATTACCTTTGAAAACACCAAGCTAGGTAGCGTCGGGGTAACGTGTGTGCTACATTCCGACTGTATACGGAAGGTCTCGCGTTCAAACCCCTGGAGCCGATAGATCTGATCGAATATTCTTTTGCGGTTTTTCTGGTCGCTAGGCCAGAGGGTTGGATAATTTATTCCGCAATTTGTTCTATGTTTTATAATTTTCCTATAGTTTTCCGTTTTCAAGCCTGTTTTTATACTTTATCGATTTACACTCCTCTTTGTAGGGCTTAACACTCCCAAGGAATTACAAGTCAAGCCTTGGGTCAGTAGACTGTCGAGGAGCAAGCTAACTCTGGATGATAGCATATCCAGGATGGCCGATCATTCCAAAGCCTTGGGTCGGTAGTCTGTCAAGGAGCAAGCAAACTCTGGATCATAGCATATCCAGGATGGCTGATCAGTCCAAAGCCTTGGTCAGTAGTCTGTCAAGGGGAAAGCAAACTCTGGATAATAGCATATTCAGGATGGCTGATCAGTCCAAAGCATTGGGTCAGTATCCTGTCGAGGAGCAAGCAAACTCTGGGTCATAGCATATCCAGGATGGCTGATCAGTCCAAAGCCTTGGTCAGTATCCTGTCGAGGAGCAAGCAAACTCTGGATCATAGCATATCCAGGATGGCTGGTCAGTCCAAAGCATTGGGTCAGTATCCTGTCGAGGAGCAAGCAAACTCTGGGTCATAGCATATCCAGGATGGCTGATCAGTCCAAAGCCTTGGTCAGTATCCTGTCGAGGAGCAAGCAAACTCTGGATCATAGCATATCCAGGATGGCTGGTCAGTCCAAAGCATTGAGTCAGTATCCTGTCGAGGAGCAAGCAAACTCTGGGTCATAGCATATCCAGGATGGCTGATCAGTCCAAAGCCTTGGTCAGTATCCTGTCGAGGAGCAAGCAAACTCTGGATCATAGCATATCCAGGATGGCTGATCAGTCAAAAGCCTTGGTCAGTATCCTGTCGAGGAGCAAGCAAACTCTGGATCATAGCATATCCAGGATGGCTGGTCAGTCCAAAGCCTTGGGTCAGTAGTCTGTCAAGGAGCAAGCAAACTCTGGATCATAGCATATCCAGGATGGCTGATCAGTCCAAAGCCTTGGGTCAGTATCCTGTCGAGGAGCAAGCAAACTCTGGATCATAGCATATCCAGGATGGCTGATCAGTCCAAAGCCTTGTGTCAGTACTCTGTCAAGGAGCAAGCAAACTCTGGATCATATCATATCCAGGATGGCTGATCAGTTCAAAGCCTTGGGTCAGTAGTCTGTCAAGGAGCAAGCAAACTCTGGATCATAGCATATCCAGGATAACTGATCAGTTCAAAGCCTTGGGTCAGTATCCTGTCAAGCAGAAAGCAAACTCTGGATCATAGCATATCCAGGATGGCTGATCAGTCCAAAGCCTTGGGTCAGTATCCTGTCGAGGAGCAAGCAAACTCTGGGTATTAGCATATCCAGGATGGCTGATCAGTTCAAAGCCTTGGGTCAGTAGACTGTCGAGGAGCAAGCAAACTCTGGATCATAGCATATCCAGGATGGCCGATCATTCCAAAGCCTTGGGTCAGTAGTCTGTCAAGGAGCAAGCAAACTCTGGGTCATAGCATATCCAGGATGGCTGGTTGGTCCAAAGCCTTGGGTCAGTAGACTGTCGAGGAGCAAGCAAACTCTGGATCATAGCATAACCAGGATGGCTGATCAGTCCAAAGCCTTGGATCAGTAGTCTGTCAAGGAGCAAGTAAGCTCTGGATCATAGCATATCTAGGATGGGTAAACTACTGTAAACGTAATTTTTAAGTGACCCCACACAGTAATATTCTACAGAATCTGTCTCTTTTAGCAGTAAATTGTGCTCTAGGCTATGAATTTGTAAAACGTCAATTTTTAAATGTTTGTAAACGTTTCCTTTCTGCCGTTAGTAATTAAAATATACAGTGCCTTTTAGCGAAGAATTAACGAAAAACCAGCTCGCTTCAGTTATATGCAGAGAGAGTCAAGCCTCTTATCAAGAATTGAAATTATACTTGCCGGGAGGATATATGTGTCAAAAAATGCACTTTTACAAGACGGAGGTTGCTAAAGTATTAGTCACGTTTAAACCTTAAACTGAATTCTTTCCTTAGATTATGCAATTTGAGATAATATTTACTGTCATTCGTTATGTTTAATTGATCGTCAGATAAAAATAATGTTTATTTAATCATCCGAATCTATTTAGGGTTGCCTATGACACTATAGCTCAAAATATGAATTAATCACACAAAAATAATATGGCGATGGAAAGCAAATATGGCAATGACAGCGATAGAAACAGTAATAGATTACGATTATATAAACATGGAATTTAAAATTAAGATTATTTCTCAAAATGGCTATAGACTGTATTATATTTGTGTCAATGACTAATTTACATTTCTCCCACAATAAAACAAAATCTTTGTAATTGTTCCTTGTGCGCCTTGTGCAATTTTCTGAATACGGTACTTATTTATAAAATAAAGGATTGTCGGTTACTATATATGCATCTTTTCTACATCAACTACTTCAGCTGTGTAGTTATCTGTTAGAAATGGTTGTTGGGCCTGCAATTACTGCATCGTTCTTCTTTCTGTTGATGTCTACACGCCTGTTGCTATCGTTATCAGCAATTTTTATGTACTTTCAAACCCTTAGAGTGAAGATCATATGCTATCAAAAGTTCTTACACTGCCATGAGGAGTAGTTGTTCCTGAAGACAGTTGCCTAGCACGCGAGGAAGTTTCAAAGCCTCGCAAGGTCTACAACGACTAATGTTAGAAGGGAGTCCAGGGACTGACCGAATGGGTGGTACCATGGCATTCATTTTGACTACATCGCGGCATTCACTACCTTTTTACTTTCCCTACCTAGTATAGTAAGTAGGGCAAGTATTGCATTCCACCCTAAAATTATATATCGAGATTTCACAGAAAATACATGATTTGAGGCCCCTGAATCCAAAAAAGAGCATTTTTAGAAAAACCTCCGTGTGTGTGTCTGTGTGTGTGTGTGTGCGCGCGCCTATGTACAGCATAGCTCAAAAGCAAAAAGTCGGATAAATACCAAAGTTGGTATTTAAGGTCAGTATCCTACAAAGGTGCGGCGACATGAGGATTTTTAACAAAATCATCCACCCCAGACTTCCGTTTACATGGAACATTTTTCGAAACTTTTGATTTTCTCAAAAAAGTCTCTAAATGATTTTGATTAAAACATCATATGTTTAACACACTTTCATGGCAAATCAAATGTATGTCATAAATTTTCTGTGAATTTACCCAAAAGCCATCTTCATTCTGAATTACCTTGCATAACTGGTAAACCGTAAGAGATAGACACAGTTTTACTACACAAAAATGCAGATATCGTTAAAACACAATTTATGTAATACACATTTTTTGTCGAGTGAGCCATTTCCGCGATATTCCTTGTTATTTATTTTAATTTTCAAATACTTATACTTTTCCTCAAATGGGAATTCGTTATTTGTTTTTTTAAGTTCTGGACATACAAAGAAAATGAAATGCTCCACATAGCAACCAGCTCTTAAAAGATTTTACTATCCCTTAAAGCCTACCACATTCCCCTTGCACCTGCAAGAAAATTAGCAATAAGATACCTTCTCATAGGTTTATCTCGATTAGCATGAAGTAAATGGAGAATAAGCGTTTGTAAAATTAGTTTGCACACGAGTAGATAAAGTCATGTGTGTGTAACACATCACATTTTTATTATTTAAATTAATGATATATGAGCCTAAATCAAGGGTGAATGCATTCATACTTATATGTTTGCCAATGACCTAGCGATCTGTGTTTCTAATCACAGAGAACTAAATTAAAAAAGAACTTTTACTGCCATAAACGCTTGGTTATTTGCTAACGAACAGTATAAATTTACGTACGGCGGTGACTTTAATTTTACACAAAATCAAAATCAGGAAGTTCATTCACTTTGGGCCAGGTCTGGGTTGGAGTGTTCATATTAGGTAACTATCTTTTAAATAAAATAAGAGATGCATTTTCATTTTATGTATTCTTAAACAAAGCCTATCTGAAAATTTACTTATGGTATATTATGCGCCTATTTACAGTCACTTAAGCTATGGAATATTTTTGTGAGGTAACCACACTTCTGTTTCTGGACCATTTATCTTGCCAAAAATAGGTGTAAACTTTTTTTTGATATTTTCATGCTTGAAGTCTTTTGTACGTGAAAGGTGAGCTTTTCTTACTTTTCCTTCATCAAATGATTGTCAAATTGTACTAAGTACGTGAGGTTTAAGTTGAAACATGACCAATTTGAAGCTGCTTGACCGGTCTAGGAGAAAGGGGTGCGCTAATGACGGTCCGAGGACTGAGAAACCCAGTCATCCTTTTCTGCCTAGTCTCTTAGCATCAGCTATAGTGTTGTTGCCTGTTGCATGTTTGGCAGTGAGGTATGGAAAATATCCTGATATCTTCGGCCGTCCGTGCATTACTGGCTTTCGTACTGTTATAAGCGGGTCCTGGTTGTTCTCTTCTAAATCTCACGATTCTATCTAACCCAGTGGGGAATGCTTTAAAGTTACATTTTAATATTTTAACCTTATTCTATACAATCTTGACGTGTCTATACAAAAGAAACAATAAATAATGTATAACTTATAACAACAGACTTATTAACATAATTATTGTTGATTTGGATCAATGAGCACTCTAGCATCATCTGATAATCAAAAAGCTTCGTTTAATGGCTTCGCTTAACTTCTCGGTCATCTCGGCTGTTATTACTCGATAAACCGTAGGCTTTGACAATATTTGTTACTTCCTCTACTACGTATAGTAAGTAGGGGAAGTATTGCATTCCACTCAAAAAGTCAATGCCGAGATTTCACCGGAAATACATGTTTTGAGGCTTCCTGAATCCAAAAAAAGCATTTTTGGAAACATGTCCGTGTGTGTTTGTGTGTCTGTGAACAGCATAACTCAGAAACGAACAGTCGGATAAACACCAATCTTGTTATTTAGGTTCAGTATCTTCCAAAGATACGACACGAAGATTTTCAAGATAATCCCCTCACCCCGATTACCCTTTAAATGGAACATTTTTCGAAAATTTTAATTTTCTCAAAAATGCCTCTCATGATTTTGATTAAAATATCATATATTTAAGGTACTTTTATGACAAATCAAATATATATGTTAAATTTTCTGGGAATATCTCCAAAAGTATTGTTCATTGTGAGCGACTTTTGTATAACTGGTAAACCATAAGAGATAAACAATATTTCACTACACAAAAAAGTAGATCGCCTTAAAATACACAATTTATGTCATATACATTTTTTGTTGAGTGAACCATTTTCGAGATATTGCTTGTTATTCCCTTAAATTTCCCAATACTTATACTTTTTCTCAAATGGGAATTTGTTATTCATTTATCGCTTAAAGCCTACCAATTCTCCTTGCATCTACAACAAAATTAGCAATAAGATTAACATCTTGATATATGGAGAATAAGCGCTTGTAAAAATAGTTTGTACCAGAGTAGAGAAAGTCATGTGAGTGTAACACATGAGATTTTTTAAAATAATTTTAGTATTAAGTACTCCCTCATTCATACCCTTACACTCCGCGGAGGAAAGGAAATTACTTTAGTTAAAGAAAAATTCCCCCCCCAGGTCGGGAATTAAACCCGGATGTGGGTTGTGAAGACAGAACGCAGACCACTCTGTCACAACGGAGGTCCGTATAGATCTCAGTCTTATTAACATTATAATTATTATAAACTTAATACTCTTAACTAGCCTGGATATGTATAACTCATTGGCAGTGTAATCTCTAGCCAATTATGTGGCTAGAAGCAGAGGGAGAGGTGAAGCCTGTAAAGGACAGAGCTGGACATTTCATTACCAACCTAAATCTCTCAGTCCCTATAGGGGCTACATTCCATCCACGCAAGTTTATATGTAACCATGCATTTGAACATTTTTACTAGACTGTAAGGGAACTCGCGGGCCCATCAGTTACGCCTCTGGATGAGAAGGCATGCAGCAGCAAATGAAAATAAAACGCGGAAGACGATAATCGTTTACCTCTGACCTTTTTGACACTTTCGATTGTCATAATGAGGAGGAACTAGGGTTGAAGATAAAAGCTCTAACAATGCACGCAGTTGCCATTAATTGGCCGATACTGTGACAGTGAATTCGGAAACTTGGTAAACAAATGCTGGGAGGCGGATTCACAGTCGACATGGTTTGCTGCCTCTCCTCCCCATCCATTTAATTACGCGCACTCATTGTGCAGTTCATACACGGGAACAATTAACTATTCCTGGGACAGGAAACAGAACGAGGGGCAGATCGAGGTCAAATCCTAGCCGAAAGGCGCTCTAGAATTTGCCGTAGGCTCACCACTATGGTAGGGATTTGTGAACATTGAAATTCCAGCAGTACTATTCCGTTGATTATGACTTGATCGTTTCTTATTTCTGATAAGGAAAAATAATAAGTTAAATTTAGTTGTACTTATGGACACTCTTTAACTGCTGTGGTCCTTAGCGTCCCATTCTATATTGGGCATGAAAGACTGGAAAGTTTGCTCAGGGGCAACTTTTTCGGTTTGAGGTTCTTTTACGCGGAGTAGATCTACGACACGGAACAACCGTGGAGGCCATGCTAAGGAATTTTACACCCAAAAAAAATCCATTGCCCTCCGCCAGGTTTGAACACCGACCTAGGGAACTAGAGGCTAGCATGGTACCACAAGACCATAAAAGAGAAAACGATAATGCAGTCTTCTTATTTTCTTAAGTACAGTCGGACATTAGAAGCTGCACTGTTCCTGGAAATTCACATAACAGACCCGTTGATCGAAGGTAACTGTAATGTCAAGGGATGCAAACATATAGCACAGCAACCCTGGCTTCTTAGTGAGTGTGTGTGTGAGAGAGAGAGTGTGTGTGTATATATATACAGCGTGTATCATTATAATTAATAGCAAAAACTGAAACGGTTTAAAGTATACGGCAGTAGCAGCAAAAACGTACCAGTAAACATGATCCGCAAACGAGCCAAGTCCGAGATAATTACGAATGTGTGATTAAAAACCGCCACTGACTTAATTATGCAACATCGTCCTATTTAGCACAAATGAATTTGAAAAGTAGACTTTTAGTATAATAATTGCCGTTCTAAGGTGCCTCAAAATTCCCTCACAACTTAACTTAACAAGGAGTACAGTTATACTTTAGTATGTGATATGTTATTATGACTGTACATTCCCCCCTGCTATAGGGTGTTCAAAGTGTCGTCCTTGAACCTGGATGGGATTTTGCACTCGTCTCTACAATGAATTTCGAATTCATTCAAATTCATTCCCCGGATCATCTCGGAATTCCCGACAAGCACATGTCGCCGTCCGTGGTATAAAAATCCTTAGCATCTGGAATCAGAAACCACCGTTCTTCAGAAACTGATACAACTCCAGAAGAACCACCAGCAAATGCAGGAAGGCTACATTTGCATGCAGGCGTTTATGGAGACACACGTGCTTCAACATCCACCCGCCTACAACTACCGGCGCAACAACCGCTGAAACCCCACATGCCAGAAGTTTTTGAAAATAAAGATCAATTTGACACCTAACCTATTCTTCACCTTTTAGCCCCCGGGTGGTAGCCAGGGACTTGTGACATGTTTGCTAACCCGGTCCAATCTACCACTCCCGGTCACACTCCTGCAACCAGTACTAACATATACTAACGGAGGTACTAACGTGGTACTCCACCATCCCTCACCTTTATCTCCTGTCGTCTCCTATACAACACCTCACCAACTTCATTACCCTTAACCCCCCAAAAATAATTAAAAAAATCCTTCGGAAGGGAAGTAAAGCCGGCGGTCCCGCATCGTAAACCTACGGCTCGTAAAAGAACCTCAAGCCTGATCAACAGCCCTCTGAGCATAATTACCAGTTCTTTACACCTAATATGGAATGGGACGCTAAGAATCAAAGCAGTTAAAGAATGTCCATAAATAAAACTCAATTTAATTCAATTTTTACAAGCACATACAGTTCTCTGCTCCAGTACTTCAACGGTACCCACGGGAGTAATGTACACTACACTTTGAGGTGACCACATACAGAAAAATCCAAAGGACTGAGCTTAGATAACAGTGGAGGCTAAGGTACAGGCCCTCCTCGACCAAACCATCTTGGGATTATATTTCTATACTAGATGTCTTCTTACAGTAGCAGCAAAATGTGCCGGTGTTCTATCATGCATGTACCACACATTCCGACACTGCTCAAACGGAACATCAAGTATTTCACGTCCTTGGCGGCTCATAACCACACATTCCAATAATAAATCACGCACACGGCTTGTTTGCGGACCCATGCTTACTGGAAACATTTTTCTTTTATTATCGCATACTTTCAACCATTTCAGTTTGCGGTATTATGATACATCCTGTATATATACAGGATTAATCGCCTAAAATTGCACCGCAGACAATTCGGAAATAGAAAGCGCTATTGATGTGCAGTTTTCACAGCATTAATTAGTAGTCGGGGCTCATACATTTAACCTATAAACAGATTTTAATAATACTGATAATGTGTATTTTTTGAGCAAACATACCATTTTTAAATGCAACAATGCCTAGTTACATCAACAGAATAAAGTTAGGGTAAATTGGAATGTCAATGGTCCTTGTTGCAGGATTCTAGTACAAGTGGTTTACGAGAAATCGTATTTTGAAAAGTTTCCACCCCGACAGTTGTTTGTCCCATTCAACCTGCTTAGTTGCTAGGTACGATGTTGTTATGTTTCTTTGCATTGTGTTTTCTGTTCATTGATTGCATTGCGACTTTCTGGTCAGTTAGTTTTTGACAGTTCAAGTGTTAGGTCGTGAGTGAAAGATGGGGTTCACTAATGCAGAAAAAGCCGACATGCTCATAGTTTATGGGGAGTGTAGGAAGAATGCAGTTTTCTTGTACGGTGTATGCGGAAATGTATCCCAATAGACGTCAACCATCTCGGCAATTATTTATGAAGCTCTTCAACCAATTACGTGAAAGTGCTACTGTAACACCTGTAAAACGTAACAGAAACAAACGAGTGACTGGAGAAGAGGCATGAAATTGATGTTTTGGCTGCCGTTGCAGTAGATCCGTAGATTAGTTCCCGCACAGTCGCATGTGAAAGTGGCATAAGTCAGGCAAATGTATTGCGCATTCTCCATCGACATAGATTCCATCTGTATCACCTGTCTCACTATCAAGAGCTGCATGGAAACTATTTTGAGAATCGTGTTAACTTTTGTATATGGGCATTAAGACATGATACTCCAGATTCATCATATATTTTGTTTAGTGATCAGGCAACATTAATTATGGCCAGGTAAACCGCAGAAACATGCACTATGGTCTGTTGACAATCCCGTTGGCTTCGTCAGGTGGAACGTCAGCGTCCATGAAGTTTAAACGTGTGGTGTGTGATAATGAATCATTAGCTCATAGGCGCTTTGTTCATAGAAGGAGCAATGAACTCGCAAAAATATCGCAGCCTCCTGACAGACCATCTGCCACAGATGCTACAAGACATTCCTTTGCAGACTAGGAGGAACCTGTGGTACCAACATGATGGCTGTCCAGCCCATAGTGCACGAAGTACTACAGCTTGTCTTAACGGATTGTTTCCAAATCGTTGAATTGGACGAAGAGGACCTTTACCTTGGCCGCCTCATTCAGCGGATCTCACCTCTTTAGACTTTTTCTGTGGGAAAGGCTGAAAGACACTATCTACAAGATTGTACCAACTACACCAGACGATATGAAACGACGTATTACTGTTGCCTGCTATGAAATTTCCACTGAAATGCTAGAACTGTGCAGCAGTCTTTCCATAGCAGACTTGAAGCTGCCGGTGCTCATTTTGAACACAACTTTTGAAAGACTATGTTCTCTTTACTTGTAAGAATCTAGAGAAGTATTGTAATTCCCTTTTGTTTTTCTTTAGTTTGTGCTACCACAGGTTGTACAAGTGTCGGTGCGTAAAAGTTTCAAAATAAGATTTTTCGTAAACCACTTGCACTAGAATCTTGCAACAAACGCCACTGACATTCTTATTTACCCTAACTTTATTCTGTTTATGTAACTAGGCATTGTTCCATTTAAAAATTGTATGTTTGCTCAAAAAATACACTTTCTCAGTATTATTCAAATATGTTTATAGACTAAATGTACGAGCCCCTGACTACCAATCAATGCAGTGAAAACTGCACATTAATAGCACTTGGCATTTCCAAAATATTTGCGGTGCAAGTTTTAGGTGATTCACTTTGTATATGTATATATAAAGTATACATGAGAGATATATTAAAAGTAAGGCCCGTATTCCAATAAAGAACAAACTACTAAATATATTTTGACCGTTATTTTTTATCAAGTCTTCACTTTACACTACTTTTCTACGAGTTGTCAGTGTTTTTCAGACATTTGTCTTATCGTGGCATACATTTATTAGAACCTCGTCACAGACTTCTACCACGAGTACATCTAGGAAACGTTTTGTCGTTTCTGGAGCTAAGCTGTTGTGTGTTGAAAATAAGCTGTGATAGCTTAGGGACATTTGCGGTACATGTACGAAGGCTTCTTGAAGGATCTAAACAACGAGTATTTTGTTAACATTAAATTAGCTTGTAAATTTTCAATTGTTTTGTTTCAGCTACTCTATGATAACGAGCTGACATCCAAACCACTAGTTCGAATCTCCCTCTTCAAACCAACAATAGCAATAACGCAGTTTCTTATACCATGGAATCTCAGACACAGAAAAATGCATCTCAGAAACTGCATGATTGTTTTATGTACTGGTAGCGAACTTCTATTAGGAGGGGCCACTAACATTTATTCCTCACCAGAATGAGAATTTCATTGAGTGTTAAAGCTGTGTGGAAATACATTTTAACTATACGTATACAATGGAATAAACAAATTGGTTAGCCATAATATTCAGTAATATTTTATTGCATAACGGAGCATCCTTTAAAAACATTCTCGTGTATAAGTCTGTGTGTTTGTGTTGCTCTAAAGCAGGGTTGTCACTGGAGATGACACGATGTTTAACTCATTCCGTTAGTTTGTTCCTCAGTTTGCCTACCATATAAGGAGCTTCCATTCTATCAGCATTATATCACCGTAAACTCCTACCACTCCCAATACACGAATTTGGAGCTAGAAAGGAGCGAAATGACACATAACCACAAAATGCCGAAGGTTTTAACTAATTGTGTTACATATAGGAAACATCATTAAAGAAATTTAAAACGTTGTTCACATATAGAGAACTCACTAAATAATTAACCGCTTTAAAGTACTTGTTAAGTAAACGATAACTGTTTTAAAACAATTTTAGAGCGAAAAGCACATATTGCAATAGTGTATATATTCAGGAAAAGACAATACATTCTTAAAATCCGTTTCTAGTAGATATGGGAAGTATTGAATTTTACCGAAGAATTGTGTACGGATATTGTACCAGAAAATGATGTTTTGAGGTCCCCTTAATCCATAAAAATTGCTTAGTAAAAATCGTCAGTCTGTGAAAAGCATAACTCAAGAACGAAACGTCATATATGTACCAAACTGGCATTTGGTTTCATTACCTTCCAAAGTCCCTACCAAAATGATGCTTATGTTTCCTTATTTTTGATTTTCTGAAAATGGTTCCAAGGATTTTTATTAAAACTCCTTATAATTGTTCAAGATATTTACACGACAAATAAAATCTGTATCTTGAGTTTTCTGGGAATAGCCTATTATTCTTCATTCGGAAGGAAACTTGTGTAATTTTACATAACTGGTAAACAATAAGGGAGATAAAAGCTTACGTAATAAATATGTAGATTACTTCAAAACGCACTTGTAGCATAAACCATTTCCGAGATATCCTTCATTAATGGTTAGAATTTTTTAATATAATTAAATATTTTAAAGCACAGTCGGTATTCAGTTGTTTCTCACGATGTCTATATATTTCCTTTATACGTAACACAAAATATATAATAAAGTAATTTTACAAACGTTAATCTCAATTAAGGTGAAATAGATAGAAAAATAACCTCTTATGATACTGGTTTGCAGGTGAGATATAAAAATAAACGTTACTGGCTAGAGAAAGGCATGCGAATGTAACTTCAGATTTTACGTTCTTTGAATACAAATTAAAACAGTGAACGCTGTGAACTATTGGCTTGACAGTCTTTTACATTATTAAGAATTAAGAAGGAATGTTTCTTAATAAACTATTGGTATTCAAGTGTGGTGTAGGCAATTATCAAAGGTTTATATGAACTTTTATGATTCCTTAGCTCGTTCCTGTTTATAGAGGACGTCTGTTTTTCAAAGTGATAATCGTGGTGCGATTTGTGTCGGCAATGACTGAAAGAAGGTGACAAATGGATGCCACTGTAGTCTGGTGGTTAGCATGCTAACCCCAACATCCCGGGTTCGATTCCTGGCTTGAGGTGGGAATTTTTCTTTAACCAGAGTTATACCCAATCCTCCGTAGAGCCTAAATTGTAAAAGAGTGGGAATGTGTATGTGCGTATGTTGAATTTAAAGCCCATCCACAGTAACACGAGTTTGCCAATTATTTTAAAGGCCAAAGTCGCCGATATGTGCTAATATGTTAAAGGCAACATATAAATAAAAAAGAGAATCAAATGTGTGATTTGTGTAAAGACGGAAAATGTTTACTATAAACTGAGGAAATAGCTTGGGTATGCAACGGAGGTCCACATCTCGCGCACTGCGACCTACATATAGATCTATTGCACCATCCCAATAGGAAGAGATCAAGTGAAAGATCCACAGGAGGCTACATGTCGCAGGCGGAAAGGACACAGAGATGCCCTTAAGCCCCTAACAGTTCCAGGCTCAAAGAACTGTCTTACTGCCGGGCATCGTCATGCGCCACGAAACCTGAAAGATGAGAGAGAAATTATGGAAAGGAAATCTTAGATGAGAAACGACCCCAGTATTCGCCTACTGACCAGGGATAACCACGAAAATCCAAGGTCAGAGTGGGTGGTCGACGAGAATCGAGCCGGGACCTACCGAATGCTAGCCTCACACGTTACCGCGGAGCCATTTCGTTCGGTGAGGAAATATTATTTAGAAGTAACACAATTTATAAGTTAAGGTCGGTTAAAAATACTGATTGATACACAGGATTTTAAACGATTACTGATCACTTGTAAAATCCTTTTCTCAAAATAAAATGCCGTGTCTATTACCTGTACTGTAGTATGATATTTAAAAACACGAGAATAGAGAACGATTAACAAAACCGTATACAGTAACCACTTTTGGGATAACTTTCGGGTACAACGAAACACGCGTTTAAAACTCGCAGACAAAACACAGGGTCACAGGATGACGTCATAAAGATTTTCTAATTTTACTTACGGTAAATTCCCTCGCACACGACATGCTCATATTGTGGTATATATTGAAGCAAATTTCTTGTGACATACAGTCGTTCGTTGTTGTTTATTTTCATGCGATGCTTTTCTGTTATTGGCACGTCAGCCGCAGAATCTGCATCATCTACGCTGACCTCACATATAATCTAATATACCTGCATATTACACACTAATGTTAATAATCATAAAAATCGTTTATATCTCTCCTCAGTGACATATTGTGGCTGCCAACTATTCCCAACTTGACTAACTATTCTGTCATGAATATAAATTGACTTTGTCTCTATTTTACTCACATCACCCCGTTGTTGCTGTGTTCAAAGGCACATTTTCTCATTCCAAAAACCAGTAAAGGATTATACACACGTAATTATATTGTACAACGCCAATTACATATTAAAAACAAACAGATACACTGTTGTACCGTTTTGCCTTTTTTTCTTTAACACAGATATACAGACGATGAAGTAGATCAAGTATAATAGGCTAGTTGTAGTCTCTCGTTACCTCTTTACGTGCGACCAAAATCAATTATTGGAATTTTACAGCATATCGTCTTAAGCACTACCATGAGCAAGTTCGATACTGCCGACGGGTTCGGGCAACCATCTAATACTGAACTCGTGATGCTAAGACTATAATCACTGAAAGAAACGTTTAATAAACACTATTACTAAACTTTAAACAACTTAGGTATTTCGTACAGCATTATTTAATCCAGCTTATTGCATAGGCGAAACTATAACGTAATACGGCCTTCCATAGAAATATTTCCTAATTTCTTTAGTTTAAAATCCGAAAGAATTGCAAAGATTGCAATAAGATTTTAGTGAGTCTACCGCGATTGGTTCAAACTGACACGGGATGTGAATATTCCTCCTCTCTGTTTATTTTACGTCGCTTTATCATATTAGGACATATCTGTTAGGAGATACACTGTGGATCGATGCGTAGCGCACAGTTAGCCTTCTAGGTCTCATCCCTGTACCATACCATTTGCGTCATTTTGGGCAGAACCATCCTGACGACAGTCATCAGAACCTGCTAGATGTGGTGCATTTCTGAAGACACGTCATAAGCCGGCAAATAAGAATTTTCCAGAATAATTTTTATGCCCGTCTTGCTGCACAGCGATTCAGAACTAAGACCACGTCACCAGAGCAGAAAGCTTCGTATTTTCACCACCATTAGGGGAAAGGTAGTGCTGTCACCAACCTCCCGCCACCCCGGCACGAGAAATGGCTCGTCCAGCCTGAGGAGAGAGAAATCAGTCATCGGAGAAGTTTACAGCAGGGCTTGCAAACAGCGATCACGAGGCGTACGTTCAAATTTTCGGTCTAGCCTAAGTTTTTCTAACTACCTTTTCGTAAGTAATTATTCTCTAAGTTTTTACCTCATGGCGTACCCAGGTGCGTTTTCTCAAATTTAGCAGTGTAAATTTTGTTTGCGGGATGTCGCTAGAAATAACTGACTTCGTACATTTGATATTTTGTAGTGTTTGAGCGGGTTTACGAATTAATAAGCGCCAGAGTAAGGTGAAAGGGGAACGAGTGTAATTTTTATGCCCAAATGTAAAAACGGATTTTACCTCAGGCGTAATTTGCATTTATTTAAAGGTTAAAGCCTGCTTATTGTTATTAAAATTTCACATATGTACTTATTTGAGTAGAAATCTTGTAAATTTTAAAAAAAAACTATTCGCACTGCAAAATATACAAAGAGTACATTTCGGTCCTGGTGTATTCTGCACACCCATTTAGAAACCACGCTATTTCCTTTTTGTAATGCCTTGATCCATTTCCTTTTCTTAAGCCTGTAAGTTCCTGTAAGTTTTCCTTGTTGGTAAAACGATCCAAGCTTGGTATTTGGTGTTGTGAATTTCACGGCTAAGGTCAAAGGAGTCACGGCAATAAACTACCAGGTAGATAAATTTGTTAACACAAAAAACGTTAACATATTTCTCTTCGTCACGTGTATACAGAGGCCTTAGTGTTAGGCAACTGTTCTCTGCTTCTGCGACGAGCAGATGGTAGCTTCTACACGTGCCGGGCAGATGGCATTAGGGGACGTCCAGTCTAGTTGGTTTCATTATCTGAGGATAGGTGGCAGAGCAATCATAGCAACATATATTTTTCATTTTAACTATTGTTTTAGACTTAAGGTGGAAACTTGGTTCGTGGTATTAAATATCTTATCCAGTATTTACCTTGTGCGGCTGAGGGAAACCACGGATAAGTTCCAGTCAGATTGGTCGGCCCACTGGATTTGAACCGGGGGCCTCTCGAATGTGGGCCACAGAATTTACCACCTGAGCCACCGCGCTGGGTTTGTGAATACTGAACGCTTAAAGTAAACGTTCCCGTGAGGCGTGAAATTGTCGACAACGAAGTTGAAGATGGAAGGCGGTACCCTTTATGTGGAACATAACGTAAGTAAAGCGTTTAACATCTTTCATACTTAGTTGTTAACAAGATTCCTGCTTATAAGTTTATAAAAACTGTTATTACCTATCTCGGGTTCGTGGCTTAGAATATCACTGATCAAAGTTTTAATGACACTGGTTAGCTAAGTTCGAAACTTCGCTGCTGTGCTACCAAGTTTACAATAAGTTGGGATGAGCCCAGGTAAAATAAACGGTAATAATTGACCTCCGAGTGTTTAAGATATTACGGAGAACCGTGATGAAATACCTAGTTTGAATTTAAATAACAAACACATAAAAAGTGGTTTACATTAGTTTTTTGTAGAAAAACCACCTATATTCACACTTTTAATTGCACCAACAAAGTATATAGCAGTAAGGAAACAAATCTATTAAAATTAAAGTATCCTGAAGCTTCGTTTTGTAATTAGAAAACTTTAATTAATTGTTAGGTATACTCTACACGGGAACTGAAAAAAAGAACTTTGAGAGGAAATTATTTTTTTCAGCGAACGTCAAGGCCAATCAGAAGCGACATTTTCCTACAACATTGGTCCCAGCAATAATAAGATTTGTAATTAAGAAGCATGGCTTACTCTGTGGTTAAGTGATGAGAAAGTAACTATGGTTATATATGCCATATATATAATAATGTGAATTATAATGTGAAACGGTATTAATAAGAAAAATACTTGTTGTATAAATAGAAGTTAAGGCATAAGTTTTATGTATGTGCAAGAGCTGTGGAACCCTTGTTAAAAGCCGACAAACATATCTTTGTGTTAGAATTAAGGCCCAGGCAAAAAGGACTTTACGGGAAGGTCATAAAAGCCAGACCTTGAGCCTTTGTGAAACAGAAAAAGGCGACAAGCGAAAATAACATATGTTTGTTGAGAGGCCACATGCTTGCAAACGTAGAACAATAGCCGGGTAAGTCTTCTGGAAGGTTCCAAGCTGAACGAAGACACACAATGAAATTTTAAGGAAGAGTATGTTTAAAATCTTGAAGGGAAGAAAGGTTAGTTCTAGCGTCTCCATCAGCCAGGGCGGTTGAATATAAAGTGCTGCGATGTGAATAAGATACATGTAAGCCCTCAGAAGCAGGGGATATTATATACTTCTTATGATGTAGTAGGAACGGTGAAAGGTTATCGATTTAAAGGTCTATAGGAACGTGTGATAAATATTACAATTATTTCTAGAGCACGTATAAAATACTTGATTGCTCAGCGACCGCAAGTTTGGCTTACGAACGTGGTAGGGCTCGACCGTCTACAGCTCCAACTAACTTAAGAACTGTGTAGATTATTAATAAGACAGTCAATGCGTGTGCCATTAAAGCATAGTGTTCTTCAATAACTTAATCTATTGTTAGAGCTGTTACTTTTTACCTTCCTTCTCGTATCACACCCTGCTAAGTTATACAAGCTCTACCAGAAACCCAAATAACAGCAGCCGTGGCAAGAAATAAAGATAAACTTTAAGAGTAACAACTAAAACACAAGATAATTATCAGTATCACCAGAGTTCATATATTAAACCATATATTAATATATCGGACATACTGCGAGTTATGCTCTCCCTCCACGAGTATACCGCAGTGATTAGTAGGTTACATGTTACTCGCGGGTTCAAACACGACGAAGTGCATAAAAACCTTTAGCATGGTTTTCTTCGGAGGGAAGTGAAACCGTTGATCCTGTGTAGTATTTATTTGCACGTAAAGAGCCTCATACCTTGAAAAAGATCACTGTGGAAAATTATCAGCCATTTCATGCCCGTAAAGTCTTGCTTCTGTAACTGGCGCTATCTATGGACGGTGGGCTGATCACCTGCCACCAAGCGCACCTAGCGCAGCTATAATAGAAAACACCGCCAGGGTATCCGTATAGACAGGAATACAATTTATCAAAATAATAATGTATTTTACTATAAATGACATGCAAAGTTTAACGTTAGTGACTTATCATAGAAAGCTTTCATTAGTGCAAACTCCAGCTTCCTAAATAGGACATTTAGGAGATTATGTCCGTACATATCCTATCTCTGTCGATTTTGGAATCGATTGTGCAACTATAGTTAATTTTCATATTTTCTCAAGTGTAATTTTTATCAAAATGAGAAACCATTTGAAGGTTATAACTTAAAGGAACATTTTTGAGCAGAAAGAATTAAAGAGGAACCTAATGGAAAAAATGTATGAATTCCATTTATAAGCAAGGTGTGCGTAGGACTGTTTCTTTATAAAATATTAAAGACAACACATAAAACAAAAGCTGTACCATTATATATGGAAACCCAAGGTACAGTGGAATTCCGGTTTTATCTTTTGTGATTAGTTACGATTTTAAAATGCGGTTTATACATCAGGCACATAATGTTTTCTCGTCTAATCACATTGTGATCATGATGGATGAACGGGAATGCAATGATAATAGTTACAGATAATCTTACCAGATTATTGATTTGCATAGGATCTACAAAAGAAACAAAATAAGCTTATTTATATAGAGACAAAAAAGGGATGGTGTGGTCCATTTGTGACACTGAGAACCTGGAACTCGGGTTATATTCTTTTAAACTATTTTCACATTAAAATGATAGAAATCAATTAACATCCTCAAAACACGTAATTTTATAACAAACGTTTAACTATAAAATTGCGCTTATACACTACCGTTTGTGAAAATTGCAACACCAAGAAAGAAGTAGATAGATAGATAAGGTATCTTTATTGGTTTCAAATTATTGAAGTTATTACACAAGTATTTAGTGCATGGGTCATTGACCGTACATGCATATTTAAGATACAATAGGGTGACAAAATAAACAACAGATAAAGAAAACACAACAAAAGGAACAAGAAAAAGGGAAATAGAAATAAATTACCTTTGTCTAACTGAACAAATTTGACCTAGCTTCGCGCACTTTAGCCAGAAAATTGCCCATGTTTTGCCAATTCCTCTGGTCAGCCAGTAGATCCCAACATGCCAATCTCTTTCTTAAGGGACTTAAGAATTTTTCTTTGAGTTTAATCGTTCGCTGGTTCTCCCACTGTGCACATTCCGCCAAAATATGTACCCAGTCCTCATCCAATTCACAGAATGGGCAGATTCTCCTGCCAGAATCGTCGGTCATTTTCTGTGCTCTCCAGCCCCCCAGTCTAAACCATGCCATTCCTGATCTTTCCTTTCTTCCTAAATTAAGTATATATGCCTCTTTACCCCAGTTCAATTTTATTTCATTTGCTAGACTTAGAGAAGGTTTAATTTTACAGTCCGATTCTATTTCCTGTTGGTTGATGTCTCTTAGCCTTCTTTTAACACCTTTCCATATGTTTTTGTCATTTGTTTCAGCTCTTAGCCATACTGATCCCATTCCTATTCTCCTCAAACCCCTTTCCAAATCAGCTGCCCAAAACTTAGGAGACAGGTTTTCTCGCTGGTATTTATAACATTTGGATCGTAGTGTGGAGTTATCCCCATGCATCAGCCTTAGCCAGTACTTCACTGCTCTTATTTTGCAGTGTATTGTGTCTTCATAGCATCCTACCTCCCTCAATACCCCCGAATTTGATGTGCCTTGTGAAACTCCAAGAACTCTTTTCCAAAATGATACCTGTGTTTTATTTACATGCTCTGCTGTTTCCCATCCCCAGATTTCACTGCCGTATAACAGAACAGGCCTTATCATGGAGTTATACATCTTTTCTAATGTATCTACAGGTACATCCGGTATCCGCGAGAGGGTACGTAATAATTCATTTAACTGCCCTCGTGCTTTGTAGTTAGTTACAGATAGATGTTTGTTCCATTTTCCTCTCATATTAAACATTACTCCTAAATAGGAGAAATGTTTAACGTTTTGTAGTTCTAGCCCCTTGTAAAAGCATTTCTCATCCCTGCCATACACATAGCCATTTTTGAAAGCCATTGTTTTTGTTTTGTTAATGTTTACCACCAGACCCCATTGTTTACAATATTGTTCCAACCTATTAATACCTTTCTGTAAGCCTTCTGTCGTCACTGACAAAATTGTCATGTCATCCGCGTATAAAAGTACAGGAATACAGACATCGTCTACTTTTGGGCCATTCATTTCCTCTGCTATTAACACGTCTGTTATATCGTCTATGAATAAATTGAACAATAGGGGCGATAAAATACATCCTTGACGAACTCCTCTACTGGCCGATTTAGATTCAGTTATTGTGTTTTGGTCTATTTTGATGCTGAAATTCACACTGTTGTAAATTTGCATTAGAGCTTTCATCATTTTACCAGAGAGTCCTTTGTGGTGAAGTTTCGCCCAAAGGGCATTCCTCTGCACACTATCAAAAGCCATTTTAAAATCAACAAAAGCACAATAAAGTTTCCCCCTCTTTCTATTCAAATTTGAATCAATTAATGTTTTTAATATGAAAATATTATCTGCAGTAGAGAACCCTTCCCTGAAACCCGCCTGAAATTTAGAAATCATATCGAACTCTTTTACCCAACCCCTTAACCGGTCATAGATAATTTTGCAATATACCTTACCCAGTATAGATAACAACGCAATTCCTCTATAATTTTCTGGTTGCTGACTGCTGCCCTTACCCTTAAATATTGGCTGAATAATTGCTGTTGTCCAAGCTTCAGGATACTTCTCTCCGTTAAATAATTTGTTAAATGCCACCCGCAGAAGGTATAATATTTTAGGGACTTCTATGGAGCATTTAACAAATTCACTCGGAATTCCTTCTATTCCCGGTGCTTTGTGATTCTTTAGGCTTTTTATTGCCCGAACAATTTCCCCGTCAGTTATTTCCCCATCTAGAATTGGTACTGTAGAATTTAAGCATAGTTCAGCGAAAGACATCCGGGGTCCCTCCCACTCATCCCCACCAACTTCAGCGTACACACTATTAAAATACGCTAACCATGTTCCTGGTTTGATGCTTACGTTATCCCGTCTTCGCACTTTAATTTTCTTAATTACCTTCCACATGTATATCGAATCTCTCCGTTCTGTCGCTATTCTTAAATCTGTCGCCATTTTGTTTTGCCATTCCGTCTTTACACTTACTAATACATCTTTATACTGCTTTCTAATTTGGGTATACGAAAGACGCTTTTCCTCGGAACCTTCTCTTCTATACACCTTAAGGGCTGTTTCAGCTTTTTTCTTCGCTTCTTTACATCTACCGTTGTACCAGCCTGTAGCTTTCGAGATTCCTTTGTTATTTCGTATTCTCATGCTTCTACCAGCTATTTGTAAATTATTTGTTATTGTTTTAATAACATATTCCCCGCTTCTTTCCCCCACTTCAGTTTTACCTGTCCGATCACGCAAAACGGCAAGAAATTCCTCGCTTCCCCCTGGGGTCCATCGATATCTCACCATAGATGACAAAGCAATTTTTTTTTTCATGTGTTTCCCCGACGTTGTTTGAGTGTCTTTTTAGAGTGAGTAAGATGGGTGAGTGGTGTGATTCAACTCTATTTAAAATTTGAAAGTCCTCTATTAATGGTATTATTTCCTGTGAACAAATTACATAATCTATAACACTTCCTCCATTACTATTGATAAATGTTAATTCCCCTTCCTTATCTGATCCATACTTGCCGTTTAGGATTTCCAATTTAAACGCGTCACAAAAGGCTAGCAATTCTTTTCCATCTGAATTTATCACTGTATCCTTACTTCGCCGCACTTCTCTCCTACAATCTGCTTCCCCCCTTTCTACCGTAATATTTTCGCTTCCGATTCTGGCATTAAAATCTCCTATTATGATTAAGTTTGCTTTTGGGTGTATTTCCTGAATTTCTACAATCATGTCGGCCAAATTGATAAATAAGTTGGGGTTGGTATATCGGGATGCTGCTGGTTGTCGATATACTACAATAATGCACAACTCAAGTGAAGTTAATTTACAGTATACACATAATGTTCCAAATACCTTAATATTTATGTGTTGAAAAGTCATATCATGCTGGTCTTTAGTGTAAACGGCAACACCCCCGGGATATCTGCCTCTCAGGCCCCTGGTTTCACTACCCGTGAATACACCATTAAAACCACCAATATTTACATTTTCCCCAGCTTTAAGCCATGTCTCTGTGAAGCCCAATATATCTACACTGTGTACAAAGTCAATGAACCTATCATTAGCCAATTTCTTCTTTAGACCTTCAACATTCCAAAGGCCGACTGTCACCTTCCTAGTTCCTTCTCCTACCTGCTCTGGTGTTCTCTGCTGGTGAATCCCTTACCCCCGTTGCCTTTGTCGTCCCTCTGGTTGCAGTTGCTGGTGGTCGCTTGAATTCCTTTGAGACGCTCCCCCTGCCCCTCTGTGGTATTTCTCGCATCGCTGTAGGGAGGGCTCCATTAAGGGGTGGCTTCGGGCTGTCCCTTCCTGGTCGTTGAACCTGTTGCTGCTTTTCTGCTCCCTCCGCCACCTCCACTTGTTCTTTCCGGTGGTCACTTCCTGTCGCTGGTTCTTCTGCCTGCACTGCTCTCTGTTCAGGGTTGTCCCTGCCGCACAACTCCAGTTCCTCCAGCTCGTGCCTCGACCACACTTTGCCATTAATTATAAGTTTATCAAATTGGAGGACAGCGTGGCAACCCTGCCTCCTTGCTTCGGCCAAGTGGCGCTTTAGAAAGCTTCTTTCTTGCCTCACTCTGTCACTGAAGTCCTCAGCGATGTGCACTCCCGATCCCTTGAGGTATCTACTGTTCCTCAATATCTCACTTTTTACCTTATAAAAAGCCAGTTTACACACGATGGGACGGTTTGTTCCTGCCCATCTCCCGACCCTGTGTGCTCGCTCGATATCCATTGGTGACAAATTAATTCCGAGCTGCGCCACCACTCGCCGAATTAGCACTTCGGTATCTTCCCAAGTCTCCCTGTCTTCCTCGTACACTCCATACACCACAATATTGTTCCTTCTACTTTGGTTCTCTAAATAGTCTACTTTTTGCTCTAGTAAGCTAAGTCTGTCCATTGCAGCACTTACTCTTGTATTAACACTTAACACTTCGTCCTTCCCGCAGCACCTGCTAAAACCTTGCTTCATTTCTTCTGCCAGGTTTCGAATCATTTCCTTCACTTCCTCCATTGTATTATTCTTTCTTTCTTTTCACACCCCTGACCGCGCTGAGCAAAACACGTCCACACTCCACCACGTCTCGACCAAGACTCCTCAGAAAGAAGTATAGAGTACTGTGCAAGCAATAAATGATTAGCTTTGCAGAGATATGGGGTAACGTAGACCGAGCAGAGCCCTCTCGTGTCGGTCTGACAAGCTCAGAGTTGCGCTCAGTGTAGTAAGTGCAGAGCTGTCAAATAAGGTGAAAACAAAAATGGGAGTGCCAGTATGCCTCTTCGACGTCAAAGGGAGCCATATCGGCATGTGTGCGAGTTCGAACGGGGGAGAATGATCGGTCTCCGGGAAGCGGGTTTCTCATACCGTTACATTTCGGCTCGTACAGGCCATGCTGCTACGACAGTGATGCGTGTGTGGAAGCAGCGGATAGATGAAGGTCGTACGCAGCGAAGAGCGGGTACTGGGCCACGGAACATGACCACAGATGATCGTCATCTTGTCCGCATGACCATAAAGGAATGTACAGCATTATCCACAGTATTGACTCGACGCTGGAGTACTCCAAAGGGTGTGAACTTTTCTGCATCAACGGTTCGTCGCTGTCTGCTGCAGGTTGGACTGGTTGCATACATGCCATTACGTCGGTTTCCATTGTCCAGAAACCACAAGCTCCACGGACTGCAATGGGCACGTGAACACCATCAATGGGGTGCTGAGTGGCAAAATGTAGTCTTTTCGCACAAGTCCCGCTTCTACGTGTCCGGCGGTACCGTGGCGAGCGCAACCTGGAGAGCTACATTGTTAAGACGCATAGCGGACAAACACCAAGTTGATGGTTTGGGGCGCCATTGGTTACAACAACCGATATCGCCTCCTACGAATTGGGGGCACTTTGAACAGCAACCGGTACCTAGCGGTGGTTGTAGAGCCTAAGATACTACCCCTGCTTCAGTGATGTCTACAGGCCACATATCAGCAGGACAATGCCCGGCCACATATTACGAGGAATGTACGAGCCTTCTTCAAAGAGCGATGGGTACCATTGCTTCCCTGGCCTGCACGTTCACCTGACATGTCGCCCATTGAACATGTCTGGAATATGGGTGGTCGGCATCTGGTGTGCCACGGTCCTCCAGTAACCAGTGTCACGGATTTGTGGGCTCGAATGCAAATTACGTGGAGGGAAATCCCTCAGAAACTTATTCAGAACCTTTTTGACTCAAGGTCACGGCATATAGCACCTCTAATTGCAACGAATGAAGGCCACACCAAATACTGAATACTAGGGCTCAAAGATCATGTATTGTTTTGAAAAGATTGAAATTTGTTACTTTTCATGCACCTAACCTGTGGTATTAAATTCATTGAATTCATGCGTTTTCTTCTTGATGTTGGAATTTTCACAAACGGCAGTGTAGTTAAGAATGTTCAGTCCGGCATTTGAATTAAAATTCGAACAAAGGAAGGTCGAAACGAGAACCATTTACGGGATGTTACCTTTCATGGCACTAAGGGGGTAAATTGCACGTCGTATAGATAAAAATGATAAAATTAAAACCACAAACCTGTCAAAATAGACAAATATGAGTAGTCAAATTTCTTTTTTATTACATTTTCACTTGGTACGACTCCTAACTCCATTTGAATGCATTTCTTTAAAAAACGGAAAAAACGATGAACTTCATGAACTGCAGAACCTCACTTTTAATTCTGTACCACATATATAATAGGTAGAAAAGGTATTGTATTCCACCCAAACATTCGAAATCAGGATTTCACCGGAAATACATTTTGAGGCTCCGTGAATAAGAAAAAAACATTTTGGCTAAATTTTTGCTACATAAACCAAACATAACCAAAACAACATAAACCAAAAACGAAAAGTCAAATCAACACCAAACTTGATATTTGAGTTTAGTGCCTTCCAAAGATGTGACACGAAGACCTTCAAGAAAATCCTCCACTCCAAACTACACTTTACATGGAACATTTTCCGAAATTTTTTATTTTATAGAAAATGGTCTAACGATTTTGGTTGAAATACCATATATTAAAGGTATTTACCATAACAAGTAAAACGTATATCTTGAATTTTAAGGGAATAGCTTATGACATCCTTTGCATTCAGAGAGAATTTTGTATAAACTTGTATAACTGATAAACGTTAAGCGGTAGACGAAAACGTACATCAAGTATGCAGATCTCCTAAAAAACACAATTTAATTAAAATAAATATTTTATGCTATAAGCCGTTTTGAGATATCCCTTATTAAAGGTTCGAATTCTTCATCCATTAGTTATTCCCTTAAACCTTTCAACATTAAGTTGTTACTCGCGATTGTATAGAAACAATACAGAATTTTAATACCAGTATATAACGTAGAGTTCTTAAACGTTTGACTGTCACTGTTCCCTTTGAACCTATAAGGTAATGTGTAACGAACTAATTCTGCAAAGGTTTATTTGGATTAAAATGTAGAAGATAAAATAATAAGCTTGAGTAAGAATAATTTGTTAATCCAGTAATAAACGATATCACATCAATATTTTTTTCTTTTTTTTACATTTTGAACGACTACGTTTGGAATTCATTGGCTAAAATGTAGCAAAAAGCTGACACAGACCTAGCTGACAATTTGCTGGCAGTGAAATTACTACCTGCACAGTGCCTATAGACGGCCAAACAAGGCTGAATCTCATTTCCCCAAATTAACCGCAATGACATGTTATGGATCCAGCATCCTTGGATACGGTCTGTTAATGAAGTGCCACTATGGCTTGTTACGGTGTTTCACATAATCAGACGATGGAAAGCATTACTTTCCCACAAAATCATTTCGACAGTGTTAAGTGATGCAATTCCAGGTTGGGCAGGACAGTGAAATGGAAAATGCTCCAGGATTTTTAGAGAGAAGGTGCTCATCAAAAGGAGAAAAAATATACACACTCATCGGTTCTATACCGTGAATACACCGTTAGAAGGTGCATAGTTTATTGTACGGTGCATAAGCAGAACTTTCACCAATATCTCTTTTTACTTTCTCTACCATGCACATAGTACTTGGAAGGGGAATATGGTAAGCTTTTAGCCATAGTCAAATCTTTTAAGACCTGATTGCTACGTAGAGCATTCCATTCTTTTTGCATGTCCAGAACATAAAAAATGGAATAACGAATTTCTACTTGAGAACAAGTATAAGCACTGGAAAATTCAAACAAAAAACAAGGAACATCTCGGAAATGATTCACTCGACAAAATATGTATATGACAAACAGTGTGTTTTAACGAGATGTACATTTTTTGTGTAGTAAAATTTTGTCTATCTCTTAGGGCTTACCAGTAATGCAAAACGTATTCGGAATGAAGACGGCTTTTGGAGAAATTCCCAGATACTTCAAGATATCTGAAATATATGATGTTTTAATCAAACTCGTTAGAGACAATTTTGAGAAAATTAAAGTTTTCGAAAAATTTTACATGTGAGCGGTAGTTTGGGTTGGGGGATTTTCTTGAAAATCTTTGAAGGATACTGAAACTAAATACCAAGTTTAGTATTTATCCGGCTTTTCGTTTTTGAGTTATGCTGTTCGTGGACATACACACCGAACTTTTTCTAAAAATGCTTTCTTTGGATTCAGGGGCCTCAAAACATGTATTTATAGTGAAATATCGATATGGAATATTTGGGTGGAATTCAATACTTCTCTTACTTAATATATGTAATACAGAAAGTATAAAGGATTTATTTAAAAAGGTCCTTGGGTGTTTCTGATGTTCTGCACACACATGACTGTCTACTCTTGTACAGACTATTTTTCAAACGCTTATTCTCCATCTACTTTGTTAATCGAGATAAACATTTGCAAAAATGTATTTGCATGTAATTTACCTAGGTCCTCGTTTTCCAAGCATTCCTACTCGCAAAAGAAATCCCTCCGTTTACCCCTTGTATATTAATCTACTATTTGTCTCTCTGTTGTCTAGTAGATTCGCGTTTTGTCAGATTTGCACTGTAAAATTAGTTCTTTCACAGTGCATTCTCTTTTTCTTTAATTCGATCTTTAACTTTATCTTTAACGAAAGCATCACAAATGTGGTACTAAATGGAATCAAAACGCCTTTTGAATCAGGCATTTTTCTTTTTCATTTAAAAATAGTTTAAGTTTGATTACGATGAGGGATAATCTTATTTATTATCTCAGAAATTTTTTTGTATCATTTTTTTGAACTTTTTACCATAGAAGTTTTTTTTAAACTTCCATTTTTCACAGAATCCACTATCACAGTGCACTGTTCCAAGACAGAAAACTGTAACCCCTTTCTTTGGTCCTTGATGTAATTCTCTCTTAGGTAGGGTGTACATTTATAAAGAAATTCTATTTAACTTAATGGGCTACATTGGAGCTTCCCTGAAAGTACAGAATATCCTGCAACAAATTCGTTTTAATACTGCATGCTTTTATTTTAAGCAGAATTAGACCGTTTTCGTTTCCATGCTCTGAAGTTATTCAGGAGAAATTACACAAAGTATACAACTTCGACAAAAAATGAACTTTTTCCGTAATAGACAGGTTTCCGAACTATTCGGTGTCCAATTTGGGCAGGTTCACTTGATGTTGGATGAAAATAATAATAGTTATAGCTTATTATAACTTATTCTTTTTCTTCTGATTTAGTTACTACTACCCTTTTATCATGGTATACGATATGCGTTATTTTCAACTACTGAAACCTAACCTCGTGTTCTTGTAAAGTTCTTCGATTATTCAAGATGGAATTTTCTTACTGTCGTATATCAAAGGGGCGAAACCTCCTGCAGTTATCCGCCAGCCCCAGCGTGGTAATTAACGGAGCTGAAACACTTTTTATCCCCTGTCCATTCCCCAAGGAGCGGCAAAGAGGCTTTTTAAAGAGGATAGTGCTAATGGATCAAGATAAAGCCAGGAGAAACGAACGCAGCGCTGGGTTAATTTGTTATAAATGTCGATTGCAAGAAATCTCTAGGGAAGTAAAGAAAAAGTTGGTTCTGCACAAGACAAAAACATGCAATAGCAACGCAAATCTAGCAAAATTTGACAATTTCTACTTTAACAGTACAAATCAGAGCACCAATTTTCTTTAATATGGACACTTGATGTTTTTTAATGATTATGTCGCATAATGGGCGATTCTGCCACCTCCTATTTATTACTTTCTCTCCTAGTAGGCAGGGGAAATAAATAATGCATTGGACCCAAAATAATGATATGGAAATTTCACTGAAAATACATGTTTTGAGGCTACCTTAATAAACAAAAATCCGAAATGATACACATACATGACCTTCTCTACCCACTATTGTTTATTAGTGGGTATACAAGTTATTCTTACTAAAGCTTATTACCCTCTCTACTACGTATAAAGTTGGGGAAATATTGCATTCCATCCAAAAATTCGATACCAAGATTTCACCGGAAAAGCATGCGTTGAGGTGCCCTGAATCCAAAAAAAGTATTTTTGGAAACATGTCAGTCTGTGTGTCTGCCTTTGCGCCATCTGGCTGTGAACAGCATAACTCAAAAACGAAAAGTCAGATAAATACCAAACTTGGTACTTGAGTTTACTATCTTCCGAGAATACGACACGAAGATTTTCAAGAAACTCCTTCATCTCCAACTAAACTTTAGATAGAACATTTTTCGAACATTTTTATTTTTTAAAAAATTGCTAACGATTTTGATTAAAAAATCATATGTTTAAGATATTTTCATGACAATTGACAATATTTGAATATTCTGGAAATGTCCCCGAAGTAATTCATTCTGAATGACTTCGCATAACTGGTAAACCGTAAGAGATGTACAAAATTGCACTGCACATAAAATGTAGGTCTTGTTGAAACACACAATCTATGTCATATACATTGTTGTGGAATAGATCACTTCCGAGATATTCCTTGTTGTCTTTAGTTTCTCCAATATTTATACTTTTGGTCAAATAGGAATTCGTAGTTCTTTTTTATGTCCAGAACAAGCAAAGAGAATGGAATACTCCACACAGCAACTAAATCTTAAAGGATTTGACTATCGCTGAAAGCCTACTATATTCCCCTTGCACTTTCAAGCGAATTAACAATAAGAATAGCATCCCGATATCTCGATTAACGTTGAGACAGTATTTTTAACACGTAAATAATTTCAGTCTAATTATATAATATGTAAATTCAATAACAGCCCGCCTTAAAGCAATATGTGTATGTAACAATATATAAAAATGCATGTAACAGTCATTGTATATTTGTATTATTGTATCCATGTGTAATAATGTTATGTGAATATATTACGTAATTTAATAATGTAGGAGCTGTGAGAGTAATAGGTTAAAAGTTGCTAACAATGAGGTAACAATAAGGTAACCTTGTGGCAATAATGAATTATAAAGTTTAAATGTTGCTTGTGATTTTTGGAAGCAATAATGTAGTTTTAGTGACAGTTTATAAAAATAGCCAATCAACAACCAGAAAAAGCTTTAGTTAAATGAAGGTATTCTATTGGATTAGGAATAGCCAATTAGAGACCTGAAATACAGAAATTTACAAGTTTAGGCGGTTGAAATCAATTCAGTTGGTTGCAGACAGGGTTACTAACCAGGTGCAAAAAGTGTCTTCAAGAGATTTAATATGTATTCATGTGAGACGAAAAAATAGTTTACGGGTTAAAAAGTGCAAATAATTAATAAAGGTATCTCACAGCTCTATATCAGTAAAGTGTTATTTAAATCGTGTCAAGTATTAATAAAAGGAGTGAAGTAAAATTATAATCTGTGTGAGCCTACATTCTTAGACCCACCACAACCCTGCTAAGAGAAAGGTGTCTCTAACAGTAATACTGACGCAGCCGAGGCAAATATAAATATATAATATGTAAAGAAACAGTTGAATTACAAAGTTAATATTTTTTTAAACTTGGTGCAAAGGCTACCTGAAAGTTCATTTGGGGCGAAGGCTACCGGAAACTGTTTACTATTCATGTGGTTGCAACTATTAAAAGTTCGGCTCCCCAACAGTTGAAATACAATACAAATCTTACTTCAAATCGGTTTTTTCATACGTGAAACAATAACTTTCTCAAATTGACGCCCAAAGCGTGGTGCAAATAACGTAACAAACCATCATTCTGAAATTGACGCCCAAAGCGTGGTGCTAAAAAAAATCGTAAAAATAATTTACTTCTCAACGTGAAGTAGTTGGAGAATAAGCGTTTGTAAACATAGTTTGTAAGAGATACAGAATCTCATGAGAGTGCAATATATCAGATTTTTTTTAATCCAAATAAACCTTTGTAGAAATAGCTACATTACACATTTCGTTATAGATTCAAAGAAAACAGCAATAGTCAAATGTTTAAGAACTGGACGCTATACGCTGGCCTTAAAATTCCATACTGTTTCCATGACATCACGAGAAACAACTGAATGTTTACAGGTCTTTAAAAGAATGAATAAGTAACGAGCATTTCGAACTATTAATAATGAATATCCCAGAAACGGCTTATGCCATAAAACAAGTTATTGGTCATAAACTGTCCATTTTAAAGAGATCTACACCTCAGTGTAGTACGTATCCGTCTATACTTAACGTTTACGGGTTGCACAAGATTATACAAAATTCCTTCCGAATGGAGGGGACTTCACCCTGAAAATTTAAGGCATACATTTTGTTGTTTATGTAAATATCTTTAATATATGGATTGTGTAACGACAATTATGATACATATATACCTATACATGTATTTGGTGTTAATTAAAATGTTAATTAACAAAGCCGACCTAGCATGGTTAATGCACTGCAACTAAAAATGTAATATATTTGTAATGCTACATTTTTGTATAAGTTTAAATATCACATAAATAGTTCATGTCATGTGAGTCGTGAGGACGAGACACGACACTTGTTTGTCATAATCGCACAAAGGTAAGGGATAGAAATCCTAAGTACAAAGGAAAGTCAAGGTCTTTCGGCTATCTCTAACAATATGCCACCCTCTCGAGAAAGCTGGGTGACAGTCGAAAACAAATAAATATGGAAGAACAATGCTGTTATTGTCTATATAGAGGAACACGTCATCCATAGAGCCAATCATGGTTAAGCTACAAGTTTAAATTCAACATAGAAACGACGTTACAACACTATTACTAAAACAACTCAGTTCGTGGATCGTTACTCTTAGTGGCAGATGAATGTAAACAGTGCTGAACAAAGATCTTGACAATAGACACACCTACACATTAAATCTCACTATGACTCATAGGCAAGCTTCATTAGAATATACGCATGTATAAACGTATTCACCTTTTTGTGTGTAAACAACAACAAATGTATCTAATATATATTAGTGATGGTATATATGTATATATATACATACATATATACAAAGGGTCTCCCAACATGAGTGTCCTATCTTTAACATGTGATAGCTGCCGTTGTTATGAGTTACAGAAGTAATTTTTTTTCATGCAGTTACAGTTGTTATTGGCAAATAGCCATGAAACGTTACAGTATTCAGCAACGCGTATAAATTGTGAAAAATTATTATCAAAATGTATCATCTGTTCGCCAAACCTTCCGTGTATTGCGTGAAGTTTACGGTGTGCATAATCGTCCCTGCGAGAGAACGATTCGGCGTTTGATCGATAAATTTGAAAGAAGTGATTCCGCCAGTAATTAAAGAACGTGTGCACGTAAACGACGTAAGCGCTCCAACGAAAACATAGGCGCCGTTCGTGAGAGTGTACGCGAGAACGGAAACAAATCAATTGCTCGTCGAGTGCAAGAATTGGGGCTTTCGGCGACCACAACTTGGCGAATTCTGCATCTGGACTTGAATTTTCACGCTTACAAAATGGTGTTAACTCAATAACTAAAGCCCAACGACAATAGGTTGCACCGTGTATTAGCTGACTGCGCTATGGCGCAATTGAAAGCTGACCCGGATTTTAGTCGGAAAATCATCTTCAGCGACGAAGCCCACTTTTGGATGGATGGTTGTGTTAACAAACAAAATTACTGCTATTGTAGCAATCACAAATAAATGCAGATTCAAGAACGACCACTTCATCCCCAAAAGGTTACTGTATGGTGTGGATTTTGGTATGGTGGAATCATTGGTCCATATTTTTTCCAAGATGAAGATGGAGAAGCTCTAACTGTCAATGGAGAAAGATACCAGACTCTTATAAGGGACTATTTTTGACCTCAATTGGATGGTATTGATCTCAGAAACATCTGGTTCCACCAAGATGGTGCCATATGTCATAATGTTCTCAAAACAATCGATCTTTTGAAGGAGAATTTCGGAGCTTTCATCATTTCCCGTGGTGGTGGTGGTGCTGGTGGTGGTGGTGGTGGTGGTGGTGTTAACTGGCCCCCGAGGTCATGTGATTTAACGCCGTTGGATTACTTCTTGTGGGGTTATCTTAAATCTCGAGTTTATGTCAACAAGCCAGAAACAGTAAATAATCTTCTGAATAACATCACCCGTGTTATTCGTGAAGTTGGACCTAATTTACGTTCTTCTGTCATTGAAAATTGGCTCAACCGTATACGCGCAACCCAACGAAGTCGCGGCGGTCACTTAACTGATGTTCTTTTTCACACATAATGACAATTATGTTCCAAAATAAGAAAAGAAATAAACCTCTATAATTTATAGAACGTGTTTAATTTAAGTTCAAAGATAGGACACTCTTATTGAAAGATCCTCTATATATATATATATATATATATATATATATATATATATCATAACTAAAGAAGAGTGTACTAGTTATTCTATACAACTCCTGTGTCTTCCCACTCCCTGCAAGAGCAAAGTGCCCTCCATGAGCTACCGGAGCATATTAAAACAATTAGGTACTCTTTACTACTCCACACCCACAATAATACAAGTTACACACACAAACTGGGATGAGAAGATTATCCCAGGGTTCCCACTACAAGAGATGAGCAACGTGCTCCAGTAGACCTTCAGAGCTTCAAACAGGTACGTGTCTCATCAAACCTTCCTCCACCATAACGAGGATACGCGGCAATTTTAATCGAAATCGTTTGTCATTTTTTAAGGAAATAAAACACATGCAAAAATGTCTGTAATGTGTAGTTTGGGGTGGGAGAATTTTCTTAAAAACCTTTTTCTCGTAACTTTGTAAGGTACAGAACCTAAATACCAAGTTTGGTTTTAACAGACTTAGCGTTTTTGAGTTAAGGTTTTCACAGACACCAAACGGACCTCTTTCTAAAAATGCTTTTGTTGATTCAAGGGGCGTCAGAACACTTCCAGAGAAATATCGGTGTGGGTGTTAAGAAGTAGCTTCTCTCCCTACTATATGCGTGGTAGAGGAAGTAAAAAGAGTTATAGGTTAGTAATGCGTCGCACATGTTTCAGATTACACCACTTCGCATGTGCATCAGTCAATGAAAACAAGGGAATTGTTCCATTCCACGTGCATTCCGATAAGTTAAAGAAAGCCTTTAAAGTAGTAGAATACCGAGCGGGATATCTCAGACGGTAAAGTCTGTGGCCCGCATTTGGGTGGTCTTGAGTTCTATTTCCGTGGCCGATCTTCCTGATCCACGAATTTTTTTTTTGGGGGGGGGTATTTTCCCGGGTCGCTAGGTGGAAGCTGGGAAGAATTATTAAGTCCCTCGAATTCCCTGTCCCTCCATTTCACCTTCATTCTCATTTAATTTCACTTTTCATCCGCTGTACGTTGTACGTGTCGGTGGGAAGTCTCGACCTGTGAATGGCAGCAGAAAAGGATGCTGTATGGAAACCTTCGTTTCCCGAAATGGGAACGGCTTTAGGTTCTGAGCTCTCCAGGAGATGTGTAAGCCCACAGGGGAGGGGGAGCCGACTGCACAGTGCCCATTCGGGGAGGTTAAATGTGTAAATGGTAGGGATCCTGTCCTCTGTCTGTCATTTCCTCTGGTCCGGCCACTTTCTGTCTCCACTACCTCATCCCTCCATCCCGGGAATGCTCTGCCCGGTGCATACACACAAAAGCTGTATGTAAGTCGACGTGTTTAAGTGCTGCTCCACACTGAAACCTAATCCTAGAGTAGCAGAATAATACTATAACTGATAACAAATGTCCCTTTATCAATTAATATATAATTAAAAACAGAATTCGCTACGAATCAATGGATAGACTTTCGTAAGGTGCGCGGTGTACTTTGTGTTCGAAACAGCAATTTCACTACTCATAAGTTAAAGTCAGTAGTAAAAGTAAAGTGACTAAAATAATTAAAACCTATACTAATATTATAAAAAGAAAATTTGGGTGTGTTTGTGTATATAGGAATTATCTCAAAAATCACTCAACCTATTTTTATAATTCATTCTCCACTGAAAAGAATTCTGTGACGGACATGGTGTTGTAAAGTACCTTATAATTTCATTTAATAAATTACTAAAATAATAAAACAAATTTACAAAGCCCATGTACTTGAATACAAACACGCTGGAGTTACAAAGAACATGCTTGCAAAGAAGGCCTAGACTTTATTTCAGGTTGCCATGAAATAGAAAACACTTCTAGTTACTGTACAAAATACAAATAATTGCTGGACACAATCACTTGCAATAAAATGCAACAAAAGCGCTTACTTTTTACTACCAAGAATAATACATAGATGCACTTCAGTAAACAGAAGACAGGAGTTCAAAAAGCGATACTCGATCCTGTGTTATATTTATTTTCTTAACTGTTACTTATCTAATACTGCAGATGTGTATATAATGATCAGGCACAGGGGTTTTAGTAAGTAAACAGAGCACTCGTGATACCGCACGAAGTATACATGATGCCAGGTACTGTGACACACACTACTCCCTTCCCTTCATAACAGCCGGTTTCGTTGTGTCTTCCCTCAATGCCGCTATACTTTAAGTGGAGGAAATAATTTCAGCAAGTTTGTTTTAGGATCTTTCGTATATTCAGAATCATTTCAGAAATGTTGCAACTACAATAATATATGTATGTGCAAGTAAGGTCACTAAAATTACCAGAAGCTCTTGAGGCAGTACAACAGGTTTCAGAAACACCGAGTAAGTTAGAAAGCTGTAACTTTAAAGAAAGGGTTACAGAGAAACTTAAAAGTATTCTAGATAAAATTTCAGTATACACAGAGAAGTGTAAAATACTTTACTGGGAACCATAAGCATGTCTGATATTTCGTTTTTTACTTTAATCTTCTACGTTGGATGATGCGGAACACAACTTCTCAAAATATAACAAGTGTCTACGTACTTGTCGCATGCGATTTAAGTTTCCTGTATTTCTAAAGTACCTTATTGCACACTACCATTAGTTAAACATACCCACATTGTTTTCTACCGATACTCTAAATCCTGATCTACCCTGGTTTCGAAGCAGGTAACTCTTCATATTTCTTTACGGAAAACACTGCAAGGTCGCAGTTGCATCCCCCTTCGCCATCAACCTTCGCATTATTTCTAACTTTATGGTTTACTTACTAAAACCCCCTGTGTCTGACAATGACACGGTGTTCGAAACCTCTGAATAACCTTTATTCTAATTGTATATAAGTATGTAATGATGTTTTTCAATGCCAAAGCATCCTAATAACTCTCATCTAAGAAATTTTTATTTATTTCCTTTCTATTTATGTTGTAATTAAATTCGTTAGCAGGATATGCTAAATAATTGTATTTAACATTTGTACATCCTAACATTAGAAACCAGTGAACCGATATTTTATATTAGCAGAGAATATTATTTTCTCGATGTTCGCATCGGGAATGTATGAGTGTGTTTTCCAAAGAGATTGACGTTGATAACATAATCACTGAGGTACAGATAAATAATTAATAAATAAATAACAGTAAGATAGAGAAACAATTGCAGTAAATAATTTCGACAGGTATGTTAAACCAGGTATGATGTAACAATTTTGAGTTTAAATATTTGTCCGGAAAGATGAAGGTCATTTGGAATTCAAATTAGCAAAAGTCATTAGCATCATCTGAGTAGCAAACGCATTGGCTTAAAGATTCTAGGAATTCAGTTATATTATAAGTTCAGTACGTGTGCAGTCACGTAAATTAGAGAGGCAAAGAAATGCTGAGAAAGGTGGAAGGATCAGTTAGCAAGAAAGTAAGAAACGTGCATTTAGAGGGATTAGGTATTCGCCCCAGAAATATGTAAAATTGCAAGGGGAATAATATGTAAGGGGAGTAAGAGTATAAAGGCGTGTAATATTAAATCGGAGAGTTACTCTCTGTGGTACCAGCAAGGGTACTAATCGACATTCATTCGTGGACACGTTCGTGCAGCACACAGTTGTGCATACATTAGATACTCTGGTACCGTCACCCGTTCTACTCTTCGTGTGATTTTTAAGCGCTCAGTGGTACGCTTGCGCGAGTAGCTTTTCGCGGCTATTGCGAGAGGTCTCGCCGATAAGCATTTTAGCGACTCACGACAAGTTTCGCTTATTGAAAACAGTTATTTCAAACCCAACTTTGATACTATAAAAGTTGGCAGGTATAATAATTCAGTTTATACAATTTCATGTGCTACGATTCATAATCAGTTTCATTATTCATCTCATACGGCCAGCAACTCACTTCAATAACTCAAATATTACTTCACAATAAATTTCTCAGTCAATTTAAACTGGTGTTGCCCTTCACAATACATCCACGCATACCCTGAGAGAAACATCTCGTAGCAAACCAATAGAGTAGCTGGTGCACGAGACAACGAGTTACGAGATCACGACAGCAGAATCAACAACGAAGCAGGTAAAGTAAATGGCTTCAAAATTGCCTACTATTGTTCCCGTATCAACTTGATGGCCTGGGAGTGCGGAATGTTATTATTTGTATATGTTAAGTGTTTCTGTATTATGTGAAATTGATGTAGATTTTATGCTGTCAAGTAATTATGTGACCAAAAAGAAGGTACGAGGGTTTAACATTTTACCTGCTGTAGTTATTTTAAAAATTACGCCACCATTCCGAAAATTGTTCCACTGCCCAAGGATACTAATACACTGTGCAGCATTTCCAGAACGCAATACTGTCGGGGGAGTTTGGGAAGTCAGAAGTACCGCCGATGTTACACATCCTTTTGCGTGAATATCAGGCTTATGTTTCATTCGTTATTAGCAATAGTCGGGACTGTAATAAATTACAATTATAAGGGGTAACGCAAGGATTCATTATAAAAAGCATCTAGACCATTGTAAAATAAGTTCATAAGGAAGGGGTTAGTAAATGAGATTAATCAATTCATCACTGGAGTTTTAAAAGCTAAGCATGCAACGTCGGGTGAGACAGCTATCGTTCAGCAATTTGGAAAAAACCCTTGGGAGGAATAACTCACCTGGTCATACTCACCCCACTCTAACTGCCTTGGGCGGGCATGCCTCTCATACTCTGACTCTGAGTCGCTGCTTAAGCACCACACGCCATAATTTTGCCTAGCCCGTGTTTTATTTTATTTTACTCTCACGAAATCGTTTATCACACCACTGTTGTAACCATCCAACTATAGAGGCAGGACTAAACACACAAGTGCATTAGAGAAAAAAGTCTGTGTTTGTAGATTACTGAAACAGGCCACGCAAGGAGCAAGGTGCAGCGTATGTGAAAACAAATGTTTGCATATAACTAGCGATAGCATTTCACATCCATGCAGTATTATGAGATATCTTCCAAAAGTTAATTCACACTTGATAGGGTATTTCATAGCCTTCACTCCCCCACCTATCTCTTCAAGGAAACGAGTTCTTCGCTGATTAATTTTCATAACACAAATTATTTCCATTTAGTTTCACAAAGAAAACTAGCGGTTTTAATTCTTTTACAGCGAGACCCATCACACATCATCTCGAAACCATGCTCTTTAACACAACTATTACGAAACTGGAATAAGAATTTTAGTCATTGAGCTATCACGATGAAAACAAGATGATATTAAATTTTTCTACACTATAAAATTGCTGTGTTCACAACAGAGACATGTCACTTGTTTGCACGTATCAGCCAACATCCTCTTTAAGATACCTCACTAGATAGACAAATGACAAGCAGAGTGGGAGCGATTTAACCCTCCTGAATACTCGCGCAGTCCGCAGGCCGAATGACAAGTTGTTATACTATACTATTTGAATAAGTACTGAATGTTAGTACCGTACATTTGCGAATACGAAGGTTCTCGACTGCTGGGCTACCGCAGTTGCCGAATCTCTGCATTAAGTTACATTTACATGTCAGGCAGGTACTACACACACAACTGACGCGATCATAAACCACATTGCCTGCTCCAGGTTACATTTACATGTTCGGATATATCAGTGCCCCTACTGAGCGTGTCCTTTATATGCGTGAAATAAAAATTTGGCTTTACAACACCAATAAAAACAGACAAATAAATTAACCGTGCATTTTAATGAAATAGATAGAATCATTCATGTCTTTTTTATTAAAAAGTGGAGTTATGGCTAACGGATTCAAACCTCGAATTGTAAATCATAAAGTTTACAGAATTTACAGAAATATGGCAGTTAATGACTAATAGTACAATTGTCTAGCTTCATCTTCTGGTCATAGGGAATATCTGCCCTTCGTTTACTCCTAGTACTGCATTTTAAACCATTTAAAATATAATAAAACCATATATGATGGTTATTTTGAGAATTCGTTTACCTATAAATTCCAAGTTTTGGAGTAATCTGTTTTAGGTATATTGTTCTTGTGTTTTCCTCACCAGACCTATTCCTGAGTCGAGGATGTACAGGATTCTAACTAAGGATTCAATATCGGTATTTATCTGACAAAGGAGTTTTATGCCCCGTAAACCGCGCAAAAGACACCAGCGTGTGTAAACAACGTAAGGTTAATGTGAAAAAGCAAATGATTACTATACAGAATATCCCAAAGTTAAACCGACAAACTTTGGGAGCTGTTACATAACATTATTTGGTTCACTTTTTGTTAAGGCACGTTTTTTGCTACGGTGCTTCGTTTAAACGCTAGAAGAGTTACTGTCTCCCACCCAGTTTAAGTATTCAAATTACAGTACTTTGTGTATCTTAGTAAAGCACAGTCATAACAAAAACAGAACACACGCAAGAAACAAAGCACAAACGCTATGGTTGATTTATCCTATGTTTACTTCCTGACTCAATGTAAGCTTCCTTGAAATTGTGCATTATTGTTTTCCAGAAAGCATGCTACATATTACATAATCTAAGCCAGGCCTTGGTTTATTTACAACATGGAACGCACATTTTTACTGACCTTACCCAACTTGACTTCATTTTGTGGGAACACATGGAACCTGTAGCTGAATCTGAAGAGGAACTTATAGCACGTATAACAGCTGGCAAAATCAGAGAAAAAGCTGATGTCTTTGTGAGAGTATGGTAGAATATGGCATGCCAATGCAGTTTGTGTTCATGGCAATGGACGTAAGTTCCAAAATTTGCTTTGAATGGGAATGCTGTGGCGTAAGGTAAACACTGAGGTGTTCATGTGTTCTGTTCTTGTTCCTTGGACTAAGATTATGTACCTTACCGAGATAAATACTATACTGTAATTTGCGTTCTTAATTTTGACGTATTCAAACAAACTGGATGGGAGGCAGTAATGACATTAACTCGTCTAGCACTTAAACAAAACAACGCAGCAGGAAACGTGTCTTAACAAAAAATGTTCCGAATAATTTTATCTATCACCTCCCAAACTCTGGCGGTCTAATTTTGGAACATCCTGTATACGAGATTTCATTATGTATTTTCGTGGTACCAAGGAGATGTTCAGCATAGCAGGAAACGAAAGAGTGGATGAAGCGATCAAAAAAGCTACAATACTGCCTACATATACCGCTCCTCTGATACCCCACAAGATGTAATAAGAAACTATTTCAAAGTCCACTGGAAATGTGGAAATAAAGCTTGCAAGAATCTACACCAGACAAACTGCACACAGTACGAAAGGGCTCAACTTTTCCCTTCCATACCAAATAACTACCACAGAAGCATCAAGTCCTAATAGGCCGGTTGAGAAGGGCCACACAAAATCAACTCTTTCTTAACTTCTTGTTAGGGAACCATCATTAGGTTGCGAAACTTGTGGCTGCATTCCCTTTAATTTTGTTGTAACATGTAATTCTTCATTCAGTTTCATTTTGTGTTATAACATATTGCACTTCCCAATTAAAATGTAATCCCCTGATGCCTAAACAAGCCGCAGCTGTCAAAACGATACCAAATAAAGATGATTTCAGAAATACTGCAAAACACACTTCTACCGTTTATATTAACAATTTTATACTAGTTACTATTTTTTTCGCATAATTATCTTCAATGAAATATCGCCCTCATGGGCTCACCTTGGTAAATACGGTAGTGGCGACCCCGAGGTACCTGAGTCACCCAGTGTCTGGCGGTATAACCAGTCCACCCTGTCTCCTGGGGTCAGAAATAAGGAGACCTGGTCCTCCAGGTTGTGGGTTAAGCATGGTGCTCTCAACCCCACTTGTAAAACCCTTGTTAAGACGGATGGTTTGTTGTTGGCGACTTGGAATGTTCAAACCATGTTACGACCTAGAAAAATGAAAGAAGTGCAAATAACTCTTAACGTATTGGGTGGACCGTAGTGTTGCAAGAAAAACGCTGGAATGGAAAAGGAAGAATAGATAAACATGATTACACATTATTATATGGTGGATCAACTGAGTCTGGACTACACAAGATAGGATTTATTATCGCAAAGGGAATAAAGCAGAGCCTAATAGAGTTGGACCCAGTTAATGTAAGATTGTGTAAAATACACTTAAGGTCCAATTTCGAAATGTGACTATACTTTCTGTGTCCGTATCTGTGGAGGTAAGGGCGAGTTGACAGGGAAGAGTTTGGAAGGAGTGTGTGGTGAAGGAGCTTAAGGATACGTTGATGTTGTTGGGTGATTTTGGTGCTGGAGTGGCGCGGAGTTAAGTGTTACATGAACTAGGCGTCGAGGTTGGTGCCTTGCATGGACAGTTTGTGATTGGAATTAATTGGATTATTAAGGCAGGAAGTTTCTCGTGTGTTATTGGTTTTTACTTTCTCTACTACGTATAGTAAGTAGGGGAAGTATTGTATTCCACCCAAAAATTCGATACCAAGGTTTCACCGGAAATATATGCTTTGAGACCACCTGAATCCAAAAAAAGCATTTTTGGAAACATGTCCGTGCGTGTGTCTGTGTGACTGTGAACAGCATAACTAAGAAACGAACGTCGGATAAACATCAAACTTGGTATTTAGGTTCAGTATCTTCCAGAGATGCGACACGGAAGTTTTCAAGAAAATCCCCCATTGCAGATTACCCTTTACATGGAACACTTTTCGAAAATTTTAAATTTTCTAAAAAAGGCTCTAACGATTTTGATTAGAATATCATATGTTTAAGATATTTTCATGACAAATAAAATGTATATCTTGAATTTTCTGGGAATGTCTCCAAAAGTATTCTTCATTGTAAACCATAAGAGATAGACAAACTTTTACTACACAAAAATGTAGATCGCGTTAAAATACACAATTTATGTCATATACATTTTTGTTGTTGAGTGAACCATGTTCAAGATGTTGCTTGTTATTCCCTTAAATTTTTCAATACTTATTTTCTCAAATGGGAATTCGTTATTCAATTTTTTTGTCTTGGATATGCAAAGAGTATTAATCTGCGGCAAAGACAATGGTGCTACACCTACGAACCAGCTATTAAGAGATCTGTCTATGCTTAAAGGCTACTGTATTTCTATATTGCCCTTGCAAATACAAAACAAGGGGAACATAGTAGGCCTTAAGCAATAGTCAAATATTTTTAGAACTGGTCGCTATATGTAAAATGTAATTCTCTTTGCATGTCAAAAGATCGTTTCTGCAAATGTTTATCTCAATTAATATGAAATAGATGAAGAATAAGAGTTTGTAAAAATAGTTTATACAGGAGTAGAGAAAGTCATGTGAGTGTAACACATCAGAGTTTTATAAGTGTGTAGAATTGCATTGTACTTTTACATTTGTTCAGGGTTAGTACTTATTTGCCATATTCTGTGAGATTTCTATTGCTTAATTTTTGCCTTTGTCGATTTACTATTTCTATTTTTGTAATCCTGTTGTTTCTCTCCGTGAATCCTCTGACTGTATTGGTTTTGTATCAGAATGTGATTTTATCTATTTAACCAGAGCTGCTTCTGTAATCTGGGTTGACTCGTACTTGTTTTGTTTTTATTGTATTGATGTACTGACTTGAATAAATGTATAGCTGGTGGTGCTGATGACCGCCGCAGTTTGCGCCACTCAAACCGCTATTACTACTATTCAATGAAATATCAGCTTTTGGCAGAGGAATAAAACTAAACATTGAATTTTCTAAAAATAACTCTGAAAGTTGTAGGGGAACATCTACCTCAAATAAATTAAATATAAATGGATTACATAAAATAAAAATGCTAGAGCAAGGTATAAGAAGAACTCTTAGGAAGGAACATATCAACGTAGGAAATAATGATAGAATAAAATAAAGTAATTAGGAAAGAAAACAGAATGCGAAAACTGATAGGAATAGTAAATAAATTTGTAAATAATTGCTAATATAACATAAGAATACAATGTATGAATGCAGAACTAATATTTTAAAGGGTCAAGTTCGTACAGGAAACTGGCTAGCAGAAAAAGCCCATAACAGGATTAGGCAAAATGACCAAAGTGCATTTGATATGAAGGAGTGAGATAGGTAAATTAGAAAGAGAGAAGAGATTATAGGGAATTCTCCAAGTATTTCAGTTTTGGCAGACAAAAATAGCATAAATGGTTTTATTTATACGAGACCCAAACACAGTGGCTAATAGGAAAACGCATGTATTACAGCGGAAAAATAAACTTCTGTCCGGTAGAGTATAAATGGGACAATTCCGAGAAACGTTCTTCCGATTCTGATCTTCAAGAGACTCACTTGACATCGGTCTGTGCGGGTGGGAGGCATGTTAACTCATTGACAGATGTAGATTCAGCTTGCATCTTGGTAGAGTAGTTCAGAGTTAATGGTAAATAGTATGCAATTCGGGGAGTTGCAAAATGTGCTGGATAAGTATAGTATGTAACTGGCCAAAAACTTCATTATTGTTGTTTATTAAAACTGGAGTTAATTCCAGATAAGCCATAACAAGTGGCTTTATTTAAAACTCATTACCGAACCAGAGATAAGAGTACATAGATAAATAATCGAGCGAAGTGACGCCGAGAACGACTGCTCAGTTAGGATTCGCCACCGTGTGGGCACAACCAAGGAGGACCTTCGAGGGTTCAAAGGCTTGTAGGTAGGGCCGGGCGAGTGGATGCATTCGATCTGAAATCGTTATAGACCCCGCCCATGCTTGCGCCCCTCATCCGGATCTGGTTATCGTCATCCCTCCCAAGGGTCACGGTAGAAGCAAACAGAGACGTTGCGCATATTTGCGGTGTTCTGTCCCGATTGCAGCGGCCACTCCGTACGTCCGTACCTTTATCCTTACCTTTTACAACATTTCGAAGAAGAAACTGGTCGCGACAAGAGTGGCTGGCGAGTGGGGGAAGAGAAAGCTGCGTATTCCGTAAAGTTCTGCATTGAGCAAATAAATAAGCATCCATTATGGTAAAACACACACTGAGCAGAAATACTGTTTTGTAACATTCACTGTTCCTGAAAGATTCGCTAGTTGTTATGTTACACATTTTTGTACGCTCCATTTGTATACGGCATTCAAAAACATTTTCTTGTTTGGTTTGCTTCATACAGGATCATAACTGTCCCATATATACCTTGTTAACACGGAACAGCTCGTTATAAAAGCTCTTGCTCTTTGTAGATGAATATTCATCAGCGTGATGAACACCATTTCCGGGAAAATGCTTATAGAAATGGAGACTATCCATTAATTTCTTTGTGTTAGTAATGAACATGGACATTAACATGACTTATTTTCTTATTTCAGTCCAGCCAACAGTAGAATATCTAAAAACAATGGCACAACACGATGGTGTACATACTGACATGGGTCCTGAAGCATTTAAAGGTATTTTATATTCCCTCTGTAAATCGAGGAAGAACATGCTCACCTCCTAATTGCCCGATTGAAACAGATTCAACCCTGGGTGAAATAGATGTGTACCATTGATCACATTGTATTCACAAAAACATGTCCATAAACTTTTCTTTACACGATTGAGCCTCGAAACTGGAAGGGAGATGACCGTAGACTGCACGACATGCAGTAGACATCTCATTCAAGTTAGCAGTATTTTACCATTGATACAGAATCAACTGTTACGTGATGCGCACCATACCTACAGCAAGCGTGAGTATTTACGGTATTATTCTGTTTAGTAGCATCACACTTTACAGTATTCACTCCAAGTGGTAATGAACAATGACGACCCTATACACAAATTTCGGAGTACACTGATATGCTTCCTCTCTATGGGGAAGCCAGAGAGAATTCAACAGAGGCTGCTGGCCCTATCACCGTCACCCAGCCCAAACCATGTTAGATTGGAGAGGCGTTTAAGTGAAATAGGCAGACTGCGTCCTAACAAACACCCATTTTGATGACCGCCGACATGTCGTGCACCTGAGTTTGAATTCTTTCAAGAGTTTGGCATCATATAAGTAGGTGATGCAAAAAAATATCGAAATTGTTGGTATCCATTTGAATACTTTTAGTGATTACAATTGTATATGTTTTCTTATAGTATTTTAGTTTTGTTTTTTACTTCCTTCTTATCTTTTTTATCCATACTGACTAACTTTTCCTCCATATTTCAGAGATCTGGCACATGAACAAAGAGTTGCTGGACATGGGTTTATTAATAAAATTTGCTCACATAGTAGGCATCTACCAATACCAAGCCTATTACGTTTATGCATTTATTTACAGCCTGTATGTGCAAGAACATATATTCCTTATATATTGCTTCATCTATCAGGCTAAATATGTAAGCAAAAATAGTTTCATAACAAATGTTCAAGCAGTTTATAAAGCGTTGCAGTACTTTTGTGTTATGTCACAGAATGCCTCCGGGTTCTAACATTCGATCCGCTGAGCTGCAGGATTCAATAGGGCCAGCTTTATTTCGGAACAAAGTCGACGGTACCAAATTCTGTTAAGGTTGATTGAACTAGGGGGTCCCAGAGCGATTCAGAGGGATTTGGACAGTTGACAAATTTCAACCACCCCAGTGCGGATCGAACCCGCCCCCTGTCGATTTATAGTCGGCTACCTACCGCAGTCCCGCTTGTAACTGCAGCACGCACTAAATTCTGCTCAAGTTTTCATTTGAATTTAGATATTCAATTGTTGTATTGCTAAGGTCAGTGATTTAAAAATGTCAGATTTGTCCCATTTTGCTACTGCAGATTTTGGAGTTCTGCAGCACTTCGGAAGTTTATGGGCAAAAATAGGAAATCGAAATTTCCTCCTTTTGCATGCAATTTTATTTGTGCACCACTGTGTTTAATGTATTTCCAGAATAGAAATTATAGAAATAGAAAGATAACTTTGAGTCAATGAGAGGCAAGATTCTTGTCTTTCATGACGTGGTTTTCTGGTTCGAATCGCGATGTGTCAAACTGCAATTGAAGTTTTTAATCAGTAGCTTTCTCTTCTTCTTATAATTACATATACATATATCTTTGTAGTTCTAGGTGCCCGAAATCATTTGCGCGCTTGCTTAAAACATATTTTAATTGCCCGATGCGAGATCTCGTGTTAAAGAAAATTAAAAGTATGAAAAAAAGAAGAAATACATTTTGAAAACCTCTGTAGTATAAGTTAACCATATACTAGTATTACTCTTATTAAAATTCATATAATCGCGTCTTTAAGAATTCTATTTACATTTAGTTCAAGCCCCAAAACACATATTTCATTATAAATTTGTGCTGCTATAAGGGAATGCAGAAATGATTTACTAAAAAGTATTTTAAAGAATCAAAGGCCATTATTTTCCTGCCGAATAAAATGTAGTAATCCGTGTCTTATTATTAATATTACTATTTAAACAGAAGCTAAACATTAAAATTTCAGTTTTTCACCTCTTTCTCATTTTTCAATGCAAATTCATGCTTTAGTAAATCCAAATTAGGCAAAATTAGGCAAGGTGAGACAGAATAAGAGTATGCCTGCGTGAGATCGCCAACAAGTCAGAAAACGTCTGATACATACCTTTAGGAGAAGATGTTCAAGAAGTTAGACCCACTCTAAGTAAAATTTCATGTGGAAATGTTCTGGTATTTTTATGATTTTCCATGCTTTATTTGAAACTCGATAGTATAAATTAAAAATGCATGAGGAATTTGATACACACATACACACAAAATGTATTTATTCTTACTGAGTTTTATTTAACTACGAAATTATGAGAGACAAAGGCGTGATGGGAAAACATAGCTCTCATTAATACGTTTAACTAGCTCACATTCTATCCCCTTATCTCAAGTTGGGCAATATTTCGATAAAATATTTCTTCTTTACAAACTCATTGAAATTCGTATTAATGTACAATATCTGAAGGGTAACGTCTTTTCAAACAGTTTGTTGTATCGTTTATCTGCAATTCAACAAATGAATATTGATTATAAAAATTACCAAAAATGAATAAAAAACAAAAAGATAATACACGACGAACATGCCAAGTGAAAGCGGTAACATTTGCTGGCAGCCACAATCTGCCACACTTGCATTTGTGCCCTTAAAAGAATGAGTTTCCAAAATTAACAAGAATTTAGACTCTATGTCTAAAATGTTAGGTATACGATTTATGTCATAAACAGAATTTTTCGTGCCAATACTTTCCGAAATTTATATTTGAATTGTTCCAGTCTTTCGTGTCAATTCTTTTGTATCTTATGAGCTCTGGATGGGACAATTAACCTTCACTGTTTACTGTTGCCTCAAACTGCTGCTTACATAAAAGTTATACCTGTTATATTACCAGTCGGCCACGATATGAATGCGCTTGGAGAAGGGGAACACTGTTTTTGTTGACAATCAAGGCCTGGGTTCAGAGGGGAGTGAGAGGCAGGGGAAATGTACAATTAAAACATTAAAACATTTGCAGGCCTCCTGCTCGCTAGTAGATTCGACTGAGAAGTGCGACCGTTTTATTTACCTGACTGTCCTGCCGATGCTCCGCCCACTTGTTCCGTATCGTTTAGTTCCTCTTCCCAACACGCACTCATATAGTGGCCGATTAGTACCTAAAGAACAGAATTTATTTAAAGGTAACTAAATTGGCAGCAAGGGCGTTTTGGCAGTAATCTCTGTTGCAACTATTTCCATTTTTTCACCTATAACGACAGTGTTTACATATTGAGAGAGAGAGAGAGAGAGAGAGTAGTATCTCTGGAAGAAAGTGTTATTTTTAGAAGTAATTTCATGAATCATCAAAGAAGGTTCAGAAAATATGTCGTTAGTCACTTCGATTGACTTCAAATAAAGCATGTACACGAATTTAAAACAGAACCAAAAAAATAATACATTAATATTCTGAACCAATAGTTGCTCGTTACTCAGTCGTTTTAATATTTAGCCTTGTATACTCTTAGAAGAGAAATACACTATGTGATCAAAAGTATCCGGACACCCCACAAAGGTACGTTTTTCATCTTAGGTGCATTGTGCTGTCACCTACTGCCTGGTACTCATTATCCGCGACCTCAGTAGTCATTAGACATCGTGAAACAGCAGAATGGGACGCTCCGTAGAACTCGCGAACCTTGAACGTGGTCAGGTGATTGCGTGTCACTTGTTTCAGAAGTCTGTACGCGAGATTTCCACACTCCTAAATATCTCTAGGTCCACTGTTTCTGATGTGATAGTGAAGTGGAAACGTAAAGGGACATGTACAGCACAAAGCGTACCAGCCGAACTCGTCTGTTGACCGCCGACATATGAAGAGGGTCGTAAAGAGTAATAGGCGGACATCTATCCAGACCATCACACAGGAATTCTAAGCTGCATCAGGATCCACTACTATGACAGGCGTGAGGTGAGAAACCTTGGATTCCATGGTCAAGTGGTTGTTCATAAGCCACACATCACGCAGGAAAATGCCAAACGACGCCTCGCTTACTGTAAGGAGCATCAACATTACACAATTGAACAGTAGCAAAACGTTGTGTGGAGTGACGAATCACGGTACACAATGTGGCGATCCGATGGCAGGGTGCGGGTATGCCGAATGCCCGGTGAACGTCATCTGCCAGTGTGTGCAGTGTCAACAGTGAAATTCGGAGGTGGTGGTGTTATGGTGTGGTCGTGTTTTTCCTGGAGGGGCTTGCACTCCTTATTTTTTGCATGACACGACCTACATTGATATTTTAAGCACCTTCTTGCGTCCCACTGTTGAAGAGCAATTCGGGGATGGCGATTGCATCTTTCAACACAATCGAGCACCTGTTCATACTGCACGGGCTGTGGCGGAGTGGTTACACGACAATAACATCCCTGTAATGGACTGGCCTGCACAGAGTCCTGACTTGAATCCTATAGAACACCTTTGGGATGTTTTGGAACGCCGACTTCGTACCAGGCCTCACCGACCTACGTCGATACCTCTCCTCAGTTCCGCACTCCGTGAAGAATGGACTGCCATTTCCCCAAGAAACCTTCCAGCACCTGACTGAAAATATGCCTGCGAGAATGAACGCTGTCATCAAGGCTAAGGGTGGGCCAACACCATATAGACTTCCAGCATTACCGATGGAGGGCGACAGGAACTTGTACGTCATTTTCAGCCAGGTGTCCGGATACTTTTGATCACGTAGTGTAGTTGTTTCAATGGGCGACAAAGCTTCAGATTATGACAAAGTTAATGCAAATGTTACATGTATGAATACTGCTAGCACTACTATCAGATTATACCAGTATAGTAACATCTTTCATGAGTGTGTGACACTTAGATTTTTGTACTATCTGAGCTAAATGACTCCGCGGTAATGTGTGAAGCTCGCATTCGGGAGGTCCCGGGATCTAATCTCTTGTACCAAGCACTCTGACATGTTGGGGTGAATTACACAAGGACGCGAAATTTCCTTGCCCTTATTTGCTATAGTTTTTTTTTCCTTATCATGTTTTAGTGCTGAAGAATCTGGCGAGTTAACGGGGAGGGAGGCGTGGTAGTGGAGTTTAATTAGTTAAATGTCTCCCCTGACGTTTGGCGTGTGACGGATCCTTAGACATTTTTGTTGGGGAGGTAAGCCTGCTAGAATCCTACTAGTGTCAGGACAATATATCTAAGGACGTTAGGGACCTCGCCTATGTCGGAACCTGCCGCCCAAGATCTAGTCGACCTCTATGTTCTTCGCTTCATCCTTTCTTCCTGGAGACTTCAAGAAGTGCAATAGGCGACTGTGCCTTTAAGTGCTGAAATCTTCCTGCACTTCCTGATAACCTTACTTTACCACATCTCATATTCAATATACTGGCTTGGAAATCATGATGCGCACAGAATTATTAATAGTATCGATTCAGGCTTGGCATTAACATAATTATAAAAGCCACATAAAAGGAGAAATAACCGTCAAATGTGGTTTCATGGTGAACATGATAGCCTTGAAATCCAGAGGCCCGTGTTTGATTTCCAGCTGGAAGTTGGGGAATTTCCTTTATCCAGGATTATTTTCCATCCTCCTGGAGTATGGAAATATAAATCAAAGTGTGAATGTAGGTGTGTGTGAATTTAATGTAATTACCCAAAGTAATACCACTCAACCGTAAAACGAATGCACATCACTGTTCATGAGCAATTGTTCCAGGGGTAAAAGACCACTCATTGAACGTGGCATATTAAATAAAAGAAAAGAAACTCTCATTCTGAATCATTCGCATTTTATATTAATAAAGCGGAGAGAGGAAGTACTGTTATTTCGTAATATTATTTTATTTTGAAAATTATAATCAGACTGAAAAGTTTAAAGCCATAGCCGGGATTTGAATCACGGATCTTTGGCTTTCCGTGCAGCTGCTCTGACCATATCAGCTAACATGGCAACATGCCGCACGACATCCAATTCCCCAACTGACTCGCATTGTTACGGTAAATCAACAATTAAATATCATTTATTGACCTAATAGTGGTTAACTATGAAGCCCAGGACTTCAAAGTTCTTACAGCATTCTAAATCGCAATGTGGTATGTTATCTCCAAATGAATTTGGGATCCCCTTGTAGATTACGGAGAAAGTTGTGAAAAATATGTGGCATGTTGTACTGCAGCTCAGTTAGCGCGGTAAATCAAAGATTTGTGGTTCAAATCCCAGCTGTGGCAATTATTTTTTTAATGATTCTATCTTTTCGACTACATACACATCACACTTTTGCAACAACAATGAACATTATTTTAGTTCTGCTCTCTCTATGCTTTATACTCCAGCATATTTGAGGGGAATTTCCCTCTAAATTAAGAATTATTGTTTGGTAGCAAGAAGTACGAGAGCAGTTCCAGAAGTACACGACCTGTACTTATAAGTAGTATAGTATGGTAGAATGTACCAACCTTATAAAACTAAGTTTGAAGTTTCATGACGCTACGTTGTTTAGTAATTGTTTGGCAGCCATTAATATCGAAATCTCGCAGCGAATTTGTAAACTTAGATAAAACTGGTCATCGTTATGTGATACAATACTTTCATTTGAAAGGCCTTAGTCCAACTAATATTAAAGCTGAGCTAGATTCTACTCTCGGGGAGTCTGCTCCTTCGATTACAACAGCAAAGTATTGGGTGACAGTTTAAGCGAGGCCGTACGAGCTGACAGGACGAACATCGCAGTGGTCGACCAAATTAGGTGACCACGTCTGAAATTGTGAAGAAAATCCACAAAATAGTATTGAATGACCCTCAACTGAAGGTGTGCGAGCTAGCAGACATCATAGGCATTTTAAAAGGTGCTTTACATCGCATATTAACTGAAACTTTAGACATGAGAAAGCTGTGCGCAAGATGGGTGCCGTGTTTACTCACAATGGAACAAAAGCAGCGTCTTGAGGATGTTTCAGTCGAGTGTTTGGTGATGTTTCGTTGCAATAAAGCCCAGTTGTTGCGTCGATTCATAGCCATCGATGAAACATGGGTCCATCACTTCACACTTGAAACGAAGGAACAGTCAAAAAATGGACTGAAAGTGGGGAATCGGATCCAAAGAACGCGAAGACAGTTCCATCTGCATGCAAAGTCATGACGTCAGTTTTTTTGGGATGTGCGTGGGGTAGTTTTCATTGATTATCTTCAAAAAGGAAAAGCAATCAATGGCAAGGATTATGCAAACTTATTGCAGTGTTTGAATGATGAAGTCAAGTAAAAACTTCCGTTAGCGAAAAAGAGAGCTCTGTTTCATCAAGACAAGGACCAGTTCACACATCCATTATCACCATGGTCAAAATGAATGAGTTAATGTTCGAATTACTTCCTCATGCGCCCTATTTGTCAAACACAGCCTCCTCTGATTATTTTCTGTTTCCAAAGTTAAAGAAATGGCTTGTTTGTAAAAGATTTGGCAACAATGAAGAGGTGGAGTTTGCAGTTGATGGCTATTTTACAGAACTCGATGGTTCTCAGTATAAACAAGATATCAAAGCTAGTGAACATCGCTGGAAAATGTGTATCGAGCTAAAGGAGACTATGTAGAGAAATAAAGATGCTTTTTCCCAAAATATTTGTGTTTTGTTTGTCAGGCCGGGTACTTCTGAGACATCCCTGGTACATTACATTTAGTCGACCACAATATAATACGCTCATTGCATGTTTCGTAACTGAACTGTTATGGCATCCATAATACTTCAGCGACTCATTGTAATCTCACTCGGCGGCGCACGCAGTTCCCCTATCGCCCATACCTTTTAGCACCTTCAAAGCAGGAGTCCAGTAGGATCCATTCCACAGATAAACAAGTAAATAGTTGTATGTAGAAGATAACGTGTCCATCCTAATTTGAATATTCTAATACTTTAAGGGAATTTCCTTTGCTAAAATGTGTTGCTTTCATGTTATCTGCAAAATCAATAAATATGGCGTGGACTCAATAGTGCTGCCATTTGTAGCATTACTCGCAAACACATTTTTAACTTTGTGAACTTCGTAAAAAGGTTTTTGAATAGTGTTGTGGACCAAAAACAGTGGTATACAGCTTGGCTATAATGGTAATTAACACGTTCATATGAAAAGTATTAAACGAGCAAACCGCTCGTTTCATGAACTTACTCGCGTTTACTACTATTATAGTTTTGTTGCATAATGTGTTATTATATGGCAGAATCATAATGAGCAGAGAGGAATAGCTGATTGTTACACATCTGAATTTTTAAACAACCTAGAAAGTTAGGTATATGTAGGATATGTCCGCTGCTACCTCCATTTAAGGATGCTTCAAGGCAACGGTTTCTTACTCCAGATCGTTTGCTTACGAAACGTGAAGCCAGTAGAAGAGGCCATCTCCAAAGAATGGCATGCAGCTTGCACTTAAGATGTGGAGGAATAGTCCCTACGCGGAACTAACGAGAATCTGGGGACACAAAGTGGGCCTGAGGGAACGGGAAAAACAACTAGTGCTGGCTTAGCATCATGAGCTCCCTTGTCCATTACGGTTAGTCGTTACAACGTAGCTGGAATTACAAGCTCTTCTTGAACGTTTCCTTAATCCACACTTAGACACTGTTACTGCACTGGAATAGCTGACAAAATGCTAAGTGCACAGTGGTTGCAGCTATCATATTTTATTCAATATGTGACCCAATATGAAAGTGCAATAAGGTGACACGCAATGTTTATATTTAAAATTAAAGCTGCATTTATTTTTGCTTTCTCTACTACGTATAGTAAGTAGGAGAAGTATTGTATTCCACTCAAAAATTTAATGCCGAGATTTAACCGGAAACACGCCTTTTGAGGCCTGCTGAATGCAAGAAAGGCACTTTTAGGAAAAGGTCCGTGTGGGTGCCAGTGAACAGCATAACTCAAAAACGATACGTCGGTTAAATATTAAACTTGGTATTTCGGTTCAGTATCTTTCAAATATGCGGCACGAACATTTTCAAGAAAATCGCCCCATCCAAGCCTACCCTTTACATGGAACATTTCTCGAAAGTTTTGATTTTCTCAAAAATGGCTCTAACGATTTCGATTAAAATATTATATATTTTCATGAAAAATAAAATTTATATCTTAACTTTTCTGGGGATGTCACTAAAAGTCCTCTTCTTTCTGAATAACTTTTGCATAACTGGTAAACTGCAAGTGATATACAAAATGTTTGTACACAAAAAATGTAGATCTTGTTAAACACATAATTTCTGTTATATACATCTTTCTTTTGTCGAGCAAAACACTTCCGAGATATTCCTTGTTATTTTTTTGAATTTTCCAATACTTATACTTTTTCTCAAATGGGAATTCGTTCATGTTTGTGTCCTGGACATGCAAAGAGAAAGAAATGCTTCACATAGCAACCAGCTGTTAAAAGATTTGACTGTCGCTTAAAGTCTACGATATTTCCATTGCACCTACACTAAAATTAACAATACGATATTTTATGCAAATTTTTATCTCGATTAACATGAAGTAGATGGAGAATAAGCGTTTGTGAAAATAGTTTGCAAAAAAGTAGACAAAGTCATGAGTATAACGCATAAGATTTTTATACAAGGTAAATGCGATCTAATCGTAATTCACGCAAAATTTGATAGGGGGATTCAACACTAGCGTGAATATTTATAGAAATACACAAATTTATGAAACTTTCACTCGTAGCTGATTCAATCTCTAGATAAAAATCCCTTACGACTTCCTCTTTTGTTGCTCGAGGCGTATTTCATCTGTAGGGTTATAAAATCAAGCGTAAAGCTTATTACATAGGACAATAAAAATAAAAACTGTACTAATGTACAATAAAGCATATAAATGTATTGTATACTTTTGCTGTATTATTAAACGTGTCAATTTTTCTGCACTGGAACCTCAAGCTCTGATAATTAAAGCAAAGATATTAAGGTCTTTAATATTGGACTGTACATTAAATAAAATTGAAATATGTTTAATTTCATTTTTGGTACTTTTAGCAGGAATAACGAAAAGTGCACAAATTCCTTTTTCAGCTTGGTTACCTGCAGCTATAGGTATACGTTTTAAAACAACTCAACGTGATTGAAACAAAATTGAGGAAACAATTTCAGATTTAATCTTCCGGACCCCGGAAGGGAGGGGCGACACAAAACATCTCTTGGAGACGCAATTTTAGTAAAAATTCAAGGAAACAGCGCATTATCTTTCCTCACAAGTAGTATATTACTACACAAGTACAAGTGCATCATTGGATAGCAAACAAAAGTTTGAAAGTAAGAGACGAAGTCAAGTATTCTCTACTTCTGGGATTCTCCAATATACTTAACATATGTGTATTACATACTATTTTTTAGACAATAGTGGTTATAGAAACACTACGTACATTCACATTACTTTTTCTCCCTCTATCGTTTGTTAATGGGTATATAAATTATTCTTGCTGAAGATATCTACTACATTTTAATCCAAATAATCCTTCGCACAAATAGCTACATCACACATTTCGTTATAGATACAAATAGAACAGCGATAGTCAAATGTTTAAGAACTGGACGATATATGCTGCCTTAAAATTCCATAGTTTTATGCAATCGCGACAAACAACTGAATGTTGAAAGGACTTTACGAGAATGTCCAAGAAAGGGACAATTTGAACATTTAATAACGGATCTCTCAGAAACACCATAAAAACTTATTTAAAATAAATTGTTAGTTTTAAAGAGATCTACATTTTTGTGTAATACGCTTTCGTCTGCCGCTTAACGTTTACTAGTTATACAAGATTAGAAATAAATCCTTTCGAATAAAGAGGGCTTTTCTAGGCTATTCTTAGAAAATATGACATTTGCATTTTATTTGTCATATAAATATCTTTCATATATGGTGTTCTAAACAAAATCTTTACAGCCTTTTTTATAAATTAAAAAAATTAGAAAAATATTCCATGTAAAGGATAGTGAGGGGTGGGTAGATTTTGTTGAAAATCTTCATGTTTCTTCTTTGGAAAAAATTGAACTTAAATATGAAGTTTGGCACTTTTAAGTTATGCTGGTCTCTCTCTCTCCCTCTCTCTCTCTCTCTCTCTCTCTCTCTCTCACACACACACACACACACACACACACACGGACATGCTCCCAAGAGTGCTTTATTTGAATTCAGGTGCCTCAAAACTATTATTTCTGGTGACATCTCGGTATCGAATTTTTGGGTGGAATACAATACTTTCCCTATCTGCTATATATAGTAGAGAAAGAAATTAATGATTTACTAACAGATGTTGCCCATGTTGGTTTCCGTTGCAGTGACACCAACATTAACCTTGGTGACAAAGTGGCGATCGATTATCCACGTTTCGATGTTGACCTAAAAAATAATCTAACTTACAGCTCATACGTAGTTGCTGCTGCATGAATTCACCTTAAGGAAATATCAACAAAAGGTCCGATGTGTTACATTCAAAAGATTTTCTCTAACATCTGTCGCTTATTAACCCTTTATTTCGTAATGTTGCTCACAGGCAACGACAGTTTATTGTGCTTTATGCAAGAACTACGTATCCAAGTTGCAATTTCCTGGCAATGATACTGTGAAGCAACATCTCTTTTCCAGCTCCGGTCATTGCTCTCTCTAACAGTTACGGTTTCCACCACCAGATGACCATACAACGTTGTATTAGCATGCGTAAACTGTTAACCGTGATGCTAGTTTCATTTCGTTTAGGGTGTACGCAGCGTGTGATAACCAATTAATTATTCTGGATTCTGTTTTATAAACATATGAATGTAAGTTTGGCCATGAAACAAGCCTCAATAGAACGCCTTTTGTTTGTGGAAATGTCTATGAAAAAAAACTGTGCTTGTAAGCATCATTGCTCATAAATCAACACAATGTGCTTGTAGTTACGTTAGGTCTACAGTCACCGTTTCTTTTACAGAAGCTGATTAACAATGAGTCTGGAAAACTCTAACTAGAAAAAGGAGCTTTTATGCTTCCACCAATTAACCCTAATTTGTCCGATGTGGACGTTTCAGATAATTCCAAACCAGAAACCTTGCAGAAAACAGCGATGACAACCCTGATTATACAGCATCAATTTTGAATAACAATGGCCTGTTTGACATATCAGAGTCTGGTTCTGATTCCGATGATAGATTGAGTGCAAAGACAATAATGCACCCACTGCTCCTTTAGCAACTACTAATAATGTCAGTAATAACACTGTTCAAAAGAAGAAAAACTCAGGAGTTTTTATGTGGACAAAACAAGAATTCACCATATGTGCAGGTGCACTTTCTATCTTTGATGTTCAAGACTACACTCCTCGGGAATACTTCCGAGGCCATTTTGACAGTGAATTGATAAAAAATAGTTATGGATAAAACTAACCTCTACTCTGTGAAGCAAACCACTGTTTCGGTGAAAAAAAAACAAATTAAACGTAATAGTTCGGTGTTATTATTTATATGGGGAATCTGAACATGCCTTCATATACTTATTACTGGTTAAATTCTACCAATAGTGAAAAAATCACCGATATTTTGAGTCTGAAACATTTTCAGAAACTCCACAGATATTTGCGTTTTATAATGAAAATGCAGAAAATTCCAATTGCAGACTGTGTAAGATTAGGGCTTCTCTTGACGCAGTATTAATAAACTGCCGAAAGCAGCAACATGAATCGGAATACTCCATCGATGAAATGATGGTTCCCTACAAGGGTATAAGAGCAGTTAATCTCCGACAGTATATCCAAAATAAACCGCACAAGTGAGGTTTTAAACTTTGTGTGCCTGCTGGCGTGTCTGGAATTATCTACGACTTTCTGCCTTACACCGCAAAGGAATGAACACAGATCTCTCTGAAGAGGAGGAATCATTTGAATCAGCACAAAACCAGAGATGAGTGCCAGAGTATACTTTGACAACATTTTTGTATCCTGGATCTGATTGCATAGTTAAAAGAACACAACATTGAACCACTGGGAACTCTGAGGAAGAGCTTCATAAAATACTGCCCAATAGCAGGTGAGAAATATCATTTGAAATTCGGACGAGATAGCTATGACTTCCGCAAGTGTTGCTGTAGTGAGGTGGGTTGATAAAGTGGTATGCCTTGCAAGCTCATTTTATTATATTGAGCCAGTCTCTCCTGCAAAAATGAAACAGAAAGATTGATGTGCCCTGCCCAAATATTGTAAGGAAATACAACAAACACATCGGAGGTGTCGATCTAGTTGGAATGTTGCTAGAACTCTACAGAGTTCCGAAGAAATAGATGCATTGGTATGTACCTGTGTCTATTTGTATATGCGCTGGACTTGTGTGCTGTGGATGGATGGCTGATGTATTGTAGACAAACTGCAGACAAAAATTCAGGCTTAAGGCTTTCAGAGCTGATATTGCCAACCGCTTGATGCTGGCAGGGAAAAGGAAAACAGCAGAGCATCCCTGGAACCGACCCCTCCACTCAGAAAGAAGTCATCAATCCCACCTGTTCTTCAGGATCAGTGGCCCAAATATGGGACTAAAGGACGATGCCAGTAAGTATTCCAAACTCAATTGTTCTTTGTTTTGTTCCTAAGCGGAGTTGTTTTAAGTCCTTCCATGCAAAGTAATAAGTAATTGTGAAGCATTCTGGCTAGTCTTTGTTTGGGGAATGTTGCTCTTGAGTAACATGCTCTTTTTTAAAGCATTTGAAAATCATTCATGAAACTCTGTTTTTGTTTTCTTCATTCCCTAACCCAAGCAATTTTTTCTTTAATTTTTTTCCGGAGTGCCAAATAAGGAGTTAAGTAGTAGGTATATAAATTATTCTGATGAGCGTTTTCTTTCCTAACTGCTTCATTTCAATCCATATAAACTTTAAGGAAATCGCTACATTATACATTTCGTCAGAGATACAAATGAAATAACAGTTAAATGTTTTATAACCGAACGGTAAACGCTGGCCTTAAAATTCTATTCTTTCTTTTACATCGCGAGAAACAACTGAAAACAGACAGGTCGTTAAAGAATGGCTAAGCATTAAACAATTGCAACCATTAATACCGGATATCTAGGGAACGGCGATGACAAAAAAGTGTTATTTGTAATAAATTGTGTGTTTTAAAGGGGTACACATTTTTTTGTGTAGTACGTTTTCGTCCTTGGCTTAACGTTTACCAGTTATACAAGATTACACAAAGTTGCTTCCGAATGAAGAGCACTTCAAAGGCTATTTCCCAGGTATTCAAGATTTACATTTTATTTTACATTTGAAGATCTTATATGGTACTTAATAAAAATTTTAGTCACTTTTTCAGAGAATAAAAAGAAATTGATAAGTGTTTCATGTAAAGGGTAATTTAGGATGAATCTTAGGTAGATACTGAACTTAAATACCAGTTTGGTATTTATCTGACTTTTTGTTTTGAGTTATAATGTTCACATACACACACACACACGATGAAGTTATTATAAAACAGATTTTTTAGATTGAAGGGGCCTCAGAATATGTATTTCCGGTGAAATTTTGTATCGAAATTTTGGGTGGAATGCAATGCCTTCTCTACCTGCTATGCACGTGGTAGAGAAAGTAATAAAAAGTAAGCAAAGATACAGATATGATTCAAATAGTAATATTTAAGCATGAAATATGATTATAATAACTGCTTGCAATAATAAATATATCAGGGAGGATAAAGTTAGAGTATTTGATATATATATCATGCGCAAAAGTACAGCAGAATAGAACAAGCAGATACTATCTTTTTAGCGACATTTTAGCTAGTGGGTGTGGGAGCTCTTCCAAGCAGGTAGGGTTTAGCTACTGAAACGAGGTAGTGTTTACTTGGTTCTGAGGCAAGTGAGGGGTATCTATGCGCAATAATGAAAGACTATTGTCTGTTTTCCACTGTATATGCCATTCGCGGCAAAAGTTCAGCAGCTTTTACCAGCTAAATCTTTTCGAGATGCCCAGCCCAACCCCACTAGCTAAAACGTCGCTGAACCGACAGAAGTAAGTTGGGTTACCGGCTACTAAATGCAGGAAATTCAGCTTATCGCCATGACACTATGAACGGGAAATGCATCAAAATCACTATCATGGAAAAGAGTTATTGTGTTGTGCATCAGCTTCATGTCTTCAAATTCAGAATTGCGTTTAATAATTCTCTGCAGCTTTGTAGAACATGCAGCCCCACTGGTACAGGTTCTTCGTTTATGGAAACATTGCCAATGATATCCAAAGTCTTTTAGAATGGCGGAGTTGGGCTTATGGTATACAGAGTGTACCATTTAAGTTGAGATTAGAGTATCTCCAAAACTAAGCGTTGTAGAAAGAAATGTCTCCAGTAAAAGTTTCTTGATATTATGGGGGAAAGTAAATGCATTAGTTGTGCTTGAAGGACATTATGATGGCCATTTAGGATCCACTTATTTTTTTTTAAATTTGGGGCAGTATTCTTATCACTTAAATGGTATCAGAATAATTATATAATATAATAACAGCCCGCCTTAAACCAATATGTGTAATATAATAAAAAAGGTGTGTAAGAGTCATTGTATTATGTTTATATTATTATGCACATGTATAATAATGCTATGTGAATGTATTATGTAATTTAACAATGTAGGCGCTGTGAGAATAGAAGCCGAAAGTTGCTAACAATGAGGTAACATTGAGACAATAATATATTAGAAAGTTTAATGATACTACTTGTAATTCTTGGAACAATAATGTAATATTTAAAACAGTTTATAAACTAGAAAGGCGTTATGTTAAATAAAAGTATTCTATTGGAGTAAAATTAGCCAATCAGAGACTTGAAATATAGTAAAAGTATGAATTTAAGCGGTAGAAGGCAGACGCTGGAAGATAGCGTACCCAACCGAACGCTACTAGGCAGCGTTCCCGAACCGTTCGATACGTATTCAGTGTGAGACATAAAAAATTCATTACGGCGTGAATAATATAAAGTTTACGTATTAAAAAGTAACAATAATCTCACAACTGTACAGTAGGATACATTAGTGAAGTGTTATTTAATCGTGAGAAGGAATAATGAAAGGAGTGAAGTAAAAAAATTATAATCTGTGTAAGCCTTCATTCTTTAGGCGCACCAACCCCTGCTAAGAGATACGTGTTTCTGCAAAACACTACTGACGCAGCCGAGGCAAACATACATATATCATATTTAAATAAACATAAAAATACAAAGTTGATTTTTAAAAGCGGGGCGAACGCCACCGGAAAAGTGAACGTTGTGAAGATATTCTAATTCAAATCGCTTCTCCCAACAGTAAAGTCTTCTATCTTAAATGGGCACCTGCAATTAGGGCCAATTTAAATTCACAACGTCCTCTAAATAAAACATGACCAATAACATTTACTTTGCCCCATATTATCAAGCAACTTTTATTCAATACATTTCTTTCTGAAACGTTTAGTTTTGGAATTATTGTACAGTCTCAACTTAAATGTTCCACCCTGTATATCTATAATGTGGCTATGCAGGGAAGTAACAATTATTCGAGCCTTGAGAACTAGTCGGCCACGATATGAGTGTCCTTTAAGGAGGGCGCCAGTGTTTTTATTAACAATGCCTAACGTTCATCGAGACTTGGGATCAGAGGGGAGTGAGGAGCGAGGCTATAGAGGAATGTACGGATGCACAATGAAAACAGTACTGCATTTGCAGGGCCTCAGCCTTGCTAGTAAATATAATGCAACTGCGGATGATTTCTTTACGTGACTGTCCTTCCGATGACGCGTCACTTGTACGTAATTGCTTAGTTCCTCTTCCCACCGAACATACTCATATCGTGGCCGACTAGTAAGTATACATTTATCATCGGAGGAACTTAAACAGCGATTTAGGCATTTTAGATCCTATGAAATTCATATTTAGCCCAAGGAAATTGGAAATATAGTATCCCGAAAATGATTTATTAAATGGCAAAAAAATAGGTTAAAACCTAAGAATCATAGTCCTCAACATAACTTTATTTTCTAACAGAAACTCAGTATGATAATCACAGTAGAGATATTACTACAGCCAGAAGTTAGGGAATGTTTAAGCAACCTCCTCCGAGCACAATTCGAGGATTAAAAAACTCTAGAGCTGGTTCATTAGAAAGTCAGAATATTTTATTTCGCATTGTAAACAAATCTAACCATAACTATATTTAGACTCACGGACCATTTGTCTCCGAGAGATAAATTCAACCGGGAGCAAGTAGATATAACTGAAGAAAGAAGAGGGGGATGAAGGGTAAGACGAGGACATCGTACCCGTCCTCATTTTATCGTATCTTTTATAACTTTTCATCCCGAGCACTACTGTGATTTATATCTGGCCCGCCGTTTTTATTACGTTTACTGTGCTTCTAGTTCTTAGTCTTCCCTCTCCTTCCACAGAAAATAAACTCAACTGCTACATCAGATATGACGTCAGGGAAAAAGGAAGCAGGAGCGTCACTCTGGCCGGGATGAGTGTGAGGAAAAGTCAGATCAAGATTGAAGTGTGTAAGATCCGTAACACTGTGGAAAATATCGTTAAATACTATTATTTAATATTTTACGTAATTTTAGTTATGTAAATGTGTAAGTAATATAAAAATGAAGCTTTTTACTTTCTCTTCTCAGGGGAAATAGTGTACTTCATCCAAAAATTCTATATCGAGATTTCACAGGAAATACATGTTTTGAGCCTCCCTGAATCCAAAAAAGGCATTTTTAGAGAAACGTCCGTACGTGTGTGTGTGTCTCTGTGAACAGCATAACTCAAAAACGAAAAGTCAGATCAGCACCAAACTTGGTACTCGTATTTAAGTTTAGGTGGGACACGAAGATTTTCAAGAAAATCCCCCGCGCCAGACTATCCTTTACCTAGGAGTTGTTTTTAAAAATTTTTATCTTCTGAAAATGGTATCCATTTTTAATTAAAATACCAAATATTAAAGATATTTCCATAACAGATAACATGTGTATCTTGAAGTTTTTGGGAATAGCCTGCAAAGTTCACCTTATTCGGAAATTTTGCATAATCTTGTATAACTGGTAAACGTAAGTGACGGTCGAAAAAGTACTACAAAAATGAAGATCTCTTTAAAACACTCAGTTCATTTAAAAAACAATTTCGGTGGTATAAGCTGTGCCTGGGATATCTGTTATTAAAGTTCTCATTTTTCATTTCTTGGTATTGTCCTAAAGTTCTGTCAACATTCAGTTGTTTCTCGCAATTGCATGGAAACAGTATGGAATTTTAAGGCCAGTATATAGCGTCCAGTTGTTAATCATTTGAATATCCACGTTTTAGTTGTATCCATAATGAAATATTTGGTGCAGCTATAAGATTTATTTGGATTAAAATGTAGTAGATCAAAAATAAACTTGAGTGCGAATAATTTGTATACCCACCAATAAAGGATTGAGGCTAGAGGAAGTCATGTGAATGTACCACATCAGATTTTTGTAAAAGTGTCGTATTCCATGTTAATCTTCTCCGTATTAAATGGCAGCTAGTAACATACGTATGCACAGGAGTCGTAAACGTGTTGCAAACAAATAGTCGCCGAACTGAAATTGGGGTTCAGTAGGACAAGCTGGAACCAGTTCTTAGATGCCTGATTTAAGTGCTGGAGTTGGACAAACTACTGATAATATTTGAATTCGAAATGTATATAAATTCATTAATTAACTTGAAAACACCAAGCAGGATGGCTCAGGTAGTAGCATCTGTAGTCCGCATTCCGGAGGCTCTGGGTTCGATCCCCGCCGACAGCCCAATCTGCTCATGGGTTATATGTGTTTACCGGCTCGGCACGGAATTCCGGAAACATTCATCTTCTAGCACGACTTTTCTTCCCCAATTGTCATCTACTTTAGGGCTGTAGGACCAGGCGACGGTGTTCAGCAGGTTGCGGCTGGGCGGTGGCTGTGAATTCTGTAGAGGTTTCTTCCCTGTTGTCACGTGGGGACTGCAAGTTAGGTATTCTCCAAGTGATCTCCAACCCGGAGGGGGAGTTCTGGAGGTTAGGTGGCTTCTGGGCAGGACCGGGCGGCGTCGGATAAATTCAGTCTGGAAATATTAAAGACCCCGTCGTCATCCGGATCTGATCGCCCTTCGAGTCTCTCCTACCACCCCACAAGGTCTCTACTCACCTGCGTGAGGTGCTCCGACCGGTTTCAGGGGCCCCCGCCGCTAGGTTGTACTTGCACCTTTTTACCTTTAACCTCAGAATGGTTGCATAATATTGCGTAAAGCAATACTATATATATATAGTTATATATACATATATATGTCATATTACTAATAATCCATATTTTAGTTTTTGTTTATATCAGTTTAATATTGACTGCCATTTAATAATATAATTTTAAATCTTATACACACTAAAGGTGCGCCGCAACTCCTAGCTTGAGCTGTAATTACACATCTTTCGATGGATTTGTCATTTCGTTATTTACGGAACCATGGATCACGAGAAGGCATCCGACAAACCTACCACAAGGTGATGGAATGCATCCCCTAGGTTTTTGTAGAATTACAACGGGGTGTAATTTCCTTTATTTATTTAAGAAATTTAAGAAGCATCATGACTGATACAACAAAGCAATAACGGGCATATGTATACACTTGCTGCAACCTTAAGTTACTGATTGATCAATCGGTGAATTTGTATATATAGTTACACACAATTGTCTTTTAAACCAGACATTCATCAACAGGTAAATGGGACAAAACATATGTTCATGTCAAACATGGCAAAATTACCTAAAATAATTTATCTAAAACAATATTTTCTTTATTATTTATTATTATTTTTGGTTTATCAATTTGTACTCTTATCTTAATGATTCATTAAGATTTTAAGTTAAATTACACTAATATCCTTCAAAGTTATAAATAAAGTAAATTCATTTTCTGCCTACATGTGCCAAAATTAATGCCAACCTAATCCTCAAGACATAAATCAAATTGTCCACTATTTAAAAAATCTGATGTATAGAACTCACATGACTTTCTCTACTCCTGTTCAAACTATTTTTACAAACGCTTATTCTCTATCTACTTCATATTAATCGAGATAAACATTTATAACCTGTTACTCCTAATTTTCTTGTAGATGCAAGGGGAATACGGTAGGCTTTAGGCGATAGTCAATATTTTAGGAGCTGGTTGCTATGCGGTGCATTCCATAAGTATTGGAAAATTGAAAAAAGGAAACTCCCGGAAATGGTTCACTCGATAAAAAAATGTATAAGACGTAAATTGTGTGTTGTAACGAGAACTACATTTCTTGTACAGTAAAACTTTGTGCATCTCTTACGGTTTACCAGGTATGCAAAAGTCATTCAGAATGAAGAGTACTTTAAGGGACATTTCCTGTAAATTCAAGATAAACATTTAGTTTGCCATGAATATATCTTAAACATATGATACTTTAATCAAAACCGTTTAAGTAGTTTTTGAGAAAATCCAAATTTTAGAAAAACGTTCCATGTAAAGGATAGCCTGAGGTAAGGTTGTTTTCTTAAAATCTTCGTGTCGCATCCTTGGAAGATACTAAACTCAAATACCAAGTTTGGTATTTATTCATCTTTGCGTTTGAGTTATCTATGCTCTTCACAGAGGCATGTTTGGATTCACGGCACCTCAAAACAGTATTTGCGGTGAAATTTCGTTATCGAATATGTGGGTGAAATGCAATGCTTCCTATTCTTAGTATAGGTAGCAGAGAAAGCAAAACGGAAACTTTCCCTTTGCCTCCACTAATAATTCGTGTTCGGTAAATACTAAAGAAATTACAAAACCTTGCAAGCGCGCCCCACGTTTCGGGGTCAGTAAGCCACTCCAAGTTAACATAATGAAAAAAAAAACTTACGCCATCAGAAGGAACTTACCGAGAGGCAGTTACTCATGTTACTCACATGAACAAATTAGCCGCCCCCGGGTCAAGAAGTGCTTGGGAAACTCACTCGCGCCACTTGCGAGAGCGAAAGCAATTAAATACTGAACCTGTGGCAGCAAAAGGTACGCGCAACCTAAGTTGAGTCGATAAGGACATCTCCGCCTCCTCAAAGGTAATATTTAAGCGAAATATTTCAGATCTGATATATCTTTAAAGTTGGATTCAAATACATATTTATTAAGAAGATACTGTATAAGAGATGTTTTGTGAGCTTAATAAGTTTGATTTGTTAAAGATCCTAAAACGTTATGAAACATATGAGGGCAGTCCCAGAAGAACCCGACCTAACGTATATACAGTGGTTGCTGTCTCAAGTAGAGAAATTAACAACCTAAGTTTGATGATGCTACGTTGTTTAGTAATTGTTTGGCAGTCATCAATATTGAACTCTCTCAGTGAATTTGTAAACATGGATAAAACTGGTCATCGTTATGTGATACAATACTTTCATTTGAAATGTCTTAGTCCAACTAATATTAAAGCTGAGCTAGATTCTACTCCGGGGGAGTCTGCTCCTTCGTTTACAACAGTTAAATATTGGGTGGCAGAGTTTAAGCGAGACCGTATGAGCTGCCAAGACGAACATCGTAGTGGTCGACCAAATGAGGTGACAACACCAGAAATTGTGAGCAAAATAATGGTATTGCATGACCGTCAACTGAAAGTGCGCGAGCTAGCAGACAGCGTAGGCATTTCAAAAGGTGCTGTACATCGCATACTACCTGAAAATTTAGAGATGAGAAAGCTGTGCGCAAGATGGGTGCCACTTGTATCGAAGCAATTGAACATCGCAGGGAAAAGTGTATGGAGCTGAAAGGAGACTTTGTAGCGAAATAAAGATGTTTTTACCCAAAATTTTTGTGTTTTCTTTGTTAGGTCGGGTACTTTTGCGACAACTCTCGTATATACTGCAACAGGATATTGCGATACATGTGGTAATTGCAACAATGGAGAACGAGAATGTGTTTGAAAGTATGAAACGCAGTCGAGACACTTCAATAAACTTAACACATGTGTACTGTGGATTATTTTTCGACAATAGTGATTAATAAAAATAGTACTTAACGTGAAAATAAAATCAATTACTTACACCTGTTGAGGCTAGTGATACGAGTAGCAAGGTCGCCAAGATTAACTTGGTGGTGAACTGGCAATCGATTATTGATAACTTGCAGCTCATACTGCTGCAGCACAAATTAGTAGCAAATAAATAACAATAATGAAAAATCTAATGTGATACATTCACATGGCAATCTCTACTGTCTATCTTTTATTAGCGAGTATACAATCTATTCTTACTCAAGTTTATTCTTCTATACACTTAATTTTAATCTAAATAAACCTTTGCAGCAATAGTTACATTAAACATTTCGTTACAGATACAAAGAGAACAGAGATAGCCAAATGTTTAAGAACTGGACGCTATATACTGTCCTTAAAATCTCATACTGTTTCCATGCAAGCGCTAAAAGCAACTGAATGTTGACGGAATTCAACCTTTTCCAACCTTTTTTAACAGATACATAAGCAATGGCATATGTCGTAAAAAAATGTACTTGAAATAAATTGTGTGTTTTAAAGAGATCTAATTTTTTGTGTGGTACGTTTTCGTCTATCACTTAACGTTTACTAGTTATATAAGATTACACAAAATTTCTTCCAGGTGAAACATAATTTACAGGCTATTCCCCAAAAAATCAAAATATACATGTTATTTGTATTGTAAATGTCTTTAAAATATACGGTATTTTAATCAAAATCGTTAGAGCTTCTTTTTAGAAAATGAAAAATTCGCAACAACTTCATGTAAAGGGGTGGGGAATTTTCCTAAAAATCTTCATGTCGCAACTTTGAAAGGTATTGAACCTAAATCCCAAGTTTGGTATTTATTCGATTTTTCCGTTTTAGAGTTATGATGTTCAAGGACACACACACACAGATAAACCTTTTTCTATAAAGTAATTTTGGATTCAGGGGACCTTAAAACATATATTTCCGGTGAAATCTTAACATTGGAGTTTTGGGTAGAATACAGTATTTCCCCTACTTACTATGCGTAGTAGGGAAAATAAAAGGAAATTAAAAACTTAGGCAAGATTTAAATGGTAAAATTCAGCCATCAAGCATGATATTTCATGTCTGCAATAATAAATATATAAAAATTCAGAGGATTTAATCTAGTTCATACACATACGTGCAGTAAAATAGACAAAACACGCAGATGGTTAGGTTACCGGTACTGAAAGAACCAAACTCAATCTTCCACTGTGATAACATGAAGGGAAACGGATAAAACTTCTATCGTGGATAATTAATCCTTGAACATATATAAACATTGGTAATTTATTCTATAATGTTTTAAATTAATAGTACGTGTCATGGTAACCTCGTCTCCGAAAACCCTAGAACTTGGGGCTCAACATAAAGGCACCCAGTCTCTCTGGGGATGGGAAAGAGCAGAGTATTTAAATATAACACAGGTAGCATTTTGGAAAAGGGTTCTCGGAGTTTCACAAGCACATCAAATTCGGGGATATTGAGGGAGTTCGGATGTTATGAAGACACAATACACTGCACATTAAGATCAGTGAAGTACTGGCTAAGGCTGATGCAGGGGGATAATTCCACACTACGATCCAAATGTTATAAATACTAGTGAGAAAACTTGTCTCCTAAGTTTTGGGCAGCTGATTTGAAAAGGGGTTTGAGGAGAATAGGAATGGGGTCAGTATGGCTAAGAGCTAGAAACAAATGACAAAAACATATGGAAAACTGTTAAAAGAAGACTAAGAGACATCAACCAACAGGAAATAGAGTCGGATTGTAAAGTTAAACCTTCTCTAAGTCTAGCAAATGAAATAAAATTGAACTGGGGTAAAGAGGCATATATACTTAATTTAGGAAGAAAGGAAAGATCAGGAATGACATGGTTTAGACTGGGGGGCTGGAGGGCACAGAAAATGACTGACGATTCTGGCAGGAGAATCTGCCGATTCTGTGATTTGGATGAGGACTGGGTACATATTTTGGCGGAATGTGCACAGTGGGAAAACCGGCGAACGATTAAATAAAGAAAACTTCTTAAGTTCCTCAAGAAAGAGATTGGCATGTTGGGATTTACTGGCTGACCAGAGGAACTGGCAAAACATAGGCAATTTTTTGGCTAAAGTGCGCGAAGCTAGGTCAACGTTTTTCAGTTAGACAAAGGTCATTTATCTCTATTTCCCTTTTTCTTGTTCCTTTTTGTTGTGTTTTCTTTCTCTGTTGCTTATTTTGTCAACCTATTGTATCTTAAATATGCATGTACGGTCAATGATCCATGCCTAAATACTTGTGAAATAACTTCAATAATTTGAAACCAATAGAGGTACCTTATTTATCTAAAGAAAAAGAAGATTCTCTAAGTGTATAAGTGACCACGGTATTATTGCACTTGACCTTGCCGGGATCTGTATTTGAATACACGTCAGCCCAGCGAAGTGCAATACTACTGTGGTCAAGTTATAAGTTTGTCTAAGTTCCGCTCAGCTCTGAACGATTCACATTGGTTTTTCTCTGCGCGAGCATTTAGCTACATCTGTAATTGTGAGTTATCCAGCTCTGAATGTGAATCGTGTGCTAATAGCCGAGAGATACACTGCCGATTGTGAAAATTGCAATACCAAGAAAGAATTTCCCGAATACCTCCAAACTTGGTGGAAGTGTAGTAGAGTGTGCAAGCAATAAGTGATTAGGTTTGAAGAGAGATGAGGTACACGTGGCCGAGCAGAGCCCTCTAGTGTCGGTCCGACAAGGCCAGTGTTACGCCCAGTGTAAGTCAGTGCAGAGCTGTCAAACAAGGTGTAAACAATAACACAATTGCCAGTATGCCTTTTCGACATCAAAGGGAGCCATATCGGCATGTGAGCGAGTTCGAACCGGGCAAATTGATCGGTCTCCGGGAAGCTGGTTTGTCATACCGTGTCATTTCGGCTCGTACAGGGCATGCTGCTCGGACAGTGATGCGTGTATGGAAGCAGTGGATAGAAGAGGGTTGTATGCAGCGAAGAGCGGGTACTGGCCCACAGAACGTGACCACAGCACGGGATGACCGTCATCTTGTCCGCATGGCCATACAGCTTCATCCACAGTGTTGGCTCGACGCTGGAGCAGTGCAACAAGTGCGAACTTGTCTGCAAGCCTTCTTCGAAGAGCGACGGGTACCATTGCTTCCCTGGCCTGCACGTTCGCCTGACATGTCGCCCATTGCACATGCCTGGGATATGGTTGGTCGGCACCTGGTGCGTCACGGTCCTCCAGTAACCAGTGTCACGGAGAGAAATCCCACAGGAACTTATTCAGAAGCTTTTTGATTCAATGCCACGGCGTATAGCAGCTCTAATTGCAACGCATGGAGGCCACACCGAATACTGAATATTAGGGCTCAAAGGTCATGTATAGATTTGAAAAGTTTATCATGTGTTACTTGTCGTGTACCTAACCTGTGGTTTTAAATTCATTGAATTCATGCATTTTCTTCTAGGTGTTGCAATTTTCACAAACGGCAGTGCATAAACAGGTCTCTTTAACAGCGAGAACTACTAAGATTCAGATCTCCGCTTTTTATTTCCTTTTCTTCTCTCTTCTTTTCAAAATAAATTACAGATAAATTACTACTCTCAAATAAAATAACCAAAGCAGAAATATAAATTAATTGAATATGTGGTCCGTAAACACTATTACTATTCTGGAACGTAGGGATAACTCTTATAGGACCCAAGGCAATCAATTTACGCCTTTTTGTTCAAGCAGAATTCCTTGTAATTCAATGGTATGTTGTTCATTAAGGTACTCATATTTTCATATATTAACAGTTAATTTTAATGAAAAACCATTAAAAATTTTCCAATTTGTGTTTAAACGCTCAGACATCAGGGCATATGCGAATTTTCTACTATATTGCATATCTAAATTGCTTAACAGCGCCAAACAATTCTTTCAAAATTTTCAGATTTGGACACACCTTCCGGCTGTTGTTTACTTTTTACTTTTAATACCACGTTTATAGTAAGTAAAGTACTGCACTCCACCTAATAGTTCGATGCAGAGATTGGTCCTGAAATATACGATTTGGGGCCATTCGAATAAAAAAAAATCATGTTTTAGACAAAGGTTCGTGTATGAGAAAGTGTGTGTGCATATGTGTGTGTATGGGTGAGAGATAGATAGATAGATAGATAGATAGATAGATAGATAGATAGATAGATAGATAGATAGATAGATAGATAGATAGATAGATAGATAGATAGATAGAGAGAGAGCAGCATAATTAAAACACGTAATGCTCAATAAACACCTAAGTTCGTATTTAAATTCAGTATATTCCAAATATGACACGAATATTTTCAATGAAATCCCTCCCGCCCTAAGTAAACTTTCTGGAAATATTTTATATATTTTTATAATATTAGACATGGTTATAACGATTTTGATTAAACGATACATTTAAGATATTTACATAACAAATAAAATGTATGTATATTATATCCTATCTTCTGGAAATAGTCCGTGACGTCGTCTTCATTTGGAAGGAGTTTTGTATAATTTTGTACGGCGAGTAAACCATATGAAATAGACAAAGACGCACTGAGAAAACAGTCAGTTTTAATCACACAACTTATTTGTAATAACTTTTTTTGAGTCATAAGGCATTTTCGAAATATGCGTTATTATTGATTTGAATTTATCAACACTTTTTACGTTTTCAAATGCTGTCGCTACTCAGTTTTTTCTCAGGATAACATGGAAAGGTATGGAATTTCTAGGCCAGTATATAGGGACAAGTTTCTGAACACTTGACTGTGCTATTATCATAGTACAGGGCTGTCATAAAACTACCCAACCTAACAATGAAAACACAAAAATTTTTGGGAAAGATATTTTTATTTCTCTGCATAGTCTCCTTTCAGCCCGATACAGTTTTCCCAGCGTGTTCAATTGCCTCGATACTCTTGTTTATAGTGAGAACCGTCGAGTTTTGCAAAATAGCCATTAACTGCAGACTCCACCTCTTCATTCTTAGTAAATCTGTTACCACTAAGTCATTTCTTCAACTTTAGAAATAGAAAATAATCACAAGGGGCTAAATCTGGTGAATAGAGTGCATGAGGAAGAAAATTGAACTTAAGCTCATTGATTTTGGCAATGGTGATAATGGATGTGTGAACTGTTGCATTGTCTTAATGAAACAAAATTTTATTTTTCGCTAAATGCAGCCGTTTTTTGCTTGATTTCATAAATCAAATAAATTTGCATAATACTCCCCCATTGATTGCTTTTCCTTTTTGAAGATAATCAATAAAATTATTCCACGCGCATCCCAAAAAACTGATGCCATAATCTTGCCTGTAGATGGAACTGTCTTAGCCTTTGCCAAACACTCGAATGAAACATCCTCACGACGCTGTTTTTGTTCCATTATGAGTAAACGCGGCACCCATCTTGTGCACAGCTTTCTCATGTATAAATTTTCAGTTAGTGTACGATGTACAGCACTATCTGAAATGCCTACGATGTCTGCTAGCTAGCGCACTTTCAATTGACGTCCATCCAATACTATTTTGTGGATTTTCTTCACAATTTCTGGCGTGATCACCTCATTTGGCCTACCACTGCGATGTTGTCTTGGTAGTTCGTACGGCCTCGCTTAAACTCTGCCACCCAATATTTTACTGTTGTAAACGAAGGAGCAGACTCTCCCGGAGTACAATCTAGCTCAGCTTTAATATTATTTGGATCAAGGCCTTTCAAATGAAAGTATTGTATCACATAACGATGGCCAGTTTTATGCATGTTTATAAATTCGCTGAGAGAGTTCAATATTAATGACTGCCAAACAATTACTGAACAACCTAACTTCATAGTCAAACTTCAAACTTAAGCTTCATAAGGTTGGTACTAGCTACTACAGTCATTTTTTTGAAACAACAACCGCTATTAGTACGTCAGGTCGAGTGCTTATGGGTCTGCCCTCGTACCTATAAGAAACTATTTATGTGGATACTAATTTACTTTAATTAATTTGAAGGTAGAAGAATTAGTATTTGCAAGAGCATTGTAGACGTATATAAAAATGAACGAATTATGTGAGTCTAACACCTACATTTGTTTTCTGTCTATGGCTGTACTTTAGAGATACCAGCCTTTTCCTCTCGATTTAGGTGCCGAACAGTTTAACTGTGCGTGGCTAAGTCTCAGATAAGCACGTGTTTGTAAGCCTACGACTCCTTGTGATGCACTTGCAAAGTACCAACTTCATCAGAAACAGAGCAATTGTTGAAACAGAATGACGCTAATGCAACCCAAGCGAAGGATACACAACGAATTGTATCCCATCATTGTGACGCCCAAGCTATCCGTTAATGTGGTGGGAAATGGGTTAGCCCATGTGTTTTCATGTAATGTTTTCCACACTTTCCAAAGCGGCTTGAACTATTCGTCATACGCACCGAGATATTACGTTTACATGGTTAGTGCTGCTGGGTTACTGCTCGCATTCTGAGGTATGCGCATGCGCCGGACATTACCGAACCAGAGTGAACAGGCAATAAACTATATCAAAACAAATGACGGGGCACTAATGCAGACGATTCGCCGCCATTTGTAGCCGAAACAAATTAGCCAAGCCCGGCGTGGTAAAACAAAGACCGGCTTCGAAAATTTGCTGAATAGCGCTGGCAATATCTCACCGTTTATTTGGCTAAACCCACCCGCAATCTGGTGGTATACACACGTAACTCACTCAAGAATGAGTAACTAAATTATAGCTTTGGTTGTATGGTTGCTCATCCAAGTTAAGTAAATGTCAGCTTTTTCTCTGTTGCACTCAGTTTACCTTCTGCAGTTTGCAGAAGGAATTAATTATTTCTGGTAGAATGCGCCACTAATCTTAGACTGCGATATCTCATTACGTCATTAGTCGCGTCACTAGTTATGTTTACATATTCTATCATTGTCAATGGAATATAATATTACAAACTAGCGCAAAATTAAGCTTCAGTATGCTTTAAAATAAAAATAAAGCAGGAATAATACTGCAAACTATTGTGTTATTTGCACCTGCTTTATTATGCTGACACAAAGAAGAAGAGAATAACAAATGAGAAATACATAAAAAATGCAATTTCCACAAATTTTGTGAAAACACCCAAACAAGTTTTATATTGATGGAATTAATTGTTCTTGCACACAAGCCGTGTGTTGAACAGGGTTGGAAAGGTAGAATCGGGCGACTGAAAAACTCCATGCCATAGTCGTGGTTCAAATCCCGGCTATGGCATGGAATTTTTCAGTCACCTCATTCTACCTTTCTAAATTTTATATTATTTCTAATAATGCAAATAACTTCGGAAGATAATGTTAAAGCAATTTCGCGTATAATTAGTTATTATTTTATTATATTTAATATTAAAGATATTTATTGGAGTAGAGCACTGTTTAATAAGTAACATATAAATTACAAAAATTAAGTCCCTACTTGTTGCCAAGGAAAATCGACAGATTTAGAAAAGCTTTCCTAAAATATGACTAAGTTGTGGGGAGACGCTACAGATTAAATAATGACTTATTATTCGACTATATAGCTAACGACGCCAAAAAGGGACAAGTAAAGCAATAACACTCTTAAGGAATTTCTATTATTAATACATAATAATTGCAATAACGGATTAAGATTAATAAAGGGAGAAGTTGTTATATTCTCAGTACAACGACGCACACTAAGGCAAATTGTTTGTTATAATACTGAATTTTAGATATTATTGTTAAAAATGTTATATGATACAATCGCATTACTTTCTCTTCCCTGTATCGTTTATTAGTGGGTATACAAATTATACTTACTCAAGCTTATTTTTCTATCAAATTCAAATAAACTTTTGCAGAAATAGCTTCGTTACACACTTCGTTGTAGATACAAAGAGAACAGCGATAGTCAAATGTTTAAGAACTGGAAGCTATATGCTGGGCTTAAAATTCCATACTGTCTCCATGACATCTCTAGAAACAACAATGTTTAGAGGACTTTAATAGAATGACAAGAAATGAAGAATTCGAATCTTTAATAACGGATATCTCAAAAACGTCTTATACCACAAAAAAACTTAATTTGAATTGTGTGTTTTAAAGAGATCTACATTTCGTCCATCACTTAACTTTTATCAGTTATACAAGATTTCTTCCAAATGAAGCGGACTTCACAAGCTCATTTCGGAATATTCAACATACTCGTATACATTTTATTTGTTATGTAAATATATTCAATATACAGTATTTTATTTGAAACCGTTAGAGCAAATTTTTAGAAAATAAAAATTTTCTAAAAATTCTAAAGGGTAGTCTGGGGGGGGGTTTCTTGATCTTCGTGTCGCATCTCTGGAAGGTTTGATGTTGATCCGAGTTTTCATTTTTGAGTTATTGTGTCACACACACACACACGAGCACACATACACACACCTTTTTTATTTTTCTGGGATTCAGGAGACCTCTAACATATATTTCCGATGAAATCTCGGTATGTAATTTTTGAGTGGAATACAATACTTCTCCTAGTTGCTATATGCAGTAGAGGAAGTAATAAGAGTTAAGAATTGTTAACTCAAAGACTGTTAACTAGAGTTTATATCTGTAATAGTATTATCTACTAGAAGATAATTGAAAGTAAATACTAAATTAAATAGAGTTTTATTTATGGACGCTCTTTAACTGTTGTGGTCCTTAGCGTCCCATTCTATATTGGGCGTGAAAGACCGATAATTTTGCTCAGAGGCATTTTTATCAGGCTTGAGGTTCCTTTATGTGCCGTAAATCTACGACATGGGACCACCGGCTTTACTTCCCTTCCGAAGGAAGCCACACTAAGGATTTTTACCCCGGTGGTAGCACGGTACCACTAGTCCACGGAGGACGACGAGTAAATACTACCTTGAGTAAAAACACAACTTAATCTTATCTCATTGTCAACTAAACGCATAACCAACGTAAAAGCAGTACATTACGTAGCTGCATCGCTTCATCTCACATAAGACCTATCATAACTGAGGGCAGCTAACCTGGGGAAAAGAGAAATCTACCTGGAATATAAGGGATGGAATCTCGATACCGTCGATACCTCGATACTTGGTGAAAATCTAAGTACATATGTCTAATACTTTTGAGATGAAACATTCGATACCTCTTCGACCTTTCAGGTTTTTAGTTTTGCATTACTAAAATGTTTACATTTAACTTTATGCTAGATAAAGAATGAAAGGAATCAAGACTTTTATATTATTGCCTCGCACATGTCTCCAAAGAGTGGCTGGACTGTAGTTCTTTATAGACCTTGACTACGTTTCTTACAGATTATCAAATATACTCTTGTGTCAACATGAAAACATGCAAACAATGGGGAAAGGAGCAGAGGCACTCGTGTAATGTGCAGTGTTAACCGAGTTGTGAATGAAGCTGATTTAGCTGACGCATTATATTACGTTTCTGCAATAGCCTGGCTTGGTGACTCACTCTCAGCCATTACATTTACCTACTCGGTGACCAAACTAAAGTTGTGAGATAATGCAGTGCATGGGGATATTCGTTATTTTTAGTTATTTTAGTTATTTTTGTATATATATATATATATTTATATATATATATATATTAGTTTATATTTGTAAACTACAGATTAAAGAGTTGCTAGTATTTTTCTTCTATGAGTAGCAAATCATTTAAAGGAAAGATTTCAACACAAAATATAGTTACATAAAAAGATAAGCAAAGAAATTGTTATTAGTATTACTATCATTAGTCTTGAGTAACAATAGGGATATGTAAGCTATGCGATTATCAATATGAATAAATTGCAGAGAACTTCAAACACGAACAATTTCGGAATTAGCATATGATACAAAATTGGTTACATGAGTTTATACACAAAGAACTACTAATAAACATATAATTCAGTGAACAAGCTATCGTCTTTACAATGTTTTATAATTGAGTATCGGTGCTGAAAAACCAGTATCGGAATCGAGCATAGAGAAATGGTGGTATCGTCCAATCACTAATTCAAGAAGAAGGGACAGACTTTAAATATTTATTTCTAAGGAACGACAATAGATGGTAACACATGCAATACATCACTGACATATGTTCAAAATGAGCACAATTTGTTATGCTTTTCCATTTGTATACCCAACCTTCTTCTACGAATTTATTGTATCAATTGTAAACTTTTTATGATGAGGCGGCTCGTTGTTGAACTTGCAACGAAATGCACGTTGCAATTTTCATTCACTTGGATTCGCGTTTTGCATACTACAGCACGTAAAACGACTTTTATTGCGGTGGTGCAATTTTCTCGTAAACAAACCCAGCGCCGCATTAGGCACTGAATGGAACTAATATGTGGGAACTTAAAACTTGGAACTTTCCTCAATGCAATGATGTGTCGTATGTGTGGCTATCCATTGTCGTTCACTAAGAATGAACACAAATCTGTTCCTTCTTTTGGAATAACGCTGCACGTGTATTAAAATGTATGCCACATTGTTACATAGACGCCGCTAGAGCATCCTGAGGAGATTAAAACTGAGACCAGGACATCACATCGAGAGGTACCATTCCATCCCACAGCAACCAGGTAACCATCCAACCATATTTCCTCTGCAAACGTTACGTTTCTCCCTTAAACTAAAGCACTCTTCCGTGGCATGTTGGGGTTTAGCTAAAAGGATTAAAGAACGCCACTCTCTGTAATAAAGCCATTATTAAAGATACCCATTTGTGAAATTTCTAAACCCACAATTTCAGTTCGGTTCATTTGAAACTTCAACAAAGTAATTAGAATATATGTCCATGGCGCACTGGACTAGAAGATAGAGCTCAAGTTTCCGATTATGGAATGCGCCCGGATTCGATCCCATTCATGGGGTGCGTATTTTTAATAGGACTGGTGCCCACTCAACATCGTGAGAAAATTGAGGAATTACGGTAGGCAGCAATTCCAGCCATAAAAATCAAAATGCCGGCTTGGGAATGCGTGATACACCCGGTATATTTTGGACGATCGTCGACTTCTGCCGTGAGTAAGTGTGCGTGAGGCTTGCGGCCGGCAGTCGGTTTGATAGGCCCAGCCCCCAAACAACATTATTATTATTATTATTATTATTATTATTATTATTATTATTATTATTATTATTATTATTATTATTATTACGATTGATCACAATTTTATGTATAAGATGAACACAACATGTTATGTATATTTTAAATATGCTCTCTATATTCTAAAAATTTTATTGTGATTTTTATAGCTTTGAAAATTACTCCACACGATGCAACTATCTTGTGAAAAAAAATAAAATTTTATAATTAAAATTTCAAAGAGTATATTCATAAATCGGAGGGATGAATTTTTATTTATTCCATAGTCTAGGAGATCGTAATTGTAAAATCCTATTATTAAGTTATTTGTTTAAAGCTTTATATATCGCAAGTATGCTTCTTTATACTCTTGTTTATATGGAAGTATACAAAACTTAATTATTTACACACAAGTAAATAGTGTAAAACCATTTTAAAGTGAGGATATTCCGAAAAATAGAAACTCTATAAAAGATAGTTTAAAAGCTATAAAACTAAAGTTACAAGGATTCTGAGTCATGCTGTTTAAAAGCATTTGCTGCACGTGTAAGCCCTCCTTCTTTTTCTGCTCCTCTGCAGCTAATTTAGAAGTTGAAGATTCCTACGTCTCTCGAGTGGTTTGTTTGCTTTAATATAGACAAAATTTATTCCATTTGTAAAATTTTATAAGAAGCTGACTTACAGGGAGGCACTTCAGTCGCTATATGGCATACTTTAAAATACTGTACTTCTAATAACATTTACGCAAAAATGAAGTAGAATGTAGTGTTTAATAATTCTAAAATCCATATTTACGAATTCTGAGGATTTTGTTTTCACTTTCTCTAAAAAGTACATAGTAGGTAGTGAAGGTACTGCATTCTACGCAAAACATTTAATTCCGAGTTTTCATCGGAAACACGTTTTGAAGCACCTAAATCCAAATAAAATATTTTTGGAAACATGTCCATGTGTATGTGTCTGTGGTGCATCTGTGTGTATGTGAAAGCATAACTCTAAAACGAAACGTCGGATAAACGCCAAACTTGGTATCTTTTAAGGTTCAAAAACGAAAATTTTCAAGAAACTCTCCCACCCCAACTACTGTTCACGTGGAACCCTTTTCGAAAATTTTGATTTTCTAATAAATGTCTCTATTTTTATTAAAATACCACATATTAAATTTATTTACATCATAAATAAAATGTTTATCTTAATTTCTCCAGGAAAAGCCTGTGACGCTCTCTTCATTCTGAAGCAATGTTTTATAAGCTTCTATAAACTTTTAAGCGATAGACGAAAGCATACTACACAAAAATGTAGATTTATTTAAACTATTTTTTTTTTGCTGGCATCCATTTCTGATATATCCGTTATTAATGCTTCGAATGGCTCATTATTTGATCATTCTCTTAAAGTCCTGTGAACATTTAGTTGTTTCTCGCTGTTGCGAAGAATTTAAGGTCGCTGCTCTCTTTGTATTTATATCGAAATGTCTAATGTAGCTATTTCTGCAAAACTTCATTAGGTTAAAATATAGTAGATAGAAAAATAAGCTTTATTAAACAGTTTGTATACCCATCACACTGACAATAAAGATAGAGGCTAGAGAAAGGTCATGTGAATGTACTCAGATATTTTTATTTCAGTAACTTGCAGCTCATACTTACAATACAATTGTATCGTAGGTAAATATTAACCAATAAAAAGGAAGCAAATTCTCAGGTAGGATTTACACGTGAAATCCAACTATTACACACTATATTCCATGTCTACAATAATAACTCTCTCTAACTTTAGGGGTTTTAATATAGTTCATGCATATATGTAAGTGCAATAAAATAGACAAAACGCTCAGGTAGGTTAGGTTACCAGCAGCCACCATAACAGCAAGCACGAAAAGTGGATCAAAGAACACCATCCGAAATACATTTTATCATTCAAATTACGTGTTCAAGGTAAGCCTCTACGTGCATAAAAGGTGGCCCGTTCCCCCTGATCGCAACCCAGCCTAAATCATTTCTCATGCGACTGGTGTGAGAAACAATTCAGGGATACTAAAAATGAACCAATGAACAATGTTATAATGCATGTGAAACGAAGGGTTGTTTGGGATACTGCCGCTATTGCCGCCATCTCATGGAAATAAGAAGGTTGGCTTTAAGAAAACGGTAGCATAGAATAAAAATACAAAGATTTAGGTGTATTTAAAGAACAAAAAACAAAACGTTCTTAAGCTTCATCTTAAGGCAGAATTAAGTTAGCGAGCCCGAAATAATTTTATTTTACTCCATTTTTATCAGACTAATGTGAAGTGTGTATGTTATTTGTAATATGTAGGAAACAGCCGTAAACAGTAATTATACATTAGTGTAATATTTCTACTGTGTAAGATGTACCTGATCAGACTTATCTTCGTTGCTTAAAGGTTGCAGTTTCTTCGAGAATACACATGTTTATGGCCGAGGAAAAAGCGGGATTCCTTTGTATCCAAGCGTTAGGGAAGAGCTACTTTGTCCCATTGTAGCAGCTCGAGAATGTATTAGTAGATATATTATGTGATCAAAAGTATCCGGACACACCCACAAACATACGTTTTACATCTCAGGTGCATTGTGCTGCCACCTACTGCCTGGTACCATTATCCGCGACCTCAGTAGTCATTAGACATCGTGAAACAGCAGAATGGGACGCTCCGTGGAACTCACGGACTTCGAATATGGTCAGATGATTGGGTGTCACTTGTGTCAGAAGTCTGTGCGCGAGACTGTTTCTGATGTGATAGTGAAGTGGAAACGTGAAGGAACATGTACAGCACAAAAGCGTACAGGCCGACCTCGTCTGTTGACTGACAAAGACCGCCGACAATTGAAGAGAGCCATAAAGAGTAATAGGCGGACATCTATCCAGACCATCGCACAGAAATTCCAAACTGCATCACGATCCACTCCAAGTACTATGACAGTTAGGCGTGAGATGAGAAACTTTGGATTCTGTGGTCGAACGGCTGTTCATAAGCCACACATCACGCAGGAAAATGCCAAACGACGCCTCGCTTGGTGTAAGGAGCTTGAACAGCAGCAAAACGCTGTGTGGAGTGACGAATCACGATACACAATGTGGCGATCCGATGGCAGGGTGTGGGTATGACGAATGCCCGGTGAACATCATCTGCCAGCGAGTGAAATTCGGAGGTAGTGGTGGTATGGTGTGGTCGTGTTTTTCCTGGAGGGGCTTGCACCGCTTGTTGTTTTGCGTGGCACGATCACAGCGCAGACCTACGTTGATATTTTAAGCACCTTCTTGCTTCCCACTGTTGAAGAGCAATTCCGGGATGGCGATTGCATCTTTCAACATGATCGAGAACCTTTTGATACTGCACGGGCTGTGGCGGAGTGGTTACACGACAGTAACATCTCTATAATGGACTGGCCTGCACAGAGTCCTGACTTGAATCCTAAGAACACCTTTGGGATGTTTTGGAACGCCGACTTCGTGCCAGACCTTACCGACCTACATCGATACCTCTCCTCAGTTCCGCACTCCGTGAAGAATGGGCTGCTATTCTCCAAGAAACCTTCCAGTCCTGATTGAAAGTATGCCTGCGAGAGTGAACGCTGTCATCAAGGCTAAGGGTGGGCCAACACCATATTGACTTCCAGCATTACCGATGGAGGGCGCCACGAATTTGTACGTCATTTTCAGCCAGGTGTCCGGATAATTTTGATCACGTAGTGTATGTGTGGAAACTATTACAATACTTAAGGGAAGAAGTCATGTAACAGAGAGCCTATTGAAATTTATTTTAATGTCGTCATAGAATAACGCAAAGAGTCCGCGAAAGTCCCTCCAATCAGAAGCGAAAGATGTTAAATGCCAAGCGTGGGGAGAACGTGTATAAATGTTGTGTGCCGCCACAATAAATTGGAACTCTTGAAATGTTTTCATAATACCGCGGATTGCAGTACGTTTTAAGCAGAACGCCGAAGTAACATTGCTTTATTGGTTATTGTAGAATTCGCGAAGGCGCTTTTAGGTGCACATATCTGAGCGTAGTGCTTATCAAGAGTGACGCGTGAAAGTAATATAACTTGCCAATGCGAAAGGTGAAATAAACAGCAGTGTGATTCGCGAACAGAAGGAAACTGTCAATGACAGGAATACTTTTGCAGTATTTAGCAATATTTGACTAGAATTCACTATGCTTCATTATTATCTATGTGTTCCAACTCCTATCCCCAGATCCACGACGCCTAGTATGTTCCACAGGCACAGATCTTAGATAAGCATAGCCAGGGTAATAATTCATCTCTCAATGGAGATAGTCGCAGAAAAAGAAACCAGGTCTAGAGGACCTCCAAACCGGTACGGTATCTGCTTCTGCAATTGATAGCCAGTGCCCCGCCTAAGTGTTTAAGCTTTTATTGTACTGTATGATGTTTTCTGCGCCAAAATTCAAAGAAATATTGTCTTAGCAGTAGCCCGCTAGTGAACACAGTGAGAACTTTGACAACGTGTAATGTCACCTTTAAACAATTCAACAATATTTTGTGGGAGGTAAAGTACACTCGATCAAACTAACCGTGTCCGGATTCTTGAACAGCTACATTCCCTTCGAGTGAGCGCGTGGTTCACAACCGACAACATCTGCGCGTCGCTTTGGCTAACTCAATAATACAGCCACAGGACGCTGATTTGGGCCACCTCCACACCATGCTCACTCACTCCAGTCTGGTAGGCTCGTGGTGATCCCAGGTAGTGCTGCTGTGTACCTGCCCTTAGTAGGACTTACCCACAGAGATGGTAGGATGGTTGTAGGATTGTGAGTTTTGCTTTTTAAGGTGGTGATTTGATGGCAGTTTTTTTATTACTATGGTTCTTAGCGTCCCATTCTACTTTGGGCGTGGAAGACCGGTAATTTTGCTCAGAGGCCTCTTTATCAGGCTTGAGGTTCTTTTACGTGCTGTAAATCTACGACACGGGACCACCGGCTTTACTTTCCTTCCGAAGGAAGCCACACTAAACATTTTTACGCCCAAAAAAAATCCATCGCCCTCCGCCGGGTTTGAACCCGCGACCTCGGGAACTAAAGGCTAGTATGGTAACCACTATACCATGGAGGACGACAGGTTTAATAGGAGGTAGCTTCTATATGTTGATAGGCTCTTCAACGGTTGCCGTTTTAAGAGCAGCCTACATCCGCTAGGGTCTTTTGTTTCAAATGGATTAAACGTTTTAAATTTTGAATGTCCACTCCCATGAGGAGGGGAGTACTTACTATCGGCGTTATGCAGTTTGCTGGTTTAGGGCCTTCGTTACCATAGATGCCCACTCGCCATGCGGAGAACCTGGTAGTATCTGTAGCGACGTTCTGTGGGTAAGTGGTCACCCAGGGATCTTTTAGCGGGAAATCGTTGTTCATCACTGTAGCTGGAAAACGTTGTTCCTCTGGTTGATGCAGTCTGCCGCAGTGTTCTTGTCCTCGTCTATTGCTGCTCGTCGGTTGCTGTATTCTCCATTCCTAATCATTGCCTATCTAGCAAATTTCTTGGGTCTCAGGGCTTTCGTAGTTGAAGCAAATTAAAATACACTGCACTTGTATTAATAAATGTGGTTTATTATTAAATCAAATATTTATGGGCGGCTAACTTTTCCCATTATAACAACTCTCGCCATTATAATAGATCAGGAGCCTAAACCAACTGCAAACGTCTTCCCACCCGTATGCACACACGTGCATTTATTACCCAGAGAATAAGGCTTTCTTCCCCCTTTTATACCTAAGGCTAGTGACGCATACCTCCTTGCCTCAAATGTAACGACGTTTCTAATTCGTCCTCAGACCGCGTTACCTTGTAATTCATGAGAATATCCAAATTTTTGCGCCCACGCGTACCCCCTGACGCGTCAGGATGAGGATTCAATCTCTCTCTCTCTCTCTCTCTCTCTCTTTCCTTTCTCTACATGTCCCTTTCTATGTCTCCTTATTGCTTCAAATTCCCTGCTCATTAGGTTGGTGAAAGGTGGGCTCTACCTAGAATTATCTTTTACCTGAAATTAGCTAGCTCGCCCGTCTCTTACTCATCTACGTTACAATCTGCTTTTGTACAATTCTTGGTCGTTAAATATTTTAACATACTTCTTGGTGAATTATATTATTAGTATATAGAATTCTTGTTTAATATTGATTGATTTGTCTATGTAAATATATCTCATATATATATATATGTGGTTAGTATATCCCCTTCAATCTGACAAGAGCATTCTCATGATGAGTCAATCTGGCGTAGAACTATTGAGTCCAGCACCTAGTCACATCCTCCACGTATAGGAGGGCCGAGGTTTCCTGCAGTAGCCTCACTGGAAAACGACTGCAGACAGAATATATGGACCTATGTTCTCTTTCTGCTTCTCCTGCCATACCCCACACCTTACGGGCATAAAGCATCAGACGTAGTATAAGCGCTTTATTAACGTGGAGCAGTGGTTAAGCTGTTTAACTCCTATGCAAGCAGCTGGAGTTCGATTCTCCGTAATGGGTTTTTTATCTTTTACAGCTCGTTTTACTATAATATAGTTACATAATATTTCTTGTATTCCTCCATTTTACTTATAAATATATAGTTACAACAAGGAAGAAATTAATACTTATAGAATTAAATTGACTGAGCAATACCTAAGGATAAATTAATGTCATAGTTGCCATCTACCGGTATCACGGACTACTAAACAGACGGCACATACATAAAAATGAAAACAATCCGTTATGTTTTGAGGCAGTATTTTATATCATAACATGCTGTGAAAGCCAAAGTGATTGTAGTGTAAATTAATATTATTGTATATACAGTATTTTACATGTTTGTTAGCCATAAGTATTATTAGGAAACAAGTTTACATGGCCTAAATGAAACTGACAATAGACCGAGGGGGTGAGTTGTTTATCACTAAAAAGAGGCAAACAAATGACGTCAGGGTAGCGTGCCTGTTTTTTATAAATGGAGGGAATATCTTCCCTAGAGCATATATGTTAGTAGTAGTGATTGGCTTACCAAAACAGACGCTAATGTTGGCGCAATTTGGTAACCAATAGCAGCTCTATTATAATGTTTAGGCAATTCGAGGTGAAGGAGTATATATTCTCGAGCCATAAGCAAGTGTCGCGCAGTTTTGAAGAATCTCTCACGAGGTGCACGTTACACAGTTGCGAAGAATCTTTCACAAAGTGTACGTCGCAGTAAAGTGCGCGAAGTAATTGGTGCGCGGCAACTAATACGACTGTAGTTACATTTGGAAGTATAACAGTTTCAGTCAGGCGCGTATAGAGATTAAATATGTGAATTATTAATTATGTGTGACGGCAATGAATGTGTAGAAACAATTCTTTTTATCAGTGTTATCTTTTAACAATAGCTCCTTTCCGTTTACACACCCTGCTTAGAGATATTTGCTCGACTGAGTTATAATAGCTAGCCGGAGGACAAAGAACCCAAATTTAAAATAATAAAACAAGAAGCGCTCAACAAATAACATAACGCTAGCGACAGTTTTTACTCATTTATGTAATATGAGTACAGAAAAAGGTTGAGTATCTCCATGGATATTTGGACTTGTAACCTCAGGACCACTAAGCTAACTACCACTGAGCTAACAGCACTGCAGTAAGCGTGGCATTGCAACGAGCTTTATTCATACTCCACTTGAGAACCATAAATCAATGAAGTATGATTTGGTTAAATACATCCAGTGTTGAATCACTTTGAAACATCTGTCTGTTTCTAATATGGTATGCGAATTAATTTTTGTGACTGTATTTGTGAATATATGCAGTATTGTGAACGAAGCGTCGCTCTTCCGAGCGCTCACGGAAGTACCGACCAGTTTTAAATTGACCGAGTGTACCTTGCTAATCCATTGGCTAGAATTATACTCGAGGAATAGAGGAGGTCACGCGGGCAGAGGAGGGGGCTAAATTTTTCAGCGCCAACATAAACAGCTGCTCTGATTATGGACCATTTTCTATGCACTAGTGTACTTAGGAGTACTTAAAAGTTTAGTGATGTGAGAGAGTATCTAAATCAAACTGAAGGTAATCGATTAAAGACAGTATTCTAACTACACGTTCAATGTTCTTAATGCATGAACGGCCATCCCTTCCAAGTGCAAAAAATTTCAGTGAAGCTTTTATGAATTTTCTAGCGACCAAGTAAGTGCTCTGTTGTGCCATTACAAAGAAATCTCTTGGCCGCGCAGCGTTCTTTATGTTTCACTGCTACAAAGACATCATTCATTCTTAAAACACTGACACCTTCTGCAATATAAATTATTTGTCACTTTCATTCTCTGCAAAAAGTTACATTTACTAGGTGACAAAAAGTACAAAAGCGTTTTAAAAATATAGCTGCCTCTGCTATTTTCTGGAAAGTGAAAGCGAGGTGAGTGTTCGCACAAGGTAAGTAAAATAACGTATTGTTCGTGAAATTGTACAGCGTAAATATTATCTTCTGCAGTTTATAAATCATATAGTAGTACTAAAACATGCCTTTCCAATACCTATGATTATCATTATTATTTCCAGCAAAAAGCAAGGTATTAAACTGAGGCACAGAGTTTTATAAGATCTTTGTTATGTAGGGATATGATTTGTGATAAAAGTATTTAAATATATAGGGGTTTATACATTTAATATAATTTTGACCAGGGATGGGACTTCGATATCTCGATACCCTCGGTCGTATCGAAGTATGCTTAAAACTTTGAGATAAGCTGTCACTTTTTAATTTTTTAACTCTTGTATTATTGGAAGTTGTTACGTTTAAGTTTATGCTAGATAAGAAATGAAAGGAATAGAGACTTCTTCACATTACTGCCTCCAGAGTTGCTGGACCAAAGTTCTTGATAGACCTTGACTGCGTTGCACGCAACATTCCATAGACTCTTGTGTCTAAATGAAAACATGCAAAACCATGGGGGATGGAAAAAAGTAAATTAAATTTAGTTCTGTTTAAGGACGCTCTTTAACTGCTGTGGTTCTTAGCGTCCCATTCTATATTGGGCGTGAAAGGCAGAAAATTGTGCTCAGAGGCCTCATTATCAGGCTTAGAGGTTCTTTTAGGTGCCGTAAATCTGCAACACGAGACCAACGACTTTACTTCCCTTTCGAAGGAAGTCATGCTAAGAGTTTTTACGCCTGAAAATATCCATCGCCCTCCGCCGGGTTTGAACCCGCGACCTCGGGAACTAGAGATTAGCATGATAACCACTACGCCACGGAGGGGGAAGGAGTAGAGGTACTCTTGATAATTCAGCTTTAGGTCATATCTTAGTGCATCAGCTGATTCACGTTTCTGCAATAGCCTGGCTTGGTGACGCTCTATCAGCCATTACATTTACCTAGGACTCCGGTGGCCAAAATCTCTGAATCCAGCAGTAACAAACAATAGCGTAAGACGTGAGATAATATAGCGCATGGAAATATTTGTTCTTTCCTTCCATTGTTAATTTGTTTGTCAAACTTAGCTCACGAGCGTAACTTACAGGTATAATATACGACTAATTTCCGTAATTTTAAAATAAAGTTTTCAACACAAAAATATAGTTGGATAAAAAGAAAAGAAAATATTATTATTTTTATTAATTGTTATTGTTATTATTATTAGCCTCGACTAACAATATGGGTTACACAACCTCGTAGTAATTCAAGGTACATGTATATGGAAGCCAATACATAGCGATTTGTTTTCTAAAATGTGACTATCGTTTTAGCTTACTGTATCGTTCTTATATACAGGGTGATGCATAACAACTGACACATTTATTTCTTTAATTGTTTCAAAATGAGATATGCTAGCGACAACTTACTGTACCTGAAATGCAGAGGAATTTTGGGAGATTACTTACCTTTATAACAAATGTTGAAAATCTCCTCCATCCTGCATAAGGCACAGCTCAACATTTCGTTCCGTGTTACTGGTCATTTGTTGGAAGACTCAGTTGTCAATAGCTTGAATCTTCTGTGTAAGTTGTGCTTCAGATCGTCCAATGTCTGGGGACGTGTGGCATAAACCCTTTCTTTTAAGTAACCCCATAGAAAGAAGTCCGGCGATGTCAAATCCGGAGAACTCGGAGGCTACAGGTTCTTGAAAATTAACCCGTCGTCAAAGAAATTTGCAATTAGTGCCATGGATTCATTAAATGCATGGCACGTAGCACCGTCCTGCTGGAAATATTCTTGACTCAGCACTACATCGTCTAGTTGCTTAGCAAACTCCATGAACATTCATCGGTAGTTTGCAGGGTTCACACTGTTTTTCAAAAAAATTGCTGTCACTATTCTCTGTGCGGATATTGCGCAGCAAACTCCGATTTTAACCGGTGCATAGGTGCTTCATGAATAACATGGATTTTCGCTGGTCCAATACCGGAGTTCTTTGAGTTCACATAGCCAGATAAATGGAGCCATGCTTCACCTGTGAACCATGTGATGGACAATATGGCAGGATTTTGTACAATGAATGCCTGAAACCAACGACAATAATTCAGCCGTCTATCCTTATCTGGTTCCTGTACCTGATGAACAACCGTAATCTCATACAGCTTTAGGCTTGAACTTTTCACAGCTCTGTGGCACATTGAGTAGTTGTACCCTGTCTCCTTCGATAAAAGTCTTAAATGATTTTTTGGGTAATCCAGTCCTACTCTTACGTCAACAACAACCGTGGGAGGCCTAGATGAACGAGTTTTGCCTTTTTCACTTGCCAGAGATCCAGTTGTTTCCAATTTGTTTACCAGTCCTAGTATTGTGTTTCTATGGGGAGGATTCCCAACACCAAATTCTCTCTGAGTAGCCTTTCAGTAGCTGTAATTGAATTCGTAATCCAGTATTGATTTACAAGGCAAAGTCGTTCATTTAATGTGTACTCCATTTTCACGTTGACAAAAAACAGTTTCCGATAATAAAACTAACAATTACGAATAAAACATGAACATTTGCCTAGTGACAGGCAATCGAAACTCCAGAACATTCTGGTTAATTTGGTGCTAAAATTGGGGCAATGAGTGAATTTCGAACAGAATAATTAAAGAAAGAAATGTGTCAGTTCTTCATAAATAACTCTGCACAAAACGAAATGGGTAAGTGTGTAATGATGGACTATTTATATTATCAAGAAATGGATAGAAGAAGCTTTTGAAAGTATACTTTATAAAGAGTGTGTAAAGAAGGTCATAGTTTCAAAAATATTTTACCAATGCTGTTTGCAAATACCTGCTGCCAGATTTTTGCAGAAAGACTGGTGCAGTTTTGAACGACGCAATTAAAAAGCAGATCTATGTTTTTGTCATTACGAATGTATTGCCGTAAATAATAATGATGATTGTCACAACATCCCTGAAGCAATGGTTGAGACCTTCATCTGCATAGAATGTCCTGCCACATGATAAGGATTTAAATGTACCTTCAGCTCGAAATGAGCATATATGAACTGTATCTGTTCAGTGTACTGACACATGTGAGTGCACCACAACCGAGCAAAATGACTCCGTGGTAACATGTGAGACTGTCGGTTGGGAGGTCCCAATTTCGATTCCCGGTGGCCGCCTGCTCTGACTATGTATTTGTCGTGCTTCTCCCTGGTTGAAAAAGGCGAATGCCGGAGTGGTGTATTCTACCAAATATTTCCGCTCTCCCCGTTTCATCTCATTTCATTTCCTTATCATATTTCAGACTGACTTCGGGACTGTGGTTCGGTCCGTTGTCGGACAGATGGCGCAGGGGTTTGGAAATGCGACCTTTTTCTCGGTACTGCCTATCGAAACTCCACTGTTGGACCGTGCTTTCCCAGTTTCACTAGAGGGACATCCTCAAGCGACCCTCCTGTGCCCGAGTGGTCCTGTCTGGAACTCACAGGGAACTCTGCATCTATGTCGACCTTCGCCTGCCTCACTCTGCAACCCATACGTCGTGGTTCCCTCACCTAATCCGCTCCTCCCGCGGGAGTACACACATTAGACCCATTGGGGGCGAGGTCCCTTCGTTAACTCATCCTATCCTAACCTAAGTCTACCGCATTATCCTGTATTTGTACACTTTAACACAATTTTTTGTGCCTTATAGTATCTCAAGAGTCAAGTCAACTGAACCGTATGTTGCAGAATAAAATCTGTTATTGAGAGATTTATTTATTTTATTTACAATTTATTAGCTAACTGACAGTTTATGTTTTGGATGTGGCCTCTTCGCTTCCCTCACAGGAATTTTGGGATGGGTTTCGGCATGAGGTGTCCGATACCTCTTCGTTAGCAAGATTATATGGTTGCCTCGTCTGGAATACACCAATCGCAGCGCTTTAGCCAGCTGTCCAAAACGAAGTGCTTAATTACTAGGCGTAATTTTATTTTTCGAATTAACTAATATATTTATGATGCATTGTATTATGCATTATAAGTAACAACAAATGTAGTTCGCTTTTAACTCAAAGAATACAAAAACACCCTTAGGAGGATGCAGATTGTGATAGTGATAAAACTAAATACACAGTCTGTACTCATATCTAATTCACAGCCTCTCAGCATCAATACATTAATGACTTATTTCTTTAATATTTTGTTTCGAGTTTTACGTCTTATGTATTTTCTTTGCTAATATTGTACGTACAATAATTAAGAGGATGTTAAAACATAGTAGAGAATAGTTATATAACGTTAAAACAATATAATATAATATGAGGACGAAAGGCCATTGTTAGCTATATAACCAGGAATATAACATTACGAGAAATGCAGTAGTATCTACGTAAGAAGGTAACGAACCTTGGATTCATAATTAAGATGGAGGTCTGTAAACATAGCAAACTGTTATTGGATGTTATTCGATAGTAGCACCAATCAAGTACATTGATATATGCCTAAAACTCAAACATGTACGTTAAGGAGAACGGTTGAAGTGAACGATAACAGAAGCTTGTCAGCTTCGAGCAGGAAGGTAGTGTATAAGCTCGTCTCCGAATAGACGCCAAAACTACGTATTTAAAGTATACCAGTTATACATATTTTAACGTGACATAGGTGATAGTGAATTATGAATATTTACAGGTTGTTTATCTAAAATACAAGTGAAATAATTAACAGAATACGTGTGTGGAAAATATTTTAACATTCTCTATACCCAACCCTGACAATACACAAGCGCTACCCGATACAAATACAGCAGCCGTGGAACAATTATAAAATAATAATTACAACATACTAACACACACAAGAAGACAGATATATGATGATCAGATTCCAGTCTACGAGAACGTCGAGATACGCCACAAGAGTACGAGCAACAAGATGACAGTATCCATCATCATCAACGTAGTGGGGTCTACCAAGGGGAACCACTACACTATATATGTACATAATTCAGTAATAAATCACAGAACTGATATTAGCAACAGAATCAATCCCTTAAAGTGTTAAACATTATTTGTTTTCAAAAAATTGCACTTTCCATTGCATTTTCTTCTAGAAAGCAATTTGAGATTTTTTTAAAAAAACTTTTTTGAAAATGAATCAATAGTGGAATATAAAACACCTTCCTGTTTCGCGAAATAATAAATACAGTGGAATGGCCCTCAGGAAACCAATAAACTTACTTATAGGCCTTTGTATTACATTATACGTATCAAGGATTTTAAAATGGAAAATTGGCTAAAAATCTATATACCTAAATTACGAATATAAATTAAAAACTCTTCATTTAAAGAACAACGTTTATTATGGAAAGAAAGTGGCTTTGAAATTTCTCTCAAAATCTTGTACTTAGATTGTATAGAATCCATTATATTTACAACAGGAAAACAGAAAGCCTATATCTAATGAGTGTTTTCTAGTGATATTTGAAATTATTCACATAAGTAAGCTGAAAACATTTAAGACAGATGGATAATATTTACTACAAAATATGGGAAAAACTGCAACAAAAACTAACAAATCTTCATAACAAGGTAGCCAAATCTAAAATAGAAGACTTTTCACAAGACTTTAACTCAACAGTATCCCTAAAATATTATTGGATTATCACATCGTTGTACAATGAAACCTTTCAAAATATGTTACAGGATACTATTTTTTTCCGTTTTGGCGAGGTTTCCATTATTCAGATATTCCGAATTTTCTTCCCGAATTCTAGCTTTAGATGAATCGCCAACTCCATTCCAATAGTTTCACAATCATGCATTTAATTAAAGAGCACTCATCATAATTTTCTGTAAATGATAGCCCACTCAGTGTTCTTTATTGTTTTTAAAGTTTCGTATATTTGGTTTTGGCGGATTTGAACTGTGCGTTAATTCTTTCACTCTGTGTTTTTCTTTTTCCTTTCATTTGATCACCTTCACTTTACGCTTTGAAGTGGTCACCTTTTTATGTCTGAGGCAGTATTTTTAACATTTACGTGATTTCAGTCTAATTATATAATATATAAATTCAATAACAGCCCGTTTTAAAGCAATATGTGTACGAAACAATCTATAAAAAGTGTATATTACAATCATTATATATGTTTATATTATTGTTTACATGTGTAATAATGTTATGTGAATGCATTACGTAATTTAATAATGTAGGAGCTGTGAGAATAATAGGTTAAAAGTTGCTAACAATGAGATAACAATAAGGTAACCTTGAGGCAATAATGAATTTGAAAGTTTAATAATGTTACTTGTGATTCTTGGAAGCAATAATGTAATTTTTGTGACAGTTTATAAAATAGCCAATCAACAACCAGAAAAATCTTTATTTAAATGAAGGTATTCTATTGGACTGGGATTAGCCAATCAGAAACTAAAATGGAGCAAAATTTACAAATTCAGAAGTCAGTTGCTTATGGACAGCGTTCCTAACCAGACGCGAGATGTGACCTCGAGAAGTTTAATACGTATTCAGTGTGAGACGAAAATAGTTTGTGTTAAAAAGTGCAAGTAATTAACAAAAGAATCTCACAGCTCTCTATATCAGTGAAGTGTTATTTAAATCGTGTCAAGCATTAATAAATGAAGTGAAGAAAAACTTAAAATCTGTGTTAGCCTACATTCTTCAGTCGTACCACTCCCCGCTAAAAAAATATATAAATACTGACGCAGCCGAGGCAAAAATAAATATATAATATTTAAAGAAACAGTCAAATTACAAACTTAATATTTTTAAATTTGGGGAAAGGCCACCAGTAAGTACATTTTGGGCGAAGGCTACCGGAAACGCTTTACCATACGTGCGCTTGCAACTACTTCAAGTTCGACTCATCTTCTTAAAACTGGCTTTCCATACGTAGCAGCAACTAACCTTCTTCCAACTGGCTCCCAAAGCGTGGTGCAAACAACGTAAAGACAATACTACATTCTCATGTCACACTCTTATCATAAAATGCACAGTTTTTTTCAGTTTTCTAAGCAATAGACAACACTGATAGAAAAACTTACATTTGCAGCGTAACTCCTTTGTTTCGTTCTTGAGGCGGTTTCCGCTCAGGTAAAGTATACGTTTACAAAGAAATCTGATGTACCTTAGTGACTTACGTTTACAGTTTTCTCGCAAGTACAATAAGTGCCAAAACAAAATGCATAAAACTTCCGCAGTTTCCTTAAAAGCACAGCATATTCTCAAACAAGTGGATTTTAATAGTGCTTAATTCCATTTCAAGCAGTTGTAGACGATTTTTCACGCTGAACACTTTGCGTATTATTCAGGAAGAATTACACAAAGAATATTTTCCGTGAGGCTTGAAAATTATTTCCGAAATACAGAACATTTCAGCTTTTTTCGGAGTCCGATTTGTGTAGCTATGACTGAATTGTGTATATCCAGGCTCTCTAGAGAGAGGAGTTGAAAACGGGTTTTCTGATCAAGCGGTCTATTATTTTCTTTCAACAGATTGCTTGAAGTTAGTCGTGCACTGTTCTACACTAAGTTTTAGTGCTAACCCATAGAGACGGTTGAATCCATTTCAGTTCCATGTAATTTTGTTCTCTTTAACACTGGCAAATAAACGTCTAGACAGTTCCTATTTCACGGATATAAAAACGTTTGGTAGACGGTCTCGCCACAACAATCGGCCAGCTAATATATGCAGCTGACATTAGCCCCCCGTGCAACAGAGGAATTTAATAGACCACTCTCATCATGATCTCCATCTAAACAAACGGAACCGCAGCATTAAAGACATAAATGTAATTCGCCCAACCGCAACGCGGCTATATTTCCTGCTGCTTATATATGTTAACTGTTTATGTCCACTAAAACAGCCTTGTAACCTGTGATTCTGTAGTAAATTCTACAGGGAATACAGCTTTTCTGCAAACAGAAACTGGACTACGTATTGCTGGTGTTCTGCTAACAGCAACAGAGCATGAGCTTACTTATTTTGAATTTTATTTTTGTTTTTTGAAGGTTCTGAAAATATTCTGCTCATATGGTATTTTCACAAATAAATCATTCGCATTTGTTGTTTTAATAAGTGGTGAAAATCATGTCTTGAAAGAAAACGCACTTACAGCTTTAAACAATTTTTTATACATTCAGAGTTTAGCATATTTTTTGGCCCCCTATCTTGGTCCATACCTTTTAACATCTTTAAAGCAACGGTCCATTGTGATCCATTCCCAAATAAACCATTAAATGTGTGTTTAAAACAAAATCATTTTTTTCATTGTAACTTTAGTATGTTATTGAATTGAGTCCATTCCCTTTGCTTCAGTATGTGTTTCTTTCACGTTACCTGCAAAAGCAAGATGAGACGGTCAGTACTCGGTCAGCACATAATCACACATAATTAAGAAGATAAGACATTTTAATTTTAAATTATAGTGTTGTCACCAAAAATAAGTACAAGTTGAAATAAACTGAATACTTTAAACAGAACTGCATTTTTTATAGTAAGTTTTGACTATATGTTATGCTTGAACCCTTGTTCGAAATTATATAATATTTCTGGTGAATGAACAGCACTTCACAGTCTGTTTCCAGAAAATTAAATTCATATATTTTATTTTCACGTACGCATATATCTTAAATACCTTTATGGAATTTTAATCAGAACAGTTAGATATTTTGAAGAAAATAATTTTTTTAAACATTTTATATGTTAAGGGATGTTTTCAATGGAAGATACGAATAACTTAAATACTATGTTTGGAATTTATTCAGAATTTCGTTTTCGAGTTATGCTGTTCAAACACACAAACATAAGGAACGTTTTCAAAAGATACTTTGTGTTTAGGGGACATCAAGACAATGTATTCCCGCTGAAATCTCGACACAAAAATTCTCGACACAGAAATTTCAACATATTGTAAGCACGTAGTAGAGAAGGCAAGTTAAATATGCGGTATGGTTAGTAATTTGAAAATACATTATTATTATTATTATTATTATTATTATTATTATTATTACCATCATCGTTCGTAATGTGTAAGACACGCTAAAATGTTTTGAAGGGATAATTAAAAAAATTCTGTTCCAGCGAAATAATGGTCAAGGAATAGAACATGAATAAATCACCATTACCATTTTTGAGTTACTTTACAGTTAATTCTTAAATATTGCGGAATGTTTGTTATCACAGACTAAACACCTTTCTATCATTTTTTGTCCTCTTCGAACACAATAAGTGAGACTTAATACATGCTAATTATTATGGCTAAATGACTAACCCTTATAAAGTGACAATTTTATACAATTTTCAAAACTAACTGTTTTGATTATTCTATTGTCTTATCAATTGCAAGTTTCTCTTCAATTTGATATACATTTTATAATTTTGGGCACAAAATATGGCACTGCATGTGCCATTTTGTACTGTATTTTGGAGTAGAAAGGTCAAATTTAGCCTGTATTTTGAGGGGAAGTTTTGCTTCACAAATTGGTACCATTGTTAAGTATGGCAGGAGTTTATGTGTGCAAAGGCCATGTGGTTTCTTTGTTTACACATACATGGAAGGTTAGTTTCTCTATTTTTGCTTTAACTGCTTTTTAGATGACATTTTCTAGTATAAACTAGTCCTCTCTACGAGGTCCAGGCATTTTAGGAGATTGAATATTAGTATTAATTAAGATTGGACGTTGCTGCACAAGTATAAATATTTTTAGAAATAAACATCAGCCTGCCTGCCTGTACCTTAAGGATAGGTAAATAAAATATTAGGATGCTAAAAATAATCTCCGTGTGGAAATTGGTGTAATTTTTATAAACATAATTGCCGAGGAATTTGAATCATATAATTGAGAAAAAAATTCTACCTTCCTTAATAAACAGACATATAAAAGTAGATCGATGAACTTAGAAGGCGTGCAACTACACCATGTAAAATTCAGTATGTCACATTAAATTGTTTCGGAAATAATGTGTTATAAGTTTAGCAAATTTAACATTGGTGGTATAGAATATTTAGTCTCTCTTTAAGAGTATCCATAGCTAAAATTTGGACATTTTCCAAAAAAATTTAAAAATTGATGTTTAATTGCAAAAAGTACTTTGAACTTTTATCATTAATTACACATCATATCTTTTGCTCTCGGAACCCTTCCAAGCTTCAACACGTTGCCCTTTAAATGCCCTAAAGCACACAACCTAATGCCTTTACCTTCCAATGTCTTTTACCAGACTTTTTTACATTTAAATATGCCCCACGTTATATAATTTCTAAACAATATTATTCAAATTTACAGTACTATCTCACAGAGAATAAATTTTAAAAGATTGGCATATGGCTTTTGCTACAATTTTAAAATTGCTCCAATATTGCATAATTAATTCCACCAATGAGGATAAATTGTTTATAAAACGAGGCAGCATTTTTAACACGTAAATGATATCAGTCTAATTATATAATATTATTAAAATAGCAGTTCGCCTTAATCCAATATGTATATACTATATAAAATGTATGTAACACTCATTGTGTTATGTTTATTTTTCTTATGTATATGCATAATAATGTTATGTGAATGTATTACGCAATTTAAGAATATAGGAGCTGTGAGAATAGACGCAAAACAGCTTCCGTAGCAAACAGAATTACAATGTAGAAGCCGAAAGTTGCTAACAATGAGGTAACAATGAGGTACCCTTGAGACAACAATAAATTAGAAAGTTTAATAATGCTACTGATAATTCTTGGAACAATAATGTAATATTTAAATCAGTTTATAAATAGCCAATCAAAAACTACAATAGCTTTAAGTTAAATAAAAGTATTTTATTGGAGTAGGATTAGCCAATAGACTTAAAATAGAGTAAATGTACGAATTTAGGCGGTAGACGCCAGACGTTAGAAGGCAGTGTTCCCGAGCAGTTCGCTCTGTACGTATTCAGTGTGAGACAGAAGAATTCATTGCTGTGAAAATAATATAAAGTTTACGTGTTAAAAAGTGCAATAACAATAATCTTACAGCTCTATAGTATGATATATAGTGAAGTGTTATTTAATTGTGTGAAGGAATAATAAAAGAAATAGAATACAAATTATAATTTGTGTAAGGCTTCGTTCTTTAGCCGTACTACCCCTGCTAAGAGATACGTGTTTCTGCAAACTACTACTGACGCAGCCAAGGCATACATATAAAATATTCAAATAAACATTAAAACACAAAGTTGATTTTTAAACGTGGGGGCGAAGACCACCGGAAAAGTGAACGTGGGGCGAAGGCCACCGGAAAGTTTGTACCGTACGTGGGGGCGAACACTCCAAGAAACATAACTCCCATACGTGGTGCAACAACTACAACAAATAAACCCTTTCATATATTCTATTAGAAGTTTTAAAATTCTTCCTGAGCCAACCAGAGTATTGAATAAAATTCTATGTGCCAGTTTTGTACGTTCGTATTTAAATAATTGGTAGTACTTTTATTGATTCAGAATTCCAATTTATTCAGCATGTTGAACACCTGATTAATTAGCATAATTAAAGTAAAATATACTCTCAAATATAAAAAATAATAAAGAAAATTTCTAAATTTAAAACATGCATCTAATTGAGGTAGAGTAGTATGCGACAGCATTTTGAAAACATTTAGTTACAAATTGCAAGATTTAGAAATTTCACCTTTAAGTACTCTTAAACTATTTATCATGTTAATATAGTATAAAGCCTTTGCCTTGTTCTAGAAGTATCATTTTAGAGATATGTTCTAACCAAGCACTAGGTTTATATATTAAAATTACCTTCAGATATAAGTTATGTTTCTTTTTGTGATTCGCAAGACTTCATTTTAATAAATGTTCACTCTGTTATTCTTTAAATAACTTTTACTTGTATTTATGGTTGCGAGAATAATTAAGTTCCCAAGGACAAATTAATAAACAAATAAACATGGCGTAATACAATCTTTTCTGAGAATATTTTTTTGCTAATGATTCATAGAACAACGGAAGTAGTGATAGTTGCTAGATAAAATCAGTTGAATCTTAACCATCAATGTTTTAAATAAAATAAAGTAAGAGGACTTTATGTGAAAAATTATGCAGCTGAATAACAATTTGGGAACCATTTCTGCTTAGTATGCAATACACTACGCAGCTCAAGTGCGTTTGTTAGTATTCATTGGGATGCCTTGGTGCACCTATCATAATTAGTACTGTCACGTGCCCTGAAACGTGTCCGATTTGTGGGTGAGGCGTAATTGCGAAGAACGCAATGCGCATTTTCCTTTAATTAAATTAATTTTAGTGAGAGAGGTTAAAACTAGGCTATAGATATATGAATAAATGAATAAAAACAATATATTCAGTATTACAAAAATGGGCCTGTCGGTGTTAGTGCTGTTCCGTGTTTACATAGCTCGTACATACGCATTTTGTATAAACCATTTTGATACTGTGGAAAATGGGAGGGTATTAATCTATCATATTCTATTTTGACAGTTATTGGAGTAAAGACCAGTTATTGTTCTTATGTCTCTTGGTTTTGTAACGAATTCAGTGTAGAATTATTAAGGGGTAATATAGCTGAGTCATGAAAAACCGGTTAGTAAATACTCAAAGCTTTCACTACAGGAAGCCACTCTGCGCGTGCGCGGGACTCGCATATGTCGTGGTATGGCTTCTCGTAGTAAGCAGTTGCAATTAGAAGTACAGCTTGGGCTGCCATTTTGGAAGTTGCCGCGCAAGATTAAAAGGAATGAAACATTGATAATAAACATGGTTTAAATGTCAACTTGACATTTGAGGCAGTATCTTTACCACTTAAATAATTTCAGTCTAATCATATGATATAAAATTTAATAACAGCCCACCTTAAAGCAATGTGTGTATAATATAACATATAAAATGTATGTAACAGCCATTGTATTAATGTTTATATTATTGTATACATGTATGATAATGTTATGTGGATTTATTACGTAATTTAACAATATAGGAGCTTTGATAATAGAGGGCGAAGGTTGCTAACAATGAGGTAACAATGAGGTAACCTTGAGGCAATAATGAATTGGAAAGTTTAATAATGATACTAGTAATTCTTGGAACAACAATAATGTAATATTCGAAACAGTTTATAAATAGCCAATCAACAACCAGAAAACCTGAAAGTTAAATAAAATCATTCTATAGGGGTAGGATTAGCCAATCAGAGACTTGAATTAGATGAAATTTGCAAATTCAGGCGGCAGAAGTCAGTTGCTAGTAGACAGCATTCCTAACTGGACGCGAGCCTCGTCCTCGAGAAGTTTAATACGTATCCAGTGTAAGACGAAAATTCATTCGGCGAGAATATTATAAAGTTAACATGTTAAAAAGTGCAAGTAATTAATAAATAATCTCACAGCTCTCTATATAAAGAAGTGTTATTTAGTCGTGTGAAGGATTAATAAAATGAGTGAAGTAAAATTTATAATCTGTGTAAGCCTACATTTTGTAGCCGCATCACCCCCTTCAAAGAGACACATGTTTCTACAAATTAATACTGACGCAGCCGAGGCAACCCTAAATATTATATACAAGAAACATATAATACAAAGTTGATTCCTAAACTTTGGGCGAAGGCCACCGGAAACTTTCTACTATACGTGGGGCAGTTACTTCATCAAGTTTGGCTCTCCAACTGTAGCAATACAATACAACTGCTCCTAAAGCTAAAACTTAAATTTCAAATTGGCGAGACTTGAAATAGTTGAAATTTTCAAATTCAGGAGGTAGAAGTCAGCTGCTAGTAGACAGCCTTCCTAACCGTACGCGAGATGCGTCCTCGAGAAGTTTAATATGTATTCAGTTTGAGACGAAAATTTATTACGGCGAGTATATTATAAGGTTTACGTGTAAAAAAGTGCAAGTAATTAATAAATAATCTCACAGCTCTCTATATCAGTGAACTGTTATTTAATCGTGTGAAGGATCAATAAATGGAGTGAAGTAAAAATTATAATTTGTGTAAGCCTACATTCTTTAGCCGCATCACACCCTGCAAAGAGACACATATTTCTACAAATTAATACTGGCGCAGCCGAGGCAAACATAAATATATATATATATATATATATATATATATATATATATATATATATAACATTTAAAGAAAACATAAAAATACAAAGTTAATTCCTAAACTTGGGGCGAAGGCCACCGGAAAGTTTACTTGGGGCGAAGACCACCGAAAAGTAAAGTTGGGGCGAAGGCCACCGGAACTTTGTACCGTACATGCGGCAGTTACTTCATCAAGTTTGGCTCTCCAACTGCAGTAATACATTACAACTCCTAGAATAAAAATAAACACATCCTTCACTTTTAGAGGTTAATATGCCTTAATTCACTATTCAGGTCTCGTAGTTTTTAGTTATATGAACCGCTTAAATTTGGAAATGTAACTGTTAAGTTGTGATAGTGCCCACTTGCCAAGCGAATCCCCCCCTCCCACAGTAGCATAATGGCGTAGTTTATGCTGGAAATTGTAGTTGAATTGATGTCATATTGTATAGGGCTGTCACATAATTTCGTTCGCTTTTCGTTACGTTTCAATCACTAAGAATGCCTGGGAACACACCTCACTCGCAGCATAGCTACGACAGCGTAGTTGCCAAACATTCCGTTTACAAACTTTAAACACAAGGTCGTTCAAAGGATAAGTAACTGTGACAGTTAGGTTTTGTAAACAAATTATTTATTTTCTGCAGTATACAACCATTATTGTCGACAATATATTGGCAAGTTCCTGGCTACAGTAGCACGAGCTAAATTGAGCTCCAATGCCATCACCCGTGTTGTAATTCGTGGATTGTTGACTATCGTTTCATGAATTCTTTGCACGTCCGTAACCATTGGCCGTCCAGACCGAGGTTTTTCTTTCATGGAGAAATTCCCAGCTCAAAATCGACTAAACCACTTTTAACATGCTCGCTTCGTTACTGCATCTTTCCCGTACACAGCTCAAATTTTCTGCCGGCATTGTGAGGCGGTTTTACCCTTACGATAGTAAAACAGCATAAGATGTCGAAAAGGTTCCTTTTTGCTTTCCATAGTTTGTAAACACAAGTTCACGCCGTTCTATCCAACGTCAGTCACAAATACACACTGACATATCCAATTATGAGTCTGGTTGTTGTTCTCTAAGTCGTAGGGGCGGTTAGGTAATTAGGATAACTTGAGTGTACAGAGTTTCAGGGTTTTCAGGCGCTATAGATGGAACTTGCGAGCTAAACGAACGAACTTATGAGATAACCCAATAAAAATATTACAACGCATAAAGCGGATATTCCAAAATAACAAATATATTCTTACTAAAATGTCTGAATGTACACCATTGTATTAGTTAATATGTTTGTTCAAAGTGTATAGTTTGGATTATAGCCTCGATGTTACATTAACAACAAGTAAATAAAATAGCAGATGCTCCATAGCTTTCAGGCTATCTCCGGAGTGTGCATGCAATGGCGTCATAAAGATTTGGCAAACATTGCTAAATTAGTTTGGCAGAAAGGATCCGAAGAGACTTCCTACAGTAAGGACAAATTTTGTAGCTGGAGACGCCATTCGCTCATGCGCTACAAAAAGATAAAGGCAATTGTAAATGAATGTGACAAAACATTATATACTATAAGGTAGTATATACATTATTTATTATTCAAATGAAAAATTATCACAATTAAAAGTGAAAAACATCTAAAGCGAACCAGATGTGCAATTATAAAATAAATATATTTTAACACACTCAGTGCTATTTAACAGTAACTTGTTAACTTTGGGCAAGATTCTTCAGAAGCACAGAAGCATAATATTTGTTTTCCCTACGAAGAAAGGCGCTAGTCTAAAATACAAGAAATGATTGCTGTGATAGTGCTTTAGGCTTCTTAATTTTATAATACGATACTAATTGGCTATATATATATATATATATATATATATATATTAACATGTATATTTACTCCGATTTTATATACAGAGTGGAACATTAAGTAAAAAGACTGTTCAATATCTCCAAAAATAAGCGTTGTAGAAAGAAAGTCTTGAATAAAAGTTGCTTAATATTCTGGGTGAAAGTAAATGCGATTAGTCGTGTTTTATTTGGAGGGCGTTGTGATGGTCATTTTAGGGTCAAGTTAAGCTTCTTATAAATGGGAACTTACCTTTTGTATGTCGTTTTCTCATTATACAATGGTTTGTAAAGGGCTGTTTATTTTGTGATGGTAAACAAGGAAACACAATAAAAAGATATTGATTCTCAATTACGAAACGTAACTTCACCCTGAAATGACCATCGATATATGGTCCAGTCGTTCATTGCGCTCTTCGTACACAGTCATTGAAAACTTTAGTTATTATTTGCGTGGTGCAAGAACAATTGCAAAGTGCTTTATATAAATGTTGATTAGTTTTTTATGAGGAGTGAGAAAACAACATAAAAAAGGTAGGTTCTCATTTTAAGAAACTTAAACTGACCCTAAAATGGCCATCACAGCTTCCTCCAAATAAAACAGACTAATGACACTTACTTTCCCCCCATAATATCAAGGAATTTTATTCGATACATTTCTTTCTAAATCGCTTACTTTTGGAAATAATGTACAGTCTCAACTTAAATGGTTCACTCTGTATAATTAAGCATTAAGTCTACAAGTTCTGTTGGATGCATTAGTTATCGTCTCTTGAAATCTTTGCGTCCCATCTGGGTTGCATGAATGTTTAAATCCTACTGAAAATTTCAGCACTTTTGTGGAATTTTACCACTTTATAAAGTTTAGTATTTTAACTGACTTTTCGTATTTGAGTAATACGGATACACAGACTGGCAGACAGACACAGGAACGGATATCTTTTACAAAAATGCTTTTATGGGTTCAGGGCGCCTCGTAACATGCATTTGAGGTGAAATCCTGATATCAAAGTTTTGGGTGAATACAATAATTCCTCCACCAAATTCACAAACAAATGACACCAAAGTCATTAGTAGTCTTGCTCTGCAGTGCTTTGGTGTCCAGCAATATTCATTTTGTAATACAATGCAATTGTCCAGGTTATGTTGGTCCACATCCTTTTCTATATTGGATCATAAAATGCATTTAGACAATGTGAAGATGTTGATACTATGCAGGTTTCTGTCTAGGCAGCCAAGTCCTGTTATGAGCCTGAATTTTGCGACTACTGTGGTAGATGTGGTATGGTTTCTGGATTTTGCAACAGGCATTCCCATATTTTCTTTCTGCTGCTGCTGCTCGGAGTCTAGTGTTGTTTGTTGCTCGAATTGCTTCTTTTATGGGATGTTTTACTGAAGTGTACGATTTGGATATAGAGACTGGTAATTGTTTTATGAAAGATCCTTTCTTCGCCAGGAAATCTGCTGCTTCATTGCCAGGGGTTCCATGGTGGGAGGGTATACTGGAATTGGGAAGTTGGGAAATAATACTGTTGAATTCTTTTGTGCCAATGGATCTTGGCCAATAGACAGCTCTTATAACTGCTCTGGTGTCTGCTTTTATGGATATTGTTACATCATTTCAACAGTACTGAAAATACAACAAATAGCATGGTACTCCTAGTTCGTACGTTGGAAATGTTTATTTCTTATTAACTGATTACTAGAGGGCAGATTGGAGTGACCTGGTTCGTTACCGATGCAGAGAGTGTAATGTCTTGACACGTGTACCCTGGGTACGGACGGTGGGTAAAGAAGTATACCGTAGTAGACATGATGCACCTCTTCGCTTCGTAAACAGAGTAACAAATACATCACTGATAGAGTCTATTAGTCGTATGCACCAGTGATGTCGAAAGGAGTTTCTCACGATATAGAATTTAAGTGAGAGACGGAGAACGTTCACTTTCAACAATCTCCGCATGTTCTTTGATACAATCTATACGAGCACTACAGGCCCGCGCCCGTTGTTTACATCTGGACTTACCCACTCCTTCAATGTAGACAGACTACAGTACAAGGTAAGTTAAACTCAACAATACACGCTGATCGGCTCCTTATTGATTATAATCAATTATTATAATTATCCTCCTCTTACTTATACCCCTAGGGTGTAGGCTGTGCTTATCGGAGGGGAGATACCTCGTGCACTGCGAACAGTTTGATCTGTTGTGGCTAACCCCCCCGGAATGAGGTGAAAAAGCCGGGAGGTACAGGATCCGCAGACAGACCGGCCTACAGAGGCGCAGAAGTCCCTAAAGCTTCTAGTTTGAACACCCACGCATCAATGAGTGGCGAGAATCCCAAAAGGGAAAGCAACGACTCTAATGATCGAGACAGCTCACTCTGACGTTCATGGGGAGAAATTTTCCAACTATTTTTCCGGCACTGCTAGCACCTCAGGACATGATAGCACACCTGAAACGTGAAACGTAGATGAAATGGGAAAGGAGAAATCGTGATAGAATACAGCACCCCAACATTCGCCTTGGCAAGGGGAAAACCACGAAAAACCCATGGTCAGAATGGGTAATCACCACGAATCGAACCGAGACTCTAGAATTCAGGCCACAGAAGTTGCCACCTGAGTCATCCCCGTACTTATACCCCTGAGGACTTAAAAGCCAATGTTTTGTGTCAGTAGTCTGTTGAGGAGCAAGCAAACTTCAGACTGAGTCTAGATCAAAGATTTTCAGGATGGGTGATCAGCCCAATGCCAGAGACGTTTACATAGAGGGCAATAGGGATGATGATTTTCTGATGCAAATATTTATAACTGATGTGCTGTTATCCATCTGTCTCTCAGTATTTGTTTGAACCCCAATAAGAAGGCGTCAAAAATAAATATTTTGTCTGCGTCTTTCTTCTGTCTGCCACACCAAATAAGGAGGCTAGGATATAAGAATTTCTTTACTTTTGAATTTTCATATTGATCGCCGGAAATGAAGTACTTCTGTTTTAGGATTAGTTAGAGAAATCGAGAGACATGGAGAAGAGAAAGCAGCCGCGGCATAATATGTTCTGGAAAACTTTCTCAATTCAATCATGCAAATTCCTCGACAGAGTCACCAGGTTTCGCATTTCTCGGAAAAGTTCATTTTCTGAAGAAAGACGATTTCTGCTTTCCGCATAATTTTTTCTCTGCTACCCATTATCTTCTTTCCTTCCTTTTTCTTTCAGTAGCTTCATTATAATACTCATCCTCCGTTCTAAAACAAAGAAGATAAAACAAAAGGGGGAAGGCGACGTTTAATCCTGATGGCGCATTGTTAGGTTACCATTGATCACACTTAATATGGTTTTTGGGTTTCATATCATATATGCGATTAAGTGGGAAACAGCAAACTACTTATGTAATCGAGAAAATTAAATTGTAGAGTAGTCTACAAGTAACGAGTTTATTTAGCAGGAGATGTTGCCTTGACAAAGTCATTTGGCCCACCCACCCTTTTTAGTGTCATAGCAGAAACTGGATGCATTTTGAGGTAAGTTCTACCAACTTAGCAACAAAAGATAAGAATACACGCTAACGTGGATCAGATCCTGCGGCTACGCCCTGTCATCGCTTACCCCTCTTCTTACAAAAAACCTCCCTCGACTACGCTTTGCGGCATAGGGCTCTCAATCCCTCGACTAAGCTTTGCAGCTTAGGGACCCTGGAAGTGTACCTTCGGCTATGTTTGATTATGCAATGTTGGCAGTGAAGCACAACACAAGCAAAGCTCCCATAATGCCTCTGTGGGATGCGTGTGATTGACTGTGTGACGCGTTAATGGGGGACATAGGTGGCTGTAAGGAACATAATTATGTTACTTATGCTGTATTAACCGCCAGACTGCTATGAGAAGTCCAGCTGGACTCTGGTGTTAAGATTTTGAGTTTTTATAAGTAAAATATATAATTTAGAGTTTTTGAAACTTTGCAATGTGTTACAAATATAGTCAGCTTTGTTGCCATAAAATAGTTCCGGAAAATGTTCATTAAATACAATTGTAAAAAATAAAATACCACTTGGGGTCTACTTGGACCCCTTATAGCAGTTCAGATCTCATAAAATCTTCTGCATTTTTAGAGATTTATGTTCTCCTTGTGTTTTCGGTTATTTTTTTAATTTGTTATTGTCACTTTAACATTAAAGTTGTAATGCGAATACAATAAATTTTAAAAATTAAAACATTTTGAAACAAATTAAAATTTTGATTATATAACATTATACAATGTCATTTCTTTTAAAAACTTTACTGTGTTATGACAGAAGGTTGGATCACTCAAGACCATCGAGAGGTTAGCAGGAATACCACACTGAAGCCGATGAACATCGTAGATAGGACACTCTGCAACTATATGCTGAACCGTGAGAATGGAGTGACATGTAGGCTGATGATCTTTTCCAAGGAGTTATGAAAGGGTAATTGCAGTATGTCGGATACGTAGCCTGGTGAACAGGTACTTTTCACCAGGCTACGTATCGGTAGCATGTGTTGTTGGCTACCTTTTATTTTTCAGTTATTCTAGCATATATTCTTGGTTTGAGATCGTATGGAAACAGGTTCAGTACTCTCCTAGTGTGCATTGTAAGGTGCAGTCATGTCGAAACGGAAAGTTGAAACTTTTAAAAGGCTGATATCAGTTATGTCCCAAGAAGAATTATAGAAAAACTAGAACAAAGTGTGACAGTTGCAAGAAATTCATTTGCGATATCCACTATAAGAAAATGCAAGAGGGTAGTGTGTTTTGGATGTTACACTTAGTGAATATGAATTGTAAAACTCCATGTAAAAAACTTAAACGGTACTGGTAGTTCATTATAAAAATGCTAAAATGCAGCTATGAATTCCAGTAAAAAATAGAACATAAAATATGTGAAAAGTAAAAAATCTGATGTATTACTCTCACATGACTTTCTCTATTCTTGTACAAACTATTTTTTATTCTCCATATGCTTCATGTTAATTGAGATATCGAGATGTTCATCTTACTGCTAATTTTCTTGTAGATGCAAGGGGAATTGGTAGGATTTAAGTCATTGTCAAATATTTTAAGAACTGGTTGCTATGTGCATTCTCATTGCATTATCAGGATAAAAAAATGAATATCGAATTCCCACTTGAGAAAAAGTATAAGTATTGGAAAATGTAAGGGAATAATAAGCAATATCTCGAAAATGCTCCACTCAACAAAAAAATGTATATGACATAAGTTGTGTATTTTAGCGTGATGTACGTTTTTTGTGTAGTAAACGTTTGTCTATCTCTTATGGTTTACCAGTTATGCAAAAGTCGTTCCCAATGAAGAATACTTTTGGAGACATTCCCAGAAAATTCGAGATATACATTTTATTTGTCATGAAAGTATCTTAAATATATGATATTTTAATCAAAATTGTTAGTCATTTTTCAGAAAATTAAAACTTTCGAAAAATGTTCCATGTAAAGGGTAATCTGGTGTGGGGGAATTTTCTTGAAAACCTTCATGTCGCATCTCTGGAAGATACTGAACCTAATTACTAAGTTTGGTGTTTATCCGACTGTTCGTTTTTTACTTATGCTGTTCACAGACAGACACACAGACACGCACACGGACATGTTTCCAAAAATGCTTTTTTTGGATTTAGGAGGCCTCAGAACTTGTATTTCCGGTGAAATCTCGGTATCGAATTTTTTAATGAAATGCAATACCTCTCCTACTTACTATACGTGGCAGAGAAAGTAAAAATGAAAAAAATTATTTCATCTAATGCGATATTTATGATATGTAAAAATAATATTGTAATTAGTAATTCAGTTGATTGTTTTAAAATGATAATTGTTGGTAAAAATGTTGAGACGTCAGAACTTGTTGATTTAAAATGATTTATTTGTTCTAAGTAGAAAATATAATAATTATATTGCGTTAATTCGAGATTTCTGCCTGTGGTCCATATAGTTTAGGAGGTACAAAAGCAATCTGAAGGTTAAAGTATGCTAACATGTGTTTATTATATTTGTTCCATCATCCGAAGGAATATAAGATTCATTCAGAGCAACAGTGTCAGGAGTATAGAACCCGGGCCTATTCTTACGTATCGTATAATGATCGGTGTTTGATCTACATTATTGCTCTTACGCCTAAGCCAAGTAAGGAAATTAGTTCACCAGATGCAATTATTGTGGCAGTGAGGGGTCGGGAATGATGCCGCTCTTTTGATTCCCACCTGACCTTCTGATGGCCTCTGGTTGTAAGTCCGCCAGCTGCTCTCTCGTACTGGAAGATGCTGTAAATCAAGCCTATCTCAGGAATGAGCGCTGGCAATGATATAACCACGTGTTCGATTATTACCTGAACTTTAATAAAAGTAAAAAAGTAAAAGCTGCTAGAAAGGTTATTTTCCAAATTTAGGTATAAGATTACTCCTTTTTCCCATGCCCGCTATGAGCATAAATTTGTGGGAAGCTAATTCCACCCTTCATACAATGTTCAGCGTCTCGCTGCCTAAGAATCGGAATCACAATGTGGGCTGGTGGTCAAAATTCCGCTTATTATACGAAAAAGCTGAAGCGCAGTTCGCGCCGGTAATTGCAATTATTATTTTTCGAGCGAGGTGGCGCTGAGATAACGCGTCTGACTCACACTCAAGAAGTGCCGGGATTGATTCCGGCAGCGTTGCAGGGAAAACGATGCTCTCGGAACTTTCTCCGTCCTTTGGCTTTAGACGGTTGCCGGGGTAAATGTACTGCCCTTTCGGTGCGGGGTGTTAGATCCTCTTTGTGGGGCGGAGGTCCTTGCTCTGCCTATTGGAAACGACTCAATCTGGAAACTGTAGGGACCCTGTCATTGCTGTGCCATTTCTAATAGTTCCGGTCGCCCGGTGTCTCTCCTCATTCCTTCCTCCCTTACGGAAGCGCCCCTTTGTGGTACGGGTACAGTATCCTCACTGGAGCAGTGCCGAGTCCGCTCCGATAATTAGTGAAAAAAAACATCTATTTTGTTTGGTGCTTTACTTATCGTTGTATGAGTTCAGTAACTTGTATTTCTATCCAATGATTATTTTGCAATGTTCTATAAATGAAATTATACTTTGTTACATGTATACACTCTTATTTACAATATTTCTGTTATTTACATACGTTCTTCTTTCTTAACTATTTCCCTTTTTAATATACATTCTTTGCTATTAGTTTACCTAAAATATCTTTGTTACGTGTATAGGAAACTTTAGAGTTGCAGGTATTCATATGCAGGGAAGGCAAACTTTTTCTTATCGTTAATTACATTCCTTATAATTACGTAATGATTGTTGAGTATGGGGTGGGTGTTATCTACATGACATTTTTTAAAAATTGTGTCATTTTTGCAGCTCCTTTAATGTTTACCTAAATGAAATCAGATGCGTCTCATTTCAGTGGGCACCGAGCTAATTTGAGTAATATTCCACTCTTTCCGTGCACTACCTCAGCAGATCTGAATCGTTACGGGATGTTGAATAAAAATTAGGTGAAAACAACATAAATGAGAGAAGAAAGAACAGATACTTAAAATTTCAAAGTTGACGACTTAAAATGTGAGCAAATTTAAATGAAAGACATTGATGGGATGATTAGTGCCTCTGAAAGAAGCCTTACACGCAGGCTCAGGAACTCATTGTACCTCATATTCTGGCATTACTCTAGTTCAGTGGTCCGAATAAAACGGACCATGTCCTTGATATCTGCCAGTTTTATATCCTTAGATTCCAAAACAAAGGACCCTGAGGAAACATATCTATGCATTTGTATTGTATATGCTCCGATGTCTCAAATTCCTTCTTACATTTTCTATATAAAGGGTTCTGTACAAGACCCATTATGCATAAATGTCTGCGCAGAGTGTTGTGAACTGTAAGATAGCCCATAACCCCTTTGTTATTAGCTCCAGATAAATTCAAGATGAACTCGCTCTCCGCTCAGACCCGGATATAAACTCGTGGGCCTGCTTGGTAGTGATTTGCTTACTCCAGATCTCAAGATGAGTCCTCGCCGTGTGCTGGGTTATGTCATACTTGACATTTCTAGTAAACACTCCGCAAAAGGGGTCGGCCCCAATAAAATCGAACCCCAATCCCTCCTAGAGCATTTGCCATCTCATTACCTCTAATACCAGCATGCCCCGGTACCCAAACAAGTGTAACCGGGCAGCTGGTACATAGTCTATCCAACATCATCTGGCATTACCACACCAGTCTGGATGTGGTTTTAACCTACTATCCGAGCAGATGCGCGCATCCGTTCGTCCGCATGGTATAGTGTAAATACGCAAAGATCGCAAAGACCTCAGCCTGGAAAACCATGACCAATCGCCCAAGGGGAATGAGAAACCTGGTTCTAGGGATAGGCTCTAGACTCCGTCCTGCCCCCGAGGCGGGAGCCGTCCGTTAACCACCTGCCTTGGGGAGAAACCCGGTCCCTGGGTCCCACTCTTCTGTGGAAGGTATCACCACAGAAAAGGTTGGACTTAGGTTATACTAGTCCCCATCAGGTCCCGATCATAATTTTCTGTAATCCAGAAGGGATCAGTAAGTGCTCTTTGTGGGATAGCTTAAAACACGAAAGACATCAAACATTTCAGAAATAATTAAAAACATTCGTTTTCCTTTCTTTTCAAATAAACTGCTAAACTTACCAGCAGGTTCCTTGTTCCTGCAGTAAGATTTCGTTCCTTGTTTTCCTGTTTTACAAAATGTTGACAGTAAAAACGAATTCACTAGTTAATAGAGTTTTAGAGTAATTCGTGGATGCCAATCAGATACTCAAGCTGTAACATCTATGGCCGCCATTCGGCAGGTCCGGGTTTGATCTCCGACTATCGCTCACTCTGACCCATGGAATTTTCTGAGGAATGTTGGACTTTCTTTCATTCCCTGAATTTTCTGTCCCTCCATTTCATCCCATTAATGATTTATTCATGCTTTACCCGGTTTGATCTTTTTCAGCGTTGGAAGTGTTGCGATGGTGTTTCCGTGCAGCGTGGGAAGGGAAAAAGATACTGTCTGAACTTTCTCCGTCCGTCTGCTTTCGGGTGGTTTCCGGGGTATAAAGAGCCCCCTTTTGGGGGATGTTGGACCATATGTGGGACGGGATCCCCTGTCTGCCATTCCACCAGCCGGGGCGTTTATATCTGGAAACTGTAAATACCCTATCATTGCTGTGCCGTCACTCCTGGTTCCGGCCGTCTGGTGTCTCCCTTCACCTCATCCCTTGCTCTCGAGACGCCCTCTCATGGGTGTGGTACAGTATCCTCATTCCTGGATTGGTGCCGAATCCCCTCCGCTTCACGTAATAGCAGGGAAATTAAAGATATTGTATCTTTGTTAGAATTAACTTTGTGCCCATTGAGTGACACGAAGAGTTAATTTAGAACTGTACAAACCTGTTATGTGACGAATATTTACTCTGAAATGCAACAGCGATATATAGTCGGAGGGAGATCAAATTGGATGCAATCGGCAATTTAGCCAACTGCAATACTCCCGTTGTTTTTGACTCGAGGCACTGGTGAATTATAAATCGCAGCAATTAAAACTTAATTCAGGTTTGCGACCATAATGATCACACTTTTACCTGACTGATGCATTATTCTTTCTATTCATTATGAAAGAGTCGTTTGAATGTAACTGTTGCTAACATTTCACAGCTCTGATAAGTGATAGCTACAGCTTTTGGTTTACCCCAGTACCTCTCCGCACACACTTCTTTGTCATAACAAGTGGCGAACCTTTGTCTTCATTCATTGTCACAGCGACAAACACTTAACGCTATATATAGAGTGCTTCCCAGCTTCTAAAGCATACTCAGGAATCTAACCCTACAGTACCAGGAATTACCTCCGTTTTATCCTCCATTCAAATCACACTACATATTATTTCCAAGGATTAACTAATATATGTCATTGTTTCGCTAATGTGTGTGTATTATATACTATATAAACAGTAACATTTATATGCAAATCTTTTATCTTGAAGCGCTTATTAATGCTAAGCCATACTAAAACCACAAATCCAAGGGTGTGGACAATAATTCACATATATTATAAATGCATTGTATTACGAATAATTATTTGTTTGAAAATAGCATTTTGATGATAATATTTGCATAAAGCATTTTTATTGTGAAAGGTCATTTAAAATGTATTAATTGTAAATGAGAGAAAAATGAATAATGTCAAAAGTGAACTACGCTATAAGAAACGAAACAAAAATATTGCATTTGCAACAAAGCAAATATTGCAAAATCTAATTAAAATAACAAAATAAAGACTCTGTACTGGAATGATTTAAAATTAATTAGAATTGTAGATATGTTATTTGTACTACCATATGATTTATTTAAGTGCAAGAAATTGTGAATTAAATGTATTTATTTCGTTATGGTTAGCAACAAAACACAAAAAAGTAAACGTTCAACTTTTTAGAGAACAGCTAAAACAGTTTCTGAAGAAGACGTTTTCTAAAAAGTCAAAATCTTACATCGATTTGCATAGCAAATTACATAGTATTGCATACAATAAGGGATAAATAATTTACTGTTCAACTACAAAAAAGCCAACAAGAATTATTATAAAAATGTAAGTAAAAATCATATTCAGAAAGATTATTCATCGTATAAGCATTCATGCTGCAAGTGAAATAAAATTAACTTATTAGTGAAATTAAATTATTACAGTTATTATCTATCTTAATTCATAAACACGACAGTACACACTAGAGAACAGTCAGTTGCTATAAACTGAGCTATGCATATTTTAGATAATTTAAAATACACCAGATAAATAAAATAATACAAAGTGTTAGAAAACTTATTACAAGTAACACACGCCGTGTATACTCCGACAATAACTGAGTAAAGTAAATTTAGGCCAAGAATCACTTCTGCCAAGCCTGCAGATAACTATAATACCAACTGGTTTAATCATCTCGGTAAACTCAAATCGAGCAACTGCAAGTTACAGCATCCGAGGCTACAGATCATCGAGAACTAGGATCCAGAGATCAACCCACTCACTTCGGAATTGTAAGAGGCACATAAACCATTTCAATCTGATTCTATAGTTTTGATTACTGGTGCCAACAATATAAATTCAGTCAAGATTACAAAATATTCATTAAGACTGAAAACTATACTATGGAGAGATTAAATTACAGAATTAATTTTTTATTATATGTATATTTGGACTATAATGATAACTTTTATCGAGCGGGATGGCTCAGGCGGTAAAGTCTGTGGCCTGCATTCAGGAGGTCCCGGGTTCAAATTCCGTGGGCCGACCAATCTCTGAGGATTTTTCATGGTTTTCCTCAGTCGCCAAGGTAAATACCGGATTGGATATTTAATACCACGACCCAAAGTTACATCTTAAGTCTAAAACAATAATTAAATAAAAAATAAGTGGTAATAGCGAATGCAGTTAGAGTGGCACCCTAACGCCATCTGCACGGCATGAAGCAGGGGTTACAGGGATGAGACCTTGAAGACTAACTTTCCTGCTTTCTGTGTGAGGGCGGCGGTTAGACTGGACGGCACTCTAATGCCATCTGCGCGGCATGAAGCAGGGGTTATAGGGATGAGACCTAGAAGGCTAACTGTCTGCCTTTCTTTATGAGGGCGGCGGTTAGACTGGACGGCACCCTAATGCCATCTGCACAGCATGAATCAGGGGTTACAGGGATGAAACTTAGAAGGCTAGCTGTCCATCACATATCATTCTAAGTGATATTCACCAACAGGTCCGTCGCGATATGACCAAGGATTTAAAACGACGTAAAATAAAATAGAATAAAAAAATGATAAGTTTAGTAAATTTTTATCACGTTATATTTAACACATTTTAAATTATTTTTAAAGGATAGTGTTTATAATAAACTTCTCTTCATGGTGTTACTGTATTCTTATAATATTATTACTTGTGATGTTTGTGTATGTGTGTTTACTTCATGTGAAGCCATCTTGTGACGTCATTCATTTGTTCGGTTTGTAGCTCCATCTAGTGTTAGCAATTTGTGGTAGTATTAGTGTTTGAAAGAATTTTAATTTTTGTTTACTGTCCTCCGGCTAGCTATTATTTCTCGGTCGAACATGTCTCTTGATCAGGGTGTGTAAACGGAAAGGAATCTTTTATCCAAATATAACACTGATGAAGAAATTTGTTTTACACATTTATTGTCGAACACGTTAACTATCACATTTATACATTGATCTTAACACTCGCCAAACTGAAACTGTTATAATAACTTCTTACTGATCACTTTTAATCCACGTACTTCAACCTTTTGTATAATTAACCTTATGTAAGGTTATGAATAGATTATTCATAATTCTGCTGCGCGTAACTTGTGAATCGATACCCGACGTTTGCCGTACAAATACTTTCGACGAATTGACTGACTGAAGACGACGTGTAGTGTACACAGATTTTTGATGAACTGAACTTTACTTCTAACCTACTGCTTTTATACCCATACACACCGATATGCCTAAAGATTATAACTGAGTTACTATTGGCTAATAAAACGCGCCAGCATTAGCGTCTATTTTTATATCCAATGAAAATTATGAATACATATGCTCTAGGGAAATATTCCAGAAGGTTCTAAACGGAAAAAACGCGCCAACATTACGCAACTTCCTCGTTTCCAATAATGATAAACAGCTCACCCCCCCCCTCGCTGCATTATTGCGCGCTATTATTGACAGTTTCAATAAGGCCGTATAAACTTACTTCTCAACAATAATTACAATCAATAAACATCTCAAATCAATGTCACATAAAAATGCATATTCATATTACAATCATTATTTACATTTAAGTAATTTGTGATACAAATTACTGCATCAATGGTGAGAAACTTTGACTTTCTTACATTCAATACGGTAGCGTAACCTACCTGCATGGTTTGCCTATTTTACTGTATGTATATGCATGTGTTGTATTAAACCCCTAACTTTAATAAAATCATGTTTGGTAGTTGAATTTTACCATGAAGCACAAGAGTACGAACTGTCAGTTATTGATTCCTTTAAGGTCAACAATCAAGAATGGATCACCAAGTCGCGAACAAGATTAATTGTTGTTGACTTACTACTGGAATCACTATGTTCATAAGCTATTAGAAAAGCATTAATTTCATTTTCATGTAATTGATATTTGTATTATCCACTATCGTCAAAAAATGGTATACAATACACAAGCGTTAAGCGCATTAGAGAGTTAACTGTCTCGTATTTTAAAATTCTTCTTCATTCTCCGATGATGCACCTACCGAAGTTATAGTAGTATACTATTGTGCATGCGATTTGATCTCTTTTACGTTTCTTCAATTAAAAAACTCGTGTGTTACATTCACAAACTTTCTCTATACCTTATCGTTTATTAATGGGTATATAAACTATTATTACAAAAGTTAATTTTTACTTTCTCTGCCACGTACCTCGTAGATAGAGAAGGTATTGCATTCCACCCAAAAATTCAATACCGAGATTTCACCGGAAATACATGTTTTGAGACCCCATGAATATAAAAAGCATTTTTAGAAGAAGGTTCATGTGTGTATGTCTGAATGGCATAACTAAAAAAGAAAAAGTCCGCATAAATTCCACACACACTCACCCACCCACCCACACAGACCTTTCTCTAAAATACTTCCTTGAATTCAGGGGCCTCAAAGCATGTATTTCCGGCGAGTTCTCGGTATCGAATGTTTGGATGGAATGTAATACCTTATCTACCTACCAGGGACGTGGTAGAGAAAGTGAAAATGATACTTCAGAAACTATAAACTGTGTAATGTTGTGGCTTGGTTTAAACTTTAGAGAAATATCTAATACACACATTTACTGGCATCATTTATTAAGTGTTCCAGGTTCCTGTTAGTTTTTGCCTTGAGCTTAAGTCTTATTCAGGTTTCTGGTTTTTAAAACCGCTACTGCTTTTGGAGGACTGTGTATGTAGAACCTTGAAATCCTGCGTGTTTTTTATAGTAAACTTATAGTGGATCAGAAATTCTGTCTTAACAATTTTAAAATTTCAAAATGTAAACTTGTTTCAGAATGTTTTTAATGTATCTTAATTGGTAAAAGATTACTGAACCGAGTGTGTTAGTACACACAACTTTTATTTTAATATTTTATTTCTAGAGAAAATGGGTTAAGAATTTAGTGAATTTAACATTGGCGAGATATACTAAATAATTCAAACTAAAATTAATCATTCAATTATCATATTAATTTGTGTGGATAATAGGTTACTGATTTTTTGATCCAAAGGGAGGGCTGCCGTAGTGCGAGCGCTGCGGACCCTGAGCACTCGTGGTACTATAAGTACGCCGGGCCAAACGTCGGAGCCCCACCCGAAGGGGTATCGTTTGGAATGGGTTGGACTCGGCGGGACAGTGGTTCCCGAGAACCGTGAGAAATTGGGTACGTCTGTGCGGGTTTCCGTACAGGCGGGGTTGTGAAACGCCTTAATGTCCTCCGGTACCGACTTGGATAGCCGATAGATGGCATGCTAGACTGCTGTCGACCCTACCAAGGTTTCTGGTAGCCACCCCCTGGGATAAAGCGCGTAATTGGCGTATCCACTTTCATCCTCGCGTAAGCGGGGGGCCTTTTTAGACTTTAGGAATTGGCCTCATGTGAAATACCCACTGGAGGAGAGCCACACGGTTGGCGCCGCCCTGGGCTAGGAGGGGAGCTTGAGCTTCGGCTCTCGCCCTGGTAGACCTTCGCTTAACGTGTACTATACTGCATCTATAATTTTACTGCAGTTTTTTTCTGAGAATTATATTAAATTTTAGGTAAGGTAGAGAACTGGTACAAGGATAGCCTTTGAGACCTGCCTGAGGATGATACATTTAAATCAACTAAATTCCTATTTCCAGAGTTATATGCTCTTATGCAGACTTTGTCGTGGTTCAATCTTTTGCATTATATACAATTTACAGATCCATATAGTGTAACTTTTTTATTCTTGTAGAAATAGTGTATCTCCGAGCTGTGTATTTTCTTTTATCTTCATTTTCCATAACTTTATGACACATCCTTTTATTTATCAAATATGTTGCGAGTAATTGGTGCTATTAACACTAAATACTTATCTGACTAATTATTCAATTGAATTCTATAGAATTCTTCGTATAAACGTTCTGTCTTTTACTTTTGTGTGTCAAGGCAATTTGTTTCGCCCATGAAGTCCTTAATTGGGTTTTAATCTTTTGCATGGTAGTCCTTAGATTTCGAAACTCCTCATAATAATTTTCATCGAAACCTATGTTGGTATGGTTACTCTTATAATTTTCAGCCATCTGATAAAACCAGTAACTCCGGTTAACATATCACAAAAATTTTGCAAGGGCTGAATAATTTGGTAATCATATTAACGTTTTAGATACCTATTCAACTATTTAAGGAAATATGTGTTAATTCATATGACCTCCTCCACCTGCTTTAATTTATTTTTATATAATTTCCTCACGTCATTCTTACGGAAGCTTATTTTTCTTTCTACTTCTAGTTAAAAACATTATTACAAGTTTCGTTGCAGGCAAAATAGGGATACAGGAAACGCAGGTACAGTAAGAAGTTTAAAAGCAGGTCACAATATGCTGGCATTAAAATTCCTTATTCTTTCCATAACAACTGAATAGCTTTAAAAGATGACTGAAGTATTGAAAAGCTCATAGCAATAATAATGGATATCTAGGAAATGACTGATCAAAAAATAAGCTTAATTTGTATATGTATGTTTTTAAGGATTCAACATTTTTGTGGTATATTTTGTTTTTTCTTATTTCTTAAGGTTTACCAATTATACCAAGACATACAAAATTCCTTCCGAATAATTTTCCTGTATAACTTCAAGATGTACATTTCATTTGCCATGTAATTATCTTAAATAAATCTTATTTTAATCGAAATCGTTAGAGACATTTTGAAAAAATAAAAAATTTCGAAAAATGTTTCATATAAGGGATACTTTAAGGTAGGGGGATTTTGTTTAAAATCTTTCTGTCGTATCTTTGAAATGTACTTAACTTAGTTATCAATTTTGGTGTTTATCTCACACGCAAAGACCTTTTTCTAAAAATCCGTTTTTATGGCTACAGAGGAACTAAAAACGTTTCCGGTAAAATCTCTATGTAGAATTTTTGGGCGGGATACAATACTTCCTCTACCTATTAGACGCAGAAGATAGTAGAGCTTATACAAAATTCAGCGAGTGCTTATATGACACACAACTGTAATGAATCTATTCTAATAGACCATGCTTAGCCTCACACTTGTGCATCTGTGGAACCGAGCGAGATGGCTCCCCGGTAACGTGTGAGGCTCGCATTCGGGAGCTTCCAGGTTCGATTCCCGGTGGCCGCTCACTCTGGCTTTCGTTTTTTTGTGATTTTCCCTGGTTGACATAGGTATATTCTACCATGGATTTTCTCCCTCCCCAATTTCCTCTCATTTCATTTCCCTTTCATGTTTCAGGTTGACACCGGGGCTGTGTTTCGGTTGGTGTTGGGCAGATGTCGCAGGGTCTTGCGATTTGAAACGACTTCTCGGCCTTGCTAGAGGGAAGCCTGTCGAGCCTCCACTGCTGGGTCGTGTTTCTCCGCTCCCACTAGAAGGGAGCGACCCTCCTGTGGCCGGGTGGTCAAGTCTAGTAGACTGTTACGTGTCTGTCGACTTGCGCCGGCCTCGCTCTGCAATCCATACGCCTCCTGCTGTTCCCTCACTTCGTCCATTTCTCCCAGGGTTGTACGCAGAAAAGATCCATTGGGGATCGAGATGAGGTGCTTTGTGTCCTATCCTATCCTATCCTATCCTATGCCTGTATGAAATGTACACTACAACAGGTTTGCTTATCTATCTCCTAAAATTTTGCTTTGTTTTGGTCGACAAGGACCATTAACTAACAGGATGACATATTTATATGAAATTCACACACACACGCTCTCTAAGGATGATAGGGAATTATCCTACCTAAAGAAACATTTCCATCCTCCAACAGGGAATCCAAGCCAACCCTTTGGAAGCTAACCACCTGACCCGACCAGAGATGCTGTCTCAAACTTTATTGCAATATTAAGAAGCACGAGGCAGGAGCAAAAGTTCCCAGCGTTCGGCCACTCCAGTTAACTGAGAGATACGATTACGGAGTGGCTTCTGCATTGCCAAACAAGAATCCTGTTTACACGTTCGAGCCGGATACACAGTTTCCATGGCAACCGTTACTCAACTCTAAGTAAACAGGCTGTTATTAACCGCAATAAGCTGCTGGCTGAGCTGGAACGTTTCACATGTGAAACACAATGCGCAGTACACATACTCGGAAGAAACTAGCTAGCTGTTCCCAGCGTAAAATATGCCGCTCCGTTTTGTTTTCTGGGTTGTACAATGCAGGCACTTCTAAGAGAAATAAACCGGAGTTTTATTATGCTAGTGCTACGAGATTGTTCATATGCGAGAAAGCATGTGTTCTCCATTATAGATGCCGTCTAGTCACAAGACTGTTTCTTTTTAATATTCTGTTTAGGCACTTTGTTAATTAAAATTGTTGTGTTACATTTACATGACTTTCCATCTACTATCATATATTTTTATATACCTTTTACAAACTTCTAACAAAACCTCATAATATTTCTTTCTACTTCATATTAATCAAGAAAAGTAATTTTCAGAAATAATTTCATTTTACGTTTCGTTATAGATACAGGCGAGAAATAGGAAACCGAATCGACAGTAAAAATGTGTAAGATCGTGTTGCATTGTGCTGACATTGAATTTCCCTACTCTTTTTATGACATCGCGAGAGAGAACTGAATGTCGAAAGCACTTTAAAGGAATGACAAATAAGTTAATTGATTTTTATTTATGGACGCCCTTTAACTGCTCTGATCCTTAGCGTCCCATCCTTTATTGGTCGTGAAAGATCGGAAATTTGTTTAAAGACCTCTTTATGAGGCTTGAGGTTCTTTTACATGCCGTAAATTTACGACATGGGGTCACAGGCTTTACTTACCTTCCAAAATGCTAGCCATTTTTACGCCCAAAAATTCCATTGCCCACCGCCGGGTTTCAATGACTAAGTAGTGAAGAATTTGAAACATTAATAACGGATATCTGGCTCAAACAACAAAGTTTAAACGTCCATAGTTCATCTCACCTACTATATTTGAAGAGATTGATAAGCTAAGCCAATCAAGTTTCAGATCTTGGCGGCACGAGTGGAAATGAGTGAACATGAAAACTCCCCCTCCCTTCTGTAAGTTTGGGTGTCCCTGTTTTAAAAAATCTACATTTTTGTGAAGTATGATTTCGTCTATCATTTAACGTTTACCAGTTATAAAAATTATTCAAAATTCCTTCCCAATGAAGAATTTCCTAGGCTATTTTCTGGAAATTCAAGATATACATTTTATTTGTCATGTAAACATATTCAATATATGGTATATTACTGAAAATTGTTTGAGCAACTTTTGAGAAAATTATATTTTCGAAAAATGTTCCATATAAAGGGTAGTTTGGGGTGGGGGAATTTTCTTGCAAACATCCTTGTCGCATTCTTGGAGGATGCCGAACTTAAATACCAATTTTGGTGTTTCGACATTTCATTTGAGTTATGCTGTTCAGACATACAATCACGGACCTTTTCCTAAAAATGATACTTTTGGGGTTCAAAGGGTCTCAAAAACATATTTCCAGTGAAATCTCCAAAATACTTACTATACGTAGAAAAGTAAGTAAAAATGTGGTGTATCATTCAGGTGCATTTCTTTACCCGCTCTTCTACAAGATTTTCTGACATTATTTCTTGTTAACTGAGATAATTTTAAGGATACAGCAGACTAAAGGGATTTTAATGTTTTTTAAAACGTGGGTCGCTATGTAATGGTTTTAAAATCCCATACTGTGCACGAGTATCAGAAATTTCGCCAATTGAAGAAGATATGTGTTACATTCACATAGCTTTCTCCACCTATTATGGTTTTTTTTACATCCTCTGTAAATTATTCTTACAGATCTTCCACTTCTGTAGTATGGGGGTTGTGTGTCTTACATTCAAGAGGTTCCGAGTTCGAATCTCGCTTACGGTGAATTGCCTGGATAGCGTTTCGGTAAGGGTACCTTAAATAACCGGCAATTCAAATGCAGAAAAAGATGACAGAATGAAAGTGCATAAATTACAAACTTTAAGAGGAAATGTGAACAGTTAGAAATCCTGTAATCCTCCCACCCTTTTTAAGACACTTTCTTAATATACGAAATAAATCGCTAAATGTCAACAAAGTACTCCGTTTTGTTACTACTGGGCAAACGTGGAAGAAAGTGTCAACCTAGGAGCGAAAATAGTGATATATTTACTTCTTCTGCCCTATAACCACACCAGAATAAAAGGTCAGAATATACGCTAACGTGGATCACTGGGATTTTACTTCACAGATCCTGCGTCTACGCCCTGTCGTCGCTACGGGTCTACGCTTTACGGCTTACGGCCCTAAATCTCCTTCGCATTAGGCTTGCTGTGTTTTTCGTTCAGATGTTGGCGGCTCTTTGAACAGCACAGACACAAAGTGCTCACTACGGGCAAAATGTGGAACAAATATTGCCGGTTAGACAAGAAACAAGGTCTCTTATCCGTGAGAAGAGAATGTAGCGAAACTAACCTCTAGGGACGCCTGGCCATTTCACCATTTTTTCTGCCATTTCGTTCATATACCTCCCAATATGACTACCTGGTTAAAGGACGTTACGCTTAAAGCTAAATGTATTGTTACAAAGCCACCTTTCTACCTCCATGTGGAGACAGCTTAATTATACGTTTAGCTATAAGTGCAAGGGTGATAGAGGAAACGGAATCGAAGTCGAAATATTCAAAAGCGGTTCACTATTTGCTGACCCTGAAATCTCATACTATTTCCATGACATTGCGAGAAGCAAGTGAATGGTGACAGGACTTAAAAAAGACGACGAGTTCTAAAGCATTTTAAGCAATTATAATGGATATCTTGGAAGTAATTAATGCCACTAGACCTTATTTGAAATACATTGCGTTCTTTTACGAGACCAACATAGTTTTTGTAGTAAGGCTTTTGCGTACCCTGAAAGTACGACATACAAAATTGTACTAAATTCTTTCGGAATGAAGAGCTCGTCGAAAAATATTCTCAGGAAATACGAGACATACTTACATTTTCCCTGTAAATATCCCACACATGTGGTATTTAAATAAAAATAGTTAATCTGCACTGTTCGGTGCGCATTTACTGTTGTTAATTTTCACATCTAAGATGGAAGTGAGCCTTACAGGAAGCGGGCAGATCGAAAACGAGGTCACGGCCAGACTCACTACAAAGTTGAGGGTGTCACCCCTCAAAAGGGTTTCCTTTAAAGCACCAAAATCAAGTAGAACACACGTTAAAAGAGCAACATATATAAAACTGGGCTTCACACAACATTCAAGACTTCGTTCTTAACAAACTGTTCAAGATAATAGAGGCGCGAGTACCCTTAATTTAAATCAGGACAATCATACATAAATTAATACAAGAGTTAATTACCCCTTAACTGTCAACAGAGCGCCGTTCCACTTCATTTATACATGTAAGAATAATAGAATCAGAATAACAGTTTTCATTACATTAAGACAAAGTTAAAACTCCTTAAAACTAATGAAAACAACCCATGCCTGTGGCTCCGCGTACATATTAAAGGGCTATAACCGGTCTGAAAAGCTCAATAACAACGGGAAAATCCAAGAAATGACACAGGGTCAGAAAAACCCAAGTTTCCGCTGTAATAAAAGTTTTCTAGGCCATAAAACTTACAGGCTCACCCACAGTTGTGGCCGAAGCCACTGTCCAAAGCCAAGTCACATGTGGGAGACAAGCTCAGCCCAGTAATCACCCGACCCCGTGAACCTAGCGCGGTAAGTGGTCGCTAGTGGAACGCGGAGATTACGCCAAAACCTCGCGACGGGAAATGCTGAAACTATTTGCGAGACAAAACAACAGAAAACAAAATCAACAAACGTGAGATTAGCACAGATAAATTTTGGAAAATGTTTCCATGGGGTTTGGTGTTTCCTTGAAACTCTTCATGTCTTATCTTTGGAAGGTAGTGAATTTAAATATACGTCAGCATAGGAGGAGGGCAAGGGCACCAGTCATGCATTAAATTAAATAATTGGGAAAGGAAATTTGGGAGGGATATGGTCCAGGAATTTTAGGGCATCTCCTCGGAATTTGTCAATTATGAGGAATGACGAAAAGGAAAAACTCTCAGTCAGGATGGAGGAACCTATCGGGATTTGAACCGCGTACCAATCACGAGTCTATCTATTAACGATCTTGGTTACATGTGCCTGTTTTTATCGGATAATATACTTTTAAACAGTACGGGCCACATTTGTGAGTTCCACCAGGTTGAAGTAATCGTTGTTTGAAGTCTAATAAAATGCTGTAAGCGCGAGTTGCGGCTGCTCAAGAAATGAACATAACGTTTTACACATATACCACATGCCAAGACCGCATGACACTGATAGTATCTGCTGTTGCACCACTAAGGGTGCGCTGAAGGGCAGTAGTGCGCACCAATAAGTTTTGTAGTGTGAATAATCCTAGACATACATAGCTTGCAGTCCCTTTATTGGTGTAGACGAGAGATATCACATATCCCCCTAACCGTTAGTTTCTGCTAGACTTCCTCTGCATGTCTCCACCAGAATGCCATTTTCAGTATTAAATATACTTAACTATTACTCACAGAGACCGGTAGACACAATTCTTCAAGTGGATGATGATAGTTTAGGAGAAAAAGGGGATTCGATTCACGTCTAAGATACATACTTGCCAAATTCCTGAAATTGAAACTCGTAAAGCCTTCCCTCGTCCAGTAAGCGTAATAATTTTTCGATGACACAAATTTATAATCCCTAAAATGTTCATTGCATAAAATTTACGAATATTATTGTAAAATAAATGCAAATTCCGTTTTATAAGAATCCTTTAATACCTCGCAGTATTAACTACTTCTTCCTGTCACCCATGCTGAAATTCTTCCTGGTATAATAATAAACACGTATTAAGCAAAGAACTTCCCTTCTTAGGCTATACACAGATTTATGTATCCATATTTTACCTTTATAACGTGAACTAAAAAAACTATCACAAAAAATCTAATTGCTACATTCATATGACTGTATCTAACAACTATGGTTATTAGTGAATCAATATGTATATTACAAAAGCTTAATTGTTCATTTACCTCACTTTAATCGAGATAAATGTTTGCAGAAGTAGCCAGGATATAAATGGAGCAGCGTAGTCAAATGTTTAAGAACTGAACGCTATATACTGGCTTTAAATTTTTACCCCCTTTCAATGAAATCGTGTGAAACAAATGAATGTCGACTGGACTTTAAATAATACCAGAGTATTGAAGAATTCGAACCATAAATAACGGATACTTCGGAAGTGACATATCCCACAAAAAAGTTTTTTGAAGTAAATTGCGTGTTTTAAAGCGATCTGCATCTTTAGTGTAATACCCTTTCGTCTAAAGCTTAAAGGTTACCAGTTTTGCAAATTTATGTAAAATTCCTTCCAAAATCAACAAAAAATATAAGATATGCAATTATTTATCTGGAAATGTCTTTAATACACTGTAGGTTAATCAAAATCGTTCGTGCCATTTTTCAGAAAATGAAAAATTTCGAAATATGTTCCATTTAAGGGGTAGTTTGAATTGATATACAATTTTACATGCGCGTGAGGAATACAAAGATGAATTATACTTTCAGCAAAATGGAGGTCTTGCTCACTAAGTTGTGCGAGAGTTTTTAGCCGAAAGGTTTTCCAAACAAATGAATAGAGCGAACGGATTGAAGTAAATTCCACCAAGACACCGGGTTTTACCCCAACGGATTTCTTTCCAAGGGATGCTCTTAAAGATAAAGCTTTTGCAAGATCACGTATTATTGACTTGATACTAGGGAGGCATGCAAATGAATTGGTATAAATATAGAAATGAGTATGTGTTTTGAGTGTCAAAGCAGTCTACATAAGTGTGTAGATGCTTGAAGACCAATAGCTTATGTATTCACATAAGTGATCTAATGTTATATGTTATTTCATAAACCATAAATGAGATCATAACCAGTGCACCAGTGCTCCTGATACTTTACTCACATGTATCATGGAGAAGCATAATCGTGGAAAACGTTCGGATCTAGGACGAGGGCATGGCCAACCAATACAAGGTATAGGACCATCTATTCCTCACACAATATGTACATATAACACGCAAGTCAAGAAATTTTACCCTTAATTGTGTTTTAAACACCTTGTTTTCACTTTTTTATTTATGAACGCTCTTTATCGGTTGTAGTCCTTAGTATCACATCCTATATTGGGCGTGAAAGACCGGTAATTTTGCTCAGAGCCCTCTTTATCAGGCTTGAGGTTCTTTTACGTGCCTTAAATCTACGACACGGGACTATCAGCTTTACTTCCCTTCCAAAGGAAGCCGTGCTATGGATTTTTTCCCGAAAAAATTCATCGCCCTCCGCGACCTCGGGAACTAAAGGTTAGCATGGTAATCACTGCACCACGGAGGACGACACTTTAAACACCAGGCTTTGTACATACGGATACATTACTTTAACAAAAAAAAGCATATAGCGCTTGAGATTAATACATAATTAACGCAAGATACCTCTACAAGCAATCAGATATGCATATATGAACAATGCTTGATAAAATACTAGTGATACTGACTCGGGGAGCAAACAAAAGCTTCAATAGATATGTATATTACGTAACTGCGGCATAACACCAGTCACGCCAACAACTCGTTGCGCCCCACCGGACATACCTTTCAGCATTAAGTAAACAGCCCAAAATACTAGCGCAGAATAAAAATTAAACACCAAACACTGACAATCCGGACCGACTGCATAGGCGTTGAAATAAACTCAGCCGCTTACAAAAACTTAGATGAACTTCAAAATTAATAACGGTTAAATAAAGTCTAAACATCATAATAATTCAAAAACTGCAAATATTATATTAATATATAATTATTGCAATTTATTTGAATGTATTAAATAGGGCTATTTATTAAAATTTTTAACTTCTTTGCAGAGTGTATTAAATTGTTAGTCTTAGCATTAATAGTTAATTGTTAATGTATGTCAAATTTATTTCATACCTGCCTCAACGGGGACTTATGAAAGTTCGGTTCGTTGTAGGCCAGCATGAGGAGGACAGTTGGTAATATATACTTGAAAGGCCTGTAATTCCAGTAAGTAATGTGGCGTTATTTCTTCCTTTCTGTGTATTAATCTTACGTAATGTTGTACTACGATTTTCAGCATCTTAATAACCATAATTTCGTAATTCAGGCTGTATTCAACAAGATGTGTTATTTGTGAACGACTTTGACAAATAAACCCAGAATATAAGACTGACATGCGATTTCAACAAATGCTTTGGGGGCCATTCTTAGTTCTTACTTTTGGTCTGGCCATTACTCATTAGCCATGGTTCAAAAATTCCCTTGTAGCTCTCTATGGTGGTAAAGGTCAGAAGGACAGCTCCAGAACCAGACATACAACCCACAACTACTCATTAATGACGTAGCAAAAACGCTGCAGATTATAACAATTAAAATGAACTGATATATGTTGCAAAACTAAATAAGTAAGTTTAGTCACACGCAGACTAAATAAAACCATAGAAAACGCAAATTTACACTTGAAATATTACAATAAATATATCACCATCTTTAACGAATTACCCTACTCTTTGGAGGACTTACACCCCAATGCCTTGGGTCCAGGAGCAATCAAACCATAGAAAAGCTCATATCCAGGGTGGGTGATCATCCCAATGACGGTGAAGAAGAAGGAAATGAAATGTGATGAAGGAGTGATAGGAAAATTTGCATGTCAAATTATCCAACCCAGCATTCGCCTAGCGACCAGGGGAAACCGCGAAAAAACCTTCGGTAAGATTGGTCGACCCCGAGGGTTTAAACCCAGCACCTTCCGAATGCGGGTCACAGCGTTACCTCCTGAGCTATTCCACTCGATAGACTAAAGACATATGTAAAATTATCATTAGTGGTGCCGCGTAGTCTTTAATTGTTAAAGAAATCTTAAAAAGCGAAATCACAAAATACAACAGACAAAACTCGTAAAAGCCAACATCAAGCCTTTGGAGTTAACAAATCGCGCTCGGCGATTACGCCGTAATAGAACATTTAGCCTTGGATCCGAATACAGCTTTGACGAATTAAAATTCCACTCATTGGCTGAAGAGAAACTGTACTAGCTGAAGCTAGACGGTGGCGCAACGAGCGATGAACAAAATAAACAAAATAAAATACAGTGTCACCGCTGTCGAAGTAAGCACAAAGTATTAAGGCAACGCGCACACGACCGATAGTCGGTCATCGACTATTCTGTTGATTTTACTAGACATCATATTTTCTAATAGAGGCAAGCACACGACATACAAAATAGTCAGTCCGACATAAAGATGAGGCATGTTCCGTTTTCTCGCCTACTGGACCCGATCCTATTGTTGATTTTGACAATGAAACACGTGCATTTAAATGGCTTAGAGCACACGATCTATAGTTTAGTAACTTTAGTAGATGGTTTCTTTCGTGATATGCGGATGAGTTGTTACAATGGATATTAATGTAGGGAGGCTGATTATTTTCTTACTTTAATTATTGTTTTCTTACCTTAATGTCTGACAATCTCTCTCCCATTGATACACATTTTCTCATTATAGTATCTTCATGAGATATTTTTGTTCCCAGTATGCACAGCAGCTCATCAGATGAGCTCTTAGACATACGACGAGAGTTGAAATTCTTAGGATGCTCAAATAAATCCTTTCATAATGTATTATTTTGCTCATTTAAGTATCTGCTGAGAACTAGATGGACCGGAATTGTCGTCTTTTTCTTCTTTGTCGATATCTCAATCGCAATTGATGTGCATTTATCTTCATTCGCGACTCCCACAAACTGACGGTTGTGTGACATTTCCAAAAGTTGTTTGTCGTATGTGCTTATTCCCCAACATTTCAGTTGTCCACCTACTGCCGGTCGTGTGTGCCTCCCTAATTCTTTGTCGAATCGACACAGCAGAAGACTGAAAAACTAGGGAAAAGGTAAGCTTGATTCTTGTGGTTGGCATATTAGTTTGCCAATTGAGAGGTGCTATGTTGAATTCTCAAATAAAGAGGGGGAATTTTCTTACACTACAGACTTAAGACTCTACCTCTGTGGAGTCTGGCAGTATGAATGAGAGTGTGAGAGATTAAAATCTTACAAGACAAACAATACAAAAACTCAAGGATTACAGGAATGAATCGTATTACCACCGAGGAATTATTCACCGTCAAAGCTGTCAATATCACCTAAAATCTGGAACAAAAATTTTAAAAAGTGTAGGCTAATGCAAGTATCGAAAAAATAATTTTAAAAATCTGAGCCTCGGAATACGTATTTCCGGTATAATCTCGGTATCAAATTGTTGGTTGGAATGCAATACCTTCTCTACCTACTATGTACTTGGCAGAGAAGGTAAATACAGTTCAATTATGTGAATTCACAGCTTTATATTGCAGGTCTTCTGGCCACTGTATTATTTCCCTAGGCACCTGTAGTTAAGCGTGTGCAATGTGGGTCAACTTCAGGATGAGCGTCGCTCCCATCGAGGGTTCCTTTAGATAGTGACGCCACAATAAATGTAATTAAAACCAAAATCTAAGAGTACCTGTACACTAAAAATCCTTTTAAAAACCACCAGAACTTTCGCAACTTCATCTTTAAATAAAGTATGCAATAAAAACTCTACGAAAGGAGAAGTCCATTAAACAATCATACTGTTTTCGTTTAATGGAGACAGGGCTCCGTCTTCTATTAAATAAGACAAAATTCTTCAATTTGTATTTTTAAAAGTATTACCATGATAAAGCTGATTCTCTAGAATGTGTGTTTTTTTGCCGAAGGTGTATCATACAATGTCTTTCATGTTTTATGGGAATCATTCACTTTTGCAATGTTAAAGCAGTTATATTATTTTGTTGTAAATATTTCCAATGAAAGTTTTTTAAATGTTTATTGCAAGTTTAAATCAATTTCTAGCTTGGAATCTGGCTTAGTAATGATATAGTTATATAATTTGAATACATTATGCAATAGTTAACTTATATTTTAAAATAATTGTAAAATATAGTCAAGCCTTCATCTAAAATCTTTCTCGTGTGCGTCATAAAAACCATTCCTAGTATTACCCGGTCAAGCCGAGTGCAGTCCTGCACTGGGAGCAGAAAGACAGTGAACTAACGCAATGACGCAATTTAACCCATGCGTACGTCAGGAAATGTTGTACAGTCTGATTTACTCTTTAACATATCGCGTCGTGTTCACAGTTATAATCATAGAACGTCAAGGAAATAGTTATCCATGAGCAAACTCGACATATTATTTGTAATGTTATTACTAGGGCTGCGACATCGGAGTCGCTACAAGGAAAGCGTATAGAGTACGAAGGTAAAGGTGTAGCGATTAGGGCTGACAGTGACCCGCGAAGTATTACGCATGTCTCGTGGACATGCACTTTATTTCTGAAATGTTATTTATAACATATACAGCTGACTTATATAACTGAAATATCTTTATTAAATAATTAATACAAAACGCTACGTCACAATGTGCACATGGATAAGATTTTATGTCAATTTATTGCAATGAATTACAACCTGCAACTTTGTATCCTGTGGTTTACATAACGGAATATCGGCAGAAGTAAAGGCCGCGCATAGTTCTTCGTTAAACATCTGATTTAATGGAGGTGACTCTTGCTGTAGCAATTTATCCTCGCAGCTTGCAGTACAACAATTGTGCGTTTCTATATTGACATGTCTTCGCATATTACTCGCTCTATTATGCGCAGAAACAGTTGTGTTGTTGAACGGTTTGCAATAAACGTTTTCATTAATAATAGAGAAAACATTTTCCCCATACTCCAATATATAGCTTTGCAACGTTGTGGGCTTTCCTTTGACATTTCGTCTACGTGAACACTGTGCGGCGATACACTTGACTCAACTGTACAGGTAACAGTAGACTACAGAACGCCCCTAAACAAAAGTAACGACTCCAATGTCACAGCCCTAGTTATTACGTTTTGTGATGAAGAGAACAAAGAAGGTAAACAGGGTCAGAAAATATCTATTACAAATGCCATTGAACGTGCTAGTTCGCGTTTTCCCAGTTGGATTGTATAGAAGGGCTGGCAGGCCGTTACGCGTGCAAGTGGCACTCTCCAATACAGGACTGCACTCGCCTTGGTGCGATTATAACAGTACAATTCTGTTAGGCAATATCTAGAATGTAAACATTCACGGACTAAGCAAAGGTATTTTTGCTAGCTATAGAAGCCAGCGGGATGATCAGTTGAAACGTGAATCTCAGACAGGTAAGTCCGACGAAGCTAATACACAAGTCTGCATATTAATTAACCGTTTAATTGCCTGCGAGACAAATGTTATATTGCTAACAAATTAACGGGGACAGGAATTTAAAACAAGTATTGCTAAAGAATTGAATAATAATGCACTAGCAGTTTCAGTCGCTTGATAAACCATTGTTTCGTAAAACAAAAAGTGAATGTATACGAGTTCGCTCAAACTTTCCTCCAGCTTTTATTTATCTCGTAATCATTGGTTTTAGGAGTTACATAAATAAACCGTTCCATGCAAACAGCAAAATACATTCCACATATATTTTTAATTCAAAACTGCAAACCAACCTCTCCTGCTTCATACGTATAGTATCTCGCAGCATAACTTCACACTATTTTATCAGTAACTATTAACAGTAATGTACCAGGTGAGATAAAATACGTTAAATTTATTTTGACAACACACATATGGGACATTCCATTTCAAATCGTCCGAAATAGAAGGAAAATCGAGCTTGCTTTTTTAAACGAAACAAACCTTTGTATTTTTAGACAAGCTCGATACATTGCTTTATGCAAACTCTTAAAATTTACATCATATTTTTCAATTAAAATTCCTAAAATTTCTAACTTCAAGCTGCCATAACTCTGAAATATTTAAATATAATTATTTGAATCGAGCTTTATTTTGGTTTTCTAAACTTTAATTTCATACTGATAAGTAAATATATTCTTATTTTTATTTAACTGAAGAAATTTCTATTTGTTTTAATATAGGCGGTTACCGATTAAGAAAAATAATTTTATTGCATATGGTAAGATTCCTAGTTTAAACACAATCGAACATATATTTTACTGCAATGGTTACTGATATGATTTTGTATAAAATAATTAAAGATTAAATTACTTCACGCGCTCATGGTCGCTCTCGCACATTCTGAACTGAGGGTCAAGCAAGCTGCGGTGCATGTGCTTAAAAAATGAGAACGCTTACTAAGCTGTATGTGGCTCTTAGTATTTTCTCATAGATTCAGAGAGCGCTTGGTGATCATCGTGCATCAACCAGTAAATCGCTGCGTTTATTTACCTTTGGAGTTATAACTACGAACACACAAACATAACCACTTTACTAACATTGCCGATTTCTCTTAATGACACTATGGATTATTCTGAATCTAATATTTTAGTTTTATAAAAATCCGTATACGCTTAAAATAAGTGAAAACTGTATACACATTTTTGTGAATATTATAAAAATAATTAGTATATGCTGTGATGACATGAGAATTTTTATCTACAAAATGAGATTCGGTATAATATTCGAAATAAAGGGTTCCGGAGCTATGCGCAATTAAAATTCAACAAAATGAATTAATACGATACATTAATCGTTCAATAACGTGGCAATCGTTGAGACTTAGATACTAATATTTGATAAATATGTTTACTTAGTGGCCCTTATATAATGAAAAGTTACAAACCAAACAAAAGATGGGAGGTTTTTTCCCGTTCGATTTCGCATGAAATACCCCATATACGAATTCAGTTGGAATATCGTATTATACATGTTTAATTATTATTATACAAGGAAATTATTAATAACTGAATATATTGTATCTTACAGTTGGAGTTGCTGACTACCCTATTGTCCCTGTAAGCTTTAGTGCTACCGGGTTCACTCTATATTATTTACCCACCCAAATATTTCCATAGGTCTTGATTAATTTTTCATACCTTTTTTCCTTTTTACCTTTCCTAAATAATTGTCAATCTCCTTAATACTCTTTGATCTTAATTTGAATAATATTTCTCCCATATTTCTTGGTAAGTAAGCCCATTTCTCCAACTTCATTATGTGATAAGACACAAATGGTTTTATTTCATATTTACAAGCGTGAAAATGTCTCACAGCAAACATGACGACATTCCACTCTCTCCTGCACCTTCATACTCACTTTATCTTACACTGCGATTTTTTTCCCTATGGAGTTACGTGAAATAGTGTTCACGCTACTTCTTTAACCAAATAAGCTGAAGAGGTACAACATTGCATGAAAGGCTGAGCAATTTCAGTTCTCAAGATGTATAAAATAAGGTTAACATCGATCAGAAACAACGTATTAAAACGTTTGGGTATATTATTTATCGGTTTTCAGTTACTGCATTTCTCTAGCATTAATGACTACAGACATATATATTGTGAAATCACGACAGTCATTCTCGGATACTATGTGGTTCCAGAGGTAAATTGATTTATTGAGATAACGTAAAACTAAGCAGGGTCGAGTGCAGCAGTGGTTTATATTAGTAAGTAAATATTTAAAAGCCTCTGCCACGCTTAATCGCTACCTCTTATGTGGTTCTAGCATTCCACTTTATGTTTGTCATACTCCCCCTTTTTCTTCCCTCCTGAGCTTGAAACAGACCTGTGTTCATAAGTTAGTGTTTGAGTGGCATAATTTTGCCATAATCTAATACAAAACGGATTCATCCAGAGGCTGGTATGCTTGTAAAGCATGTCTTTTAGTTATTCAGTTGAAATGTTTCTACACTCCTCCTATTTACCCGGTCACCTAGGCCTGACCTTTATTTATAGGATAATGCATGTGTGTCAGACTTGAATTCAAGCCAATAATAGATTGTTTCATGATAAGGAGATTCTGCCAACATTAAATAAAGAAAAACACTTTAGGATGCCAAAAGCGCCTGGACTGTACATACGGTGAGAAATAGTTGGTATTGATGAGGAAATCATTGAGTATAGAGGGAGTTGCCTCTGCAAAACTGAGTGCGATCATGTTGTACAGAATAGTTTAGATTTAAGGGTGGCTTAAGTAAATCTTGCTGTCACAAGGGACAAAGAGGTCGAAAGAGGACAAGTTGTGAATGGCGGCAGAAAGTCTGGCAAGAACAGCGTGGACAGTATCATACTAATTGAATCAGCAGCCACCGGAAACATCCGGGACATGTGTCTCCCGCTGCCTGCCGTCACAGCTATGTCGTAAAATTCTGTCAGTTTTCACCAAATTAACAACGCTTTTTTTGTCATAAACAACAGCTTCTCAGAGCTGCACACATTACAACAAGCCACTTAAAGCATAAAAATGTAATAAAACGCTGTGATATGTGACACTCTGGACAATGTGTAAACCTTTTATGTAGTACACAAGAGGAATGCTTCACTTTTGTCGCGGAAATACAAGTACATAAAGTATGCTAAATGCACAGCAGTCAGAAAGGAACAGCGAAATAACTCTAATTTTGGGAACTTACTTTAAATGTTAAAATGTTGTTTATTTCTAAATTATCTTAGTCGAAGCATGTATATTACTAATATTTATTTGGGGTTTTTATAGCCAGTCTTTCTGTTTGGTTAAATTTCCCTTCGAAGTTTTAGAAATGTGTGTCACTAATTAGGTGATATTTATATAGATATCGTTAAATAACAAAAATGAATAAGTAAGTGACTACATAAAATAACGTATCTGTTTATAATTGGAAATAGCATTTTTTTAAAACATAAAATCAACCTTCAGCACCACAGGGGTAGACGAGGTCAGTAAAGCGTGGATTTGCGCTTCAAATCCCGCCAGGACCACCGCTTCTGCCTGAGATTTTTCCAGATTTTCTTCGGTCTTCGTAACTGGTAAACTTAGACCTGGAACATTTCCTTCCCAAATTTCCTTTACAATTAACATTTCATTTCACATTGGAGCCCACCGCGTGTAGTGCCGTATATAATTACAATGGAGGTTAAACACCATAAAATTTTTGGGGTCAAGATTACAACATAAAGTCTGGAGGTAAATTAAGTCGAAAACAACTTAAATTCTATATAAATTATTAACATGTTGTAAACCTGCTGAATATTTTTTCATAAAACCTGAATATAACAACTTTTATAAAAATTTCTCGTGTATCATATAACAAATTACGAACAAAATTTAAATACAGATGTTTATTTAAATCAACATTAATTTATTTTCAACCTTTTGAGATTGTAATAGAAATGGAAAATTATAAAACCGAAAGAGGCCTATTACTGAAAATCTAACATTCTCGTAACCTAATGTGTATGGCAAAATAACTTTATAGCAGACTTTATAAATACTACAGTTTTTCTGCAAACATTGAGTGAATCTTTTATATCGGAATTTAGAATCATGTAGAATGTTATTGGAATGAGTATGATGGTTATAATTAGAGGGCGGATTAGAGTGATCTGGGCCGTGATTTCAAGTTACCAATGCAGAGAGCATAATGTCTTGGTGTGCCGTACAGACGTACTGGGTAAAGAAATACACTGTAGTGAGCATGATATTTTTCTTAAGCAATGCATAATGTCGTTAAAATATCTGAGTTACACATGCCAAAGGTTACCAACAAAGTGAAAGAAGTATGTGTAAAAATTAAGGAAATAAAAGCCGGAGAAATAAAGATAAAGGTGAACGATAAAGTTCAGAATGTGTTAGAAAAGAATATTGGTTTTTCAACCATGTGTGCTGTGCGAGATGTGTTGCTGCAAAGAGTGACCTTGCCATCCAGAACAAAAAGTGTAAGAAATATATCAGATAGTGATACAATGTGTTATTTGTATGCACCTATTAGCTCTTGGGATGTCGAAAGGATTTCTCACAATATAACTTTTGTTTAAGTGAGAGAGGAACAACGTTTACTTCGAAAACATCTTCATATGCATTCTTGTCTACTGCAATACACAACTGTGTAGTATTCACGTTATATACATGTAAAATATAGCGTTCTATAATTGAATAAAACATTAAGAATCGTCATGTGCAGCATAGTATACGCATTCTTTTGATACAACCCGCACAAGCACAGCAGGCACGCGCCCGTTGTTTACATCTGGAATCACCCTCTCTCCTTCTACGTAAAGAGACTATAGAACAAAGTAAGTTTAAGTTCATAAAAACGGTCACTCTGATCCGTTCCATAGTTATAAGTTAACACAGTCTACTGTGATGCAGCCACGGAGCTCAACATGTAGAGAATATGCATAGGTTTGACAGTTGAGGCGATAATCATGGTAGATGATTCTTTTGGAAAAGTAAATACCTTCCTCCCATTATTTAAAAATTATGGAACATATTTACTTTAATATTTTAATCAAGTGCAATAAATTCTACCATAAGCATGAAGAAGCGAGCAATAATATAAATAAGCAATTATTTTTTAGGTTATAAGCATTTACGCCGGCAGTTTTCATTCCTAAATTGTGTTAACGTCAACTAGGTACATGAATACTTACATTATTATAATTATTTTAATGCGGGTTGAATGCTTATGAAATCAACTTACTGGATCTTTCGGAAACTGGAAGGAGGATAAATCTGGCCTGTTTTTCTTACTAGAAGTAATATCACCGCAAATTTCTCTTTCTTGCCCATATTATTATTATTACTATTATTATTCTTATTATAAATGCACATTTCACATAACACATCTCATAAAATATAAATTAATACAGCTGTTATGTTTACTTAAAACCTTTAAGCTGGTAGCTGGCCACTAGGAGCGATGTAAGCGCAGCAGCTACCAAAAACTTCTCAAACTTCGTGTTTGTAGTATAATAAGCTGTGTCTATACTTTAATTTTTTAAAGGGGAGGTTAAAGTCCCCCTATATGGAAATTTTTTCGAACTTTTTTATTTTCCCAAAATGGTTCTAGCGATCTTGATTAAAGTATCATATGCTTAAATGACAAATTATAGCAAGTGAAATGTATACCTTGAAGTTTCCGGTGATGTGTCCAAAAGCTCTCTTGATTCTGAATGACATTCCCATAACTGGTGAACCGTAAGAAATAGACAAACGTTTACTACACAATAAATGTGAATGTCGTTAAAGCATACAATTTATGTCGCATACATTTTTTTTTTTTGTGTGGAGTGAACCATTTCCGAGGTAATCCTTGTTATTTGTTTGAATTTTCCAATACTTATACTTTTTCTCAAATGGGAGTTTATTATTCTCTTTTTTATGTCCGGGGCGTGCAAAGAGAATGAAATTCTCCGGCTCTTAAAAGATTTTACTATCGCTTAAAGCCTATCTACCATATACCCGTTGCATGTATAAGAAAATTAGCAATAAGGTAGTTTCTGGGAAATTTTTATTCGATTAACATGAAGTAAATGAAGAACACACGTTTGAAAGAATATTTTGTACAAGATTAGAGAAATTCATACCAGTGCAACATATCAGAATGTTTTTTCCTATGAAGTCGTGTCAGAATTGTTGCAGTAACATTTTTTAAATATATGTTTGAAATATAAGTAAAGTATCTACTATAATAGAATATGTATGAAATTAAAGTGGAGATTCCAATTTTTACGACTGCATAAAAATTGTAATTTGTTTAGCAATTTTCATCGGTTAGTCTCAACTCAAAGGCGTTCGTGCAGCGCTGACAATTTCATGTATACGCCTGATCAAGCCGTACACCCGCCATACACATCAGGCGGGGAAGTTGCCGCGTACCTAGGCAACCAAACCTGTTCATTCCTATGCTTTAGTACCTTTTTGATAATGTATAACATGCACAAAGCTCTAGTTACAAGCATTGGCAACTTCTTTGATTGTGTACTCAGGCTCACCAGGCGGGATTTTCGCCCTGTATATACCAAAGAGAAACCAACGCAGGTAAACACGCAATACTTTTAGTGATAATATAAGATACAGACCTGCTTTAATACCACTAATTTTATTACTGTTTAATGGATCAGTAGGCATTCCATTGTCTCTCAGAATGCAACAGCTTCTATCTATTTTGAGTGTTCATTTTCAGTTAATATTTCCCTGTAAAAAGGCCAAACCTTTGAGAAATTATTTTTATTAATAAAAAAGGAATTAAATGTATTATTGATGGTGGTAACAAATACATGTACAGAAAATAAGGGAACTGAGCTACTCTGAAACTGAAATTTATGTTATTGGTTTTTTTTGGAAATGGAATAAAATTGGTAGGGAATGCAAAGGAGTTAAACTGTGGAAGATCTTCTCCGTTTCTATAGACCACACTAGATTTGTGTAAAACAATTTATGGTTCAAAGGCATTCTTAACAGAATTGTTGTAGTGTAAAATGAAGTGTAAAGAACTGAAATGTAAACATCTCGTCTGCTACATTCACGTGACCTTCTCTACTCAATTTTATATACACTTTCCTTACAAAAGCTTATTGTTCTGTCTGCTTCATGTAGCATAAATATTTTATTACACATTTTGCTTTAAGTACGGGAAAATGCGGTAAGATGCAGCCATAATTTAATGTTTTAAAAGCGGGTCGCTATGTGATGGCTTAGAAATTCCGTTAACCTTGCATAAGCACGATAAAAAACGAATAGTGACTTATCACTTGAAAACAGTACAAGTATTTGAAAATTGAAATCTATAACAACCAAAAAGGCTTTAATGTCGCAAAAAAGAAATATTTGACATCTCTTACGGCTTACCAGTTACATTAATAATAAAGTCTTTAAAAATGAAGAGGACTTCACAGGCTATGTCCATAAAATTCAAAATACACATTTTATTTTTCAGGAAAATATCTCAAACATGTGGTATTTTAACCAAAATCGCTAGGGACATTTTTCAGAAGATACAAATCTGATATGGCACTTAACATGACATTCTCTGCACTCTATCGCTTATTAGTCAGTACACAAACGTTCTTACTAACACCTGTTTTTCTATTTAATACGTTTTAATTCAAATAAACATTTAAAGAAATAACTACCTTACACATTTTGTTATAGATATAAAGAGCACAACGATAGTCAAGTTATATAATATTTGCCTTAAAATTCCATACTGCTTCCCTGCAATCGCGAGAAACAACTTAAAATCGATGCGACTTAAAAAGAATAAGTATTGAATAATTCGAGCCTTTAGTAATGGATATCTCAGAAACAGCTTAAGCCACAAAATACTTATTTTAAGTACATTTGCGTTTTAAATAGATCTAAATTATTGTGTGGTGCGGTTTTTTCTATTGCTTAACGTTTGCTATTTGTACATTATACAAAAGTCCTTCCAAGGGAAGAGAATTTACTGGTCAATGTCCAGAAAGTTCAAAATATACATTTTATTTTTCATATATTTTCTAAAAATGTTCGTTATAAAGGATGGTTGGAGTTGGGGAATTTTCCTGAATATCTTCGTGTCGCATCGTTGAAAGATACTGAACTCAAATACCAAGTTTGGTGTTTCTCCGACTTTTCCTTTTTGAGTTATGCTGTTCACAGATACACAACCCCCCAAACACGGTCATATTTAAAAAAATGCTTTATTTGGATTGAGGGGGCCTTAAAAATGTGTTATTCGTTATTGTTGTTTCTCAACTCAAACTATAACCACGCAAATTAAAGGTAGACTATAAATATAAATCAGTTAATAACAAATAAAAATCCGATGTGTTACATTCATCTGACTTTCCCTAACCAATATGGTTTATTTTTATTTAACTTTTACAAACTATCCTTGGAAAAGCTTATTTTTCTATCTACTTCATAGTAATCTAGATAAACATGGGCAGAAATATTTTACAAATTTTGAACGGTAAAATAAGATAGAGGAAACAGAATAGATAATCAAATGTAAAATTTGTCGCTATATGCTGGCCTTGAAATTCTGCACTCTTTTCATTATATTGTGAAAAACAACTGAATGACACCACTTTAAAATAAGTAACGTTTTTGTGGGATCAGCCATTTCCGAGATATCCGTTATTGTTGGTTTCAATGCTGTATTAACATAAACTGTGTGTTTTAAGGACATCTACATTTTATTTTGTAGTACGTTTTTGTCTACTGCTATAGTTTTGAAAACTATATCAAATTCTTTTCCAACGAAGAAGGCATCGCTGTATGTTCCCCGAAAATTCAGTATATAACAAGTGACTGAAACAAGCCGTTCTTTGCAATTTTATGTTTCCCACACACACACACACATATATATATATATGAATAGGTGCAAAATAAGTTACCGCATCACTGCTGTTCAAAGGGGCAGTGCTGGTACAAAGAGTAAGGTCACTGAGGTAGTGTTGCTTCTGTCTTCAAGTTTTTGCGTGGTTACCTGCTTACAGTTCGAGTTAGTCATTCAGACAAAAGGGTAACGTTCACCAATAACGAACACATGGATATGCTCACGATGTGTGTGGATACGCATCAAAATGCAGCTGAGGATACAAGGCTGTGTTCTGAACATTTTCACAATATTTTCTGTCTTCCGCACAGTTTCGTTTTCCTTTTCTTTCTGTCTTTCTTGTTTTAACATACATAAATAATATTAAGAAATGATTATCATTCCAGGTCGAACGTGGGCCTTAGAGGCCCTTACGTCAATTCGTTCGCCAATGCTGGCATGTTTTTGCAGATGATTCTTATGAATAATGTACTAATAGAAGAATAATTTAATTCTAACGCTCGTTTAAGGATACATAAAGATAACAAACATAGAATTTTGTTTAATCCTGTTAACCTTGCAGTACCAACTGATGCCATATAGTTGTACTGATTGAAGATTAATGGTCATGGAACTAAATGACTTAGCACGAATGTTCAGGATTGCGTCAAGCAGCAATCCCAAGTTATTGTTAATGTGCAAATTGCTTGTTAAATAACCGATAACACCCCCTATCTCCGAAGCACATAGGTACTCTCATATTCAAATACCAAACTCTGGGCATACCGTGATATGATTTTTTTAAAGACAACTTTCTGGAGTCAAGCCAAGAATCGAACCCGAAACACCTTATATAGCGAGCATTTTTCTACCGAATAAGCTGTGGGACCAGTAATAGCAGTTAAGTGTTCATTGGTCTTTCATTTAGGCTTTATCTCTGTCATAGTGGAGTCCCTTTATCACTTCTGCTTAGGCAAATCTTTTGACATCCGCGCTCTCCGGTATAAACTAACTTCAACTAAGGACGGTTTGTGTGGACCACCAGTTGTTTTTTATTTTTTCTGCAGGTAACCTGGACATCGTTTACATTTTATTCCAAGTCGTTAAGCGCCGTTTGTGGTAATATAAAAAACAACGAAATGATTTCCATGATTTCCATGTAAATCGTAATTTGGCGTGGGAGATTTACTTGAAAACCTTGGTGTCACATCTTCGGATAATACAAAACTTAAATAATAAGTTTGGTTATTAAGCATCATTTTATTTTTGAAACAACACGCACGCACGCACGCGCGCGCAACACACACACACACACTAATATTTTCCGGAAAATGGTTTTTTGGATTCGTGGGCCTTAAAACATATATTTCCAGTGAACGTTTGATATAAAATTTTTGGGTATAATACACTACATCGTTTATCTACTAGTTACGTGGTACAAAAAGTAAAAACTAGCCTTTTGCCCGCTTCTTTCGCTCCGTCATTAGACCTTGTGAACTTTATCTCCAGACTCGTAGTGAGCCATTAGATAGGGTGAAACCTTATTTGCAATATGGATAACGTATATTATATATATATATATATATATATATATATAATTTTAAATACGTGGGAATGCCGGAGTTGATTGACAAACTAGTAAGTGCATCCGGACTGGAAGGACATTGTCACTGCGTTAACTTAAGAGCAGCCATGTAAGGAAATGGATTTTCCAGCAAACATTTTAATCGAGCAATTCACCCTAAAAGGAATTCACAACAGATCAAATTTTTCTTGTATTTAAAGGGATAGTTTTGTTATTATTCTAAAAAGAACAAAACTAACACAGTATACAAACTCACAACTAAAATTCTACAAACTTAAAATCTAGAGAAGAAGAGAGAATACCGGTGTGCACCGGCGGTGTACAAAATGCAGTTATTTTACTCCGGACAACCAAACACAGTATTAAGACACGCATAACAGAGTATATGCGACATTGGCGTCTTGCACGGACAGATAAGTCTATAGTCGCTGGACATTTTATTAATATTGGTAATCGTATTCTCTATAAAGACACTAAAGCATTAGTAGCAATAAACTATTATAATAAAAGGCTTCATAGAAAACCGATTGAAGCAGACAAGCAATATCGCCAAAAAAGACGAAAAATTGAAACTCAGTCGCCCATAGACTCCTTCGATAAAATGTCACTGTAGATCACCAATCGTGATCACCTCTCACCTTTGCCTGACTATAAATTGTAAGCGTTTGCTGCCTCGCAGTCACTATTAAGCTGGCCAGAGACTGGACTTCCGAAGATGGCAGCCGAAGAGCTGACCGAAACATCGGACGTTAATAACTTTAGACAAGGATCATGTCTTTCCAGTCCGTAAGCTGTCTAAAGCACTACTGTAAACAGAAAAAACTACTGGTTTTACCAAGTTTTTTTCAGTAGAGAATGTATTAATACTGAATATCTTGTGTTACATTCACATGGCTTTATCTGTCCTTTTGCGCTTATTAGTGGGTGTACGATTATTCCTAGGGATATTTATTTTCCTATCTCCTTCATTTTAATCGAGATAAAACCTTCCGTAGATAACTGGATTACACATTTCGTTTTATATATAAGGAATAGCGATGGTCAAACGTTCAAGAACTGGATGCTATACGCTAGCTTTAAAATTACATGCTCTCTGCGTGTAATCGCGAGAAACAACGGCTTATTGAAAGGACCTGAAAAGAATCATAAACGTATTGAGCAATTCGAAACATTATTGATGGATATCTCGGAAGTGGCTCGTGGCACAAAAAAGTTCTTTGAAATAAATTGTGTGTTTTAAGGAGATTCACGTTTTTTGTGTATTACTCTTTCGTCTGTCGCTTAACGTTTACCAGATATACAAGAGTATACACAATTCTTTCCATTCTTTCCCAGAAAATTCAAAATATAAACTTTGTTTTTGATATAAATATATTTAATATTTGGCATTTCAATCAAAATCATTAGATCCAAAACAAAACACTTCTATAACTGTTGTGGTAGTGCGATTTTCTTGAAAATATTCACGTCGCATTTTTTACTGAAATACAAAGTTTGGTGCTTATCCGACTTTTCGTTTTTGAGTTATGCTGTTCAAAGAGAGAGAGAGAGACAAACACAAATATTTTCCCCAAAATACTTATTTTTTATTCAGGAAGCCTCAAAATATATGGCGAAATCTCGGTATAGAATATTTGGGTGGAATGCCATACCTTCCGTATCTACTAGGGAGATGGTAGAGAAAGTAAAAATCAGAGAAATATCTTAAAATGTATTCGAGAGAAATAAACAGAGAACGAGAGAGAGACAGAGTTAGATTGTAAATAGTAAACACCAGATATTTAATAAACGCAGAATTTCTCATGAATATACAGTAAAGAAGGCACTTTTCCCTATTTACTTCTTGCCCCATTATATTTACCCTTTGGAGAAAGTAAGTAGATCTTTGCATCATAAGCCTATTAGCTTATGAGAGACTTGATATAATATAACAAGTTCAAAGTAACGGGCTCGGTGTTTTTCAGGAACCTAACAGCAAACTTTCGACTTCACAGTGGATCATAATGTGCGATGACATTTATCCACAACAGAACGTTACTAACAAATATTTTGTTAAATTTTAATGATACGTATAGAGAGAAAGAAGTATACTTAGCAATTTATTACTGAATAAGAATAAAGAACGTAGCAATTCATTGCAAATATTTGACACCTGCTCAAGGCGTACAGCTAAGTCCTGGAATGTCGGTTATAAGACTATCCAGAACTTCTAACGGCAGCAAATTCCCTTCTCAGGAAGATCAATTAGAAGCTCTGAAATTTTCTCCCATGGAGACTGGAATGCAATTTACCTATCTAAGGCATTCCTCTCATGATCTATCGAATTTATATCTGGAGATTCCGTTATCTACAACAGATCATGTTTCAGGTACAGTAAAAGTGAGAAAAAGATCACGAGTTACACCATGGTGTACTTCAAAGGTATTCCTATATTTACAAGTAAATATTATGCAATAGAAAAGTCAAAGAAAAAAATCTTGTGATGCATTCACATGATTTTCTCTACCCCTATCGTTTATTAGTGTGTATACAATCGATTTTTACCAAAGCTTATTTTTCTATTTCATTTCAATGTAAATAAACCTTCGCAGAAATAACTACATTAAACATTTCGTTATAGATACAAAGAGAACAGCGACAGTCAAATGTTTGTGAACTCGAAATGATACGCTGGTCTTAAAATTCCAGCCGTTTCCATGCAATCGCGAGAACAACAGAATGTTGACAGAACCTTAAGAGAATGACCAAGAAATGAACAATTCGAACCTCTAATAATGGATATCTCAGAAATGATTTATGCCACAAAGAAAGTTAATTTAAATAAATTGTGTGTTTTAAAAAGATCTACAGTTTTTGTATAGTACGTTTTTCTCTATTGCTTAACGTTCACAAGTCATATGAGATTATACAAATCTTCTTCCAAATCAAGTGGACTTCACAGGCTATTCCCAGAAAATTTAAGATAAACATATTATTTGTATTGGAAATACCTTTAATATATGGTGTTTTAATCAAATTCCTTTGAGCCATTTTTTAGAAAATAAAAAATTTCGAAAAATCTTTCACGTCTGGGATTTACTTGAGAAACTCCGTGTCGCATCTTTCGAAGGTAGCGCACCTAAATCAAGTTGGTATTTAATTGACTTTTAGTTTTTGAGTTATGCATGTTCACAAACACAGACACACGAAGACCGTTTTCTAAAAAGGCCTTTTTTGGATTCAGGAGCCTCAAAACATGTATTTCCGGTGAAATCTCGACATCGTATTCTTGGGTGGAATACGATATATTTCCCCTACTCACTAAAGTAGTTGCGAAAGTAAAAATGCATAACATTACTGACTTAATACGCAGCAACGCATAATACAGTGCTTTAAATGTGTGTCTGGCTAGGAAATACGCTTTTAATGTACTAAGCACCATTAAAAAGTACTAGACAATTCGTCGCATATTTGCGAAACATTCATAAATGTTTAAATAAACCACAAATTCCCGTTCACACTCCATGCAGTCCAAACTAAGTATAAAAGGTTTTGGTGAGCCTAATTTTACATTTCGGAAGGGTGCAATAGATATGTTTTGTAAATCTATGAGATTCGCCAGTACCTAATTTACTTTTAATAGTAGTAGTGAATTATATCTTAGATGGTGATATATACCTGAGCGCATCATCAACCATCAACTTCATCAACTTTCGGCTCAGAAGAGAAGTTCCCAGTGTGTATGAGGTCTTCCAACATCTCTAGTGCAACTGGTTTGTATTGCTAGGTCTGTTTTGTCAGTCTTTCTTATGGATTCGAGAGATGGGACCTTTCCATTTCATTTTATATTCCCTGATTTTGTTATTTAAAATAAAATATTTTTAATTCTTCTCTTATTGTTTCACGTTTTATGTGATCTTTCAAACTACATCCAGCTGCATACTTCAAAAATTTCAATATCATTTTTGTTCATGGCCCAGGTCTCGGATCCATAAGATATAATGGGCACTGTCATAGTTTTATAAAATTTTAATATGGTATCTCATCTTGCTTTGTCTTTAATGTTTGTTTTAAAAAAATTGCAATTAATTTAAAAAAGAAGGCGAAGCAATTATATTCGACGATTAAGTAGCAGATGAATGAGAATACGCTTTTACAGACTACTAAGAAAGAAAAGACAAATTACAGTTTGTAGTGCACTATCTAAGTTGCAATCAACACTCGACAGGTGACTATCTTAACCATTACACCATGCAAGTCCGTGTGATTATGACCACGCTAAGGAACCAGGACAACTTAAGAGTGAAGAGACGTTTACTGTGCATCGAGTAGAGTGGAGTGAGGTGGCAGATTGGGAAGTTGTTTACCTGTGAGGCCGTGTACAATCGCTCCGTGACAATACACTTGTATATCTAATTCCGATGTATTTGTCCTACTGAATTTTCCACCATCACTCAGACTGTAGTGTTTACAGTAGCAAATAAGGCGGGGCATTGGTGTCTTTGTTTATATCAACAGTCCCGTGTTTACGGAATTCTATAGCAAGTTTGTGTAGGGTAGTTAAATTATATTCGAACCCATTCGCCGCCTCTCTCTACAGCGCGAGACAGCCGGCAGTCGCCGGGGAATTTACGCCGGCAGAGGTGGACTAAAATACTTACCTTATAATAGATGCTGGAAACGTTGACCTTCTGCTCTCAAACAGGCAGCATATCTCGTGTAAATATTCTCGCTCACTCTCCGAAGCTCAACAGCAGGAATTCTTGTGATTTCTTGCACAATGGTTTCTCTAAGTTCCTGTAGTGTGCTAGGATTGGAACGATACACTTTGTCTTTTAAAGAACGTCGTAAATAAAAATCACAATTCGTTAGGTCAGGAGAACGAGGGAGCCACAAATCAACACTAATTATTCTGTCATCAAACATCTCTCTTATTGCAGCTGCTGAGCTTCGGAGAGTGAGCGAGAATATTTACACGAGATATGCTGCCTGTTTGAGAGCAGAAGGTCAAATTTCCAGCATCTATTATAAGGTAAGGATTTTAGTCCGCCTCTGCCGAGGTAATTTCCCCGACTGCCGGCTGTCTCGCGCAGTAGAGAGAGGCCGCGTGTGGGTTCGAATATAATTTAACTATCCTATACATACATTGGCTGCTAACTTATCTCGGATCCTTAACCTGATTATGGCATGACCTATAAATACAAATACCGTTTATCGGTACTGCACAAGTTTGCATTGTGGTTGCATTTTGTCACTAATGACAACAGAAATTAAATAAAAGAGCTAATTTATCTGATCCCTCATCGAGTTGCTGTCCCTTATGTAATATTTGATAGCAATTTACTGTAATTTTAGCTAACAAACGTTCCAAGCGCTTCGAAAACTTTCGGCTAATTCGCTCTGCACCAATGGTTTCCATAGTATCATGAAAAAGTGGAGTAAAAAAAGTTCCTCAACAACAACGGGGAGAAATACCTTTAAGTTACAGAGTGAAATTCGGAAAACATGCCTAGAGGAAGACCTCTCGGATTATTATTCCATTTACTGAATCATGCATGACAGAACATGAAGACAATTTGAGTCAGAGGTGAAATGTTTTAAATCTTTTATTGATAATTTTTCATCAGAAAGATTTGAGTGTTTTGCAGCTAAAACAAATTTTTACTGTGAACTCAAAGCAAACATGAAAAAGTTACTCCTATCATATACAGAGTGATTTATGAAGAACTGACATACATATTTCTTTAATTGTTTCAAAACGAGTTATGCTAGCGACAACTTGTTATACCTGAAATGCAGGAATTTTGGTAGATCATTTACCTAAATAGCAAATGTTGAACATTTTCCTCCATTTAAATCATTCAGTCGTCTATTCTTATCTGGTTCCTTTAACTGATGGACAACCGTAATCCTATACGGTTTAAGCCTGCACATTTCACAGCTCTCTGACACATTGAGTAGCTGTACCCTGTCTCCTGTGACAAACTTCTTGGTGATTTTTTGAGTGACTGATCCAGTCGTTCTCTTACGTCAACAACAACCGTTAGAAGCCTGGATGAACGAGCTTTGCCTTTCTCACTCACCAGAGATCCAGTTGTTTCCAATTTGTTTACCAGTCCCAGTATTGTGTTTCTTTGGGGAGGATTCCGAACACCAAAACTCTCTGTGGTATGCCCTTTGAGTAGCTTTAATTGAATTCGTAATCCAATATTGCTTTACAAGGAGGAGTCGTTCATTTAATGTGTACTCCATTTTCACGTTGACTAGAACAAAATCTCAAAAACAGTTGCCTACAATAAAACTAACAATTACCAATAAATCATGAACATTTGCACATCTAGTGACAGGCAATCGGAACTCCAGAACATTCTGCTTAATTTGGTGCTAAAATTGAGCCATTGAGGGAATTTCCAACAGAATAATTAAACAAAGAAGTGTATTAGTTCTTCATAAATCACCCTGTATAATGTAAAAGTACTGCTGCCATAAATTTAACCTAACGTTCTAACGTATATCACTTTTCCTGTGAAGGCATCATTCTAGAAGCACTGAAATATATTATTCGTTTACCACTTGACCTTTCAATATCCAATTAAATTGAGGCAGTATTTGATTTTAATCTGCAAGCCCAAGGGAAACCATGTGATTATGTTCTTTATTTAAATGGTTTGCATTTACATTAATATCATGGGAATGGCTATTTGTGTATTTAGAATATTTGAATTGCATATGTTGTATATGTGTAAATTATAAATGTGTATTTGGCACAATATATATTAATGTTAAATAAGCAGAGAATATATGAGCATTATGATACGCACAAAACGCATGCTTTAGGTACACCCGTGAACAAACAAATGAGCCATCCCCAGATTCCATATGACAATCGTAGGGCTTCGTATACCTTCGTAACAGCTGTATTCACAACGCACATGTAGGAACTGTAGAATGGTCTGTGCTTGTGAGCGCAATGGTCAGCTTATAATGGTGTTTCTCGGTGGTGACGCTTATAAGCTACTGAAAACACAATGCGGAACAACGCTTCTCTGGCCGAGAGTTTAAGAAGGCACTGCTTGCGCTCATATGCTCCTCGGTTCAAATCTCGAATTATTATTGTTTTTTGTTTTGTTTATTTTATGATTGAATGTGCAGAGCATAATATTACATTAATATAACCTTGCATTTTAAGTTTTAGGCATATCTATGCGCATAAAAACATAGTTCTATTAAAGCACTTGTTTTAAACAATTAATTAAATAACTAAATACAAATAAACTATGTTCTAAAACTAAAATATATAAAAAATAAACAAAACTTATATTGGGTGTATGAAATCTGAGCACATGTAACTGCCCTTAGTTTTCGGGTTATAGATAAAATAAATCCCTGTAGTAACGTGGCCGAGAAGCTACAACATCAAAGGCTTCTTGAATTTGTGCCCAGAAGACATCTTTTGTTCTTCGCGCACATGCAAGGAAATTCGAGCGCAGCTCCCTTTTCCTTTCAGCCCACATATTTTCACTATGGTTCAAATCTGGTGAACAGGAAGGTCAGTCTATAGCTGTGATATCTGGCTCTAAGAGAACCAATTTGAAACCTTTCGACATATGTGGACAAGATGATATCCCGTAAGAATTCAACAATACCAACAGGATATCTCATCCTCGCACACAGAATCAAAATTTCTCAAGTATTACCGAGTATTGTGCACTATTCAGTGTATCGTCAAGCTGCCACAACACACCTAGACCGTCCCTTGATATCCAACAAGGTACAACATATATGCGACCATGATGAAGATGAAAAGCCACATATTTTGCATCGTAATAACCAATATAGGAGGGCGGATTCATAATCAGTGACTTTTTAAAGAAAATAACACTTTTTTCCAAAAAATAAATTTTATTTCTCAACATAGTCGCCTTTCAATTGAATACACGTTGTCCAACGTTTCTCCAATTTTTTTAACCCTTCCAAAAAATACGATTTTTTGAAGTCTGCAAAATATAAGGTTGTTTATCCCATGATGTGTTCACTGGGCGTACATTTCTTCCCAGCGAGCCAGTTTTTCATGTTTGCGAAGAGGAAGAAGTCGCTCGGAGCCAAATCTGTAGAATATGGTGGGTGAAGTAGCAGTTCCTAGCCCAATTCCACAAATTTTGTGATGGCTGACTTGTGTGAGGGTGCATTATCCTGGTGAAAGAGAACGTTTTTTCTTCACCAAAAGGGTCGTTTCTTTAACAACTTCTTGTGAAACTGATCTAGCATTGCGGCATCATATGAACCTGTGATCGTTTTACCCTCTTCCAGGTAGTGAACGTCTATCACCCCTTGTGAATACCAAAAGACAGCTGCAATAATTTTTCTGCTAACGGACTGGTTTTCGCTTTTTTAGTAGCAGGTTCACCGAAGGAAATCCACTGCTTTGATTGTTGTTTGGTTTCAGGTTTATAGTAAAGGGTCCAGTTTCATCAACCGTGATGTTGTGGCATTTGGTTGTGGCAATTCTGTAAGAACATGTGCGGTTATGGCAACAGTGTATGATGTTTGTTTAAGTTGGCAATACAGTCCGGTAATGACGTAATGGGAGTAGAGGTAAACCGGTTGCATCTTGTGGTAGCGTGTAGGACGCATTCACTCTCTTGTAATGTAACCAACGAGCAGTGCAGATATTAGGAATAGAAGCTCCGTCAAGCAGAAGGTAATATGTATCACTCTAATCTTCATTAAATCCTTCCATCCAAATTCACAAATGTAGTTATTTGATGTAGATAGATCCTTCCTTTCCTCCCCATAATGACCTAGGAAGAGGTTTCAGGTGTTTTTAGGAACGTTTATTAGCTCGCCCCTCGTGTAGATTGCTATGAGTTAGATACTGGTACCATGCTCTACCCCCGTGATATGTGAGAATATAAGAGGTTACGACAATATAACGCCAAAAAAACTCGGGTTGCGCTGGAACATATTCAAACATCCCTGTGAAATTATCACACTATTCCACTTGTTCTCAACTCTGATCATTCGTGGCACCCATCTTGCTGTCAGCCTTCTCATTCCCAAAAATTCATGCACCCGTTCACTAGAGATGCTTACGGTCTTGGCTATCTCGCGAATTTTCACTCGGGGATCTTCCAACACATATCGTGAACTTTGTTCACTATTTCTTCTGTTGTGACCTCAACCGGAGGGCCTGCGTGCACGGCATCTCTTGTGCTCGAACGGCCACATCGAAATTCTGTGAACCACTTGAGAACCATGCCATGTGATGGAGCAGAGTCCCCATAATACTCGTTTAGCTATTCTTCCATTTCATTCACCGTCTTATTATGCAAAAAGTAATGCTTTATCAGAACATGAAATTCACTTTTCTCCATTTTCTACGAAGCAATACACATCTACTTATTTTAGACGCTCTCAACAATAATCTAAGAAACAAATGACGAATTTCTGGATTATATCCAGATAGATGTACTTGTGTACAAACGGGATACCTGTGATTAGAACGCTATCTCTCGTCAAAGTCATGGACCTATCAATCCGCCCTCGTATTATGAAATTTACGAAATGCTGTGTAATGAAATACGGCAAATCGAAAATACATAATTATGATGTATTGATTAAACATTATTAACAGCAGAAAGAGTACTTGCTAAATGCGATAAGATTTAGAGAACTTGGGCGTTCCAGACATTATTAATTTTTTTGTCCACGGGTGTACACATGCATCGGACGACAATGCATCATGCCAGTATATTATTTACACCAATAATATTCCAGCTAAACAATGACTATAGATTAATATATTAATTTCAAATGTAAATCCAGGAACATTTTGTAAATTCCACGTAGGGAGTTTTAGAAATAGACAGATATAGTTCAATAAGATAGCCACTCTCCAACATATTAGCCAGAATGCGTGTTTTTTTTCTTTCTCTTTTTATTTTACGCCGCTTTAACCGCGTGGTCATATCGCAACGGATCTGTTAGGAGATACCTGTATTTGGTGAACAGTTAGCCTTCTAGGTCTCATCCCTGTACCATACTATCTTACTTCGGAGGCTTTAGTGCTAGGCAACTGTACCTCTGCTTCTACACGTGACGGGCCACTGGTATAGGCTGCCGCCTAGTCTACCTGCTTTCATTAGCTCTGGATAGATGACAGAGCATTCACGATTATAAACTATTTTCATTTTTATTATTGCTTTAGTCTTAAGGTGGAACTCTGATCTGTGGTATTAAATATCAGATGCAATATTTACGTTGGCTGCTGCCAAAACCACGAAAAAAGACCAGTCATAAGGGATTTTAACCCTGGTTCTCTCGAGTGTTGGTCACATGCGGTTTTGCTTGAGCCAACCTGCTTGTTCAATACATGTTGTATAAGGAAATCGTAGAATGGAGACGCATTATCCATTGCAAGCCATTCAAAGCACGCAAACAGTACCTTCTATCATCCACCTTTAATATTAGTGATTTAACTATCAAATATCAACTAGATTTGATAAATCAAAATATATAAGCAAGTATTTTATACCATAGGTATTAAATTTCGTGTAAGAAGTTTACATTTAAATTAGGTATACGAGAAGCATAAATCACACGTACAGAAACTTATTATTGTGTAAGTAGGTGTGCAAATATAAAATGTAATCAAAACCAAAAACATGTAATTATTAGCTGAAGAAAAGCCACAACCATAAGAACAAGAGTCTCTATACTCCACATACTTGCATCGCATAACAAAGGCAGTGCCAATTCACCATACAGTTGTCAGTAAATAAAATTTTATTTATTGCACCAGAATGAAATCTGAAGATGACCAATTACTTCTGCGGCTTAACAGAAGTGTGTATTAGGCTGGCAAAAAGTCTGAGATGATTCACCCAATTGAAAAATCTAATAATACAGATTAGACTCTGAGACAAAGATATAAAGAATTTTGGACTCCAGGAAATGTAAATAAACCTGGTGATCGGCCGTAAATTTTTCTATCCCTACACGGTAGAGGTCTATGCGTGCTCGGAGAAGCCCGCGGGCCGGGTTCGGGCTTGAAAATAAAGACGAGGAAACAAAACAGTGGTATTCAAAATATGCATATTTTTGCCATTTATGTATCTTAAACGTGTGACATTTAATAAAAACTCTTAACACCGTTTTAAAAAAAGAATAATCATGGTTTTTTTCCATTTAAAGAAAAAATACAGGCGAAAATATTGACTACTCATGCGTTCACGTCTGCGATGTTTAGATGCCCAGGATAGCACAATTGTCGCAGCACGCACACAGCCGTCGCGGTAGTAATATTTATTTTTTTCCTGTTTATTCTCCCAATTGTTAGAGCTTACACCCCCCAGGACTTAAAAGTGGGTACCTTTGTAGGACCCCTGTGCTCGGAAAGCACAGACTATGGATCAGCAAAAACAGCCAGTATGTGTAATCAGCCCGAAGCTAGGTATGAGAGGAAAGGAGATGATATGAAATGACGATGAGATGAATGCAAAGAAAGGTGATAAAGAAATTGGTGGAATGAATGGCGGGGGAAACCGGAGAAAAGCCGACCATGCGCCGCTTTCTCCTCAAATCACACATTCGGTTCCCTGAGATTGAACCCGGGCCGCCTTGGTGATGGGGACTGGTCTAACCAAGGTAGTAATACTAGAAACATAACGCTCCCTTTGGACAATTGCGACAGTACAGCAGCTGAAAACTCCAGCCTCTCACCGTCCACCCACACCCAGGACATCCTGGGCAGTAAGGCAGTATACCATCAAGATTCCATTTACTATACATAAATTACAGGACTTCAGCCGGCACTATTTCTGTAGAGTGGCTCCTCAGTTGGTCCCAAGTACATAAGTGTTCCCTTACCGGACCTTCCAGCAACGGAAAAGCTCCTCATACCGGTACCGGAAATTGATCCTCGATTCCTTCACACTGTAGGGAGCAGCGGTTCGTAGACTAATAAAGATAACAATAATAATAATAATAATAATAATAATAATAATAATAATAATCACTAACTGAAATACAACTTATTTAAAACAAAATAGGCTAGGCCGTGTGGTGCAATATAACCTATTCTCGGACCAAATACACTGCACCTAAGACTTTCAGTCCAGACCGTTACTGCACGGCACGTTTTGGTTTAGGATTCCCCAGCTCCTCGGCCGGTTCTACTGGTACGAGTAGAGGGTAAGAGGTCTGTCTGTGTGGTTTACTATTTGACAGAAGACAGTCCATGGTGATGCGAAGCATTGAGTAGTAAAAAAGGGACGGTGAGGAATGCTTTTGGCCTTGTGAGTATGCACACCGACTTGTCTGCCATTAGTCTATTTCGGTAGTTAGTTACAAATTTTGGTATTGGGCACGGCGATGTAGATACGAATTTCCAGCTTGAGCAGGTTTATTACACTTCAATTTGGGTTTCTCATTTTGTGGTGGACGAAGAGGCGTGTGGGCGGTTTTCCCCGGGTTCTCCGCTTTCCCCCATTATAACCATTTGCTCCATCATCACCTTTCCTTTTATCCATTTCACCTTCATTTCATATAGTATTTTTCCCTTGCTCTCGTACCTGGCTACCTGTTCTTCCCCCGTTCCGGATTCACGTCTGCTGCTCTAAAGGTCTCTGACCCTAGGCACAGTTGTAAGTCCTAGGGGGTGTAAGCCCTACCTCAGACGAGGGTAAGTCGATTAAGTAAGAAAGTAAATAAGCAAGCAAGGATAAGATATGGAAAACTGTTACCTTACTACTGCGAAAACTATTCGTATTTGACTTTGGCAGGTGTAAAACGTTCAGCTTTTAATAGAAGTTTTCATTTCTGGTATGTAATGTTTGTCTATTTGCTTGTAATGTGATACAGACATCCCGTTTCCTTAAGGCAACACAACTAGGAGGAAGATCCAGGAAGTTGACATGATAATTAGTGAGGGAATACTACAACTTAACTGGTATTTATCTTGAGGAAAGCATTGGAAGAAGGTATTCGTCCCACTCTGGAATCGAATGCCAGTCCTATTCCACTGTCACCGTCAGCAGACACTAGAATATAACTCATTGAGGGGTGTATATAAAGGCCTATTTCCATTATTGCAAGGAGATAATAAAAGGAAAACACAGGGAAAAAAGCAGCAAAAATTCTTCCTGTGTTTTTGGTTTCTCTGAAGGCACATTTTCTCTTTATGGATACAACCTCATGCTATTTTATTCATCACAAAAGTATCCAGCCATATAGAACCCAAGAGCTTCCATAGGGATTGCCTCTTTTCTCGTAAAAGCATTACGTTGTGTCTATTTCGTGTCATTGCCTTGTGTTGTGGGACTACACATTATGCTCCATGTAAATATATCTGAGAAAAGGGAAAATAAAAGGCAAATAGCATCAACTACATAAAAGAAACGGAACTCTGGTCGTATAATGAGCTGCCGCAGTAATTCACCGTTAGGGCAACAGATAAAAGTATTAAAAATGCTTTTAGAAACTTTGTAAAAAGTTCTATCCACATGGGAGATAGGTCTGCGAGGAGAAGTGCTTTTCATCCTTTCACATTAAACGTGGAAGAGGAGATGGTTTCCATGCTGAAAAAGGGGTGCACTTGACTACAATAACCACATGCTTGCCCTCCAATCTTTAATCTTCTCATTTCGTTTCTCCCGCAATTCGCTGCATTGCGGGTAGCGGCGTTGGCTACTCCACGTCTAACATAGTTTCTCAATATATATCATTATCATAACCATAACAATATGGAACAACTTCAGTTGGCATCTGCGCCGAGAACGCCCTCTCATTTTTATTCAGTCTTGCGTTTAAGTAATTTCATTTAGGAAGCTAACTACCGCGCATGATATACAAGTAACTTTTCAGAGTCTCAACTGCTTTCTATTAAGGGGAATTGTTAATGCCAATATTCATAAAACTAATTTACCTAATTTCAGTGTGCTTCGTAACCATTCAGTGCAATAAGGAAATTCTTTTTGTAAATTTAATCAACTCTTATCCTTTAGGATATACTATACATAATATAATTTTAGTTTTAACTTTTACAAAAATAAATTTTTATAAACTATATATATATATATATATATATATATATATGCAAATTATGTACTTTATTCTGGATTTCGATAATTCCTAACAAGCTAAGAGAAATGAATAAGATACTAGTTTTATGAAAGTTATACATAAAAATTTGTCCTGTGCCATGGGAGCAGTATGTTTCTTACTACGGAATGAACTCAGGTTCGATCCCACCTGTGGGGGTGCGGATTTTAGATTTCAGGTATAGGACCGGTGCCTACACAGCATCGTGAGGAAAGTGAGGAGCTGCGATAGGCAGCGGTCGCGGCTACGGAGGCCAACATTCTAGCTAGGGAATTTTTTATGCTGGCCACATCATCTCCCCGTACCTCTGCCGTGCGTAGGTACGTGATAATGAGACCAGTAATCGGGTTAGGAAGTCAGGGCCCTTCTAGGCCCTACATGGGCTGTAGTGCCACGGGACTATTATTATTATTATTATTATTATTATTATTATTATTATTATTATTATTATTATTATTATTATTATAGTATACACAAATATTTTCTGAAAAGGAATTTTGGGGCTATTAAAATACACATCGTTTGTGCCAATGAATTTCTTTCTTAGCATTAACTGGTTCCGCAATTTTCCCTCTTGTATGAAAGTTTTGGTAAAACTTACCTAAAAGCTATTTCAAATTAATATGAACTACAAAACCTAACATATTCAATTTAAAATACAAAATAAATTCTCACACTTTAAGACTAAATGATTATAACTACTAAGAAAATATTTTTGTGAAATAATATAAAGTTTAGTCTGATATACATAAATTTAAATCAAACTTTAAATATGTTTTCGAGGTTTTATACTTAAAGTATTGTTTCTAAGAAGAGTGTACCTGAACTTAGGCAACTTAACTTGTCAAGATAAGCAGTACTTGCACCCTTAACACACATCGATGCTGTTTAGATTATTTAATTGTGTTCTATTGCTTCCTTCTCCCTGACTACGTTCGAGAAAATTTAAAAATGTAACACTTCTTTAAATTGCTTTAAGTGTTTAATATTGGGAGTATAATATAGCGATTGCAATAATAGCTCCTTGGAATTGGGATGAACCGGTATCGAAGTGTTTGAAAAGCTAAGGAATATGGAATTAGAAAACCTTCAAAGGTAATTCTAATTCCAATCCTTCTAAGAATGCAATTTTAGCAACACAATGGGCAATATCAATACAAAAAGGTAATTGGGTAGCTTACTGATTTCGTTCGCGTATCTCGTAGGGGGAGTCTGTGATTCGATTCTCGGCTATGGGGTAGCGATTTTAAATCTCTCATATACAGCCTTCACTTCTAAATAGCTGATGAGAGGGCGCAAAACCCTTCGTGGTTCGGAATTCCATCGCCATCCTCCAATGTCATCCCTCCTATTATCGGAGGCAAAAATCTGCCGACAGTGTACAGTACGATTACTTCGACCTGACACTACAGAAACGCAAAAGAGGAGCAGGTTGGAGAGGGGAGGGAAGAAAAGACCGTCAGCATTACCCTAGCGCGGGGTAATAGCAATGCTTAAGGCACGCGGACGTTCTCCTACAACTAATCGAAGATCCTTCCCGGGAGATAATGGACTCGTCCAACTATACCGCATCCAGCTGAGTAGGACCAGGAAGAAAAAATCGTACCATACCTCCAGCTAATTAATTCAGTCAGTGCCTTCCGAAAGTCGTAGACCTTATGATTCGAGTGAGATGGCTCCGTGGTAATTCGTGGGGCTGGCATTTGGGAGGTTCCGGGTTCGATTCTCGGCTACTGGCCACTCTGACCATGTATTTTTCATATTTTCCCGGGTCGATAGGAGAATGCTGGGATGATTCCTTGTCTACCACGACATTCCGGTTCCTCATTTCCTGTACCCATCTTTTCCTTCATCATCTGTTTCAGGGTTGAAGGAACAGGCATAGATGTTCAGTGTGTTGCGGCTGGGCGGTGGAGGTGCGCTTTGTGTAGGTTTCACCCTGGCTTCTGTCGTACTGCTCACGGAACCCCTCAAGGTGCTCTCGAAGCAGGCTTTCCTTTAGGGGAACCCCAGAGGGGTTGTGAATGAGCGGCGGATGCGTTCCATGGGAAACGTTAGGGACCCTTCCACGCTTGCGCACATCTCTCCCGGATTTGGTCGCCTTTCGGGTCTCTCCCGTTACCCTCTCTCCTTCGTCCCAAGGGTGACGCTTGAAGTTGCGGCCTGTTTGCCGTGCTCTTCCCTGGTTTCGGGGGCCCCTCGTAGCATGTGCCTTTACCTTCACCATACATCTTATGGTGAGCATTGGAAACAGCATATTGCTAGGTTCAGGTTTCAATTTTACAGAAATATACTCCTACATCTTATTTAAGAGTAACTCTTTCGATCTCTGTGTTTTTAATATTTCTTGTTGAGCCTCTGTTTTTGATCTCTTTCGTTTATTCGGCCACACATCTCCCAAGGTAGAAACACTCTCATTTCGAATTTTTCATAGACTTACAAGTAATAATAATAATAATAATAATAGTAACAATAATAATTATATATAATGCTCGGCCTGTTGAACCATAAATCTTCCTCAAATTCCCAATGCATCATTGCCCCTCCATTTCCTTGAATCTACGTGTTATGCAGACTTCCTTTTCTGGTACTTCCTGGTTGCGTACACTCCATTATTCTTTTGGATAATCTTTCATCTTCCATTCTTTTAGCATGCCCATACATTCTAATTGTTTCTGTTGAATAACATATGAAACTGAATTTGAATATTCATATTCTTTTGTAATCTCATTTCTAATTTTTTCTCTTTTAGATATACTAGCATTTCTTTCGCCAATAATTTTCTTTCAAATGATATTTAAAAGTCTACACGTCGGAGCCATAGGTTATAATGCTTATAATTATTTTAAAAATGGTAGTTTTAGTTTATTTTTAATGTATAATAATAAAATAACTAAGCAATACAGCCTGGAGCTAAGACTCACGACACACCTCAGATGAGCATTTTAGGCTAAGAATGGTTCGCACGATGTAATCGAATCTCTACTTTTCTCTTCTTCTTTTGTATGCCAAAACTGCCAAGTAACTCGCTAAACAAATATCGATGTCATATCGGAATGCGAGACCACTGCTTCTGCCGATGGCCTAGCCTTTTATGATTCAACCAGGGTTCTCTGAAACATTATCGATCCTTCGCTGGAGTGGCAGCCAAAAGGCGTGTCTCGATCAGTCATATACATAACTTTACAGTTGTCTGGTCAGTGCATGATAACAAAGAGTACATACGCCTGCAGGTTTGACGCTATATAACGGACTAAAACATAATTTTTCAGATTCTTAGGCTCAATACTACTTGCAAAATCACCTTTAAGAACGATGTATAGAAATATTTTTAAAATGCTAACAAAATAAAATTTAAACATTATACTATAGGAAACTACATGTGCATCATGTGCTAAACAATTCTTGTTTTTACTGCTTTATCACTGATGTGTTACACAGGCACGAGTTTCTCTATTCATTCTGCTAGAAATATTTCTTACAAAAGCTATTCTTCTATCTGATTCTTGTTTATCCAGATAAATGTTTCTAGGAATGCTTTTTTAAAATGCATAATCATAGACAGCTTTATTGTTGTGAAAAACTGTTAATAATTTGCTAAATATTGGAACTGATTCAATAAAATTACTATAGTAAACATTAAGCCATAAAATAACTACGAAATATGAATCATTATACATAGTGATTTATGAAGAAGTGACACACTTATTTCTTTAATTGTTACAAAACGAGTTATGCTAGCGACAGTTTATTATACCTGAAATGCAGAGGAATTTTAGGATATTATTTACCTCTATAGAAAATGTTGAAAACGCCCTCCATCCTGCAGGAGGACTCTGTTGTCAATAGGTTGAATCTCCTGTATAATATTTAACTTCAGATCGTCCAATGTCTGGAGACGCGTGGCATAAACCTTGTCTTTTAAGTAATCCCATAGATTTCGGTGACCACAGGTTCTTGGAAATTACCCGGTGTGAAAGGAACTTGCAATTAGTGCCACGGATTCATTTCATGTATGGTATGTAGCGCCGTCCTGCTGAAAATATCCTTGACTCAGCTCTACATCGTCTAGTTCCTCAGCAAACTCCATGAAAATCCGTAGGTACTCTGAAGTGTTCATATTGTTTAAAAAAATTGTCCCAGTATTCTCTGTGCGGATATTGCGCACCAAACTCCGATTTTAACCGTGTGCATGGGTGCTTCATGAATAACATGTGGATCTTCGCTGGCCCAATAGTGTGAGTTATTTGAGTTCACATCGCCGGATAAATGGAACTATGCTTCATCTGTGAACCACGTGATGAACAATATGGCAGGATTTTGCACAATAAACGCCTGAAACCAACGACAATAGTTCAGTCATCTATGCTTATCTAGGTCCTGTAACTGATGGACAATTGTAATCCTATACGGCTTTAGGCCTGCACTTTTCACAACTCTCTGACACATTGAGTAGCTGTACCCTGTCTCCTGCGACAAACGCAGGGTGATTTTTTTTGGGTGACTGATACAGTTGTGCTCTTACGTCAACAACAACCGTGGGAAGTCTAGATGAACAAGTTTTGCCTTTTTCACTCATCAAAGATCCAGTTGTTACCAATTTGTTGACCAGTCCCAGTATTGTGTTTCTTTGGGGAGGATTCCGAACACCAAACTCTCTGTGGTATGCCCTTTGAGTAGCTTTAATTGAATTCGTAATCCAATATTGCTTTACAAGGAACAGTCGTTCATTTAATGTGTACTCCATTTTCACGTTGACTAGAACAAACTCTCAAAAATAGTTGCCGACAAGAGAACTAACGTTTACGAATAAAACATGAACATCTGCGCATCTAGTGACAGACAATCGAAATTACAGAACATTATACTTTATTTGGTGCTAAAATTGGGGAATTGCGTGAATTTCAAACAAATAATTACAGAAAGAAATGTATTAGTTCTCGTAAATCACCCTGCAATAATCTGCTCTGAAATATATGCCAGTGATTTCGAAATATCCATAACATTTTACCCTGCATCAAATTAAGAAATCTTTGGAAACATTTTCTTGGAATTAGGAATAATTCTAATATTTTAGTTCCTAATAAAAGGTGTTTAGGCAAATGCATTTCTTCATAGTCAACAAAAAATAAGCTATAATAAATTCCACAGGTACATTGATAACACACACACACACACACATTTCACAGAATTGCTTAGAAAATATTCATGGTGATTGTCCCTGTGGTCAAGTGGTGAGCGTTCTGGAATCTCAACTCAAGAGATTTCGGGTTCATTATTTTTCTTTCACTAGAATCATTCCCTATCCGTTACGGAATGTGTTAAGAAACCCTACAGGTCAATGAGCAATAACTATATTAGGTAATTCTCAAGTCGAAGTCTCCGAAATGACGAAACAAGTTTAAGGGGGCTAGACAATGAAGCAATTAAAAACATTAATTTTATATTTGATTAGATTTTATAATTTCATTTTACAAGGGAATAGTCTACGAAAGTGATTTGTAATAATATATAATTATTACATTATAAACTTGTTGATTAGTACTATTATTGGACAGTTTTTGTAGGTATAGACGATACAAGAGCTTAAAGCAATACTAAAAGTCGCGAGTCCCTTATATGATGCTTTGACAACCAATTCTTTGCAGGAGTACGGGGGATAGAATAGTGGCTGAAATGGCAATACTTCGTAAAGTTTTTAATGAACCCTCGACAGGAAGAAAACCGTACCTTTCTAAGAAATTCCGTTAATAAAATGTACGAGAAAACAAAACCACCTCTACGTTTTAGAGCAGAAATATTTCGCTCCTAAAGGCAACTAGCCCATTCCGGTGCAACTCAACAATCAATGACACCGCCCTCACTTTCATGTGACTTTTCAATTTTCAATTCTGGGAAAGTGAAATTGAGCGGGGCACGACTCGGGGGAATAATCTGCGGCCCATACAAGCGGGTGTTTGTGACGCGGTTGCCCTTTAGGGAGGCTAGTCACATGCAGATGTTGCGAAAGGTTCACTTTTTCGACAGAGGGAGCGCTGCATACCATTTGTATCGCCTCGTAACATTGCCTCGATGATAGCCCAGCCCATCTACAACACTAACATTCCATATGTATGAGCTTTAACCTTTTATTTTTATTTCTATAACTTGCGCCAACCAACCCCCTTCTATACCCTTCCCCCAGTTGTTTCCTTTCTCTTGTGTGACGTGTATCTGTTTGTCCCACTGCGGCAAAACAGCAGAGGGGGGAAAAGGCAAACCACTAACAAAGACGAAAAGAAAGCCAGAGACAGAATAAAATAACTAGGCATTTAAAGCCATCCCCTTACAAAATCCATGTTCTATATATGGCACTAACATTAACATTTTTTACGGCTAACTAATATACTTAATTCCAGTAGTTCATGTTCTATTTATGCACTATCAATACCCGCAGCTCTGCTTGCGCTGTCCCGTTTACTGATTGGGTGCAACCCCCTCTCTTCAAAATAGTTTTCACGCATCGTTCAATAACTCCTTTTTTACGTAAAATTAAACTATTAACCGTTGTGATGGCTGTCGGGGTCACAATTAGCTGCAGTTGTATGCATTTTGGTTTTTGATATTAAAAACACTACAGATTTATTGGAAAAAATTATGTTTTGACTAGGGTTGGGATCTTGATACCATCGCTACCTCGATACTCTCAAAGAGAGACAAATCCTCGATACTTTTTCTATATCTTAAGACGTTTAAGTTTTGCATTATTGAAGGTTGTTGCGTTTAGCTTTACTCTCGAAAGGAATGAAAGGAATCGAGACTTCCGTTATTGCCTCGCAGTATCTCCAAAGAGTTGCTAGACTATAGTTCTTGACAAACCATGACTGCGTTTCCTTTGGGTGAAGTAATGCAACATTCCATAGATTCTTGAGCCTAAAATACAAACCCTGCAAAAAATGGAGGTAGGTGTAGAGGTACTCATGTAACTTTTAGTGTTAACTCAGTTGTGAATAATGCTGATTTAGCTAACGCGCCAGCCTGGCTTGATGATTCACTGTCTGTCATTACGTTTATCTACTTCGGTGATAAAAATTTGTGAATTCAGTAGAAACAAGTCAGTATTTAAAACGTGACATAATGTAGCGCATGGAAATACTTCTCTCGAGAATGCTCGTGTTCTTAAACAAAAATCTTTCTTTCGTTTATATCTCTGCATTTCATATCATACTTAGTGATTCTATCTTCAAACGTTTGTGTCTAATATGCATTTGTATTAAACATGTATATGCTAATGCATGTGGGTGAGAAGTAGAGAGGTTTAATCCAAAAACTTACTATGTTTGAGTGTTATATGACTAATTATTTATTACCGGAATGAAAAAATGCATATGCTATGTGGTAGCTGTGAGTAGTGGTGTTACACATAATTTTAGATGCTTTAATTTAATTTAAAATGCCTACACATTAGTTTATACTTTCAAGATTTTAGAATAAAGACGAACTGTTAGTATTTGTTTTTCTATGGATATAAAATCCTTTAAAAGAAAGTTTTCAGCACAAAATATGGTTACACAAAAAGGGAATCATAGAAATTATCATCATCATTAGACTTGACTAACAATATGGATATATATATATATATATATATACAGGGTGAACCACCTAAAACTTGCACTGCAAATACTTTGGAAATGTAAAGTGTTATCGATGTGCAGTTTTCAAAGCATTGATTGGCAGTCAAGGTCTGCTACATTTAGTCTGAAAACAGAGTTTTGATAATACTGAGAAAGTTTATTTTTTAGCAAAAATGCAATTTTTTGAATGTAACAATACCAAGTTACATTAACAGAATAAAGGTAAGGTAAATTAGAATGACAGTGGCGTCTGTTGCAAGATTCTAGTGCAAGTGATTTACGAGAAATCTTATTTTGAAAGGTTTCCACCCCGACAATTGTTTGTCCCTTTCAACCTGCTTAGTTGCTAGGTACGATGTTGTTATGTTTGTTTGCGGTGTGTTTTCTGTTTATTGATTGTATTGCGACTTTCTGGTCAGTTTGTTTATGACAGTTCAAGGAGTAAGTCGTGAGTGGAAGTTTACTAATGCTGAAAAAGCCGACATGCTCATGGTATATGGGGAGTGTAGGAATAATGCACACCTTTGGGATGTTTTGGAACGCCTACTTCGTGCCAGGCCTCACCGACCTACATCGGTACCTCTCCTCAGTTCCGCACTCCGTGAAGAATGGGCTGCCATTCACCAAGAAAGCTTCCAGCACCTGATTGAAGGTATGCCTGCGAGAGTGAAGCTGTCATCAAGGCTAAGGGTGTGCCAACACCATATTGACTACCAGCATTACTGATGGAGGGCGCCACGAAATTGTACGTCATTTTCAGCTAGGTGTCCGGATACTTTTGATCACGTAGTGTATGTATCTCAGAAACTATTTAAGATATTAGAGAAACAATACTTTTTGTTATAAATGATTTACATATTAAGAAATATTACTTTCTTCAGTATACGATTTTAGCTTATATTATTCAGTAATTAATTATTTAAAACATAACCAAATATCCTATTAATACCAAAATAGATCTTTAGCACTAAGGTGGTGATTCATCATCCTAATTCAAGTTATCAGTTATCAACAGTAGAAAAAATAGAAAACTGCAGAAACAATTACATATATTTGTAGAAGGAAAACTTCGGAATATGAAAGCAGTGGTACTGACTTTTAGAGAAAAAATTCCTAAAACTCACACCTAAAGTTAAATTAACATCTCTACTCCAAAGGTATAGGATGAAGAATCCAGAGTACAAAGTAGCACATGCATTACCATTTCAAATATAACGTATATAATCTCAAATTTAAAGAGTAAATGGAAGTTTATAAACTGCATAAAAACAAAAATCCTATTGTTGAAATGTTCTCCATATAATTCTCCCTTAAACATAAATTTTTGAGGAAGTTGGAAGAGAAATGAAACTTTTACAGTCATCCGTAAGTAACAGATATCCCGAGTTTTAGAATATATGAATAATTATATTTATAGTGTGAACATACCATACAATAGTCGTGGTGTAGTGGTTACCATGCTAGCCTCTAGTTCCCGAGGTCGCGGGTTCAAACCCGGCGGAGGGCGATACATTTTTTCGAGCGTAAAAATCCTTAGCATGGCTTCCTTCGGAGGCCGGTGGTTCCGTGTCTTAGATTTACAGCACGTAAAAGAACCTCAAGCCAGAAAAGCAGGCCTCTGAGCAAAATTACCAGTCTTTCACGCCCAATATAGAATGGGACGCTAAGGACCACTGAAGTTAAAGAGCGTCCATAAATAAATTTAAAAAAATACCATACAATAATATTATAGACATTTTGTTCCCCTTATTTAGAGAATTGCTCCTTTAAAAGAATGTGTACTGACGTGCATCAAAGGTGGGCCATTCCCATAATTCCGCAAGTTTTCCACCTTCAGGTAACCAACTTCTGACTACACCCAGCCGGTATAATTCTTTATGCGATTGGCTTGAAAAACAATTCAGCGAAAAAAGATCTAACCTTTGAGCGATGCGTATAATGGATGTGAAATGGAGGGGTCTTTAGATACCACTCTTTAAAAGAGTTTCGCTACAATCGGCACACAAGGATCGGCCCTCTAAAGATAACAAATTATTTGCTTGCCCACTCAAACTGAACGACAGCTACGACATTTATTTATACGAGAGCTTCCACAGCGACATGTATACGAAGGTTAAGTTTTTGCTGCTACTAAACGACAAAAAGAAAACCGGCGTTAAAAACGTTGGTGTAGCATGGAAATATAAGGTTTAAGTTGTAATGTTACTTTTCGGCAGTTCGGCCATACTTTGGGGAGGTAAAGTGCCCCGTCAATCCAGTAGCTAGTGTTTTAGTATGCTCGAAACAACAGAGGTGGTGAGGGGTGGGGGTAGATTTTGTCAGTACCAACATAACAGCTCCAATCCGTTATGCACCACATTTTACGCACGCCAGTATAAACAGTATGCAATACTTTCTCTTAGGTAAGCGGAGGAGAAAAAATTAAAATATGTTTTCAAATGTCGGGTTCAAACTTTGACCTAGTTCCTTTATGGATTACGATTATTCATGTCAATTCCGTGGTTAGAGAACAAAAGACCACAAAGAGACAAGCGTCGCTGCTTTGGCTTTGGTACTTCACAGGAAACCGATTGCTATCTATCTGACACATTTTTAAATAGTGACAGCTCTCGTGGTAAATTAGTTCTGGGGGTTTGCTTAGACAATGACATTATATGCATCTGGGCTGTTGTGGTGTCAGCTGCACACACAATGCTGGTCAAGGCAGATTGGCTTTCAATCGCTTCTGTATCACTTCACTCCCTCCCCTCCTACTAGTACTGTAATCGTGTGCTTGGGAGCAAAGCATTAGCATCAACATCCACTTTAGTCGCTTAATGGGAGAAAGCACTGAAGAAAAATACCACCGGGGGTTTTATTTTTACTTCCTTAATCATTGCGGGTCTCTCTTGCATTTCATCCTTTTGTGCATTCACAAAACCGAGGTTAATAAACCAATAATATAATGAAATTGAAAACTAAAGAAATGCATACGAATTTATGAAAAATACATATGTGTGTTTGTACCGGGTGTATTTAAAGTATGTAGACATCCCTTTGTGCGTTAAAAGAGTTGTAGAACTAAACGGGGCAATTCCAAGTAAATACAGGTCAGTGGGGAATTGTCGAATTAGCGTCAGCGAACTTCTTCTTTTTTAAGTTCCCTTTAACTACAATGGTCTTATCGGCGGCCTTACTTTTGGAACATATTGTGTATAGGCCATGGTGTTAACTTGAATTCGCTTGTCTTTGGATTTCCAGTAAACTGTGGGCTTTAATCATTAGATCACACACACACAATCACACTATCATTCATTCCATCAGACTCTGGCTAGGATAGGGAATAAATAACCTTGGCGAGAGAAAAATTCCCATTCCCCAGCCGGGAATAGAACCTGGGACCCCTCGCTCAGAAGACAGGTGCCTCTACCGACTGAGCTACGGGCCAGCCGAGCTTTGATATACTCCTCTTGTTTATCAGCAAAAACATGAGCGGATTGCGCTCATTGAGATGAACCTCCAGGCTTCAATAGAGTGCACAGTCCGTGATGATAGACAAAAACAGATCATTGCACTAGATGTACTGTGTCTTAGAATATTTTCCACTCCAGTTACATAGCCTTTATTTTTTAGGAAAAAACTCACTTTCTAGACTGAGAATTAATTAAAATGTCTTTATTTGACCTATTAGTATACGCGCATGGCTATTTTAAATCCGTTTACGCTGTTCTTCTCTAACATTACGGACTATAAGCAGCAAACATGAGAGCACACAGTGTTTCACTGTCGTTTTCTCACTTGCTATTGTAAATTTTATTACTACTATTATCATCATGTTATGCTGACTTCGCTCATTGAATAGGTGTTCGAAGTTTTGTCGCTGTTGATTGATCGCGGTGTTCCAACCGCTCCATGTATCCATACGGACATTTCTGAGAATCACTGTACAAGTAGTAGTCGTCGTCGTAGTTGTAGTCGTAGTCGTGGTAGTGGTGATGGTGGTGGTAGTGGTAGTAGTAGGAGTAGTGGTAGGACTAGGAGGAGGAGGAGTAAGAGGAGTAGTAGTAGATTTTAAGGGTGCTATTGTGCCAATTCTCCACCGACCTGTGTTTACTTGGAATTACCCGCCGAGTTCTGAAACTCTTAACGCACAAAGGGTTATATGCACGGATCAAACACGGCGCGGTTGGACTACCTGGTATGTGTGCGCGTGTGTGTGTGTGTATGTATTTATTATATATGCGAGTAGCTTTTACACCACACAGCGCCTCTCGCAACCATATTTTCATCTTTTCCTGTCACTCCAATCATCATCTATCCTTGCCTATCTTCCATAGCTTTTCTCACCAATCACTCCACAACAATTATGGTCTTCTAATCTTCTTACACCGAGGAGGCCGACAATTATATATTTCTATTGGCCATATCTGAGGTAACATTCTTCTAAGATGTCCATAACTCTTTAACGCTTACCATTTATGGTATTTGATAATATTTACTGCTCTCTGCTCATTTTGAGACGTCTAGACACACAAACTTCTTCAATAGTCCATTTCCAAGATCTTAATTTATTTTAATTCCTCGCATACCTCAGCGCCATACAATGTAATACTTTCGATTATTGTTTTATAAATTCTTCCCTTTATATCCTTATTCATGGTAATGTTCCAAATTATGAATGTAATTGCCTTATTGCAACTTTATCTTTCTACAGTCTGTGTCTGATTTCAGTCTCCTTACTTCCTTTATCTGATATCTTTGTTCCTATGTTTTACAGCTCTTGATGGTAGATCCATCTTCCAACACTATATCACTTCCTACATCTGCACAACTATATATTCAGTATGTTGTTGGAGGCGTAGGAAGTGACATAGACATGAAGAACATAACTTTTAAAAAACACTTTATATGTATAACCCACACGAGTTTCTCCATCCTTACCACTCTACACATTTCCTGATGCATTCCTCGGTTCCCAAACTTCGGTAATGGGTGCCTCTTTTGTGCCTTGGATATTTCATAATCCAATATATAATACAAGATAAAAAAATGTAACCAATACGCGGGAATGTTAGCCCCATTTGGCAACACTGGCTGTTGTTGCCGATGCAGTACCGATGTTACCCGAATATTCTAGTTTGGAAAACTCTGGATTGAAAATATCGTAGCAATCATTGCATTTTTGGAGCTATTTTGGTACATCCGCAATAGTTAAGTATGCATAGGTTGGTAATAGTGTTATTTGTGACGTGGAGTTGCTGACTGGCCAAACAGGTTTTAATCCAGTAGATAAGTGAGTTCAGGTTCTCTCTTTAGTACCCGCAAGCTAGTAGTAAACATGGGTGGGTGACACCGTCCTCACCAGAGCAACAGGTAAATGTATCGCTTCTAAATATTCCTTTATACAATGCCTTATTTTCGACTCATGGCCGGCAGCTTGGCGGGTGTAGCTGCGTACGCACATTGCTTCCAACCGGTTCTGGCTCCCGCTGTTCTCCCTCCACTCTGCGCATCAGTGCATGTGTGACCATTGGTAGCGCGATTTCGCGGTTTGTTCTTTGTGGTTAAAGTGTGATAGTCCTGTTATAGTCAAGAAATGTGTTTATTTTAGAACACCGCATATTTATGTATTCCTTCGTGCGAACAAAGTCTTGTAAACAAGTGAGACGGCTATTTATAGACAGATCCCCTGGAATCCGTGCGTCTTACAGAGAGACAGTTCGTTGTCTTGTTCTTGATAAGGAACTCAAATTAACTCGCCGTGTTCTTACAGAGGAAAAATTCGATGAGGTAGCCAAAAAAATCTCTGAGTAGGTTATCACAGGAAACAGGAGTTTCTCGGTCTCGGTTTATTCTCGGTCTGGAAAGCCACTAAGCTTTTAAAATTAAAACCTTTTAAGATAATCGTAGTTCAGGAACAGCAACCACGTGACACTGTGAGTAGCGTAAACTTCTAGAATTGGGTGTCGGGTAATGTTAATGATGGCTCTATGGACCCAAACATAATTTTTTTTTTCACAGACGAAGCATGATTTTCTTTAAATGGTCATGCATCGACACAAAACAGCAGATACAGTGCAGAAAAACCCGATATTGTACACGAAATACCATTGCATGACTAGAAAATTGGTGTGTGGTGTGCTGTGAATATGTACCGAATTACAGGGCCTATGTTCCTTGAGGATACAGTTAATTGCCAGAGGTACAGGGACGCAATAATCAAAACAATCCTGGAATATTTGTGTGACATTGAATGCACACAGGCGTATTTTCAACAATATAGTACATACAGCTGATCTCTCGTTGAAATTAATTGCAGAAATTTTTCAAGATAGGGTCATCAGTAAAGGACTATGGCCCAGACCTTACAGTATGCGACTTTTGTTTATGGGGGAACTTAAAAATAAAGTGTATCGTAACAACCCGCATACGTTGAAAGAACTGCAAGACAATATCAGAAGATAAATTACAGTAATTTCAGAAGAATTAATGCATGTTAATGGAAATTTTATTAAAAGCTGCGAGAGAAGCGCAGCAGCATAAGGACATCATTTCCAATACCTTCTGTGATAAATGTATGTGGTTATTTTATGCATGTAAATATATCCGCTAGAATTGCAGGCACGTTATGCGCTTGAGTTCAGGGTCTGTGAATATTCAACTCGGCCGGCAGCTGCGTGCGGTCCTGCGGTAGCAGTGGGCCGCGAAGCAGCCAGCCAGGAGTCAGAAATAAGGCACTGTATAATAAATTTAAAATCTTGGTTTAAAATGTGTCGATCCTTTTAGCAGTAAAAGCCATTATCTTTTAGTTTCTGTAGTCAAAATCCTTTAAAGCCTTGGGATGCGTTTGCTATGGCCGGATAATTCCAAAATGTGGTAGGTTTCACTTCCAATGTCGCACAGTTTGTATTGCAGCTGCCAAATGTAAGTAACAAAACAATTTACGAGGTGTGTTTTCAAAACATGTACCGATAATTTTTTTAAAAAATAACGGGCATTACTTTCCCAATACCTCATCATACATTACCTTACACCTTAAACTACTTTAGTCAAGGCTGTTGCTCGGGCATTTCTCGTAACCTCTCGATTTCCTTGGGAAAATCAGTTTTTGTATGCCTTCAAAGAATGATGCCGCCTGTAGCGAAGGAAATATCTGCACTTCTTGTTTCACAATATCATCGTTCTTGTAATGTTTTTCACCAAAGAATTTCCTCAGATGAAATCGCTTGGTGCCAAATCCGGACTGTTGTGAAACAATAGGTGCAGACTTGGCTTATATCACACTTACCTGTAAACTGTAAAAGTTGGCAAGTGGGCACATACTATTACAAAACAACTCACTCTGTCAGCTGCCATACACATTGTAGTAATAATGTTCGGTGACAGATATATTGAACTACTTATGATTATTCCTCTGTCGAGCGATGTAATTTTCCATCGAATTTATTAACGACAGGTATGTGAATATTTAGCAACAGCCGAATTTGAAATGTTCGAATATTATTTGCCATACACTTGATGGAGCAACAGACAACAGTGATGATTCCAATTTTATATTCTTTCAAACTGCTGCAATAGTAAGGACTTACAACTTCACAAATCACAATTAATAACGGATATTTCGGAAATGGCTAATGCCACAAAAAAGTTATTTATATGTTTTAAAGAGACCTGCATTTTAATTTCTCTATTACGTATAGTGAGTAGGGGAAGTATTGTATTCCATCCAAAAACTCATGTCGGGATTTCAGGGATATGCAGGTTTTGAGGCCCCCCGAATTAAAAAGAATACATTTTTAAAAAGGTCCGTGTGTGTGTGTCTGTGAACAGCATAACTCAAAACAAAAGGTCGGATAAATACCACACTTAGTATTTAGCTTCAGTACCTTCCAAACATGCGACACGAAGATTTTCAAGAAGATCCCCCCACCCGAACTACCGTTTATTAGAAACATTTTTCGAAAATTTTGAGTTTTTAAAAATTTCTGTAATGATTTTTATTTAAATGCCGTATCATAAAGATATTTACATGTTAGATAAAGAAATTGTATATCTTGAATTTTCTGGGAATAGGCTGTGAAGTCCTCTTCATTCGGAAGGAATTTTGTATAGTCTTATATAACTGCTAAACGTTAGCTATTGACAAAAACCTTGTATAGTCCTATATGACTGCTAAACGTCAGCTATTGACAAAAACATATCACACAAAGAATGTATATTTCCTTAAAGCATACAATTTACTTAAAACAAGTTTTTCTGCAGCACAAGCTGTTTCTGAGATATTCTTAAAGGTACGAATTCTTCAATACTTGTAATTCTTTTACTCTCGTCAATTTTTAGTTACTTCTCGCGATTGCATGGAAATAATGTGCAATTTAAGGCCGGCATAGTTTAGCTCCAGTTTTTAAACATTTGACTATTGCTGTTCCCTTTGTATCTATAAAGAAATGTGTATTGTAGTTATTTTTGCAAAGGTTTATTTGGATTAAAGTGTATTAGATTGTATAGTTTGTATACCCAATAATAAAAATAGAAGGTAGAGAATATCATGTGAACGTATCACACCAGATTTTTAATTTATCTACCATGTACCAATAGGTATAGAAGGTATTGCATTCCACCCAACAATTTTATACGCAGATTTCACCGAAAATACATGATTTGAGGCCCCGTGAATCCAAAGATAAATTGGATGACACAATGGCACACAATAGTGTGTGTGTGTATGTGTCTGTGTGTCAGTGTATCTTTGAACATTATAACTCAAAAACAAAAGGTCGGATAAGTTCCAAACTAGGGATTTTAATTCAGTGCCTTCCAAAGACGCGACACTAAGATTTTCAAGAAAACCTCCCACCACAACTAACGTTTACGTGGAAAATATTTCGAATATATCATTTTCTAAAAATGGCTGTAACGATTTTGATTAAAATACCATATATTAGAGATACTTTCATGGCAAATAAAATGTATATCTTGAATATCATGGGAATAGTTCTTGAAGTCCTCTACATTCGGAAGGAATTTTGTTATAATCTTGTGTAAGTGGTAGACGTTAAAGGATAGACGAAAACGTACTTTATAAAAAAATGTAAATGTCTTTAAAAAACAAAATGTATTCCAAATAAGGTTTTTATGGTATAAGACATTTATGATATATCCCTTATTAATAGTTCAAATTGTTCATTCTTTAAAGTTCTTTTAACGTTCAGTTGTTTCTAGCCATTGCATGGAACAGTTTGGAGTTTTAAGGCTAACATAGAGCGTCTAATTCTTAAAACATTTGACTGTCGCTGTTCTCTTTGTGTCTATAATGAAATTGGTAATGTAGCTATTTCTGCAGAGGTTTATTTGGATTATTAGTAGATATGAAAATAAGCTTTAGTAAGAATAGTTTCTATACTTACTAATAAACGAGAGGGAAGAGAAAGTAATATGAATGTATAAGAACAGAACTTTTTAATTCGGGAGGCCTCAAAACATTATTTCGGGTGAAATGTAGAATCTCATCTACTCTACCAACTATCTACTTGCGAATTGTTTGTAGAAACCGTATAAAAATGAACGCTGGTGGGTAGAGAGGGTAATGTGAATGTAACATCGGATATTTCTGAATTGCGTTGCGTACTTCACCACATAACTAGGCTGTTACTGCAGCTTACTAAGAGGATGAATAAAAGCAGTAATGTATGAATAATGACGGCATTTATAATGACGTTCTCTACCCTCAATAGCGGGTTCTGAAAGCAATGAATCATGCGTAGCGTTTTCCAGCAGCAAAAGATTAAGCGGAATACCTGACGTCAATACTTGGGGTGATTATGTGCCGCTTTAGAACACGTACGTCACCCCATTTAGTCTACCTTGTCGTCTCTTCCAATCTGCCTCATCTTGGTGCATCCCCCATACAGCCCCTGTTCTGCCTGGATGGGCTGGGCTGGTTGTGTGAATGAGAAATATGCAGGGGCAGGAGCGTTTGAAAACTACTAGCTAACACATACACATACTGTTCTAGCAGCATTTGATATTCACGATAAAGCGCGAGCGAGGGCGCAGCTTCATTCATTATTCATCGATACCGGTTAAGAGCCGGCGCTGATTGATATCCCCCTACCTCTATTGGTGCGAGGGAAAAGCCAGTAGTTTTATCTCTTTGACACGGCTTCCTCTGCCCCAACAATATGTGGGTTCCATGCCGGGCTGTCTCTAATAAACAATCACCCTTCCTTCCGTTTGATTGTTTTTAAGCCAACTGCAGCAAACGTCAGGCCCTTCCTTATTTATCTTTCAAGTTTCCTGCGTTCGCTGCCATACATGGTGTGTACATAGCCTAGGTAGGGTTTCCCTTTCATCCTGCAACTAATGACCTACAACTGCACACAATAAATACAATGCCTTTCTTTCTATAATCTATAGTAATATTATAAAGATAGAACATTTCCATGTGTATTTTAAGGATAATCTGAGAAACCACTCAAACTATTTCAGTAATTCTATCACCACTGAAACTTCTCATTCTTTTGGACGGTCACTGGCTTTAAAACATACCTACTTCAATTCATAAAGATTATTAAAATAATGAAAAGGATTTCCAAACCGTATGTACTAGAATGTCCTACGCCGTGGGCTAGAGCTCTGGCTCCCAGCCATGGAGGTGCGGATTTTAAGTCTCGGGTTTAGGACCGGTGCCCTCTCGGCATCGTGAGTAGCTATGATAACCAGCGATCCTGGTCACGGAGGCCAAAAGTCTGGCTGGGGAATGCGTGATACTGGCCACATCACCTCCACGATTCGTTTGGATAATCACCCACCTCTACTGTGCGTAGTAGGCGTGAGGCCGGCAGTCGGGTTAGCAGATCCAGGCTTTTCATAGGCTCTAACGTCACGGAGTTATTATTATTATTATTATTATTATTATTATTAGCAGTAGTAGTAGTAGTAGCAGTAGTAGCAGTAGTAGTAGTAGCAGTAGCAGTAGTAGCAGTAGTAGTAGTAGTAGTAGTAGTAGCAGTAGTAGTAGTAGTAGTAGTATTTACCGAATACAAGCAAATTGAAATACATGCGAAGAAGTAATCTACTTTTGTTTGAGATTGCAATGGATTAGAAAAAAGAGTTCTTACGCACAGAAAATGTGGATAAAATAAATGCTACGGATATTTCATTTCATTATATACATTCACAGGGTGGACTATTTAAGTTGAGACTGTAGAACATCTAAAAAGCTAAGCGTTATAGAAAGAAATGTCTTGAATAAAAGTTGCTTGATATTATGGGGGATGTCATTAGTCATCTTTTGTTTGCAAAACGCTGTGATGGTTTATTTTAGGAATAATTTAATTTGACTCCAATTGTAGGTTCCAGTTTAAAAAAATTAAACTGACCGAAAATGACTATCATGACGTTCTCCAAAGAAAACACCTGCATTTACTTTCCCCTATACTACTGTTACATGTTGGTGTAAAGGCCGAAAAGTTACCAGAAACTAATTAATTTAGGTCACCCCAACACGCACATGGGGGGGGGGCGCAACTTTAGCAGCTGGAAGCCCGGGACCTTGGTGTGTAACTAATGGGAAGACATGGGTTTTATATTACACAAAAACATTATATATCTCACATTACCTGGGATTTCTTAACAGACTTGCCCCAAAGCCAGTTACTCTCTCGAGTGACGCTCTCTTGCCCCCACCAACCACATCTAGTTAAAGCCAGACAGGGCTGACGTCTCACCAGACAATTTCAAACAGATCCCTCCCTTCGGCGTCGTCCGCGCCAAAAGGGAGAGACCGATAAGCCAAAATATAACTAAAGGGACCCAATAATACTATGGCTGGTAGTAACAATACAGCACAACAGTGCGTTTGGTAATGACAAAATTAATAATACGCCACAATATCGACCAACTTTTATAAAATACATTTCTTTATACAACACTTAGTTTTGGAGATTTTATGAAGTCTCAACTTAAATGGTCCTTCCTGTATGCATATATACATACAATCACAATTTAGCAACTTAGAAAACAGAAGACGTGTAATGGTGGAGTGATTTAAAAGTTACTCTATGGAACTGCGACCATATTTGTACTAATAAAGCGAGAAAAAATCCATATATCATTTTGATAATGTTGAGTTCACAATAGTTATAAGAAGATTAATTAACAGTGCTGAACTTTGACCTTTATTGCCTGCCCAGACGAAATGGTATCCTAAGTATGAAGTAAAGATTTACTATGAAGGAATGTTAAGGCAAATGCTACAAAGAAAAGTCAGTAATACGTTACTTTATTACAACATAGCTTTAAACTTTCGCAATAAATATATACTGGCATTCTGAATATAATTTAAATAACAAGTCTAAAACTTTGGTTGACTTAGTACATTTTGAGTTTTAACTTGAAAATTATAGCAGTAAAGTTTAAAAAAGGTAATACATTATAAGTTCTTTGCTTTCTGCACGATACTTTGATTATCTCTGTACAAATTTAATACTTATAGATACTTAGAAATGTATACCTCCTACTAATATACGTAGATGATGAGCAGGAATTTATATTAATCCGAAATGTTAAATTTTGTCTACTTTCGCTACACGATGTAGGACGATGCTTGACTCGGGACTGTAGGAGTATGTCTGCCGGCTCTCTTGCTTGCCCCGGGAGGTGCCTGTCGTACTCTTAATGCGTAGAATTTGACGCTGCTTTCACGTGACATCATCGGCGCAGTAGACATTCGGTGCAGTTTTCCAGCGGGCTAACCCCCGCCTCTTAGAGAGAGCGTTCACAAATTTTCCATGCCGAGTGTAAGCTGTTCTGATTCCCATCCGCCGACTAATGATGAAGGAAGTAGTAAATGGTACGGACGTAACAAAAGAAAAGAGAATCGCATTTGACTATAGCGTTACGATACGCATTGCGATAACAATGCTAAAATATTTTAATAACCCTCATATAAGAAAGGTCTGCTTATGTTCATTGTACTTAGACCGTAATCAAGTTCGTTAGCAGGGTGTGTCAGATAAGCTCTATAAGTAGAGAAAGTAACTTACGTTAGAAAACAGTGAAACCGATATTTTATAATTAACAACTGTGAAGATTATTTTTCTCGGTGGTTTTCTCGGACTGTGTTCTTTTCCAGAGAAGTTAACTTGGTGGCCTGTGAGTGGAGAATTTTCATATCCACTAGCTTTACCTATCTTTCGTTATATACGTTAAGAGTTCTGTATAATGCAATCACTGTGTAACTATTATACCACTAAATAACTTTGCGAACATATTAAGAGTACAACAAGTTTAAAATTTCACCTAGTGCAATCATCTTAAAAAACTAACTCCATTATTCCGATCGATGATTTCCATAGCAAAAGTGTACGTACAGGCAAATGCTGCATTTCAACTTGGAAGATTGTCGGGGAGGAGGAGATTAAGGAAGTCAGATATTCCGAGGATGTTGTACATTTTTTGCGTGAATATCAGAAAAAAATTTAACCGTTATTAGAAATAGTCGAGACTAAAATAAATATGTAATATATCATCCTGGCATCTGGTTGCCTAAACCAGGACGTATATTCCAAATTTGTTATTTATTAATCAATACTTATTACATCACCTGTTTCTATTCATAACTGCACAGATAACTATATTCTTAGCCTACTAAACAGAACTAAAATAATTAAATAAGAATGGTAATAAAATAAAACAAAATAAATTATACATTAATAATAAATTATTCCAATAATCTTCCCCAGTACTACTTGCTACTGGAAGCCAGCAGCTCATCCAACTGGTTGCCAGTTGGCATTTACTACCCTTCAATACTACTCCAATTGAACTTTTAACTACTGGTATCCAGCAGCATTAAACATTGGTAATCAGCATTCCTCTTAATCTTAATTCATTTACTTAATACTTTATTCCACATTAACTTCTTTTAAATATTTAATTAGTTTGTCAATAGTTCTATTTACTAACTTTCCAAATTATTTAATACATATTACTCACTTTCATCTAAAAGTTCCTAAATATTTGTTCATATAATTCTTTATCAATAAATGTAATAACTTATATCCTGTAATAAAATCATATTATTTGTTCAACTTAATATCTAACCTAATTATTTATTACGTAATTTATTTATAACCTAATTATTTACTTTAACTTTTATCTGTAAACACTATGTCTATAGGTATAATATGTTTATATTCAATAGTTGGGCATTCACTAGTCACCTCATTTTCTTCTATTTCTTATTTACTTAACTTTCGCTATTACGTTTCACTTTGCTTAGTTTGGCTTTAGCTTCATTAACTTACACTCTTCCGCTCACATTGTTGGTACCATATCCCACCCTTCCTTAAAATAAATAGGCGAGACTGTACGAAATTAAAATTTTGTAGATAACTGTAAAACAATTTCATAAGGAACGCGGGTAGATAATTGAAACGAATTAAATAATATGAGTTTAAAAACCTACCAGTATAACGTCGCTTAAGCCATCTATTCATTTACAATAATCATAAAAGGGTTTAGTTGACAACAGATAATACGTAATTATTTATTACTATAGACATTTAATAGCAGACTAAATGTGAAAAATCCCAAAAATAACAGTTTCAGTTTTTTTGTGAAGTCTTATTCATAGAAATTTCTTATTTAATATGACATATTTTATTACTGTAGGCAAAATAATTTCTCACCACGTATATGTACATTCCATTTAAAAATATATACCGAAATTTCACCGAAAAAAAACATGTTATCTTGAGGCCTCTGAATACAAAAATAGTATTTAAAACACAAACTTGGTAATTAAGTTCAATAGCTTTCAAAGATGCGATACGAGGAATTTCAAGAAAATGCCTCCAGTCTAAACTACCCTTTACATGGAAAACTTTTGGAAACGTTTGATCTTCTAAAAATTTTTCCAACGTTTAGCTTAAAATATAAAATATTATAGATATTTTCATGACAAATAAAATGTATATCTTAATTTTTCCTCTTCATTCGGAAGGACTTTTATATAATCCTGTATAACTGGTAAACGTTAAGCGATACACGAAAGAGTAGTACACAAGAAATGTAGATCTTTTTAAAACACAGAATTTGTTTCAAATGACTTTTTGGGGGCATCAGCCGTTTCCAAAATATCCGTTATTAATGGTTTTAATTGTCATTCTATAAAGTCCTGTCGATTTTCAATTGTTTCTCGTGACGTCATGGAAACAGTATGGATTTTTAAGGACAGCTTATACGTCCAATTCTGAAACATTTGACTGTCGCTTTTCCCGCTGTGTCTATAATGAAATGTATAATGTTACTATTTCTGCAATGGTTTATCTCGATTAAAATGAAGTAGATAGGAAAACAAATTTTCGTAAGAATAATTTGTAAAGCCACTAATAAACGACAAGAATAGACGAAGTCTGTGAATGTAACACATCCTCATGACATTGCGTCTCTTAGGGAAAGCTTTACTCTATAATTTGTTACTACTGTTACGTATGGCAGCTTCTTTGTGTTCATCTCATGTGGTTTCTTTCTTTGCAAGTGAGTTTTCTTTTTCCATTTTTGTATTGAACGGTTTTTCCTGTGAACGACATTTTCTGATAAAATTACTTCTTTTCTCAGAAAGTATTAAAGATAGCGAAATTAAACTTCGAGATAATAAAAACAAGTGCTGTTTTTTATCTCTTTTGGTGTTAGCATATGGTTGATTAAATTTTTAAAAAATAATAAAACTTCCCTAATAAAGTTATTGTATGAATGTAGGCCAGTGAACTTAGAAGGCATATATGTACATCCTGTAAAACAATCATTCTAATATCTTAAATAGATATATAAGGTATCCTTATTGGTTGTAAATTATTGAAGTAATTACACAAGTATTCAGTGCATGGGCCATTGACCGTACAAGCATATTCAAGATAAAAGTATGGTGACAAAATAAACAACAGAAAATAAAACAAAACAAAACAAGAACAAGAAAAAGGAAAAATTACCTTTGACTAACTGAACAAATCTGACCCAGCTTCGCGCACTTTAGCCAAGAAATTGCCCATGTTTTGCCAGTTCCTCTTGTCAGCCAGCAGATCCCAACATGCCAATCTCTTTCTTGACGGATTTAAGAATTTTTCTTTGAGTTTAATTGTTCGCTGGTTCTCCCACTGAGCCCATTCCGCCAAAATATGTACCCAGCGCTCATCCAAATCACAGAATTGGCAGTCATTTTCTGTGCCCTCTAGTTCCCCAGTCTAAACCATGCCATTCCTGATCCTTCCTTTCTTCCTAGGTTAAGTATATATGCCTCTTTACCCCAATTAAATTTTATTTAATTAGCTGGACTTAGAGAAGCTTAATATTTTACAATCCGATTCTATTCCCTGTTGGTTGATGTCTCTTAGATTTCTTTTAACGCCTTTTCATATGTTTTTGTCATTTGTTTCAGCTCTTCGCTACACTGACCCCATTCCTATTCTCCTCAAACCCCTTTTCAATCGTAACCAATGAAGGTAATATCTTAAATAGTTTGAGATAGTGTGACAATTTAGCAGTATATACCTTTCTGATCTTCTTCTATTATATGTGGCAAATAATACAGTCTTTATTTTCACTAAACTTTGGGAATATTTCCAATATTTCTGCGGCACCAATAGCAGCATTTTATGGATAATGCATTCGAATGTCGACAATATATTGCGAGTTAGCATCTTTCAGTTATAGTAGGGTTGTTGGATATACCAGGAAAGCTCATTCTTTAAAGTAACCCCACAAACAAAAGTCGGCCGGATTCAGATCTGGAGATTACACTATAGGAAAATGTTTTCTGATGATAAGTACGCTTATCGTCTGTTTCTCAACGTTCCCAACTAAATTTTCACAATTATAATTGAAAACGTCTACTTTTATATTGTAAAGTTCTAAATTTTATCACACTTTGAGAAAGATTATTAAACCAGCTGGGTTCGAAGATATACTGACAGAGCCATGGCTTATAACTTACAAATAATTATTTCATTCATAAAAATCGTAACTGTAGTGATTATGGAATGAAGAAAGAAACAAATGAGAAATATTCTGTTTGCTCTATGCAGTGAAGGTTTCATTTTTTTCATAACTAAAAATTGTAATATTTATAATACTTTAAATTTAAAGCTGCTTTTTAAGCTCAAGAGTACCTGTAGTACAACTTTACTTTGTTTCTCTACTGGAAAGAGTATACTTCGTGACACCGTTGTTTAAACACGAACAATTAAAGTATGTCTTATTGATTAAACTGATTTATAGTATTTGCTATCTTCACTTTCACCCGAATTTTTTAGTAGAAATTCTAGTTTGCATTTAGTTTGTACGTTGCATCCATACAGAAAAGTTTATTTTAGTTCCTCCGACAGTTGTAATACCGCGTGCTATGTTCAGCATTAGCAGTGTTGAAGTCTTCATTTATTTGCAGACAAGTCTAATGTGTTTTAGGCAACATTTAGTATTATTAGTGGCTTTAGTTAATTTTTAAATTAACATATTTTTAAAATTATATATATATATATAATTAATTGAAATTAATTATACCTTTTAGAGACCGTAGATTGGTCTTAGCAAACTTTTAATAGAGATTCAATTGAATAATTCAATGCCACAACCGGGATTCTGATCACGGTTCTCCCGCTTCCCATGCGGTTGCTCTAACCATTGAGCTACTGTGACAACATGCCGGTGGGAAATTCCCCAACTGACTCAGGTTGTTCCCAGATAGACCACCAAGACATCTCACTAGAGATGATTACAATCTCAATGGCGACCTACCATCGCAAGTACCTTAATACTGTGCTTATGGGTTTTTTTAAGGTTTTCTTTGTAATTATTATGCACATAATTAAAATTAATTATACTTACGGAGCGGGAACCGACCAATCTGTCAAAAGCTTTTTCGTGGTTTCCCTTAGTCGCCAAGGTAAATACTGGATTGGATATTTAATACCACGACCCATAGTTCCACCTTAATTCTAAAATAATAGTAAAATGAAAAATGAGTGGTAATAGCGAATGCTATGCCATCTATCCGCAGACAATGTAAGCAGTTAGACTGGACGGCATCCTAACGCCATCTGCAGGGCACGATGCAGAAGATCCGGCTGCCTTGCGCTGGCGGTCTCTGTGGGCACGTGACGAAGCAAGACAGCATTTTCCAGGGATGAGATCTAGAAGGCTAACTGTCCGCCTTTCTGCGTGGGGGCAGCGGTTGGAATAGACGGCACCCTAATGCCATCTGCACGGCATGAAGCGGGTGGTTACAGGGATGAGACCTACAAGGCTAACTGTCCGCTTTTCTGTGTGAGGGCAGCGGTTAAACTGGACGGCACCCCAACGCCATCTGCACGGCATGGAGCAGGTGGTTAAAGGATGAGACCTAGAAGGCTAACTGTCCGCCTTTTTATGGGGGCGGCGGCGGTTAGACTGGACGGCACCCTAATGCCGTCTGCACGGCACGGAGCAGAAGATTCGGTTACTATGCGCTAAGGTCTCTGTGATACGTGACGGAGCGGGTGGTTACAGGGATGAGACCTAGAAGACTAAATGTCCATCACATATCGTTCTAAGAGTTATCCACCAACAGATTCGTCGCGATATGACCAAGGAGTTAAAGCGACGTAAAATAAAAATAGAGTAAAAAAATGATAATTTTTAGAGACCTTTGTCTAGTCTTAGCAAGTTTTTAATATAGAGTCAACTGTAAATTTCAGCACACAGCTGGAATTATAACATGGTTCTCCCTCTCTCCATGCCATTGAGGCACAGCGACACGGTTCTGTGGGAGAACCGTGTTCAAATCCCGGCTGTGGAATTGAATTTTTCAGATGACTCTATATTAAAATATAATCTTTTATTTGATTACGTTTTTCTAAAATGTTTAATAAAATTATTTAACGTGCAAATGAGATGGCCACTACACATAAGCTTTTAGGTAAAATTTTGCACTAATCATACTTTGGTTTTTATTGTTATATAGTTCATAATTTTTATGACGTGCGTTAGTGACGTCATTCCGCATTATTCCGCATAGCACAGGAAAAGTGGTCCTTCCGCGAGAAACTAGCAGGTAAGCTCTTTAAGGAAGGTCCGTTAGAAGTCGCTTGTTTAAAATGTGGAGCGGATTACCTCCGGATTTGGCTAGTGTATCTGCACCAGAACAGGAAATTCAAAATGTTACACACAGCTTTTTCCACTTACGTGTTGTATTAACATCCAGGAAACACCCAAATTCTAAATTTATATTTCAATAAATTTTCACTGAATTTCGTACAATTTTGTTTTCTTAGTTGTTTTATCATTTACAGAAACTGCATTTTATGTGAAGGTAATTAGTGCAAGTAGCTGTGGGCCGGAAATGGTTGTTTGCTCAAATCTGTATGCAACTCTGAGGCAGTATTTTTTATCGCTTAACTGATATACAGTATAAAAATAATAGCCCGCCTATACGTAAACCATGTATATTACAGCCATGTATTGTGTTTATTTTATTTTATATATATATATATATATATATGTGTGTGTGTGCGTGTGTGTATAAAACGTTATGTGAATGTATTTCTTAGTTTAGCAACGCGGGAGCTGTGAGGATAGAAGCAAGCTGCTTTTCATAGCAAACAGAGTCACAAAATGGTAGCAGAAGGTTGCTAACATGAAGGCAACCTTGAGACAACAATAGCTTAGAAAGCTAAAAACGGCTACCAACAGTCCGTTTAACAATACCGATGTAACGTACAAAACCGTTTGTAAATGGTCACGTGGGTGTAGAAAGCCAATTAAAATCAAACTAAAGGTGTGCTGCTAGAGAAGGCTTAGCCAACCAGAAACTAGAAATATTAAATAGTGAAATTTAAACTGTGGACGCTAAGAGGTAGTAAGTTCAGTTCAGTTCACTGTACGTTCAGTGTTTGTAGCTCAGAGTGTTCAGATGTGAGAATTTAATGCAGTGCGGATAAAGGATAAATTTTTACCTTTAAAAATTTGGTTAGGAACATTATCTCACAGCTCCATATTTAGATACGTCAGTAAATTTTTATTTTATATATATATATATATATATATATATATATTGTTCAATGCCGGAAGAGGTAATAAAGAAGTAAGAATTCACAACTATAAGAATTGGTGTAAAGTGTGTAAATTATTCTGCAGCCGTACCACCCCTATTTAAAGACACTTGCTCTACCAGATACCACTGACGCAGCCGAAGCATAATTAATAAAAAATTAAAAAAAAATTACACAAACTTTATTAACACACGACACCGCCTCATATATGTGTGTGTGTGTGTGTGTGCGTGTGTGTATAAAACGTTATGTGAATGTATTTCTTAGTTTAGCAACGCGGGAGCTGTGAGGATAGAAGCAAGCTGCTTTTCATAGCAAACAGAGTCACAAAATGGTAGCAGAAGGTTGCTAACATGAAGGCAACCTTGAGACAACAATAGCTTAGAAAGCTAAAAACGGCTACCAACAGTCCGTTTAACAATACCGATGTAACGTACAAAACCGTTTGTAAATGGTCACGTGGGTGCAGAAAGCCAATTAAAATCAAACTAAAGGTGTGCTGCTAGAGAAGGCTTAGCCAACCAGAAACTAGAAATATTAAATAGTGAAATTTAAACTGTGGACGCTAAGAGGTAGTAAGTTCAGTTCAGTTCACTGTACGTTCAGTGTTTGTAGCTCAGAGTGTTCAGATGTGAGAATTTAATGCAGTGAGGATAAAGGATAAATTTTTACCTTTAAAAATTTGGTTAGGAACATTATCTCACAGCTCCATATTTAGATACGTCAGTAAATTTTTATTTTATATATATATATATATATATATATATATTGTTCAATGCCGGAAGAGGTAATAAAGAAGTAAGAATTCACAACTATAAGAATTGGTGTAAAGTGTGTAAATTATTCTGCAGCCGTACCACCCCTATTTAAAGACACTTGCTCTACCAGATACCACTGACGCAGCCGAAGCATAATTAATAAAAAATTAAAAAAAAATTACACAAACTTTATTAACACACGACACCGCCTCAACTATTGGGAGAATTTTTCTTGCAGTAAATATCTAGAATTCCCAATAAACCATATCTTGATGTAAAGAGTTTAAAGACATAGCTGCACTCAGTATTTTGAACTTAATTTAAAGGAGATTTGCCAATGACACATAACCTATTCGGAATAGACACATTTTCTATTCTTCATTTCTTTAATATTCTATTTTATGAATCAAAATATGTGGAGTGACATACACTTTGTCTATTGTATTGTTGGTTTTCTGAAGAATGAAGGTTACACTTTCCAGTGACTTAATAATGCATTTGACGTATTTAATGTTTACAACGACGTCCTCATTCAAGGATAATTTACCAGTGTTACTCGCTTTTTTTGTTACATTTGTTATGTACACGCATATAGTGTTAAAAATATTGTTAATAATAATGACAAGAACAGTATTCATCCACAGCTGCAATTAACGTATGCATTTAGTGATACAATCTAACCATTTATGATCCCTAGTTTTTTTTAGTTTAGCGCATTCTATGAAATTAACACGCCCCCACCCACAGTCATGCTGAGTGGGACCGGAGGCAGACAGTCAGTTCCAGGCCGATGCCTTAGGCTGGGGCATTATCTTAATTAAAAATAAGAAATATCATAAAAACGTACTAAAGAAGTGTCTTATAAATTAATGTCATTAGCAAAGGTTAAAATCATTCCCATAATGCAATAATTGGCTCGATGCAATATCGGTTATTTTCGAAATTTCAGGACACACACCCACTCCCTTTACGTCCTCCAACGCGAATTTTATGAACTATCGGAGGAAGCGGACGGTTGACAAACGCTTATGTTACAAATTTCTGCCAGGTATATAAATCGCTCTCTTTCCAAAATGAATTATAAAAGGTTATTGCTTATATTCCAGGAAGAATACTTTCTGTGAAGAAAGCCTGTTTTTGTCTCCTAGCTTTGAATGGAGATAATTCAACAAGGAGACCTTGGCATTTTAGTTAAAGCACGAATATTAATTTAAACTATTATGATGATTATAGCTTTACAAGAGTTTGATAAATATAATTTTATGAAGTTCGACATATTCAGCACGATTTTTTAAACTAAATACATGGATTAGATAAAAAATTCTTGCGAGTCATTTTCAGGATACTTATGCTTCGTGGAATATCTTTTAGGGGAATTATCACTCATGTTCGGGTGAATTGTGTAAATTATGCTGACACCCACTTAAGTCATGCTGGCTAAAGTACTAGTCAGCATACTCCTTGAGTATTTGATCTTATGATCTCTCGACGGCTCGTGCTTGGCTTATTTCTTGCCTAGTGACGGTCAGCTCTTTACATTTATATTGTGCTAACTTACACATAGCCCTAGGCACGATAAAGATGGAACATCACACTTCCTCCGTCTACCAGATAAAACCACAAACTATCTAACCCTCTCCCCCTTGCAACGTAGTTTAGATTAGTTATTAGAAAGATTAAAGTCTCTCCTCTTCTTCTTGCCTAACATGGATTAGGGCTTTAGATCTGTTCCCAGGCTAAAATTGCTCTCTCCACCTCATACGGGGTCGTTCAATATCTCTTTGTCCAAATGGTTTATAAAATAGTGCTTGCCATAGTAAGGGTTTCATCCTTAGAACGTGATCTTTCCACTTATTCTGATAGCTTTTAATTTCTTCCACTATGTTTTCTTCATCTAATTATTCTTTTATATCTACATTCCGGAATCGATCCTTTCTAGTTACACCCAATACAGGCCTTAAAAATCTCATCTGAGATGCTTTCAATCGTGGTTTTTCCTTGTGTTTTATCACCCATTTCATTGCGGGCTTAGATACTAATCTATATAGTCTTAGTTTAACATCTTTCCTCACATTTCTACCAAAGTGTCGTTTGATGCATCCGTTGATTTCATTGTATGTTTTAATGTTTTCTTCCATCTTTGCCTTTCTATCAATTACTGACATTTCGATCACAAATACTTGAAGGTGGACACCTGTTAAATTATTTTTCCTCCGAATACAATCTTAATCCGGTCTTGTTCTTTACCCATCGTGGCCATTAACTTTGGTTTTTCTCCCAAGATTTCCATATTATATTCTTTTATTTTCTCACTCAAATTAAACATTGCATTTTGCATGTCTTACTCTTTCCCTGTCAATAATATTTGGTCATCTTCAAATATGACTGTGTCCACATTTGTATTATTTAATGTGATTCCTTTGGTTTACATTTCATTCTCCATATACTATTATTTTATTCAAGTATAAATCAAATAGAATGGGTGACAAACTACAACCTTGTTTCAATCCCATGTTGACACTTAATTCTTGTTTTTCTTTCTCTATTATTATCTTGGTATTTCAGTATAATGACTTATAAAGTCTCTCTTGGAATCGGAATTATGCGTTTAATAGTGTCAGCCTTCCTTTCACCACCCTATCCGCAACCTATAGCCCTTTCGATGACATTCCTGTGCTCGTCCCCGTTCTCGTCACCTCTGGCATAGGCACGCGCTGGTTCGTGACTCTTACGTTACATCTGGTGGAGCCGATAGTGCGTCCTTCACACTATGCTCGAATAAGCAAAAGTATTGCTATTATCTATCAAGCAAATGTAGTATTTTCAGAGAAAAAATAGCTATATTTTTGTATTTTAAACACATATATAACGTTTTTGTGGTCGTTTTGTAACTTTAATATGGCACCGTAACCCGCGACTTTACTGGAGTGTATATTTGTTTATACTGTATTTGTATTACAAATCACTTAGTTCGCATTTTCCAAACAAATCTCTTAAGTACCTCGGCCAAGCTGCAAAAAATAATCAAGACAAAATTCTCTACCAGAATTAAGTTCCTGATCTCGAAGCAGTTCCGGAACCAGTCTCTAATTCAACACATTTAACTTGCATTGGAAACAGAAGTATGTCGAAGCAGTTAGGGATTTCGCTTTTCTTAAAAGTTTTAGAAAAGCTTCATAATGAATATCGACTTCATGTAGCGGCCATAGTACTCCACAATATAAATAACGCAATATGGCATTTCTGAAATACAGTGCCTTCGTTTTATGCCAAGGCCACAAACGCTTTATATGCGTTTCGGTCGAGACGGCATTATGCGTGACGTTGCAGAAGCGGCGCAGAACGTGTCAAGAGTACGTTTATCAACTGTGAGGTCTCAGTCGTTGCTTTGTCTTCGTGTTGCGAAATGTTTCGACAATACGTGTATTAGGTGTGATTTCCTTAGGAATGTTATTTGCTTATTAGTACACGGAAATGCATCCCAATACATTCACGCTAGAACAGCGTATTTTTATGTACGATACATACGTGAAAACTGAATCATATAGACAGGTGTGTGGATAATTTCAGTAGCAATTTCCAGGTTATCCAGTTCTGGATAGAGGCACTGTGAGATGTGTGGTCAATAAATTTAGAACAACGGGATCGCTAAACGCTAAAAAAATAAGGTTTATAGGAACAATCCCCACACCATAGACGAAATTAAGGACAATTTAAAAGCATAAATTATGTACACCACGGAAGAAGAACTTATGTGAGTAAATGGCTATTTCATTCAGGAACGTCTTCATGTATATGGACACCACTTTCAACAACACTTATAACAATTACATATATGTTACTAACACCTATGAGTAAGTAACGCGGGAGTTACGAACGGAAAACCCCCGCAGTGCACTAGACTGTGTGCGGAGAGCACTTTCATGTGATCCGCGGCCTTGGCATAAAATGAGGGTACTGTATAAGACCTCGGAATGAGCATGCAAATTGCCTAGTTTGTGTTATTTTAATATAGAATGTTCTTTCTGAAAGTAAAGTTATAATTCATATTTATTCTGCAATTAATAAGGGGGCTTACATTCAGATGACTTTTTCTACTCACTACATCTTATTTCTGTAAATCCTCTACAAAATATTCTTAGGAGAGCTTATTTTTCTATCTACTTGTAAACCGAGGTATCCCTTCCAGAAACGTTTAATTATGGATTTCATTGCAGGTATGAGTTGGAAACCCTATCCATGGTCCGATGTTTACATACGAGTGGCTATGTGCTGACCTTAAACACCCTTACCCTTTCCATGACATCGCGAGAAACAACTGTACAATAACAGCATCCTTAAAAATGATTAAGTATTGAAGATTCAAAACCAATAATGACGTCTTGGAAATGGCTGATTTCGGCCACAAAAAGAGCCGTTTTTAAGCAAATAAAAATAATTCCATTAAAGGGTGATTTGGGATGAGGGATTTTCTTAAAAACTTTCGTGTGGTACCTTTGGAAGGTACCAGAGATATCAAGTTTGCTATTTATCCGACTTTTCGTTTCTGAATTGTGCTGTTCACACACATACACGAACCTTATTTATTTTATTATTCAGGCGCCTCAAAACATGCATTTTCGGTAAAATCACGAAATCGAATTTTTTGGTGAAATGCAGTACCTACAATACAATTAAATATGTGGTATATAAAGTATAAATAGGAGGAAGCAATTATTTTAAAGATCAACCTCCCTTTTATGTGCTCATTTAGCTATATATGAGAAGCCAACTTAATGAAATCACCAAAATGGAAACAAACTTAACACCACTGCACAACTTAAGAAGATCAAGTCGGCTGTGGTATATCAGTGCTGAGAATTAAATAAGGAGAGGATTAGTGGTTCTTGTAAAATATGAACTGCATTCTGGTTCTTATTTTTATAATGAGTTAATTTTACAAAGAGAGAGCCTTATGGGCTTAAACTGTTTATCATGGAAGAGTTTCCATTCTGGCTCTAGTTTCCGAGGTCGCGGGTTCAAACCCGGTGGAGGGCGATGGATCTTTTCGGGCGTAAAAATCATTAGCATGGCTTCCTTCGGAAGAGAAGTAAAGCGGTGGTTTCGTGTAGTAGATTTACGGCACGAAAAATAACCTCAAGCCTGATAAAGAGGCCTCGGAGAAAAATTAACGCTTCTTTCACGCCAAATATAGAACGGACGACAAGGATCATAGTAGTTAAAGTGTGTGCATAGCACAATTTAATTTAATTGAAGAGTTTCAAATGGAATCGAAATCCATTTATTAAATTCCTTTTTTATTATACCTTTAATGGCCAGCAACATAGAAGAGGGCATTAAAAACCTTGTTGAGTTTAATCACCTTTGTATTGAAAAAAACATTTTGGAAAAGAGCAATTTATTCCAGACAACAACCTAGCTCGTCTGAAGGATAAACAAAGCGATTGTAAATACTCGAGCACGGCCGGATTACAGACTTTTTCACCTAGAAGCCAACGTTGTCAGTAACGCCTGCTCAGTTTGGAAACGTACGTTTTTAGCAAACAGTAATAATATTTATTCGGTTTTTCGTGTTTGTTATCAGCAAACAAGCGAGCAACTAGAGAACGTTTTAAGTAAAAAATAAATAAAACCGAGTGTATTATACAAATATTAATAAACGTTATCACGGTTGTGCGTGCGTGTTTGTATACTATAATTAAAACCTTTCTTACCTATGAAGACCATAGTTCATCATGTATAACTTTATGGTTGTTGTGAAGATTAGAAACAATAAAGAAATAATTCTATTTACTGGCGATAAAACTAGTTTTAGTCCTCAAATTTCACAACCCATAACATTTTGTCATATGTGCATATTATGTTACGATAATACTCTTAAAGTGAATAATGTTTGGCACTCGTTCTTACTGTATTCGGCACCACAGCCGGTGGAAACCTATGATACAAAAAATTACGTGATAAATGGGAAAGGATTTAGGAAGGAAACATTCCCGATTTGCCAGTTATGAGGCCTGGGGAAAACCAGCAATAAGCCTTAGTAAGGGAGGACTGTCCTGGTGGGATTTGAACCGCAGATATCTCGTTCATGAGTCCGTGAATTGAGTACCTCATCCACCCTTGTCGGAGAAACTAGAGAGAAAATTATAACAGTTCCCATGTTGAAATGGCTGTAACTACTGCCCATATTAACCGTTTAGATCAATTTGAATAGCATTATGGCTTAGAGGTTTTGTGAATTATGTTGTATGTGTATCTTTACTATCCTGTGTAACAATATAGGCACCTATAAATAATAAAAACACAGATTTCAGCTTTAGAAAAATAGTTGTTTATGCAACTAATGGCTGAAGTGAGTTTTCCCTACTAGTGGAAAGATTTTCGTCACAAACATAGTACACAAAAATCCTACGTTGCACAAGTTGCATACATAGTTTTATTCAATGACCACAACAAAAATTCACAATAAACAATTTTGAGAAATTAAAATAAAACTATATTCTGAGATTTAACCGTAGGGCCCATACTGAGCACAACTGAATAGCATATCCAAAGTGTCTTAAAGAGAACGTTCCTGTTTAAAATACTGAATTTGAAAAATGTACTGGATTAAACCGAAATATAATAATACGCGTTTTAAGCTAATGAATAAAAAAGAATGAGTTTAAGAAAAAAAAAGTTCTGAGAGTGTACACAACATAACTGAAAAACTAAAGCTCGGTCAAATGCCAATGGGGTGGGATTTTAAGTCAGAGTTTACGACCGGTGCCCATTGAGCATCATGAGGAAAGTGGAGAGCTGCGATAGGCAGTGATCCCGGCCGCGAAAGCCAGAATTCTGGCTGGAAGATGCGCAATGCTGGTCACATCACCTCCCCAAATGGGTTGGATGGTTGCCCACCTATGCCGTGCGTACGAGAGCAACAGGCCGGCAGTCGGGTTGGTAGGTCGAGGTCCTTTATGGGCTGCAGCGCCACAGGATTATTATTTATTTATCTTCTAAGGATACGACACAATTTTCAGCAAACTTCTCCATCCCAATCTACTCTCTGCATGCAAAAATATGCGTTAGGTTTCATCTCTTATAGAACGACTAACGAAGTTCATTAAAATGTGATATAATTCTGTATTAACTAGGAAATCTTAAAGGCAGAAAAAAACCCTTTAAAGCTCATTAAGATGCATATTTTATATGAAACATTTTAGTCATTTTTGGGTTATTGCAAGCGGCAAATTTAGACCGTTCCCTAGCGTCATCTAACGGATATGCTAAAAAGTTTACCACTTTGCTTTCTGTCTTTATTTCTTTATTTTGTTTTCATCCAAATGCTTTTTGCGGAGATATTTTAAGACTGATTCCGCGTGTTCTAAAATTATAAATTAGCACTACTTGCATTATTTAAAATAATACCCTGCTCAAAAATATAGTATGAGAAATGTAACATGGATAGAAGAATAAATAACGTTTGATATGAATAGTACAATATACCACGGATGTTGTTAATTTGTTGTTGATAGAGAAATGCTAATTTATCATATCAGATATTTTTGCAATTAATATCAGTTTACTCATATAGGTTTCCTTTATTATGTTACGAATGCAATAGACAAGATTAATATACATTGAGAATAAATCGAGCGTTGCGTACTGAGAAATGGACTCTACTCTGTAAAGTAATTTCATGAGCTGATGAACAAGTTGAGGTAACCGAAAACAATCGGATTGACCAAATGGGCTGAAACGAAGGTAGGAGAGGTAAAATAGGTTTCAATCGCGAAGGGCCATTTGCACAAATTTCCCAGAGCGTTCTGTCTCGTTCCAGTTCCACTGCATCGTTACTTGCAGCGGAAGTAAACGTTCTTATTGATATACTTTCGGCGCACACTTAAGGACTGTTCACAATGAAACATGCTTAAAGCTTCTTGTTTGTGTTGCATGCGTTAACATTGTCAGGCGTTGACATAAACAGGACCGCAAACTAATAACGTAAACATATAGGTATGGAAGATACAAGCTTTCATGATTATGTCCACATCAAGCAGAAGAAATTACGAAATCAGAGCAATTCTTCCCACCTGAGCATTCTGCCATCTCATTACAATTTCCGCCGGCTTATGTTGATTTACTAACTGCCCCTGTGTGTAAGATTACGGGCCAGGAGTCTCTGGAATACCCATATGAAAATCGCACATGAACAAACTGTGCCTTTTTGTGAGTTTAACGTCCTTACTTGTTATTCATTTTGATACATGTGAATAATCTCGTTTGTCGTGGTGGTCGCTTTGCAGGCCTCCTATATTAGCTCAGTCATTTCACGCTCTCTTGCGAATGAATGCTGTTTGTGTTTCCGTTTGCCAATGTGAGTGACATACTTATTGCGTTAAATTTATGCTCAAATTTTATGTCGTTATCTAATGCTTAATTTTCAATGTGAATGTACGCGAATCCTAAAAACTATGCAAACTTTCGTTTCGGTAGTGATTTTTTTGCCGTATTAAAGGAAAGAGAGATATATTCTTGTCTAATCTAGATTTTTGCGAGCGTCCGAAAGTTTTTAGTCACTATGTCCGCAACACAGAAGTGGGGGTCAGAAGAGAGAGGAATTAATTTCGTGCTCTGCGGAACATGCCGCAGCGGTACCCCTCCCCCACCCTCTGTTGTAATTAAGTACCGCAATTCGGCAAACCTAATTAGCCATGTCTTGATAGAAACACCCAGGTCCAGCTTACTCTAACATTTCCTGCTTAGGCTACAAGCCTATTTCTTTTACCATCTCTCCCTCGTTAAACCAGAGTTTCCAGAGAAACAAAGACAAGTCCGTGTTGTGAATTTAATGTTGTGCATGCTTGAGAAGTCCTGCTTCGTTAAGTCTATTTTATTTCAGTACTAAGATGCTACTTTAAGAGGAGTCATGGGTAAAATGTTGTACACTTTTTCAAGAAAAACATTTTAGTTTAAGTCTATTTTATTTAGTACTAAGTAACTAGGAGAGAATGGGTACAAATGCTCAGAAATAAGGCATGGTTTTCCACAAGGTTCGATTTAAGGTCCATTATTGTTTCTAATAAAGGGTCTTTCAACAAGAGTGTCCTATTTTTAACATGTGACAGCTGACGTTGTTATTGAGTTACAGCAGTCACTTTTTTCATGTGGTTACAATTGTTATTGCAAATAACTATGGAACGTTACAACATTCAGCAACGCGTAGAAATTGTGAAAATGTATTATCAAAATGGATCATCTGTTCGCCAAACCTTCCGTGTATTGCGTGAAGCTTACGGTGTGCATAGTCGTCCCTGCGAGAGAACGATTCGGCGTTTGATCGATAAATTTGAAAGAAGTGGTTCTGTCAACAATCAAAGAACGCCTGTACGTAATCGACGTAAGCGCTCCAATGAAAACATAGGCGCCGTTCGCGAGTGTGTACGCGAGAACGGAAACAAATCAATTGGGGCTTTCGCCGACCACAAATTGGCGAATTCTGCATCTGGATTTGAAGTTTCACGCTTACAAAATGGTGTTAACTCAAGAACTAAAGCCCAAAGTTCATAGATTGCGCCGTGTATTCGCTGACTGGTCTATGGAGCAATTGGAAGCTGACCCGGATTTTTTTCGAAAAATCATCTTCAGCGACGAAGCCCACTTTTCGATGGATGGTTGTATTAACAAACAAAATTTCCGCTATTGTAGCAATCACAATCCAATGCAGATTCAAGAACGATCACTTCATCCCCAAAACGTTACTGTGTGGTGTGGATTGGTATGGTGGAATCATTGGTTCATATGTTTTTCAAGATGAAGAAGGAGAAGCTCTAACTGTCAATGGAGAAAGATACCGGGCTCCTATAAGGGACTATTTTTGGCCTCAATTGGATGGTATGGATCTTAGAAACATCTGGTTCCAGCAAGATGATGCCACATGTCATACTGCTCTCGAAACAATCGATCTTTTGAAGGAGAAGTTCAGAGGTTTCATCATTTCCCGTGGTGGTGATGTTAACTGGCCCCCGAGGTCATGTAATTTAACGCCGTGGATTACTTCTTGTGGGGTTATGTTATATCCCGAATTTATGTCAACAAGCCAGAAACAGTAAATGATCTTATGAATAACATGACGCGTGTTATTCGTGAAGTTGGATCTAATTTACGTTCTTCTGTAATTGAAAATTGGGTCAACCGTATACGCGCAACCCAACGAAGCCGTGGTGGTCACTTAACTGATGTTCTCTTCCACACGAAATGACATTAATTATGTTCCAAAATAAAAAAAGAAATAAACATCTATCGTTTATAGAACGTGTTTTATTTAAGTTGAAATATAGAACACTCTTGTTGAAAGATCCTATCTATATATATATATATATATATATATATATATATATATCAACGGCCTCTCCAGACTAATAAATGAATGTGCTCACACAGTTGTCTTTGCAGATAATACAAGTATTATAATTAAAGAACACAGCATCAGTCGCCTCTCAGGGTTATCCAACAGTATTTTCAGTGTAATAAATAATTCGTTCGATAGTAACAAAATTCATATAAACTTTGAAAACCTAAGTATATCAATGTTCGCACAAAAAATAAAAGTATTGCAGACATAAGAATTGAACGTGAAGCTAATGAAATTACGGAAACCTGTAGCATAAAATGTCATGGTCTTATTAGACATCATAATATATATTGAAAAGACCGTATTGACTACATCCTACCGAAACTAAGCTCTGCATGTTTTGTAATTAGATCATTAATTCGTTTTACAAATAAAAGCATCCTAAAGCAATATATTATGCTTATTTTCATTCAATTATGACTTATGGAACAACACTTTGGGTAAATTCAGTATATGCAGAAAATAATATTTATTTTGCAAAAAAACGCAATCAGAATAATGGCAGGTATAAAGCAATCAACTCATTGTAAACCTCTATTCAAAACATTTGGAATTCTACTATTAGCCTGTGAGTATATTTTAGCTGTACTTTTAACCGTCGTTGACCACCCAGAAGTATTCATAAAACATTCAGACATACACAGCAAACAAACCAGAACTGGTCAGGACTTACTCAGGCCAAGCAATAACCTACAAGTATTCCAAAAAAGGGGGTTACTACAATGGTGTGGTATTATTTAATTCACTTACATCATATACTATGGAACTGAAAGCTAATAAAAATAAATTCAAGTTAGCATTGAAAAGATATCTCATCATTCACACCTTCAATACAAAGGAGGATGTCTTTCATTCAAAAACAATAACTGACAATAAAATGTTACTGAATTTTATAAATACATTAACTATAAATAATACTGTGTTAAAATTTTTTAGCTCTAACGTAAACTACAAGAGAACTACAATTAATTTGCATACAAGTACACAATGTAATTATGCATTTATGGCGTAATTCCTTTAAGCTGATCTAGCTCACTATAGGATCTACAGATTGAGATGTTATGTTATGTTTCGATAATGTTTAACAAAAAATGGAGGTTTTCTACAATACAGATTTTTAATATTATGTCCATATATTTGAAAAATTTTAGTCCTTCAGCTCCTGGAATTACCCTTACACACGCCAAATTTACAGAACGCTACAATTTGCATGCCTGAAACATTTAGTATGCGTTTCTGAAATCTATGATTACAAAGTCACAGAGTGGTATTTTTAGAATTTAAAATTAAAATATTCCATATAGATATTAAAATTAATATTTTAAAGCGATGTAATTTTGAGATCTTTTATTACTTAAACCCGAAATTATGACTCCACTGTCAAGTTATATGTACGTAGCCCCTATTGTATGTTAGTGAAACGCTTTGGAAAAAACAACCTGTTTTAAAAATCATCAATAAATAAAAGAATATGCTGTGTTCTACTCTCATGACTTTCTACTCTTGTACAAAATATTTTAGGAACGCTTTTCTTCATATACTTCATGTAAATCGAGCTAAACATTTGCAAATACCTATTGCTGAGTTTCTAGTAGGTGCAAGGGGAATATAGTAGGCTTTAAGCCACAGTCAAATCTTTTAAGAGCTGGTTGCTGTGTGGAACGTTACATTGTCTTTGCATGTCCAGGACATAAAAAACCAATTACAAATTCATGACATACATCGTGTTTTTAACGAGATCTACATTTTTTGTGCAGTAAAATATTGTGTACAGTTTACCAGTTACGCGTAACTCATTCAGAATGAAAAGGACTTTTGGGGGCATTCCCAGAATATTCGAGATATGCATTTAATTTTCCATGAAAATATCTTAAACATACTATTTAAATCAAAATCGTTAGAGGCATTTTTCAGGAAAAAAAATTCGAAAAATTTTCCATGTGAAGGATAGTCAGAGGGTGGGGAATCGTCTTGAAAATCTTCGTGTTACATCCTTGGATGATACTAAACTCAAATACAAAATTTTGCATTTATCCGACTTTTCTGTTTTGAGTCATGCTGTTGACAGGCGGACACACACGGACATGTTTCCAAAAATACTTTATTTGGATTCAGAGAGCCTAAAATCATGTATTTCCAGTGAAATCTTGGTATCGAATACGTAGTAGAGAAAGTAAAAATTAAAACTTGAAAGAGTTAGTACAAATAGAGGCCATTACACTCAAAACAATCTTGAGGCTTCCATTTTTACTTTCTCTACTACGTATTATTTTATTCCACCCAATTATTCCATACCGAGTTTCACCGGAAATACATGTTTTGAGGCCCCCTGAATCCAAAGAAAGCATTTTTGGAAACATGTCCGCGCGTGAGTCTGTATGACTGTGAACAGCATAACTCAGAAACGAACAGTCGGATAAACATCAAACCCGATATTTAGGTTCAGTATCGTCCAGAGATGCGACATGAAGGTTTTCAAGAAAATCCCCCCAACACAGATTACCCTTTACATGGAACATTTTTCGAAAATTTTAATTTTCTCAAAAATGGTTCTAACGATCTTGAATAAAATACCATAAGTTTAAGACATTTTTATAGCAAATGAATTGTATATCTCGAATTTTCTGGGAATGTCTCCAAAAGTATTCTTCATTGTGAACGACGTTTGCATAACTGGTAAACAATAAGAGATAGACAAAATTTTACTACACAAAAAATGTAGATTGCGTTAAAATACACAATTTTGTCGTATACATTTTTTTTTCTGAGTGGCCCATTTACGTGATATTGATTGTTATGCCCTTAAATTTACCAATACTTATACTTTCTCTCAAATGGAAATTCGCTATTCTTCTTTTTTTTTTTTTTTGATATGCAAGGAGTATTAATCTGTGGCAAAGAGAATGGTGCTGCACATAGCAACCAGCTATTAAGAGATATGTCTATGCTTAAAGGCTACTGTATTTCTATATTGCCCTTGCAGATACAAAACAAGGGGAACATAGTACGCCTTAAGCGATAGTCAAATATTTTTAGAACTGGTCGCCATGTATAAAATGTAATTCTCTTTTCATGTCAAGAACATAAAAAATATTCTGTGGGCGTAAGAGAAATGAGAACGTAATAACAGTCAAATTGATATTTGTAATACAAGCAAGGATACCAAAAAACAAAACACAGATCAAGATATGATTATATACGAACGGAAGTACTGATGTGTGTGGATAAAGCAAGGTGTGATTATAAACGAGCGGAAGTGCACTCGGATAAGGCTAAAATTGAGGTACTAGTGAGGCAGCACGTGTTTCCAGCAAAGCAGCAAGCTAGAAGAAGAAAAATCTGATCTGATACTTTCACATTACTTTCCCTATCCTCTATCGTTTATTAGTGGGTATACAAAGGGTTTTTACTTAGCTTATTACTTTCTCTAATACGTATAGTAAGTATAAATATTGCATTTCACCTAAGATTCGATATTGAGATTTCAGCGGAAATACATGTTTTGGAGCCCCATAGTGCAAAAAACGCATTTTTAAAAAAAGGTCCGTTTGTGTGTCTGTGAACAGCGTAACTCAAAAACAAAAAGTCGGATAAATACCAAGCTTGGTATTTAGGTTCAGTATCTTTAAAAGATGCGACACGAAAATATTCAAGAAAATTCCCGCATTCCAGACTACCCTTTACATGGAACATTTTTCGAAATTATTTTTACCTTCAAAAATGGCACTAACGATTTTGATCAAAAATCATATTTTAAGATACTTTCATGGCAAATGAAAGGCATATCTAGAATGTGAAGACGACTTTCCCCAAAAGTCGTCTTCATTCTGATTGAATTTTGCATAACTTGTAAACCGTAAGAGATACAATTTATGTTATATACATTTCTTGTGTGCAGTGAACCATTTCCGACATATTCCTTGTTATTTGTTTGAACTTTCCAATACTTAATACTTTTTCTCAAATGCGAATTTGTTATTCGTTTTGTTTTTCTTTCTTTTCTTTTTGTATACCTGGGCATGCAAAGAAAATGGAATGCTCCGCATAGCAACCAGCTCTTTAAAGATTTGACTATCGCTTAAAGCTTACCATATTCCCCTTGCACCTACAAGAAAATAAGTAACAAGGTCGTTTATCTCGATTAATATGAAATAGATAGAGAGTAAGAGTTTGTAAAAATAGTTTGTACAAGAGTAGAGAAAGTCATGTGAATGTAATACATCAGATTTTTTAAAATATGTCTCCTGATATTACCTCGCCACACATACATGCATTTCTTTATTGCTGTGCTTCATACAATCATACCTATTTGCTGACACTCAACTCCAAGGAAATACCAGGAACAGGTGCTTTCTAAACACTTTTCTTTATTTCGAAATTTTCCTATTCCCCCATTTCGCTATCACATGATTTCTACCTCCTATCTTATTGGTTGCTTACCTCAAGTTTCCCCCAGAATTCGAATACTTGCAGCTATCAGAGCACCGAACATCCCTTCCTATACACCTGTTTATCAGACGATCTAACGGTACACTAACAAAGCGCATTCTGTCCTTACTGGGCTATAAAGGGGGGCATACCAATCCCGTTTCCTGCCAGCTGTTGTCACCGACTTTTCACCTTTACAGCAATACTCACTTCCTAGTCTGATTTAATACGATTACTACCGTTATTAATATTTATTTTCCCTGTGGTTATGATTTTAGCTACACAAAACGAACTGCCTCATGTTGTACAGCCATTAATATGCGATAGAAGGTAGGGAAATCATATGAATGTAGTTATGCTCTTCATTGACACACACGTGGGACCCTTTTTTTCTACAAATGCTTTTCTTGGATTCAGGAGTCTTCAAGTATGAGCTGAAAGCTTGACATCGTTTTTTTTTTATTGGAAAACAATACTTCCTCTTTAACTACTATACCTAGATGGTAGAGAAAGTAATAAATTAGTGGATGAATACTAATTGTATTTGGATTAAAGGGGCACCGCATTCCTAGAATGTCATTATTACACCGTTACCGGTGTGATAAGGCTAATTATCTCAATACGATAGAGAAAATACTGTGATTTAATACTATTTCAGTAAAGTAGTGTGTCTACCTTGCATTTATTTGAGGGAGGTCTCCTTAATTTCGAGCTTAAGTTCCCTCACGCGGTATGCAGGAGAGAATGAGCCGCAGTTACTCAAGTCCTAGGTGGATTAGAATTGCTGCGGACCGTCCAGAACTGGACAGGTCAGAAAACTGGCTGTAAATATTTCAGCTGTGCAGTGACCGCACCTTAACCCCGACTTTCCACTAGGCTGGTCAGCTCCAGAGAACACCTCCTCCCCATCTGGCCATTAAGATTATGTGCAAAATGGGTGCTAAAGCAGTCATGTAATTATTTTTTCTCTCTAGACATAAACTTCTCTTTTCAGTCAGTTTTATTTTGAAGATTCGCACCAAAATAAAACTATCACAATGTGACATCAGATAAAGTGAGGAGGGTAACAAGGCAAAAAATAATTGTTACCAAAATATTCTAATGCAGTTTGTTAAAACCTTTAAAGCTTTTACATAGAAGACTAGCTTTTAGCCCTGGCTTTGTCTGTATGAATGTTAGGGTTTCCTTTTCAATTTGCACAAATATCTTCAATGTCAAGGCTCATCAGCAGCAGAAATAAGACTAATTTTAAAGGAGGATTAAAAGCCCTATACCATCAAAACTGCAATTATTAAATTATTTAGATGAATGCCTTCTAAGTAAATTCATATAATTTTGTATAATAACTTTGTTTATTAAGGAATAAAGATTGTTTTTCTCTATTATATAATCCTTTTATTAAAATTTATCAACATTATTTTAAAAAAAATATTAAAAATAGATGCACAGCAACATTTAAAGGTTTTTCTGATCCTACAATTTAATTTAACTCTTTTCAATATTTAGAGAAAACGGGTCATTTAGATCAGAAAATGCATTCACGGAAAATGCTGTTAAAACAAAATTGGAGAAAACAAACACGTATAAACTTGTAAATAAACAAACACATTGCTTGCGGACACAGACAGTACCATTAACAGTAGTGCCAATTTATGTGAGAATGTATATATGTATGTATGTATGTATGTATGTATGTATGTATGTATGTATGTATGTATATACAAGTAATCATATATAAATTTAAAATATCTGCCTGACAGTATAGGTGACCATAAAAATTCAGAATGTAAAAAATTATAAAACAGAACAATTAAAGCAGAATAAATTACAGAAATAAATGAGCTTCACTAAACAATTAAGTCTAAAAGTAATTGGAAAAAATTACATTTGAATGAGACAATGATAATAATAACAGCAGAAAAATTAAAGTATAAAATTTCGACTATACATGATTATATAACATTATTTCAGAATCCTATAAAATTCGGATACAAATGCTCTCAAGTTGAGTTGTTTGTTTTCCTCAACTTCCCCTAGGTGAAGTTTACATCTCTATTCCAAAGGTGTCGAAGTTATGATTTTTTCTATAAAATGGTGTGGAAACCAGAATACAAAGTGGCAGATGGAATGCCAATTTTAAAAATGTATTTATAATCTAACTAATGTGCCTACAGTCATAAAATAAAATAATTTAAAGGGATAAAATAAAATTAAACAGGAAATTCTAATTAATAACACTACACAAACACAAAACAATGTCATTTTTTGGTAATTTTCGTCACTTAGTCTCCTCTTGAAACCTGTTGCTGTAGGCCATTTTCTAGAATTAAACTAACAACCAAATGGTAAATTCTACCTTGGAGCTTATTAAAGCCATGAAGTTGGAATTAAGACCCCCTTTGGCACCAAATGACATCACCTGAAGTAATGTGTTGTATTTTGAAAGGTTTGACAGGAAACGAACCAGTAATTACAAATCTGTCATAAACCTCGTGGCTTTTGTCCACTGCACATCAAACATTAAATTCTGTTGACTTGTCACTCCATTTTTAGCGTTACATTTCGGGCATGTTACCCATATGACCCATTTTATGCTACGTTGCTTTGTACACTAGGGCACTATGAATTACTGACACCATAAATAAAACGAACTTGACAAAACTAAGCAAAAAGAATCTGATGTATTACATTCAATTTCCCCACCCTCTAACGTTTATTAGTGGGTATACAAATTATTCTTACGAAAGATAATTTTTGTATGTATTTTATTCTAATCAAGATAAACCTGTGTACAAATTATACATTTCGCTATAGATACAAAAAGAAAAGATAGTAAAATGTTTAAGAACTGGACGCCATATGCCGGCTTTAGAATAATATATATTGTTTCAATGGAATCGCAAGATAGGAGTTTAAAAAAATGTCTAATTTGAACAATTCGAACCATTTTTAATAGATATCTCAGAATTGGTTGAAGTTCAAAGAAAGTTATTTGAAATAAATTGTGTGTTTTAAAGCGATCTACATTTTTTGTGTAGTGCATTTTCGTCTACCACTTAACGTTTACCGGTCATCATGATTATACAAATTTCCTTCCGAATAAAGAGGACTTCAAAAGCTCCTGCCATGTTTTCGTGTAAATATCGTTAATATATAGTATTTTAATGAAAATCGATAAAGCCATTATTTAGAAAATCAATAATTTGTCCCATGTAAAGGATAGTCTGGGGTTGGGGATTTTCTTTAAAATATTTGGAAGGTACGAACATAAAAAACAAGTTTGGTGTTGATAAGATTTTTAGTTTTTGAGTTATGCTGTTCACAGACACACTCTCTCTCTCTCTCTTTCTCTCTCATACACACACAGATATATATGGGCCTCCTTCTAAAAATGCTTTTTAGTTATTCAAGAGGCCTCAAAGCATGTGTGTTTCAGGTGAAATCACGGTATCAGATTTTTGGAAAGAATGCAATACCTTCTTTATCTACTAGGTAAAGACTGAAGTGGAAGGTGGCGATGGCAGCGGCCTTTCAATTTTACCAAATGACAGATGATGAATTTTTCGATTTTCTAGGTATAGATGTTACTGAGGAGTAGACTCTCAGTGCCTTCTAAAGTGCTGAATTCTTAGTGATTAAATTGCTGACAGAGTAGTAGTATAAGTTTCTGTGCAGCGACCCTAGTTATATCCTTTTAGTTTATCACCTCCTTTGTTTTGGCAAGGACCCTGTGTAAAAACTGAAAAATCAATAGTCATGAAGAGTCAATGAGAAATGGTTGAATGCTCCTAATTATAAAAATATAATATACATTTAAGCGTTCTAAATCTCGTGAAGTCTTCAGTGACATTACTAACAGAGATTTGTCCTGGACGCTACGCTTAACATCGATATTGGTCGCATATTTCAGGAATTATGTCTCCCTAAAATATTTCATGGAGGACAAAAGAGGAAGAGATTTATTAGGCAATCTCCCACGTTTTCCTTTCTCCCGCACACAAAAGCAGAAGTAAAAGGTAGATTGCCAAAATGGTTATTTACAGCTGAAAGTTTGTGTGCTCGCTGAGGGGCAAGGGCATCATTTGATCATTTAATCATAAAAATGTAAATGCGGCTACTGTACGTTTTACTGTTCTCATCACTTGTGATCATCTTTTCTTTTAATGTTACAGTGCTCTTTAATATACATGGTGAGTGAATGAATGATTAACACTTCTACCTATTTAGGTTACATTAAGTTTACAATATATTCAAATGTTGTACGCTTGTTATTTTAGGACTGTATACAACTAACACCTTCATTGCTGTGTATAAATGCTGCTGTTTCTCTCTAGATATACTTTTTATTAAAAGTTAAGTCTTCAGTATTTAGTTTCACCTAAGAGATACCACCTTCTGTCCCTGTTTTTTTAACGTCTTCATTATATATTTCCTTAAATTTTTCCTTTGCTTTAATGATTTTCCTCCACCACTTCTCACATATCAACCTCAATTTTTTTGAGAAATTAGTTTCCAACACTTCCGAGAAATTTTAATAACAAACTTTCTGTGTATAAATTGTTCCACATCTCCCCATATTCTAGCTTTTGGACATACTGTTATAGGAGACGTTATATTTTCACATAATTGCACACTTATTTGTCACTTTTGGCCTACCTAACCATATTATTCCTGCTGTGCATATTTCAAATCCCTTTTATGGCGAATATCCACATATTACTCTGCCCCCATTCTTTATTATAACTTCGTATAATATTTGAATTACCCTTATCTTCTAGATTATTCCATATTTAGTGCTTCTCAATGTCGTCGATCCTTCATTTCATATTATTAATTTTGAGTGAAGTGCGCATAAGCATGCAGAATGAACATAACCTTAGTTTTTAGCGCTAAGGTCTGGCACTGTTTTTGGACATTTGTTGCAGATCAGCACGTGGTATTTATTACATTTTAGTCACAACATATGCAAAAACACTTACCGTCACTGCATGAAAATTGTTTTTGTAGCATACTTTATGGTGGAAACCATGTACGGCCAGCCTCGTTGCAATGTTCCTCATATTTTGATTAGCTCCTGTTCAACTTCTGTCTGTCGTGGTGCTTGTTTTATAGAGGTCCCCTTGACCTCACCTCTTTTCCTCAGGTTTTCTGCCATCGGCTTTTATAGGCCTCTGTTGCAGGGAGTAGTAGTTCCTAGCAAAGATCTTCCATGAGAAAGAGCTCTCTCTTCAGAATGTATACATATCTCGCTTGAGGAAAGTATCGTTCACTTTCTTCCAGTCTTTTAGGTCCTCCTTTCTTAGATTGGCTCCCATTTGATGTTGAAGTAGGTTGTATTATAGGAGGAGTTATATTTCGACTGTTGGGGAGCCTAACTTGAAGTAGTTGCAACCGCACGTATGGTAAAAAGATTCCGGTAGCCTTTGCCCCAAGTTTATAAATATTAACTTTGTAATTTGACTGTTTCTTTAAATATTATATATTTATGTTTGCCTCGGCTGTGTCAGTATTATTGCTAGAGACATGAATTTCTTTGCAAGGAGTGGTGCGGCTAAGAATGTAAACATGCACAGATTATAATTTTTACTTCACTCCTTTTTATTAATTATTGACACGATTTAAGTAACACTTCACTGATATAGAGAGCTGTGAGATTATTTATTTATTAATTGCACTTTTTAACACGTAAACTACTTTTGTCTCACACTGAATATGTACTATGCTTCTCGAGGACGCGTCTCACGTCCGGTTAGGAACGCTGTCTGCTAGCAACTGAACTGATTTCAAACGCCTAAATTTGTAAATTCCTGCATTTCAAGTCTCTAATTTGCTATTCCTAATCCAATAGAATACTATTATTTAACTTAAGATTTTTTTCTGGTTGTTGATTGGCTATTTATAAACTGTCTCAAAAATTGCATTAATGCTGCTCCAAGAATTACCAGTAGCATTGTGTAACATTCTAATTCATTATTGCCTCAAGGTTACCTCATTGTTACCTCATTGTCAGCAACTTTAACCTATTATTCTCACAGCACCTACATTATTAAATTACGTAATACATTCAGATAAGATTATTAAACATGTACATAATAATATAAACATTAATACAATGACTGTTATATACATTTTTATATGTTATATATAAACATATTGCTTTAAGGCGGACTGTTATATTTTATATTATATAATTAGACAAATCATTTTAGTGTTAAAAATACTGCCTCAATGTATACCATATGTCAGAATTGGGACAGTGTTTGCTCTGAAGAGTTTCATTGCCACCTCTAGGTAGAGTTGCTGTATATGATCTATGTCATTTATAGTCCTTATGACAGTTATGCTCTTCTCTTTTACATTTACCCCGAAAGTAATCCCAGCTGCTTGCAGGGCTACTCCTAAGTATTTGTAGCTGTTATTCTCCTCTGAATATGATTTGAACGGTCTTCTTCCTGTTTACTTTAGGTCATTTTTAACATTATTACATAATCATCGTCTGTTAATTTACTGCCGATTACCTCGCCCCTTTTAATTTCTTGGATTATTTTCTTCATTTGAGATAACCAAATTATTTCCCATTTTAATGTCTATGGTAATATCACAGCTTTTCTTTTGATAGTGTTAGTAATATCTGCTCCATTTTGCATGAAATATAGACATACAAATCCTTATCTCCACCTGGGACTCAATACCGAATTCTTGGACTTAGGAGAAGCTGCGCTGCAGAAGAAATCACTTTGAACCATTTGATTTGAACTAAAAATTGTATAAGGAGTATTTATACTTAGTTTTGAAAGGCAGATGATTGCAAACAATAACGTATTAGCCATTATTTGATATTAGTATGCCAATTTTGTTTTTAATTGTATACTAAATTTTATATTTCGCGCTTGATTACAGAGTTACTACGGGCGACTTGAGCCTCGTAATTAGTTTGCTTTGGTGACGATGGGGGCATTGCGGTTGCGTTCCGAGTTTAGCTGGTGCGTAATGTACATTTCGAAAGGACTGGCTTTCAGGCTCCCGCCTGGACAACGCTGGACACTGACGAGTGAGTTTACATCGGGTTATGTAGCATATTGAGAAATACACGCTGTTCAGTCATTTTCGGTGTTCGCCTCGTTTAATGTTCTCGTAATGGTTTATTGTTAATACATGAGCGGAGAGTTTAAGTAACTGTAATCTTGTATCAAGGTTTTGTGTGAATGTTCAGCGGGGTTTGTAGTTAAACTTTTACTACCTAATTGTTTAGTATTAGTTAAATTTATTGTATGTCAGTTTTAATGTGTTAATGTATTGAATCATTTGAGTTTTTAGAGTTTATTTTTACTCTTTTGCGATTCATGTCAGCATGATTTGGGGCCGTTGTTGGTCGATATTCTCTTAGCATGTTCAACTCTAATCTCGTGTGGAATTTATTATGAGGGCAGGGAAAGATATAGTTGTATGTTTGCCTTCCCATTGTCCATTTATATTGTCATGTGCGAGTGTGCTGGTGGAATCTTCAACAGGAAACACAACTTTGAAAAGACTTAAATGTACAGCGATATACTGTAGAATTTATTTATATTTTAACATTATTGTAATTCTTAACCCATTCTCCTGGTAACATATGTACTGAAAGCTTTATTGAAAAAGATGCGTGTATTATTCGATAGCTAAATTTGCCAGAAAGTTGATCTTGTTGACCCTATCCTTTGTGGCCACTTTGGATATCCTTCCGTAAATTTATCTCCCAGAGTAAAGTGTAGAAAATAGATAGTGACAGAGAGATGGATGGAGAGAGAGAGAGGGAGAGAGACAGAGAGTAATACATTTCTAATTTAGGATATGAATGAAAAGGTAGTAATTAATAAGGAAATTTTATAATTTATGAAAGGTACTCTTGTTAAAACAAGCCTTGCTACGAATTTATAAGCAATGTACCTCAGAGTGTGTTTAATTATTTAATGTTTTGAAATCAGTTGCAACAATATGCATCTACAACCAAAGCAATTAAAAGTGTAACATCTAAACTGTTGGCTAATGCATATCTTCGGCGTACAATTCGGGATTTTCCGAAATCCATCACAGTAAGCAGAAAATCGAGAAAAAAAATCAGCAAATTACGGACATCTACAGGGCATAAAGCTGGAAGAGTAATAAAATTCTAGATCGAACAAGAAAGCGTTTTTCAGTTAATAAGTTTAATTTTCTGGTATTTATTTTAGAGTTGATGGAAGAACATCATTCGAAATCGATAAAAGAATAAATTAAAGGTAGAAAATTGATATGCTAAATTCAGTTCTGTGGTGTAGGAATATTTGAAATAAAACAAAAGCGCTTGTGTATAAAGCATTGAGTACGAAGTGCACTGTTACACTGAGCGAAAATTTGGGCATTACACAGTAAAAACACAATACAATATTTGCAATGGAAATTACTATTAGAGAAGTGCAGCAAAAACATGCACAAACAGGCAAATTAAAAGTGAAATAATTGGAGAATGTTTGGAAGTTGAGTTCTATGGGTGTATTTGGAGAGAAATTAGTGGCTTATTCTAGCTGTTTTGGCTAGGAGACTTAATGCCTTAAAATTCTGGCTCATACAGAAATAAAAATATATCTTGAGTAGAAATCTACAGATTTAATGAGACAATAGCCATACGTATAGCAAAAGTTTAGCTAATTGCAATTAATTGTCCCTGCCACAAGTTTTTGTTATAATTTGCTCACAAGCAAATCACCGTTGTATTTTTCTCCATTAAAAATATAACAATTTTCTGGAAATAAGTGATGTTCTTTGTTTTTTCAATCATCTTTAATTCTTCAAAGTTTACTTATTAACTGTTTGTATCATTAAAGCGCGTAGAGCCACGTTATTCTTAAAATTGTATTTGGTTTAACTTCTCTTGCACTTGTAGTTGTTCCGCTAAATAAATACACATGTTTCCCACAATACTTGTTTTATACACAAAAATAATTCTCTATAATCGTTTAGTGCAGTGAAACGACCCTGTAAATATTACAACTACAGGGACTGGTATCCGTTTCATTTGTGTTGGGAGATAAAATTCCTTAGCGAAGAACATGTTACTCGCTGGACAAATGAATGTTTAGTCAGGTGTCACGTAGATGGGGGAATGAAGAAAGCAGTGCAGTAATGCAGCTAGAGAGGCAGTTGGATAGAAACCACTCAAAAGGGTACGCGAGGAGTTGTTGAAATAATGTAACGCGAAAAGTACGGTTAAGCACCATCTTTCCAGCCCTGAAATAATAATATTTATAATATATTGAGATTATGTAATCCAATAACTAAAATGAATCAATTACTTAATACACTTTCTTTTTCGGGTTTTGTCTTCTCGCCTTTCCCTCGCCAAGCTTGTTCTCATAACCCACAAGTTGCAATGTTGTATTTACGGTATCCCGTAGCACTTTCCCTTAGCATTATTATGTTTAAATATCCTATCCTGTAAAGTAATTGTGATTAACTTTTCCTTTGAAAAATATTCAGGAGAGATGTGGATGCTTTAACTTGATGCCGTATTATAATTCCTATCTATGGAAGTAATAGTCTGTTCCTTAAGAAGAGCATACTTTATGTAACACGCTAAGATTCATAACATCCCTTCTGCAGTTATTGGGTTCTAAGGTAACAAGCATGCACATAAACACACACAAAAAACCAAATTGAAAGCGTTATTCTTTGTAGCCCATTCTTCTGGTAGCATTATCGATATTAAAACATTGAAAACTATTTCTTACCTTTGTAGGCATATAAAGATTTGAAAATGTATGTCTTAGTATTATTAAACTAATGCTCATATTGTGTTTGGATATTTCTTATGACAATCATACTTTCTGGAAGTTTAAAACTAGAATATACAGGGTGAATCAAAAGAATGAAACAACTTCACATATTTATTCTGAATAAACCACTGAAAGTAGGAGAGTGTAAGAGGGCATCAAAATACAGCATAAGCATTCAGTGTGGGAACCGCGTGTCATACAGCATACCTCCAGACAGTAATCGAGTTCCTGGCATATACACCGAGCCGATGGCTCAGATGAAATGTATGTCCCGCATTCGGAATGTCCCAGGATCGATCTCCGGCAGCCGCCCACTCTGACCTATGTGTTTCTTCGAGGGTTTTCCCGGGTCGCCAGTCGAATGCTGGAGTGGTTTCATTTATCCCCCGAATTTCCTGTCATTCCATTTGGTTCCATTCTTCATATCATCCCGTTGGTCTCTTTCAGGGTCGGAAGTGTCAGCGATGGTGTTTCGGTGTAGCGTGACAGGGGAAAAGGATACTCTTAATGACCCTCTTCGTCCTTCGGCTTTCGGTTGGCTGCCGGGGTACCCGAACCCCCTTGAGGGGTACTGAATCCCCTGTGTGTGGGCCGGGCCGGGTGTGTCTATCTGGAAACATAGAGAACCTTCATTGTTGTGCCCTCACTTCTGGTTCCGGCCGTCCGGTGTCTCTTCTCGCCTCATCCTTCCTCGTGGGGCATAGGTACAATATCTACTCTGAATCGGTGCCGAGTCCCTTCCGTAGTAAATCCAATCCAATCCTGCCATACACGTTTAGCATTTTCACGCCCTGAGCTCGTTTATTTACACACAGAACCACAGAACTGATAGTTACAACGTGGATGTTCTTTCGAGATGGAGGATCTTTAACAAAACATTTGCGGAAATGTCGCTTTACTGTTGTGATGGAATCTTTTTTTACTAACTCCAACACACAGAACACCTTCTCTCGATCAGACGTCATTGTTACACTAGCGCTCCTAGCGGAGTGAAGCATAGTGAACGACGCCGACTACGAATAAAACTTTGAGGGTTGTACTGTATTTTTATGCCTGGTTCGTTCACTTGTTTTCAAAGTTTATTTAGAATAAATACATAAAGTTGTTTCATTCCTTTTGTCTCACTCTGTATTTTCAGTCTGAGTAATAGTCCTAACAGCATACGCAATTTTTGACATTGAGTATCCTCTAACTTGGCATTAGCATAAAGCACCTAAAGGGATACCAGAGAGTGCTATATTAGTGCATAAATGATCTCCTTACGCTTCTCTTCATCAAAAGTGAAGCGATAAATTATTCCGCGCATTCATCACGGGGGAAATAATTGGATGGTCTTATGCCATACTAAATTAGAGATTGTGTCAGTTCACTCTAAACGCGATTGCACATTCTGTAATTGTAATATGTGGAAAATGGACAGCAAAAACACGACAATGTTTGATTGCCAGTACTGGCTGCAACCATGTTGTGCGCTAACTAAATATTTTACTAGAAAGGCAGGTAGGAGAAATTAAGACAAATCCACGCGTAGACGTGTTTCAAAGATTCTCGTTAATACATCACTGAGTACACAAAAATCCAAAGAGTGCAAGATTCTGAATGTCCTAAACGACGGACATTGTATAAGAGAAATTACTTTTAATTTCTCTACCAGGCATGTGTTTCACCACAAATGCATGATTTGAGTATCCCGGAATCCATTATAAACAAAATCCGATCACATGACCTTGTCTATCCTCTATCGTTTATTAGTCGGTATACAAACTAGGTTTACTAAAGTTTATTCTTATATCTACTTCATTTTAATCCAAATAAATTTTTGCAGAAATAGCTACATTACACATTTCGTTATAGGTTCAAAGAGAACAGCGACAGTCAAATGTTTAAGATCTGGACGCTATATGCTGGACCTAAAATTCCATACTGTTTCAATGCAATCACGAGAAACAACTGAATATTTACAGGACTTTTAAGACAACGGGTAAGTATTGAACATTTCGAATCATTAATAAAACATAGCTGATGCCAAAAAAAGTTGTTTGAAATAAACTGTGTGTCTTATATAGATCTATATTTCTTGTGTATTACGTTTTCGTGTATCACTTAACGATTACCAGTTATGCAAGATTGTGCAGAATCATTCGAATAAAGAGGACTTTAGAGGCTATTCCCAGAAAATTCAAGCTGCTTTTTTGTCGTGTAAACGTATTTAATATATGTGTTTTATTCAAACTCATTATATTTTAGAAATCATTAATTTCGAAAAATGTTCATGTAAAGTTGTTTGGATAGGGGATTTTCTTGAAAATCTTCGTGTCGCAACTTTAGAAGGTACTGAACTTATATACAAAGTTTGGTGTTGATCCGACATATTTGTTTTTCAGCTATGCTGTCTTTTTCTATTCAGAGGGTCTCAAAACATATATTTCCAGTGAAATCTCGGTATCGAATTTTTGGGTGAAACGCAATACCTTCTCTACCTATTAGGTACTTGGAAGAGAAAGTAGTAAAAATAGTTCTAGTAAAATGCTCGTGTGTGTATGAGTAGTATAACTCAGAAAGGACAAGTCGAATAAATACCAAAATTGACATTTAAGTTCAGTCTGTGTAAGATATGTTACTAAAAGGATTAATAAAATACACCCACCCCAAACTAATCCTTTTACGGAAAATGTTTCGATATGTTGGATTTTCTCCAAAATGGCTCTAACGATTTTGATTATAAAACCATAGGTTTAAGATATTTACGTACAAATAAAATGCATGTATTAATTTTCTAGTAACAGCCTGTAAATTCGGAAGAAATATTGTATATAGCATCGGAAATTGACAAAAAATTACTCCACAACAAATGTAAACCTCTTTAGAAAACACAATTTATTTCAGTTACAATTTTTTTTTTGGCTTAAGCTATTTCCAAGATATACGTTAATATTCGTTTGAAATTATCTGTGCATAGTCTTTTTTTTAAAAGTGCTGACATTGTTCAACTGTTTATGCCACGGAAAAAGAGTATGGAACTTCAAGACCAGCGTATTGCGAGCCGCTTTTCAACACCTGAATATCAATTCGGTTTCCTGTATTCCCCTTGCACCTAGAACTACATGTATAATGAAACTATTTCTGCAAAGGTTCATCTCGATTAATATGGAGGAGATAGTTAAAAAACATTCTTAATAATATTTGTAGAAAATGTATAAGATGTATAGTGGGTAGAGAAAGTTAGTGAATCTTCATTACTACTGTACTTAATCCACCTTCCACTCTGGGTATTACTACATATTCTACCAAGCAGGATGGATCAGGCGGCAATATCTGTGGTCCCCATTCTGGAGGTCCCGGGATCGATTCCCGGTGGCCGCAACCTGACCATGGCGGTATTTCGTGGTTTTCCTTTGGTCGCCAAGGCGAATGCTGGCGTGGCGTATTCTACCACGATGTCTCCTTTTCCTCATTTCCTGTCATTTCATCTCTCTCCCTTTCATACACTTAATAAAGTTTCTGCCCGTAAATGCCAGGGTACGTTTGTCTTCCTGCTAGGGACGCTTCGTCGCCCTCTCGCAGGATTCTTCGCTTCTGCTGGTGAAGGCGGATGTTTCGACATGGAAAATGTTAGAGAGCTCCATGCGTCTCTGTGGACCTGTCTGCCTGCTCACCTGCAACCTCCTGCGGCTCCTTCACTTCATCCCTGCCTCAATAAAGTCACAATAGATCTCGTTGGTCGTTGGTGTCTCCCTCCGTTGAGTAACCTCCACCCCTACCCCTGCTACACATTCTTGTTTGTGTGCTTGTAGACCACGTGAATCATCCTGCACTAGATGAAGTTAATAGTTCAAAGGATGAAAGCGTTCTCCTGCGTTTTGCAAGTTCATGCCTGAAAATCTTTCTGAAGGGAAACGGTATATCACATATTAAATTGCACGTGAAAACCAGTTCAAAGGAGCTTACATTAAAGAAGCAGAGCGAAATTTACATATTCGCAAAAAGACAGAACAAATGTAAAACTAAAACGTATACGGGTAAGTTTGCTTTCACGTACATGCAGTAAACAACCATGAATCTTTTATATGGGGACGATCAGATTTCATCTGAAAGAGGATACTCTGCAAGGTTCCACCTTTGACTGACCTAACTGAAATATGTGGATAAAAATATAAAAAAAACTAGGCAGTGACTTTCAAAGCTCATGAGATAGAGCAAAAATAGCACAGAAAAGTTGCATTACACCAATAAAGTTCGCTGCTCCTTGGTAGGTATGTGCAATATATGCAAACCTCAGGAAAATATTCTGCTGCAAAAACGCTACCTGTAATACATTTATTTGTTTATTTCAAATACACGAATGCAAAGAAGCTTCAGGAGGCTTAAAATTTTGATGACTTTCCCCGGCACTATGTTTATTACTTTCGTTACTACGTAGGCAGAGAAAATATTACATTCTACCCAAAAATTCAATACCAAAATTTGACGGAAGTATATGCACAGAATCCTTTAAATCCAAAAAAACCTTTTTAGAAAAGGGTTCATATATATATATATATATATATATATATATGTGTGTGTGTGTGTGTGTATGTGTGAGAGAGAGAGAGAATATGAATAGCGTAACTCAAAAACAAAAAGGTCGGATAAATAAACTAAACTTGGTAATTACGTTCAGTACCTTCGAAGGCTGCAACACGGAGATTTTAAGTAAAACCCCTCCAGCCCAAACTACCCTTTACATGTAACATGTTGCTGTATTTTTTATTTTATAATAATCGCTCTATCGACTTTGATTAATATATTATATATTAAAGGCACTTGTATTACAAATAAAATGCAGATCTTGAATTTTCTGGAATAACCTGTGAAGTCCTCCTTATTCGGAAGGAATTTTGTATAAACGTTAAGCGATAGACTAAAACGTATCACACAGAAAATGAAGATCTCTTTACGTACAATCTATTTCAAATAACTTTTTTGTGGTCTCAGGCATTTCCAAAATATCCGTTATTAATGGTTTGAATTGTTCAATACTTGGTCATTCTTTTAAAGTTCTGTCGATTTTTAGCCGGATTGCGTTGGACTCGGCGGGGCAGTGGCTCCCGATACCCATGGGTGATTGGGTACGTCTGGCTGGTGTTTCCGCCCAGGCGGGGTTGTGAGACGCCTCGATGTTCTCCTACACCAATCTTGAGTGAGAGTTGGTAGACGGCATGCTAGATTGCTGTCGGTCCTACCGAGGTTTTCGGTAGTCACCCTTAATAAGGTTGGAGACTTGCTCGTATGGCGCTAACCCCGGGTTATAGGAGGGGGCACCAGCTTAGGTTCTTGCTCAGGGACCTTCGAAGGAACGTGTTTCTCGCGATGTCATGGAAAGACTACGGAGCTTTAAAACCAGAGTATAACGTCCAGTTTTTACTATTTATAACGAAATGGGTAATGCAGCTATTTCCGAAAAGGTTTATCTGGATTAAAATGAATTAAATAGGAAAATGTCTACTATACCCACTAATAAACGCCAGAGAAGTCATGTGATTGTAACACATTATTTCCTTTTTCTTATTATTCAAGGGGCCTCAAGTAGATATAGAATTTCTGGACGAAATGCAAACTTCCTCTACCTACCTGGTACTTGCTAGAGAAAAAAAAAACATAACGAGGTAAACATCGCAGGATGAAAAATGCCTAGCTCCGAGCTCAGTCGGTAGAGCACCTGCCTGCTGTGCGAGGCGTCTCGGGCACAGGGATGGGAAAGTTTCTCTAGCCAAGATTATTCCCTATCCTCCCCAAAGCCTGGAAGTATGAATGAGGGTGTGAATGTCAATGTGTTATCTAATGATTAAAGCCACAAAAGTCAAGAAATCAACGAAAAGAGAATACGAGATACCTAACACCATTGCCAATAGACAATGTGTTCCAAAGGAAAGGCCGCCGATAAGTACAATGGGTATAAATGGAACTAATAGTAATAATTATGATGATGATGATAATAATAATAATAATAATAATAATAATAATAATAATAATAATAATAACTATGCAAGGGTATGCAAACAAAAACAGTTGCATTCTAGGTTAAAGAAGCTACGTGCTATGAAATACATTATGAATTACCATAAACGCTGTACATAAAGTAAAGTAGAAATCCTATCCCAGTAATGCACATTTTCCACGATTCTTTACCAGCAGAGCGAAACTTTACGCACGAAATTAAAGATCCCCTTTAATGTCCGGAAGATGTTTAAGTTCATAACTCAGCATTAGTTTCTTCGCATGCTCCGACAACCTCGAGATGATAAAGTAGGAACTTTTTATGCCCAGAAACGGCCATTTACTGAACCAAGTTATTAACCAAATCCTCTGAGGAGAGCGCTACATGGGCTCTTTATCCGTCACTTATGTACTTCTTCTCTTTCTATCCTTCCCATCATTTAGGGGTGGTGACATCGCAGAAAGTGCTTATAAGAAGACTTATAAAAGTTGCTTTATTGACTGGGATGGACTATATATTTCCTCAGCACCATTAGGATACCCGAGTACGTACCATCGTAGAATTTGATGTATGTGCCGCACAAGCAATAAACCCCGAGGCGCTTTTTGTGATAAAAGTGGGGTAATAATTATTAGTGGGGTCACACTGTGTGCAACTTTACTTTTAATATTATTACTGCAGCACAGATAATTGCGGAAATCCGCGCATTTTTATTGCGCAAAGAAAGATTCTGAAGCTGGCAAGAGGGTATAATGCCTTTAATGCTGCGGTTTTAAAATAACTGTCTCTGATGCACTCAAAGATGTTCCAAAATACATTTTGTCATCTGACATAATAAGTCTGTTCAGAATATTCGGATAGAATGATAAATGTAGGTAAACTGTATACAGAACTGCATTCGAAGAAGTTTCACAGTTGGTTAACTCGAAACACAAACTGAAATTTATACGGATGAAATCTGAGTGTAAGATACGGCGAAATGCTCTGTCCCACAAATTCAAAGCCATTGACTGATGCCTTGCAGAGCGAGTTAGACTTTGCGTGTAGAAAATGCCCTCAGACTTGCGGATTGTTTTTGCGCTACCAACATTTATACAAATACTGCCAAAATCGTTAATTTATTCATGCACTTTAGGATTAGATTGGCTACGAAGGGGACTCAACACAGATCCACATAGGGGATATTGTACCTACACCCACAACGGGGCATCTCCGGGAGTAAGGATGAGGCGAGAGGAGACACCGGGCGGCCGGAACCAGGAATGGCAGGGTACCTAAGTTTCCAGGGAGACTCCCAGGCAGACCGGGTACCCCACGCACACGGAGGAGGTCCAACGCCCCTCAAGGGGACTCGGATACCAACGTCAGCCAGCCGAAAGCCGAGGGATGGAGAGGGTCACAAAGAGCATCCTTTTCCGCTCCGACGCTGCATTGGGACACATCGTCGGCACTTCAAACTCTAAAAAGAGACCGAAGGATGAAATGAAATGAGAATGGATATGAAATGGAGGGACAGGAAATTCGACGGATGTAATAATTTTTTCCAGCATTCGTCCCAAAAAATCCATGGGTTAGGAAGATCGACCACGGGAACCGAACCCACCACCTCGTGAATGCGGGCCACAGGCGTAACCGCCTGAGCTATCCCGCTCGGTCCACTTTTGGATAGGTCCTGCGCCGTGGCTCAGGTGGCTGGAGCATGATGCTCTGAATCCCGGAAATGTAATGCGCCCGGGTTCGATCCCACCCATGGTAATGCGGATTTTAAATCCCGGGTACATCACCATTGCCCACTCCATCATGAGGAAAGTGAAAAGCTGCGATACGCAGCAACCCCGGCCTCGAGAGCCAACATTCCATTTGAGAGTTGCGTGATGCTGGCCACACCTCTTTCCTGTATCGGTTGGATGATCGCCCACTTCAGCCGTGTGGGTGTTGGCGTGAGACCGGCAGTCGGGTTTGCAAGCAAAGGCCCCGCATGGGCTGTAGCGCTATGGGGTAACTTTTTACTTTAGGATAGGGTTTCGGGACGGAATTCTTTCGTAGCGTGCGATATTAAATTCATTTCTAAATCTTAAAAGCACATGATTGATCGATTTCAACTCAAAAAAAATGATCTTACTGCGAACACACATTCCGCCGCAGACCTGTTATTCATATTATCTTTCACAAACTGATAAAAACAATTGCATGGCTTAGGGAACTCATCAGCAACACTTCTGGTTACGACACTCAAAACTGCTAGAAACGAGCGCGATCTAAAAACCGTCATCTTCCACTGCCACATCTTTTATTAGCTGAACCAAACGCTCTTAACCAACATTAAATGTGGAGATAAGCTTTCACTCTCTTCTCACCTTTCTCATTCTCCCTCTCCACTTCCCAATCCCACTCCTTCCAAATTCTTAAACCATCACCTCTTTTCTCCTCTCTCTCTCTCTCTCACTCTATCGCCCTCATTCCCTTTCCCCTCTATAAAATTTAAACTTCGGTATAAAAATGTGGCCCATTCCTCTAGAGAACAACAGTATATTTTTATCTATAATATTTTCACATTTATCCGACCCATAGCGCATCTGAGGGTTACGACTGACTTGAGAAACATTCCAAGAAACAAACATGAACCAAAATGTTGTTCGGTTTGAAAACGATTGCCCTTCGTAACAAATTCTAGTCTTATTGGCGTAAACAAGTAGAGCTGGGCTAGCCCACTGTAACGTCATTAACCACTTAGTTTAGTAATGGGAGGGGTGCGCGAGAAGTTAATTATCTGTAGTGTTAAAATGCACAACAGCCACAATACTTTTGTCAGGGATTCTTATGAAGCAAGAAAATCTCAAACTTGTGCCATAGTTGAGCAGGAGTGCAATGCTGCATGCTGGAAAGCGCTGCTGCTGAACAATTTGACGTACTCCAGGAATCGATGCCGTTGGTGAAAAAAGGAAAGAAAGAAAGTAAGAAAACCACCTTGATCCATAAGAGTTTTACCAGGATGGCATTTATTATTATTATAATTATTATTATTAGCTATTATAATGCTTAATTGACGAGCACTTTGAGGGTATCTCTCAACGCACATACGTTCACGTTCCAGAAATTTGTATGCCATTCACAAAATCTAATCATCATATCATAAACGTTCTCACTTGTGAAAATCACTACTACTTAATGTAAAAGTAAGGCGTTTATTATTAGTGTTAAATTTTATACTTATTTTATTAGCCTCAAAAATAAAGAAAAGAAAACACTCGATTGTCATCGTATTGTGAAACATCATCGGAGCTTCCTTTGCCAGAATTTCTTTTTTAAATTTTCTTTTAGTAACATTAGTTAATATGAATGGCATTTTGATCTGCATGTCTTTTGGTATACTTTTCTGCTTAAGAGAGCAAGAATTAATAAAAACGTTTCTTACAAAGGTGTTTATTTTTAAGAACTCTGTGTAATGACCCCCATTTGAAATTTTGAAGTGGTACACCACTGATCCCACTTACAGCTATGACTGACATGAAATCAAACTCAAGTGAAAGTTCACATATGCTTTAGTTATAAATATGCTTGTCTCGAACATTTTAATACTACATTTTCCGAAACAAGTGGCTGTTATTTATTATTTGTCTTTCCAATTGAGGTCAGCCAATTTATTCGGACAAAATAACGAATAACTTTTCATAAGAATAGCGCTGTACTATAGATCTTATATACAGCGTGGACCATTTAAGTTGAGACTTACAATATCTTCAAACCTAAGCGTTGTAGAAAGAAATTTCTTGAATAAAAGATGCTTGATATTATGGGGGAAAGTAAATGGCATTAGTCGTGTTTTATTTGGAGGACGAGATGGTCATTTAGGGTCAATTTTTTTTCTAATTTCCCCTTAACATTAGGATTCTTATTAAACATAAACAGGTAAAGGTATAGGTTACAGCACAGCGACTTACCACCTCCCAGGAGGAAGCGATGAAGTGAAGGAACCACAGGAGACTACAGACCACAGAGACAGCGGAAGTACCTAACAGTTCCAGGATCGAAGATCCGTCCCAATGCTGGAGCTAACTAGAGAGGGAGATGAACGACCCGTCAACAAAGCAGCCCCCTGATGTACACGGGGAGTACTCTTTCATTTGAGAAAGCATCTGCACCATCTCTACGCACCACCATACACCATGAAACCTATAACACACTTAAAAGAGGATAAGGAGAAAGGAAAATGATGGAAGGAAATCGTGGTAGATCAGAAACAACCCCAGCATCCTACCGACCTGGGAAAGCCACAAAAAATGGAATAAAGGAGTACCTTAATTATCGTATCTTAAAGAGAAGTGCCTGTTTAACACAATTAATTTCATAAATCCCCACTTCTCTAATTAGTTACACTGTGTTTTTTTATTATTATTATTATCATCATCATTATTATAAGTAAAACATTTAATGACCCCCATAGAGGTAAGAAAGCCCTTTTTTCGGTTGAGCTATCGTGGCAAATGGGAACATATGAGACACAAAGGGTGTCTAAAGCATATATCGTTGTCCGCTTTATGATACTTCCAAAGCACTACATGGTTTTCAAGGATTTATTCATGAAATTAAATTAAAACATTATGCGTCTTCAAAATTAAACGCACCTCAGGATGTTTAAATTGTAATTATATGAAATGCTGAAAGGGCCGTTGAACTAATACCTAAGCTTCGTTTCAATTATAAGTTTATACTTCCCTTCAAACGAGTTTAACAAAACCACACGCACTTTTCCTACCACTGAAAGCCATGCCATATTTTATTAAATGCTACAAACAGAGCATATAAATTTTGTGTTTGAGTTGTGTGTGTGGCTTGTGTTGGCGGCACCTGGTTATCTCTATTCTCTCTCATACGTTTTGTCCGGCACAGCACAATTAGTTGTAATTACGTGTTAAGTGCTGCGTTAATTCTTTTTATCCCTTTCGTTTTTTCCGGAACTGCTTCTCCTCTTTTTCCGAGTTCTAAGTTTAGGTGTATTTAAAATTTATTTTCAATCACTTGAAAACAAACAATAGAAGTACTGATTTAGGCATGGTATTGTGGCAGTAAATAAAGTTTAAAAAAATCTGTCTTAAATTCACATAAATTCTGTGCCCTCTATCATTTATTAGTGGGAATACAAACTGTTCTTACGGAAGTTTATTTTTCTATCTACTTCATTTTAATCGAAATAAAGCTTTTCAGAAATATCTACATTACACATTTCGTTATACAGAGCCTTCATTTTATTCCAAGGCCACAACCGCCTTATATGCGTATCAGCAGTCACCTGGGTATTATGCCACAGCGCAGAGGCGGCGCAGACGTGTCTAGCGTACGTTTATCAGCTGTGAGAAAGCTTAGTCGTTGCTTTGTCTTGTGTGTTCTTTGTGATTTCGTTAGAAATATGATTCTCTTATAAGTCCTCGGAAACGCCTATCAAAAAATTCACGCTTGAACAGCGTATTTTCATGTACATGCATATATACGTGAACTAATCATGTAGACAGGTGTGCAGACAATTTCAGCAGAAATTTCCTGGTTATCCAGTTCTGGATAAGATACACTATGAGATGTTTGGTGAATAAATTTAAAACAATGGGATCGCTAAAGGCTAAAAAATAAAGTTTACAGGAATAATCCCTACACCATAGACGGGACAACATAAAAGCAGAAATCATGAACATTACGTAAAAAGACCTTATGCCTGTGAATGGTAATTTCATCCGACGATGTCAGGAATGTCTTCGCGCAGATGGACACCGCTTCCAACAACCCTTATAACAAGGTTAGTACGCATTACATATAAGTTACTATAACACTCGTGAGTAACTAATGCGGGAGTTACGGAATAGAAAACCCCGCAGTGAAATATACTGCTTGTGGAGTACCGATTCGCCCGATCCGCGGCCTTGGTATAAAACGAAGTCGCTGTAAATACAAGGAGAATAGCAATAGTCAAATGTGTAAGAACTGACTGCTATACTTGGTCTTAAAATTCTATACCCACTCCATGACATCGCGAGGAGGAGCTGAAAATCCACAAGACCTTAAAGGAATGGCCAAGTATTGAAAAATTCGAACCATTAATAACGGATACTTTGGAAATGGCAGAGACCACAAAATCAATTATTTTAAAATTGTGTATTTTATTCTACATTTTTTGTGTAGTACGTTTTCGTCTACCGCTTAACGTTTACCAGTTGTACAACATTTATACAACATTTCTTCGGAATGAAGAGGACTTCAATGATTATTCCCAGAAAATTAAAGATGTACATTTTATTTGACATGTAAATGTCCATAGTATATGGTATTTTAATCAAAATAGTTAGCCATTTTTTTGGGGAAACCAAAAATTTCGAAAGATTATTCATGCAATTCTTGAAAACCTTCGTGTTGCATCTTCGGAAGCTAGTAAACCTAAATATCAAGCTTGGTATTTATCCGACTTTTCGTTTTTGAGTTATCCTGTTCACAGACACACACAAGAGCATTTTTCTAAAAATGCTTTATTTGGATTCAGGTGTTCTCAAAAAAGTATGTATTTCCGGTGTAATCTCGATACACAATTTTTTAATAGAATGCAATACCTTCTCTACCTACTATGTACGTGATAGAGACAGTAAAATTATGCATAACATTTAAGAAGTTCTTTACTCATTGGGGTACTGCAAGGGAGATGTAGAGCTCATTAGAATACACCATGAGCGATGTTTTCCTAGCGTTAGCTGTTTTCTAAATATTCTATACTGTATGTTTACATTCACAGCATCTGATGCAAGTGCTTTGAAACTTTGCAAATGTTTATTACTTTCTGTAGCGGGAATGGAAAGGCTTGCACATGAATACCTCGTGCTATCTCGGATCTCCGAAGTTCCCTAGGAACTTCTCTGCAGGATGCTTGTGGTAGAGCTGAGGGGAAAATTACCCTCCTAACTTGATATTTTTCACGATTAGGTGAGTGATGGTAAATAACAAAGTGACTTTCCCTTAAACAGCTTAATTTATTCAAATATAATGAGCCCATTGAAGCGGCTAGCAACTTTTCCCCTCCTTAACACTAAAATTATATAAAAACTCTACATTTAATTTTCCCGATGCTGTGAATTATTACGCGGACATATCAACTGCGTCACATGATATTTCCCACTCACATATACGCACATAATCTTCCGCCTGAATTCACATGTATTACATCGCTGACAATTATAAGAGTGAGAGTGCCAAACTTGGGGCCTCCTTTCCCTAGTACATTCTCCTATCATGACACCAGAATTCGCGCCTTTATATGTAAGAACATATAAAGGCAGGAATTCTCTTTGATTACCTACTTAGCGTGCTATGAAAATAAAATGCTACAATTTTAGAAGTCATACTTCCCTTTGACTTCTCTGGCAAAACTCACCTTCTCCGCCTCACTCTACAACTCTAATTTCTCTTTCTGTTTCTCCAAATCCCTTGACTTTCCAGGCGTGCTATGAAAATAAAATGCTATAATTTTAGAAGGCATATTTCCCTTTGACTTTTCTGGTGAAACTCACTATCTCCGCCTCACTCTGCAACTCTATTTTCTCTTTCTCTTTCTCCAAATCCCTTGATTTTCCAGGAATTAGACCTCTATCTCTGTCTCACTCTAACCTCGGACCCTTCTATTTTCTGTGACTTTGCCTAAAACCTGTGTGCATAAACGTGTATGTCTTTACGCTTGTTGCTAGTCCGCCTGGTTGCTAATTATAGTTTTCCTTATAAGCTTGCTTTTTCGTTAATTGCATTCTGTGGTGCAAAGTATTTTACAATAAAGATATTTCTCAGCATTATTTTACATTAGTTATTCCTATTATTTTCCATAATCTATTCTATTGGGTGTATCTTCCATGGCATTTTCTTAATACATACGCTGACGTTTATAAAAAGTTGCCCATTCCCCTAGATAATAATTGTGCCTTTTCCCTCATAAGGATTCACCTACAAATGGCCAATTTTTAACTCCAACCAGCTGGTATCATTATTCTATGCAACTGACCTGAAAACAATTCAGGAACACAAAAAACAAACCAATGAATGTAATCAATGTGAAATTAATTCTCATATACCGCCTGTATCAAAGAATTTTGCTACGATTGGTACATACAACAAATTCGACTTCTAGAAGAAAGGGTAAATTGAATGACAGCTACAATATTCATATCAAACGTTTCATCAGCGATATGAAGAAAATGGTTCAAGTTATTGCCGCCATCGAACAACAATTAGAAAACAGACATTCGGAAAATATTAGTTTAGCATGAAGATTCAAGGTTTAAGTGTATTAAAAGAACAAAAAACTCTTAATTTTCGTCTTTATTTCGACATTTTAAATATATTACATTTTATTTTTGAGGCAAGATTTAGTGATGAATTGTCATAAGGTACCCCGCTGCTGAGAAGATAAATAACTAGGTTGGAGGATATAGAAATACAAAACATGTTTAGTGAGATAGTCGAAAAGAGTTAATTGCTTTGTTATATGGCAATAAAAACACATGGGGTAAGGAAAAATATATGGATTTAGTAAATAAAGAAGTGAGAGAATCTATTGCATGGGTAAGAACAGGAGCATGGAGGATAATAGGGTTAAGACAGGGTATTCCTCAAAACCAATGTCCGACATGTGGTGGAAATGAAGAAATTGAAAACACAGTATTTATGTGCCAAGGAACAAAAAATTTGGGAAGAGGATTTATTAAAAAGAAGTGGTTGAAGGGGGATAGAAATACAGCTATAATTGAAATGGTGTAGGAGCATTGGACAGTTTTTGTGCAAAGTCAAAAATAAATGGCTTTGGACAGTGGATGGACATAAATAAGTAAGGGGTAGTGTAGCTTACCAATACGACGATGGACAGAGGTAGTGAGAAATCATAAATTCAATGAAATAAAGTGTTGAAACTTTGATTGGAAAATTGTGGTGAATGTTTGATAGTAAATTAATTAAAAAGTGACAAGTGAAAAGCAAGTGGAAATGCGACATGAAAAAAGGAGCAAGATAATTTATTGATGGGTAATTGTAAAATGTAGATAAACTGTAGTGGATGTCTACTGAATAAGTGGCCAGGGCAAAATTTTCGTAGACAATCTAATTGTAAATTTCTTAGCACTGTGACAATAAATACAATACAATATTAGTTTACAGCAGTTCGACATATTTGGGGGAGACGAAGTACCCTGCCAATCCAGTGTCCAGAATTCTCGTAATGTTTGAGAAACATAAAGAGATCTCGCTGGCAGAATGTCAGACTAGATTTGTCCAGCATCATCATCATCATCATCACCCTCATGGTTTAGCCCTATTGATCTGTTCTGGTTTGAAATTGTAAATGATATTCTAGCTCATCATTGCACGTCCTCGAGTTCTTTTTCCTGTTTGTCTATACGTTATCTTGTCTTGTCCTGTCCGATACAGATTTCCGTCATTGCTCCAGACGTATTTCAGTCTTGGGTTTGTTGTGCTACCTGTATCGTTTTAAAGCCAATTCATTATGTCTGCTCCCTTTACCAAGCAATATAATCTCCAAAAAGGCATGGTTTCAAATTCTTCTGGCTCTAAAAACATTTTCCCAAAAGCAATATATCTCCTGTGAGCCAAGGCATCAGAGGTTTACAGGTTGCAAGGAGCACCGCTTCCTCGTACTTTTGAAGCCCAAAAGCTGTATGAATTTTTCGCAAGGTTCTCATATATATATGTGTGTGTGTGTGTGTGTTCTGAGAGGTGCGAATCTGAAGCCTACAGATCAATTCTATTGGTCCTTGAGGGTTATTGGCCAACTTTGCTCAACTTGGGGCCACATGATAGAATACAGTAAAAATATCCTCGGTTTGTGAAGCATTTCGGGGTTTCCCTAGCGTCAGTTACTTATGTCTTATTTACACGCCAACTAACGAAGTAGCACGTAACACAAAGTGCAATAACCTTCACTTGTTTTCTTTCCAACGCTTGTTACATTTCTGCTAATGTAAAACTCTAAAGTTACCTAAAAATTAAATTATAGGTACAGACATATTTCCTTATTTTAAACACGTGAATGAACCCTGTAATACAATAAAATAATGACATAAATGTGATAATAAACATAAAATATGATTAAATCATAAGGGAGGTGTAAATAGTATCTAAAATACTGATATACCCTAAACGGCCCTCGAAAATCTCATCTCTCCTGCCTGAATATGAATCTTATCTTTCTGTTTTAGAACCCAAGTAACAAACACTCCCATAAAGTGTTATTAGAACGGGCAAGACTTTTAAAATTTAAGTTGTGTTTCCTTCCTTGTATTTTTTCAAATTCTCCTCATAGTTTGACACACGTTTTCATACTTATGGATCTTACTATGTATATCATTCTCATATTTATAGCCTATTGTCTAACTCATTTATTTATTAACTTTTTTTTTGCTATTTTATCTCTACAATCATGGTTTGTCCCTGCATATAGGAGATTTATGAGCAAGAACACAAAAAATCGAGGTTCGATTATGACACACATCCTTTTCACACTTGTAGACCTTGTAGAGAAAAAACCTGTTGAAAAATTCTGCTTCCTTCAACTGAAGGCTGATGTATATAATGCTTACCAGGATGTAAAACATTAAAATATCAACTACAGACAAAAATAAATATTTTTTACAGATTCAAATATATACATACAAAGTATTTCATTCCACCTAAAAATCCGATATCCAAAATGTAGGACCCGAAATAAAAAAGGTGTGTTTTTATCGAAAAGATATGTGTGTGTATGTGTAAACAGCATAGCTAAAGATACGGAATGTCTAATCATAAAAATCCTGCTATTATTATTCAGCCACTTCTAAAGATGCGATACGAAGATTTTCTAACAAATTTCCCAACCCCAAACTACTTTTTACATGCAAAAAGTTCGAGTTTTTTATTTATTTTCCCAAAAACAACTTTATTTCATTAAAACAAAATGTGTTTAAGATATCTAGACGACAACGGTTGATGCTGTAAAACAGGTGTTTGAAATAAACTCTGTGCTTTAAAGAAATCAGCATTTTCTGTGCAGTGAGTATTTATCTATCTGTTGTGGTTTAGGAGCCACCTAGACAAAATGAACAAAATTCCTTCCGAGTGAAGAGGATGTTCCAGGATATTCCCAGAATATTCCAAAATATGATTTTATTTATCCTGCAAATATCTTATAACATATAGTATTTTAATCAAATTTGTTTGTTATTTTTGGCAAAATCAAAAGTTTCGAAAAATATGAGGATTTTCTTGAAAATCTTCATGTTACATTCTTGGAAAGTATAGAACTTACAACACCCACCTTGCATTTAAACAAATTTTCGTTATTACTTTCTCTACCACGTATAAAGCATACAGAGAAAGTATTGGATCTTAAAAATTCGACATCGAATTTCTAACGGAAACACGTGTTTTAAAACCCCCTTAATATAAAAAGGCACTTTTAGAAAATGACCGTGTGTGTGTGTGTGTTTGTGTGTTTGTCAGAACGGAAACTAAAAACAAAAATATTTAAATTCAGTACCTTCCAAAATTGCGACATTTTTTATTTTCTGAGAAATGATTCTAAAGGTTTTGATTAAAGCACTATATTATATTAAAGACATTTACATGACAAATAAAATGTATATCTTGAATTTAATAGGAATGGATTGCAAAATCCTCTTCATTCGGAAGGAAATTTATATAATCCTGCACAAATGGTAATCGATAAGCGATGGACGAAAACGTACTACACAAAAAAGGTGTTAATATCTGTAAGACACACAATTTATTTCAAATAAAGTTTTTGTGACATCAACCATTTCGAATATATCCGTTATTAATGGTTCAAATTGTTCAATAGTCATTCTTTTTCCAAGTCCTGTCGATTTTGAATTTTTTCTCGCGAATATCATGCAAAGAGAATTGAATTTTAAGGTCACCATATAGTGTACCATTCTTAAACTTTTGAGTGTCGCTGTTCCCCTTGTATCAATAACGAAATGTGTAATGTAGCTATTTCTGCAAAGGTTTGCCTGGATTAAAATGAAGTATATAGGAAAATGACATTTGGTAAGAATAATTTGTATACCCACTAATAAGCCATAGAGGGTAGAGAGACATGTTTATGTAACACATCCGATTATTTAGTTATAAGTTCTGAAGCCGAAATTATAAAGTCAATAATTATCTAAATAATCTGGGAAGGATAGCGAAATAAAATAAATAATAAAATATTTAAAATCAGTGCATGTATTAAAAGGAGAAGCATTAGGAGAATTGTTGACTGTTAAAAGCGACAGAAAGACCAGACAGGCACAGTTTAGCTAATTAGGGACCAGCCCCAGGTATAAAGGCTAAAACCGCTGAAGCTAGTTTTTCTAGGAATTAATGGGTGCAGTTGCACTGGCCAGGATGTGAAGGTCACTAGAAGCTCCATGACGCTCATTTTTGGTGCGAAATGTTTAAGGGGAGGGAGGGGAAGTTAGGAGTCTTTTCTTTGTATCGCGCGTGTGGCGAGGACATTCTCGCTGGGACACTCGTGTGATGAGGAACAACGGTCTCGTCGAGGTCCGAAGACTGGGTGCGAGCTTGCAAGAGGGTCGAACGATCAGATGTAATTGATAATCTTCGGTCTTGGAAAAGACACAGTAACATCGTAAGAATTTAAAAGTGATCGGCAAATCTTAAGTCTTATTTTAATGCTGAATAAAAGTGTTCCAAGAAAGCGTTCGTGTTTCTATGTACATACACTCACGCACACCCAGTGATTAAGATCTCATGCTCGAGCAAGCGTGGCAAAATAAAAAAAAACAACTAGGAAGAGAAAAGCAGCAACCGTGAGGCAAACGTATTGCTTCAGTGGTTGGAGGACGTAGCGTGGCTGCGTCAATTCGCACACACACACACACACACACACACACACACACACACACACACACGCACATGCAAAGAGAGGGAAAATTGAATTTTATTTATGGACGCTCTTTAACTACTATGGTTCTTAGCGTTCCATTCTATATTGGGCGTGAGACACCGGTAATTTTGCTCAGAGGCCTCTTTATCTGGCTTGAGGTTCTTTTATGCGCCATAAATCTACGACACGGGACCACCGGCCTTACTTCCCTTCCGAAGGAAGCCGTGCTAGGGATTTTTACGCCCGAAAAAATCCATCGCCCTCCGCCGGGTTTGAACCCGCGACCTTGGGTACTAGAGGCTAGCACGGTACCACTATTCCATTGACGTCGACTAAAGAGACAGAGAGAGAGAGAGACACGCTCTGCCATTTTTAGAAAAATGCTCTTTTTTTATTTAGAGAGCCTCAAACATGTATTTCTGTTGACAGAATTTTCGGATGGAATGCAATACCTTCTCTGCTTAACAGGTACGTGGTACAGTGTAAAAACTAGTACATCTGTAAAAAGAAACAAACACAGACTACAGTACATAAGGCTTAAGTTGAAACATGACCATTTTCACGTTACCGGACCGGCATAGGAGTAGGGGATGCACTAATGACGGTCCAAGTGCTGAGAAACCCTGTCATAGTCACCCTTCACTGCCAGTCTCTCAGTGTCAGCTCTAGTGTTATTACCACTGCACTTTTGGCAGTGAAATATGGAAAATATCCTGAAATCTTCGTCCGTCCTTGCTTCGCTGCTTCCATATTGTTACAAGCGGGTGTTGGTAGTTCTCTTCTAAATTTCATGTTTCAACTTAACCTAGATTTTAAAAGTTTCAATAGTAAAGGTTCTGAGATTGTCGTGTAGAATATCTCTTTCCATCTTTCAACTTAAAGCAAATGCACTATAAGAAGTTAAGCGGTACTTTAACACATCCTGTATATCGTTGTCTTAGACATCTGTGGTATAACATAAAGCTAATTAAAGTAATGCAATTCGTTACAAAAATTCCCTGGTTTTTCTCTTTTTTCTTGACTACTTGACTTTTCTTCTTTGCTCATCCTTATTTATTTCTGTCGCTAGATTACTGTTTTCTTTAGTTTTACTCCAGGTTTGTTTATTGCCCTTCTCTGCAGCTGCAACTTGACATATGGCCGTAGGATTGGATCCAGACACAAGATAATACCCAGCAGTATAACAAACGATGATTTACTTGGTTGCCTCGCCTTGATGTATTGGCGAACCACCACTCCAAGCGAAACTGCTTATCGGACTCTGTTTGCTTCTTCTATTATCCTTCTATCTTACTTCGTGTATTTTTCTTTTTCTTTTACAGTTCCTGCTCTTTTTTCTATGTGTGGCTCATTTTCGACACAATTCTTTATCATACTAGCATGAAATATTACGTTCAGATTCCGTGCCTAGTCTTGAAAAAAAAGCAACTTCGCAACCGTTATAAAGGAAACAGGAAACAAAACCCCGGGCAGTTTGACTTGCACAAGAATATACCAGCCTCAAGAATACCAAAACAACCGGAACAAGACATGCTACCGTGCCAAGTAACAACACGCAATTCAGCAACAAACAGCTCCAAACTCAACAGAATAAATGTTTTATTTACTTCTTTATACAGAACTAACTGACTTACCAAACCTTGTACGGTCGACGTCTTATACTTGAATGACATCATTGTAATCATCATCATCCATACCGTTCGAGACTCAGGCCCGTTCCGGCCCTATTAAAACTGTTCACTCCATCTTGATTTTGGACGGCCTATATTTCGTTTTCCTCGTGGTTTATAAGAATGCTTTCTTAGATAATCGGTTTTCATCCATTCTGTCTAAATGTTCTTTCCAGTTCCTAAGGCAATTATGTATACTCCTTTTATCCCAAGCTCTCTTCTTACTTCTTTCCTCTTTTTGTGCTCAATTAAAGACACACCAACTACTAAACTTAGAAACCTCATTCCTGACATTTGTACTTTGTTTTTATCACCTTCTGTAGCTACCCAAGCCTCTACGCTATAAAGAAACTTTTGGTCGACCACCATAATATCCATGTTACGTCACACTGATTATGTGTGACGTAACTAAACTGCTATAACATCTATAATACGTACTTCAGCGATTCATTGTGATTCTTACTCGGTGGCGTTTGCAGCTCCCCTATCGCCCATAAATTCAAACACCTTCAAAGCAGAAAAACTGCATCACAGACGCGAGTTTTGAAAGCAACAATGATTTAGAAAATCTAACACCGAAGGAAATTGACAGGCTATGAATGGCACCGAAGGCTTTGAAGCAATATGAAAAATATCTTATGTGATGCATACACATGACTTTCTCTACCCTCCATGGTTTATTACCGAGTATACAAACTATTCCTACTAACGTTTGTTTTTATATCTACTACGTTCTAATGCAAATAATTCTTTACAGAAATAGCTAAATTATACATTTCGTTATAGGTAGAAAGAAAACACTGATAGTTAAATGTTTACGAATTGGACGCTATATGGCGGCCTTAAAACTCCATACTGTTTCCGCGCAATCGCGAGAAACAACTGAATGTTGAAAAGACTTTAAAGAATGACGAAAAATTAACAATTCGAACTATTAATAATATCACAGATGGCTTATACCACAAAAAAACTTATTGGAAATAAATTGAATGCTTTAAAGGGTTCTACATTTCTTCTGTAGTATGTTTTCGTCTATCGCTTAACGTTTACCGTTATACAAGATTATACAAAATTCCTTCTGAATGAAGAGGGCTTTAACGGCTATTCCCAGAAAATTCATGATACAGATTTTACTTGTTAGGTAAATATCTTTTAATGCACGGTATTTTAATCAAAATCGTTAAGAGCTCCTGTTTAGAAAATTAAAATTTTCGTAAAATGTGGCATGTAAAGGGTGAATAAGAGAGGCAATTTTCTTGAAAATCTTCGTGTAGCATCCTTTGAAGATACTGAACTTAAATACCAAGTTTAGTATTTATCCGGCTTTTCATTTTTGAGTTATGCTGTTCAAGTCAAACATACGGACCTTTTCCCGAAAATGTTTTTTTTTAATTCAGTGCGCCACAAAACATGTATTTCCGGTGAAATCTCGGGATCGAATTTTTAGGTGGAATGCAATACCTTCTCTACTTACTATGCACATAGTAGAGAAAGTAAAAATACTATGTGAAGTTCATGGAGTGGAAAAAATGTAAGCATATAATATAGTTTTCAGAAAACGTAATTTTCTCAGCTTCAATGTTGCTTTTACGTTACCTGCAAAAACTGAATGAATGCAGCGTGGATTCAGCAATTCAGCACTACTCACAAACACGCTCAAGGCCCTGCCATTAGGGCTGCATCCGATCAGAATTTAATTATACAAAATTAACAATATAAGATCCTTTTTTTAAAACTGAAAGTTTTGAAAATTCAGTCTGGTCGACCACAAATGGTAGTATGCAACTTGACTATAACGCTTATTAAGACATTCGTATAAAAATTATGAAACTCGCTACCGCTTGTTTCATAAACATACTCGCATCTTAATTACTACCATTATAGTCGTGTAGCACAATATACTAATTGACAATGTCACTGTATTATACAATTGAATTATCTCGCCTTTGTTGTTTTATTGCCTATACATGGAATTTTAATAACGGTTTAGTTCATTTGATTTACCTCTCCCCAATCTCTATGGAATTATTTTACAATAATGTACAGGACAAAGGGTATTTACGAGGTAATATTTGAAAGAATAAATATTTGAACATTTAAAGTAAAATAAAAATTTATAGAGCTGTAATAAGACATGTATATGCAATAGTATATGCAGCAAGAGCAGCAAACAGCAAAACTGAACAGGTATTCAGAACAACAGAAATTAATAAGTTAAAGACAATAGTAGAGAAAACAAGAATGTGTAGATAAAGAATGAAGACGTGATAAAAGAATGGAATACATAATAACATTTATAAACGAAATAAACAATGGAATGAACATACTGGCAGAGCAGAGGGAACAAAATTGATTAAAGTAGCACGACACCAACAACCTCAGGGAGTAGAAATGTTAGAAGCCACTAAAACGTTGGTCAGAAGGATGTTTTTCATCACCATCAGTTTCTGCGTGAAGACAAATAGGCTTAGCTTAAACAAAAGATGATAATGCTTCCCTTTCCCCTTATAACTTCAATTTTGTACAGCCCTTGCACTTCCTAAATACTCCTGATATTCACACCAAAGAATGTGAAACATATGCGGAATATTTGATCTCCTTGACCTCTTCTAGACAGTCTTCCAAGTTCTGAAATTGCGCATAACCTCAAGTACCCTATTTTGATGGAACAGTCATTGGTCGGAATAGTCGATAGTGATTTTTTATATCATCACAACAGGTAAATTTTTAAACCCCTGTACCCTTTCTTTGATCCTGTAGTTATTTAATAACGAAAGAAAATAAACGAAGTATCTTTTCACTTTACTCTATTTTATTTTACGTCGCTTTAACTCCTTGGTCATATCGCAACGGATTTGTTGGTGGATAACTCTGAGAATGATAGGTCTCATCGCTGTAACCACCCCTCAGTCACGTGCCACAGAGACCCTAGCGCATAGCTACCGAATCTTCTGCTTCGTGCCGTGCAGATGGCATTTGGGTGCCGTCCAGTCCAACCGCCACCCCTACACAGAAAGGCGGACAGTTAGCCTTCATCCCTGGAAATGCCATCTTGCTTCGTCACGTGCCCACAGAGACCCCCAGCGCATAGCAGCCGGATCTTCTGCTTCGTGCCGTACAGATGGCATTAGGGTGCCGCCCAATCTAACCGCCGCCTTCACACAGAAAGGCGGACAGCCTTCTAGGTCTCATCCTTGGAAATACCACTTGCTTTTTGAATTCAATTTAATAAAATGTTACACCTAAAGTGCACTTTAAATAAGCATTGATTTTACAGTTGTAGAATGCGAATACTTGAAACCTTTAAATGGTAAATAAGCTGTCTTTTTAATAGCACTACTTCGTAGGGAGCCAATCAAAGGCAGTTAATTGCCACTTTGTATGGTGCTGACGTGTTTCACACACATGTCTGTAATGAAAACAGCTGTCAATAGATTTTCACACAGCTGCCTCCTGATTTCCCAAGAGACTTCCAAAGAGAACGGCAACGATTTGTTGCAAAAGGTTTTCCTGATGTCACACTATAACGCAAGATTTATCGGCTTCTAGCCATTAGGCACTTATAGGAAAGACATATAGAGAAATAACTGGGGCTTTATGGGGATCAAATTACTTTACAGTCCTATAACGATGGTATTAAAATACTTAGTGGCTACATATGTTATAAAACGAACCTTAGATTTACATATATAATTGTTCCAAAAATCACTTATGAAATTATTATATAAAATTCACATTTAGTTTATAACAATTTAATAACATTAAACTTTCTATATACACGCTACGTAAACAATTATTTTTAATGTCCTACATGTGTCAACATTAAATCTTAATCCTTTATAGCTCGATGTATCATGTTCGTTACAAAGGTGGTTTTTTAGGTTTTAGGATTTTTAATGCGCTTCTTTTCTAATTTCATATTATACTAACGTTCAAAAATAAAATTAGGCTATTTAGAGTTGTTTTATATTGTAAAAAATATTAATACTTTTGCAATAAACTATAGTGTCTTTTCTAATAACAAATAGCTAAATCCGTACAACCGCAATAAAATGTAACCCCATCAGCATTACACCGGTTATTTTAATTAGGCCCTCGCCGTCCTTTACCACAGGCACATGCGAACTGCAGTCACTGGTATTCGAACTTGCTATATTTGGCTTTGAATAGATGGCCAGTCTACTTAGCATCGATCTTCTATATATTTTGTTTTCGATAGTTCAGAACACAGATAGGATAAAAAGGTACAATAATTTTTTTTATCATTTGCAGTTTTTGTGGGCGTATTAGGATTATCTATTTTAGTTTCTATAATTCGAACTCATGATATAAAATTAACTCTATAAAATTTCAACTTTGTATCTGTTTTCCTTTATTTCTCAGAGTAGGTTTAATAATGCCACAGAAACTCTGAAATTTGCTTACTTTAATATCCATGCGTGCTCTTTATCATAGCCAAAATAATTTCCAAAATGACTGAAATGACTCACTTGTACTAAGATTTTATTGTTGTTGTTATTATTATGGTTGTTACCGTATTGAAGTGACATTACCATAGGGATGAGTATTTAGAATCCTCAAGATATGAAGGTGATAACATGGAAGATTTTGATGAAGCCCTAAGAAAAACTAAAGGCCGAAAAGTAGGTGGACAAATGGGCTGAATGCACCATCGTATAACTATGGAGGTATTCTAACATAAATTCAGATTACTGCCTCTTTACAGCATCTGTTAGAGCAGGCGACAGATCCCACAAGATTGGCGAACAGCCCAAGCAATATCTATTTTTAAAAAAGGCAAACGAAACTATTGTAATAATTATAAAGGAATACGTCTCGTAGATACGGTAGTAAAATATACACAATAATAATTAATCAGCGTCTGCAAAATATTTTTTTAATCTATACTATTGGAAAAGTAAAATGGCTTTAGAAAAGGCAGATCCTGCAGATAATGTTACAAATCAAATTGTTGAAGAATATCATGAATATAATAAAGAAACACTCATAGCATGTATTGAATTCCAAAAAGTGAAACCGAAATACTTTATTGCAAATAGTGGAAGAAGAATGATATCCGCAACGGCTTATAAAAACTATATAATGCTTCCATCAGCATACGAAAATAACCATTAAAAACAACTCTACAATATCTCAGGAAGTACCTGTAAATAAAGTGTCCGATAAGGGTGCATTTTTCCATTCACTGTTACTTTCTATATACGTATAGTAAGTAGGGTAAGATTGTAATCCACCCAAAAATTTAATGCGAGATTTAAGGGGAAATTTATGTTTGGAGGTCCCTGCAGAGAAAAGCATTTTTAGAAACGGGTACTTGTGTGTGTGTGTGTGTGTGTGTGTGTGTGTGTGTGTGTTTGTGTGTATCAGTGTTCCAAGGATGCGACAACAAGATTTTTAAGTAAAACTCTCCACATGATAAATAAAATTTATATCTTAAATTTTCTAAGAACAGCCTTTGAAGTCATCCTCATTCGCAACGAGTTTTGTATAATCTTGTTTAACTGGTAAACGTTAAGCGTTCCACACAAAAAATGTAGATCTCTTTAAAGCACACAATTTATTTCAAATAAGTTTTTCTTTGTGTGGTATCATCCATTTCTGATATATGAGTTATAAATGGTTCGAATTGTTCATTCCTTCGTCATTATTTAAAATCCTTTCAACATCCGTTTGTTTCCCGTGACCGCACGGAAACAGTATGGAATTTTAAGGACGGTTCGAGTCCCGCCTCGGGCATGGGTGTATGTGTGTGTGTGTGTGTGTGTGTGTTGCGGAAATAAGCGCTATAAAACAGAAAACACAGTAGTATAATCTGGGAACGACAAGGGAACTTTTTTTTAAAAAAAAAAAAAAGGCTAATATATAGCGTCCAGTTCTTAAACATTTTGACTATCACTGTTCTGAAATGTGTAATACAGCTATTTCTGCGAAGGTTTATTTGGATTAAAAGTAGTACATATAAAATAAGCTTTAGTAAGAATAGTCGCTTAAACGATAGAGGGTAGAGATTTTTTTAATAATAATCTGATTAGGACATGGAAAAAAATATTGAGTCCTGGTTTTCAAACTTCATGTGACAGATACTGGAATGTACCCACTTCTATTTGTTGACAATGTGGTTATTATCCAAGATAGTGAATTTGCCCTACAATAATCAGCATTTAAGCTTTACTAGATCTGTGAAGAATAAATGAAAATATCTACGAAGAAAACCATTTTCTTAATGTCAGTTTTATAATTGCCGTTCAAAGGCGGTAATAACTGTAACCATTGTATCCATGTTGTGATGAAAACTCTGATATAAATATCGTAGCTGTCGTTCATTTCAACGACACAGGCAAATAATTCTTCACCTTTTCCTCTAGAAGGCCGAAGTATGTTGCATTGGTTTAACTGACGCATGGCCCGAGGAAATATTTTAAATATTTTACAGTACGCTGACGGTGTTGTAATAATACAAGAAACAGAAGATCATTTACAAGTTCAACACAATATCATAATCAAATAAGTAAAAATTATACTATCGAAATATCAAGAAAGAAGACAGAATAATGGCAAACTGGGGGAAAATACCAAAAGGTAAATAGTCGTCGATGATAAAGTACTGGAACATGTCTCCTGCAGTTATTTAGGATGTGAAATCAGTAATGAGAAGGACAAAGACATAGACAGAAAATTAATGAAATTCCAAACTATCTGTGTAATTATACATATTACTTTACAGAATAACATAAGACCCGAAACAAGATAAAATTTATAACAATGGCAATCCCTACATTACTTTATAAGTGTGAAAGCTGGAAACCTACATAAAAGGCAATAAGTAGAATACAAAGTTCTGAAATGAAATTTTTGAGGAAAACGAAAGGATATACAAGGGAATACAGAATTAGGAATGAGGTAATAAGAAAAGAATTAGAAGTAGAAGCTGTTAACTGAAGAATGAATAGGCATAGAACACGATGGCTAGAACATATTAGGAGGATGGAAGATACCAGACTGCCAAAAATAGCTTTCCAATATGCCCGTAAAGGAAAGAGAAACTTTGGAAGGCTGAGAAGGGGATGGAAGGAGACCTGTGAAGACGGAACAGATAGTAGCCCAATCCATGAGGTGGAGAAGAAGAAGAAGAAGAAGAAGAAGGTTTAACCTTTCTTTGAGTACCAGTCGTAGCGAAACTCTTGTATCCGATCCATCCTTTCATTTCACATCGATTATAACATCGTTTATTGCTCTGATTAATATGGAATTGTTTTCTAGGCTAGTCACACAGAGAATGCTTTCTGTGAATTCCTAAAAACTTGTGGTTTGTAAGAATATTGATATTTGAATTTCTACAGTTTGAAGTGTGATTTTCGTTTGGTATGTGAATTCCTACACTTTGAGATATGAATTCCTACACTTTGAGATGCGAATTCCTGCATTTTGATACGTGAATTCCTACACTTTGAGGTGTGAATTCCTACACTCAATTGTTAACTCAATTTCCAAATGCCAATAACCGTACCAAGGTTATGTTTTCAGACCAATGTGAGATTTATCGCAGCTCACATGGTACAAATATTGTCTTTTGGGCCAAAGAGAATCCTCATTACACAGCCGAGTTAGAAAGGAACCCGCTTCACGTAATGATATGGGCAGATGACAGCACATCTGTTTGGACCGTACTTTTTTGAAGTGACCGTGAATGGCGCAAATTATTTACACTCGTTACAAACATGGTTAATACCACAACTTGAGGAAAGGGGCCTCACAGAATGCATATGGTTGCTACAGATGGAGCACCTCCTCAGTACGCTCTTCAGTGCGCAAGTTCCTAAATGAACACTTTCCAGGACGTTTCATCAGATAGGTCGCGGTTCATCAGTAACACCATCTCCCTTGAAATGGCACACTCGTTATAGCGAGTCATTAAGGCGCATGTATCTACACGTCGGTATGCTACAAAGAAGAACTGCGCAGTGCTGTTGAAGATGCATTTCGCACTATAACACCGGACATGCTCAAGAATATGCCAAGAAGAACATGCAGGCGTATGGAACTGTGTTTACAGCATGATTGGGAATATACAGATATATTAGACGCTTAATATGTAAGTACTTGTGCTAAAATAAAACAATTAGCATTCTATACTAGGGGACTTCTTGCCTACCCTGTATATCTGAAATTTTCTGTGAAGCTGCCTGTAAACGTCGCTTCATTCTGAATGAATATGGTATAATCTGCAAACCGTAAGAGATAGACAATTCACAGCAACTCATAGGGAATTGATACCCGCTGGGTGGAGTCAAATGCTGGTTTTCCTGAAGTTGGAAAACTTAGGGAGTGAAAAACACCTACTATGTATATGAAAAGGGTAGTTTTTATGCACGTCAATGTGCACTTTGAAGTCATTGACTGGGATACTTTGTACATCGAATGCAATTGCAATAAACTGTGATTCATGGAGAAGCTGGTGGAGTTAGTTATTTAGTGCATCGTTTTTTGGTTATTCCCGAAACAGTGAGTACCATAGTTACACCACGAATAATAATGGGCAATAAATTGCAAATCATGTAATGAAAACCAACCAGTCCCTCACGCAACGCTGCAAGTGCCCTTCTGTGTACAACGACCTTCAAAACTTCTGCTGAAGCACACATATGACTTTTTTCCAACATCCATCATTTTATAATTAACAGCGGCCAAGCGTCACATCGACATTTCACGTATTAGAGCATGTTTGCTCCCCGCTGGGAGTTATTTATTTCGCTGGCATCGAGGTCACCACCCTCACACACATATTTGCTATTAAAAATTTACTGATTTTAATGAAGGTTTTCGGTCATGACGGAGAACTGGGGTGCCCTGTTTGCGGTTTAGGGATGAGCGTCAAAACATCACGTAATGTAAACCACCGCAACAGTTGCATCTATACCCCAGCTTGTTCACTGCTCACGTATGAAACGGGCGCATTCATGCAGTAAAGCACCACGCTCGTCATAAGGTAATTCACTTAAACGTGATGAAAGTACACGTGGGACAGCATGCTGCGCTGCAACACACACGTTTTTTTAATTATGGGCAATTATAATACTGCCGAGTTAAAATATTCATAATCATGGATGTTAACTCCTAATGTACGTGGGGTGTATCAGTGTTTGTTGGGTATAGTGCAAACCTGAATGCGGACAATAATTACACGTCCTACCAGAAGAGTTATGACAATTTTAATATTTTTACTTTATCTACTTGTACTAGTTACCTAATAGGAAGCACTGTGTTGCATCCAAAAATTCCATGTCGAGGTTTCATTGAAAATACATGTTTTGAGGGACACGGAATCCAAAATAAAAGCATTTTAGAGCAGGTTCGTGTGCACGCTCGCGCTCGCACTCGCGCGTGTGTGTATGTATCCACAACTTTATAGCCATAGTTAGAAGTTGACTTCGACACGTGGACTCTAAACTGTCAGTTAAAAAGGAAACTATTGGTGACAGAAATGCATTATTGGAGGAAATCTGTTACGATATCTAAAAGAAAGAAAAAAATAGAAATAAATTTATAAAAAGAAATATGAATGTTCAAAATTCAATTTTAGATTTCATTGAACAGAAATAATTAGAATGACATGGGACTGCTAAAAGAATGAAAGATGAAAGGTTACCCAAAAGAATAATGCAGTGGACGCCACCAGGAAGGAGGAGAAAATGAAGACCGCATAGTACGTGGATTCAAGGCATTAGAGGGAGTGATGGATTGGGAAATTGAGGAAGATTTATGGAGAAAAGTGATAAGATGTTAAAAACTGTAGACTTGGATGCCGGAAAAATGTTTGTACACTATAAAACCGGAAATATATACACTAGGTGTTAAAAACAAGTATTCCATATTTTTATAGGTGATAGTATGGAGCAAAACAAGCAAACGTTCAGTAAACATGAACTATAAAATGCTTACCTTAAGAGATATGAGCACTTGTTCATCTTCGCTGCTGTGAACCATCTCTTCTACTGCAAGCTCTTTGCTATGACATGCATACGACCTACAGCAGGTAGTAAACAAATGAGGACACACCTCTTGTTATTGTCCATGGATACAACATGCTATAAACATCTGTTTGTCTTGTTACTGTAAACCGTATTCAGCAGTTCTGAGTAAGTGCAACACATATTCTTATTAGTTCTAGTGGAATCAGTTTGTGTTTTCATAACTTTGTGAAATGCTTTTATATTGCAGTTTTACCTTTAAATCTTTGGTGTATGCAACCCCCATTAATGATGTACAAACACTAGAAGAAGACGTCATCAATGTCTGCCAGAGCATCCGTGACCAACCTGGAGTTGCGATTCTCTAAGCCGTCGGACAGAAGCGTGCCCTACTGTGAAGCTTGCAGTAGAAGACATGTAACACAGTAGCGAGTATGAGCAGGTGCTCATAACTTTTAAGGTATGCATTTTAGAGGCCATGTTTAGTGGACATTTTTTTCTTGTTTTCGTCCACACTACCACGTCACAAAATATTGAGTACTTGTTCTTTAACTTCTGTATATGCATACATATATGGCCTATGAACTATGATCTAATCATATATGTATGTCTATAAACAGCATAACCGAAAATCGATAAATACCAAACTTGGTTTCAGCAATTTCAAATTTTTGACTTGGAAAAGACATTCGATTGTATGAATAGAACTATTTTATGGAAAATAATGGACAAACGGGGATATCCCTGACATACTTTAGAGGTAATTAAAAGTGTATACTAAATACTAAAGCTACCACAAACTTAGGCACATCCAAATTGGAAGCAATAATAACAAACCAAAGAGTGAGAAAAGAAAGTATGTAATACATATTTAAACATAATGTTATACGCAGATGTATTACTGTAGAATAGCGATGAAAACATACAGCACCTGTTCATAAACTGACTCAACTGGAAAATAAATATAACTTCAGAATTTTCATAAAGAAGACAGAAGTAATCACACAATAAGCAAAATACCAAGCGATTACAAAGGTATGTATTGGAAATAACATTCTGGAACAAGTCGTAAAATTTAATTACTTGTGCTATGGCATAAGTTTGGATCTCGAGATTTAGAACATAAGATAAGTAAATTTCAACCAATATGTGGAACCATAACAAGAACTCTACAAAAATAAAACAAGGAAAGAAACAAAGCTGAAATTCTGCAAGTCCATGGCGGTCCTTGTGCTCATTATGGCAGCAAAACGTGGATAATAAAACAAAAAGACAGAAGTAATATGCATGCAGCGGAATTGAGATTTATACGGAGAACTAAAGGATTTGCTAGGCTAGACTTAATTGGAAATGAAACAATCAGAGAGGAACTGATTATTTGTTAATTATAAGATGAAGTTGAAGAAAATAAGCATAATTGCAAGTAGCATGAGACCACTTTTAATTAACAAATATAAAGCTTTAAGAAAAAAGATTGGAATAAATTGAAGAACGCGAAAATGCATTCAGGGAGAATGCTTAATCCTCGACGTGAAGATGAATAACTTCCAAAGGTGCAACACTAAAATATTCAAGAAAATTCCCCGACACGGATGATCGAAACGTTAAGACCGTTAACTCGTGAATGGGAGGTGCGCGGTTCAAATCCCACCAAGACTGCCATACCTCAACGAAGTTTCTCCAGGTTTTCGTTTGTCGTGTTAACTGGTAAATGCCGGAGGGGGAGCATAAACTTAGGCCTGGGACGTTTATTTTCTAAATTTCTATTCTCAATAATCATTTCATTTCAAGTATCATGAGTGTCCATTTCGTGTGGTGCAGTATACTTTTGAAATGGCCATTAAACCATATTAAAAAAATAAAAAAGTGACTGCTCTGCCACAAATTATCCTTTACAAGTAAATTTTTTCCAAAAATGGCTAACAATTTCCACTAACGTACCGTATGCATAAGATATTTATAACATAAAATGCATATCTTGATTTCTCCGAAAATATCTTATGAAATAGCCTTCATTCTGAAGAAACTTTGTATAATTTTGTATAACCGTTAAACCATTAAGAGAGAGATCGACAACAATGGTTAACATAAAAAAATGTGATGTGATACATTCACATGACATTCGCTAGCCGCTATGGTTTATTATTTAGTATACAAACTATTCTTACTAAAACTAATTTTTATATCTACTGATTTTTAATCCAAATAAACCTTTGCAGAAATAGCTACATTGCACACTCGTTATATATACAAAGGGAACAGCGATAGTCAAATGTTTAAGAATTGGACGCTATATCTGGCCTTAAAAGTCCACAGTTTCTATGCAATCACGAGAAACAGCTGCATGTTGAAGGGATATTAAGGAAGGATCAAGAAATGAGCAATTGAACCATTAATAATGTATATCTCAGAAACGACTTATGCCACAAAAAGCTGCATTTTAAGGACATATACATTTCTTATGTAGTACGTTTTCGTCCATCGCTTAACGTTTACCGGTTATAAAAGGTTATACGGAATTCCGTTCAAATGAAGAGGACTTCAAAGGCTTTCCATGAAAATTCAATATATATATATATAATTTATCATGTAAATGTATTTCTTATATTATTATAATCAAAATCGTTACAACAATTTTTTAGAAAAACAAAATTTAAAAAGAAATGCTCTGTATAAAGGTTAGTTGGGGGTTGTGGGATTTTCTTGAAAATCTTCGTGTTGCATCCATGGAAGATACTGAACTGAAATACCAAGCTTCGTACCTATCCGACTTTTGGTTTTTGAGTTATGCAGTTCACAGTCATACACACTCAGATTGATAGACACGCGCGCGCACGCGCGGACGCTTTTCTAAAAATGCTCTTTTTGGATTTCGGGGAAATCTCACATCGAAATTTTGGGTGGAATACAATACTTCCCCTACTTACTATATGTAGTACAGACAATGAAAATCAGTGTATTTTAAAAAAAAAATTACCTGGAATAACTTTTTTGTGGCATCAGCCAATTTTGAGATAACCGTTGTGAAACCAATATAAAGAACATCTGGGTAATGGCAGATGCCACAGAAAAAGTTATTTGAAACAAATTGTGTGCTTTAAAGACAACTAAATTCTCTATGCAGTAAGTTTCTGCTTATCTCTTATGGTTTACGCGATATAAAGAATGATACAGAATTCTTCCAGAGGACTTCACAGGCTGTCCCAAAAAATTCAGTACTGCATTTTAGTCATTAAACATTTTATACACAAATTGCCGTTTGTGAAAATTGCAACACTAAGAAGGAAGCGCATGAATTCAATGAATTTAATACCACAGGTTAGGTACATAACAAATAACAAATGATAAACTTTTCAAATCTATAGATGACCTTTGAGCCCTAATATTCAGTATTTGGTGTGGCCTCCATACGCTGCAATTAGAGCTGCTATATGTCGAGGCATTGAATCAAAAAGGTGACACTGGTTTAGTGGAGAACCGTGACGCACCAGGTGCCGACCAACCATATCCTAGACATGTTCGATGGGCGACATGTCAGGCGAACGTGCAGGCCAGGGAAGCAATGGTACCCGTCGCTCTTCGAAGAAGGCTTGTACATTCCTCGCAATATGTGACCGGGCATTGTCCTGTTGAAATGTGGGCTGTGGAGATGCCTGAAGTAGGGGGAGTACCTCAGGCTCTACAACCACCGCTAGGTACCAGTTGCAGTTCAAGTGCCCTCAATTCGTAGGTGGAAGGATCGGATGTTGTAACCATTGGCGCCCCAAACCATCACACCTGGTGCTTGTCCTCTATGCCGCTCAGGTTGCGCTCACCATGGTACCGTCGGACACGTATTCGCCCATCACTGTAGGACACGTTGAAGCGGGACTCGTCCGAAAAGACTACATTTTGCCACTCAGCACCCCAGTGACGATGTTCACGTGCCCATTCCAGTAGGAGGAGCTTGTGGTTTCTGGACAATGGAAGCCGACGTAATGGCATGCATGCAACCAGTCCAACCTGCAGCAGACGTCAACGAACCGTTGATGCAGACAAGTCCATATTTGTTGCAGTGCTCATGCGTCGAGTCAACACTGTGGATGAAGCTGTACGATCCATTATGGCCATGCGGAAAGGTGACGGTCATCCCGTGCTGTGGTCATGTTGCGCGGTCCAGTACACGCTCTTCGCTGCGTACGACCTTCATCTATCCACTACTTCCACACACGCATCAGTGTCGTAGCAGCATGCCCTGCACGAGCCGAAATGTCACGGTATGCTAAACCTGCTTCCCGGAGACCGTCCATTCTGTCCCGTTCGATCTCACTCACATGCCGATATGGTTCCCATTTACGTCGATGAGGCATAATGGCAAACACTTTAATGTTTCCATCTTGTTTGACAGCTCTGCACTGACGACACGGGCGCAACACAGACCTTGTCGAACCTACACGAAAGAGCTCTGCTCTGTCTACGCGTACCCCATCTTTCTTCAAACCTAATCACTTATTGCCTGATCACTCTTGCACACTTCTACCAATTTTGGAGTAATTCGGGAAGTTCTTTCTTGGTGTTGTAATTTTCGCAATCGGCAGTGTATATACGTATTTTAATTAAAATCTTAGAGCTGTTTTTGAGAAAATCACAGACCTACGATTACATGGTCTTTTTTCTAGAAATGTTTTTTCTTCTATTGAGGTATCCTCAAAACGTGCATTTTTGTTAAATCTCTATATAATGTTTGGTGAAATACAATCTTAACTACCATAGGTAGGTGGTAGAGAAAGTAAATATATATTGAAGTTCTGGGAATAACATTGCAATTATGTGACTGATAAACCCTGAAGTAGAATAAAATTTATGAAAAACAGAAGTGTGTTGATATCCTTAAAAGACAGTTTTCACTTTCTCTACCACGTACACAGTGGGTAGAAAAGGTATTGCATGCCAACCAAAAATTTGATACCAAGATTTCAACGAAATACTCGTTTTGGGATTCCCTGAATTCAAAAAAAGCATTTTTAGAAAAAAGACCCGTGTGTGTATGTGTGTGAACAGCATAGCTCAAACACAAAAGTCGGATAAATACCAGTCTTGGTACTTAAGTGCAGTAACTTCCAAAGATGCGACACGAAGAGTTTCAAGAAAATCGCCTCACCTCAAATTTTTTCTAATTTTTTGATTTTATAAAAAATCCCTCCAACAATTTTGATTAAAATAATATATATAAAAATTACATGACAAATACACGTATTATCATGAATATTCTGAGAACTCTCTTCCTCATTCGGAAGGAATTTTTTATAATCGTGTATAACTAGTACGTTAAGCGACAGATCAAAACGTATTAAACAAAAAACGCAGATCTCTTTAAAACACACAATTTATTTCAAATACGTTTTTTATGGCATCCGTTATTATTGGAGCGAACTGTTCAATATTTGGTCATTCCATTAAAGTCCTGTCGATTTTCAGTGGTTTCTCGCAAAGTCGTGGAAAGAGTATGGAATTTTAAGGCCAGCGTATACTTTAGTTCTAAAACGTTCGAATATTGCTATTCTTTTGTAATATATAAGAAAATGTGTAATGTAGCTAGCTATTTCTGAAAAGAGTTATCTGGATTCAAATTAAGTAGATAGCACAATATACCTTCGTAAGAGTAATTTGTACACCCACTAATAATCTATAGAGGGTAGAGAAACTTATGTAGATGCATCACTTCAGATATTTTGAATATCTTGTCACTTTTGAAGTTGTTCATTCAACAAATTCAGTTGTTTCTCGTAATGAGATGGAAATAATTTGTAATTGCGAAGCTGGCGTATATAAATTTGACTATCGCTTCAAGCTCCTATATCCCCTTTTTACCTATAACGAAATATGTAATGGAAGTATTTCTGCAAACGTTTATCTAAATTAATAGGGAGTAGATAGAATAATAAGCTCTTGCACGAATAGTCAATAAAAATAAAAGGAAAGTGAAAGTCATATGAAAGCAGCAAATCAAATTTGTTCTTCCTCATGAACTCATTAGTAACACAAATTGACTTATATTTAGATACACACGAGCTTTGTTTTCGTATCGTGCAAGCAAACAAGCTACAACCATTGCATAATTTGAAATTGTTCCCATTAAACATTTACCGTAATTAACAAAGTGAATGAAGGTATACAATTTTTATACGAATAGTGTATAATATAATTATAATGGATATTTATGATTTGGCGACAGGCAGACAAGGTCACGTGAGTATTACAATCCCCAGTTTAAACACATACAAAAACATTTTTCTGGTTGATAAATTTGCTAAAGATCTCCTATTAATTTTTAAAAATAAATGGACAATAACACCGCCCAATTCTTTAAGTTTTAAGATCATAACTATTCATACTTCAGCTTCTAACTTAACCATAAAGCCTCTAATCCGAGTTTATATTCCCTCATGAATCAAATTGTACACATTCAAATCATGTAATTGGTTGAAGGTTCTTTCACAAATGTCACACTTGTATGCAATCTTTAAAATTATGAATTTGTCATTTTTTCCTCTTTGTGGGAGAGAAAATTTGACGTCCTTTATAGCATCCAAATTCTACATAAACTATGAATGAATAGGTGATTTCTTTATTTTCATATGAGCCTTGGTACAATGAGATTCAGAGTCTAACGTGTCTTCACGGGATAAGAAAACCCTGGAAAAATGCGTGCACTCAATTTCAAACCTGCCGACATTCTAACGGGCCGTACGACACAATACCATGTGCGGCGAATGCCAGAGATTAAAGCCTACCTTCCCAATAAATAATTCACCAATAGTAGGTAATAAGAAAACGCAACCTTGATCTTACCTTTTATAAAAGCATATGTTCATAATGAGATGTCGCGTTCCTGTGCTAATGAGCGTGAACGTTTTCTAGGTCTTCTCTGTAGTCTTACCTGAACATATTATGCAAGTTTCTTCTCTGTTTAAACTGTCTTCTTTCGGTTTTTCTTTTTGTCTTCAAGCTCCCTTTACGTCGCTTTCTAAGCAGTTCACTTACGCACGGTCTGAAAGGGATAGTTTCTCCAGGAAAACCACGTTGAAATTCATGTGCAGATCTGTCGTAAAATGGTTTCTTTCTAAGGTAAGTTTCAACAACAAATTCTCCTTGCTCATTGTTCGGTGTGACGATTGATCTTTTCCCGTGAGGGAGCGGTCAGTTCTCCTCAATAAATACGTACCTTACATCCGCTAGAACGCCAGTGGGCATGAAATGGTCCGCACTGTAGTTGAAAGGTAGCTGAAATTCAAATTCAGGCTCTTTTACTTACTAAAAAAAAGCCTTTCTTATACTACAGAGGTGCACTGAAGATAAGTTGTGCTTGACCCTGCTCTTATTTTTGCTTGTTATAAGAAAAACGGATACAGCCTCCTACCGATGCTTCCATCCATCTTTCTATCAGCTTCTCACGCAGTTATATTCACTGTCATAAACGCGTCAGTCGCACAGTGAAGCTCAAAAATAAGGGTTGTTTTCGTACAAGTGTGATTGTGGTGGTGAATAGCCACGAGACCTTTTTTGTTATAATGGTACTTTTTTTCTGTGTTTGGTCTTTTCCCTGAAATTTTTAGACAAATAAGAAATTTAAGCATACATTTTTATACTTGGAGGATTCAAATGAATATGAAGAGAAGATTTAATCCCAGGGTTCAAAATGATATAAAGATTATTAATGATTTAGTTGAAGAAAAAAATGAAGATGGTGACTTTGATGCAAACAATGATGAAGACGTTGTAGAGACAAGAAAATAAAGCACGAGTATGAAATAAGAAGACTAGTGATTCAGGTAATTATGTAAGTGATGGTGTATATTAGATCGGGCGTGATAAGGTGACCAAATGGCAGAAGTCTCTTACTGCGAAAACAGTTCCCACTAAGTTGCAAAACATTGTCAAGTCATTTCCTATGTGTAAAAGCTCTGCGAAAAATGTGAAGATGGCAAAGGAAGTTGGGATTTGTTTTTATGACATTACCTTATCTTATTGTTGACTGTACTAATGTGAACATTTGAGGTGTAGCAAAACTGTAGCCGAGAAAAGAGACACGAGGCCAATTGGCACAACTGAAATCAAGCTGATGGAAATTTATATGTACTGTCTGTTCAACAACACAAAAGCTTTGAAGGCTTTCCAAGCTGATTTATCCTTCCCTTCAATGACTCTATTGAAGGTTTCATTCATAATCAGATCTCGAATTTGCTGGCCAACAAAGATTCTCTCTTTGATTTAGCATCAATGAGATTTGAAAATTTTGTCTACAAATACTTGAAAGCTTCTTGTTCTCGATTCACCGTTCACTAAATTCTTCATAAGTCCTTATCCTTGTGTGTAAATATAAACCGAATATAAAATTCTCTTAAGGAAATGTAAAGTATGAACTTGTCTTTTACATTCATGAAGATAAATAAAAGTATGTGCTTGTTATGAAAATTTCAGATCTACCTCTGGAAATTGTAACTGCAAACATAGAAAATTACTGAGAAACAAGAGCAGATAAGCTTCTCTAAGCACAAAAAGGACATTTATATAAACAAATCGGCTTCCCTAGGAAGAAAAATATATAGTTTATTCAGTGTTTGTAACCTATATTTAGAACAAGACAAAAATTGCCAACATTACAAAATGTCCTCTATCAGAAAATTAATTCCTATTTTTCAATAGCATAAGAGATAAATAAACATTTTAAACATTATATTTGTTTAATTCACATCAAAATAAATACGAATTAACTACTTTTAGCTCGGACAGATTTGGGTGTAAACCAGTGTAATGAATCAAGTGATAGAGAACACAAAAGGAAGCGAAAAAACAAATATAAAAGGACAGAATTACCAGCTTAAAATAGATTATTAGCTCTAAATATAAATGATTTAATCGCTCAATTTGCAAATGAGATCATATGTTATTTTAATTTTCTCAGCGTCCTAGGCATTTATGGCTACATATTTTCTAGTGTATTATGTTTCAGCAAAATTTATGTACACTTTTCGTATCATTCAGATGTTCTGTGAGTAGAGGGTATGAAAAGTAACTCGACCATATTCGTAGATGTATACTGTAGTGGTGGACGTTTTAACCAGTCGCTCACTTCGAAGATTTCTATAGTTGCATTAACCCAGTATGACGAAATATGGGCTAAATATCACAAAACAAATTGCAATTCTCTTGCTGCTGATCTATTAACTACACGACATTGGAGAATATGCAAGTAAACGGAAGAAACGTGGAATGATAATTTTAATAGAACCAAAATATATATTATATATAACCCTCACAGTAACATTTGGTAAAACTCACGCTGTTTTAAGTGTACCGAAGATTCAGTGTTCGAACCCTGGCATATGGTCAAACCTTTTATTCCAATTTTTTCTTTGTATTTCTTGAGCATGAGCAAAATGTTGCTAGAAGATCTTAATGCAATGCATTCCAACATTTTCACAGGCTTCATCACAATAAAGCAGCAGGTAACGTTCTACGAGGTTGTGTGAAGCTGACTGCAGCTTAAAGAGGCGATATTGTACGTCGCGTTACTCAAAGTGAAACCGCCTCGCAAACCACAAGAGAATTGGATTGTGACCGAAGAACAGTGAAACAATGGCTAGACCAGCATCACGAGGGAGAAGATGAATGGGCCAAATCACGCAGGGTTCAGGTAGGCCTCGTGCAACAACACTTGCTCAAGACGAAGCTATGGCAGAGAATGTGAGGAACCAATCTTTAAGACACAGGTCTATCTTTCCGGACAAAGCAGTGGTGTATGGTTGCTCATATGAAACCATACGTCTCCATTAAAGATGCAGGCATGGCATCGCATCGTCCACCCACTAAGTTTCTTCTCACTAAGCACACAAGGCAAGAAGATTACAATGGCCACAGCGCAATATTGACCTTCTTCAGGCATACTGGGACCTGATAATCTGGAGCGATGAGGAGGTATTTCGATCCGACCAGCAAGGGACCCTATGTGTGTGTGTGTGTGTGTGTGTAGACCATGGGGAACTAGATACGTACCTCAGAACATCGTTCGAGCAGAACATTTGGGAAGAATTGCTGCACATTTCTGGGCCTATATGACAGCATCAAGTACATGGGAGTAAATTCAAGTGCAGAAAGAATGACGACTGCAGTCTATGCAGATATTCTAGAAAACACCTTTTTACCATCCCTTCATGCGAGGTTCTCAGAAGAAGAATATGTATTTATGCACGACAGTAGTGCTACGTATACCTCAAATATCACACAGGATTGGCTAACGAGGCATCCAGAAATAATCACCATGGGCTGGCCTCCAAAATCTCCTGATCCGAACTCCATTGAACATGTATGGGCCTTCATGTTAAAGGAGTGGGAAGAACGTCCAACAGACAGGATGCGAGTGATGAACTATGGAAACATCAGCAGAACCTAAACGGGTGTTCTGCACTGGTTGAAAACGTAAAAGAAAGAATAAACGTTGTAATAGCAGCTGGGGCAATTATACTAGGTTCTAAAACACAAGATTTCACCTTTATTTTTAATTCTTTGTTTCGACAAGTTACTTGTTCCAGGATAAATACGTTTTCTATAAATCAGATATGTTTCATAAATTAATTTATTTCTTCATATATGCCGTGGCTTCAGCTATGAAACAACAGTTGTTTTGGTTTACTTTTTAGCTCCCACTTAGTTTTGATACTTCTAATAAATCGGGTAACTATATTTAACCAACAGTACACAGAATATACCTTTTCATTTTATGCATTATATCCTGATGGATTATGCACTTATATTTGCAGCTGTGCGTTTGCTTTTCTCAAGGTGAGAATTTATCAGTTTCTTATTTTATGTATTAACTTATTCTTATGATCAGAAGGATTGTATATGGCATTTACAGGTTGGCTCCAATAAATATTTATTCAACCTCATGGCATTTTCTTCGAAATCATGTAGTAATAGCTTAGCTGCAAGAGAATTGCAACTTGTTTTGTGATATTTAGTCCATATTTCGTCATAATGGGTTAAAATAGCCACAGAAATCTTCTAAATCAAGGACAGGTTAAAATCGTGACCTCAATAGTATTCAATACGACCATAGCCGATTTAGTTTTCATGCACCCTACTCACGAAACGTCTGAATGATACTGACCCGCGAAAAGTGTACATAAACTTTTCTGAAAAATAGTACCTACACATTATAAACATTGAATGTTACTTCTAAATAATGTTGTCAGGAAAGCAAAGCACTAATTTCATAAAGTTGTTCTCTCCAATATGCATATAGGAATTATAACCTATAATGGGATTCTTACGTTAACATCAAGAAATGACGGACGATTCTTGAAGCGTAGAGAAACATATTCGACATGATGAAGAAATAATTTAATTCCACAATCATTAGGTCAATTTGAGAGTTTTTGGTGGTTTAAGAGAGAATAGGATATTCTTAAAAATTTGAGTTTCTATTTGCCTGGAAAACTGAATCAGAATTATTACCGTTTCCAGTATAATTTTATTCATACATACTAATTTCCTTACATCCGACGAGACGTTCCAAAATATCTCGTGTTGTACAGTGTCTTTCAAAAGTAAAATCTTAGTTTTATAAATGTAATATAAGGAGCATAAACGCACTAAGTCCACTCGCGGACGAAGAGCGTTTTGATATGGATTTCCGCTATTTCAACAGCGCTAAATCGATCTATGCAGTCTATTTATTTCAAATAACACTATCGTAAAATCACTTCAAATACAGCGTTTGGTTCAGAACGCGCTTAGTTTACAGAGAAGTAAAGAGCAAAGAACTGCTCGTGTGACGCTGTGTACATACAGGACGGACCATCTAAGTTGAGACTGCACAATATCTCCAAAACTAAGGGCTGTGGAAAGAATTGTCTTCAATAAAAGCTGCTTAATATTATGGGGGAAGTAAACACCATTAATCGTGTTTCTTTTTCCTTTTTGGGGGGGATGATTATTTTAGGGTCAACTTAATTTTTTTTAAATGGGAACCCACAATTAGGGTCAAATCAAATTGATTCTAAAATGACCATTATAACGTCTTCCAAATAAAACACGACTAATGGCATTTACCTTCCCTAATGATATCAAGCAACTCTTATTCACATTTCTTTCTACAAAGCTTAGTTTTGGAGATATTGTACAGTCTCAGCTTAAATGGTCATCCTGTGTATGCCTTTGATATCTATTATTTGCGTTCTTTGGAACTAGAAATGCTGGTGCTGCTGCCAAACAATAACAGATATCGTTTTTTTGAGTTTGCTGACAGTATTAGGTCATGCAGAATGAATGAATGAGCAAATGAAAATGAGTCTCCTTACTTGAAGGTCTGAGATAGGCAACTGTGTCAAAGAAGTACTAATAGGAAATTTGCTAAAGAATTATATCACGGAAAAAGAAACAATTGTTGCAGGAAACGGTAATGGTATCAGAAAGAGAATGAAAATGCAGAAAACATAAAAAGCAAAGAAGTAAAACCGAAGTAAATGGCTTGTGTCATTTCCTTTTTGCTTGTATTATCCTTCATATAAAGCGATAAGATCCAAATCTAATGAACTTTATACCATCCCTCTTGTAAACCATTCATATCTCTACTGAAGCGGGAAGTTTCGTTTGAGTGTATCCCACAGTCCAGAGTTTACTCCAAAGCAGAGTCAACGAAGCAAAAAATGACGTCGACACAATCTTACAGAAGATGTGTCCCATATATTGCTTTCTGATAAAGTATCAATGCACTTACCGTTCTGTCGCCCAGATGCTTGACGCGGCAGTTGAGGATGGCTGACTGACCAACTATGGCCGTGACGTTTCGAGGAGACACATCATCGAAGTAGGGACGTTCCAGAGCGCGAGGAATGTCGTATCGGCTCGATTTGGGGCTCAGGGCGCTGCCTCCACTTACGACACTGCCAGCGGACACCGGTCCCGACACTGCAACACAACACACATCACACCTTTTATTCTGAATTCCACCAGGTAATATCTCAAGTGAATATAATCTACAAATTACATACGAGAAAAAAATTAATTCAGACTGTTACGTTCACATGACCTTCTCTACCTCTATCGTTTATTGGTGGGTATGCAATCTATTCTTACTAAAGCTTATTTTTTCCATCTACTGCATTTTAATCTAAATAAACGCTTGCAGAAATAGCCACATTACACATTTCCATATAGATACAGAAGGGAACAGCGATAGTCAAATGTTTAAGAACTGGACGCTATATGCATGCTGTTTCCATGCAATCGTGAGAAGCAATTTAAAATCGATGGGACTTAAAAAGAATGATAAAATATTGAACAAATTGAACCATTAGTAACGGATATATCGGAATGGTTGATGCTACGAACTAATTTATTTGAAATAAATTGTGTGTGCTAAAGAGATCCACATTTTTTTTGTAGTACGTTTTCGTCTATTCCTTAACGTTTACCAGTTATACAAGATTATATATATATATATATATATATATATAATTTCTTCCAAATGAAGGGGACGTCGCAGTCTATTCCCAGAAAATTAAAGATGTACATTTTATTTCAATGCAAATGTATTTAATATATGGTATTTTAATAAAAATATTTAAAGTCAGTTTTTAGAAAATAAAAGAAGTTCGAAAAATCCTCCATGCAAAAAGTAGTTCTTGGGTGGATGGATTTTCTTGAAAATCTTGGTGTCACGTCTCTAAGATATCGAATCTAAATACCAAGATGTTATGCACACATTTAAAAATGCTTTTTTTATCCTCGGGACCTCAAAACATGCATTTACGGTGAAATCCCGACACGGAATCTTTGGGTGAAGTACGATACTTCACATACTTGCCATTCGTAGTAGAGAAAGTAAAAACAGGAGGAAGAATTTAGAGGAGGTTTGGAGATCCAGACAGTAATAAACTGAATACAAACGAAAATTGGAAGATCATGTAAACAGAATGGATGAAGATCGAACACCACATGTAACCAAAAGTATAAAACAAAAGGTAGAAGGAATGAGGTGGGCAGATAAGCTTTCTTGCACACGGAACAAGCCACAAGGCTTATGGCATGACGGTGATGATGGTGGTGATAACAATAATAACAATTCTACCATCATTGGTTTCAACGATGGAAAACAATTTGAAATATGAAGAGTTTAACACCAATGTTATCTTATATAAAATGGAGGAAGGAAGTTTCTCCAAAGGCTGAAACCTTTAAATTAAAAGCAAAATATAATAACCTCTAAAGGTTTCTCCAAAATTTAATACAATACAAAAGTATGTGGAAATATAAGAATTTAAAGGATTGGGAAATCAACGAATCAAGTAGAAAAAATTTTAGTGAATGGAGAATCTATGTTAGAGACTCAGAATGATTCAGAATTCCTATTGAATACTTCGAGGGATTTTATTGCGTCCCATAAGGAACCCATATCTACAAATTTACGGTTTCAACACTCCTACAATAATTTAAATGGTTTCCAACAACGGTTTGGCATCAATGTAAGGGCTGCATCGTATCATCGATGGTCGCCTGATTGGGCCGTGGGTCGCACATTCTTTCGGGCTGCCTAACGCATCCGAAGTACATACCACATGATCTTCCCCTAATATGTATTTGTGCAGATCTTGGGACGATGTGCAGCTGCACATTTCTCAATACATATGATTCTAGCAAGATGGCGCACCTGAGAACTTTTCCGATAACGGCCCACAACACCTCAACTCAAACACACGAGGACAGTTGAATAGGTCGCAGTGGACCAACTCTTGCCCACCACGGTGCTGTAGAGTGAGAAAAGAGGTTGCTACAGCAAAAACGATTCAGCACACACGAGGTGTATAAAAACATCCTTCATAGATACACTGTATGCAAAGAAGATCAGAGTCGCCACATCCAGCAGCTCTTGTAGCGACGTAGTTAAAGCGGGAGATTTGAAAGTTGATATTTTAACTTGTCATCTGTGTACTCGTAGAATCGAAAGGATTTCTTGCCGGAGACGCATTCCTTCTCAAAACTTCATCTACTAAGCCCCCTCCATGACTCCTAGAAGTAATAAGAATTCTGAAGCCACATTGTAAAGACTGCACAGTTAATTATTTTTGTGTGTTTTTGTTGCGTCGTATGAGCATGATTTTGGAGTATTCATATACACTACGTGATCAAAGGTATCTGGACAACCTGGCTGAAAATGACGTACAAGTTCGTGGCGCCCTCCATCGGTAATGATAAAAGTCAATATGGTGTTGGCCCACCCTTAGTCTTGATGGCAGCGTTCACTCTCGAAGGCATACTTTCAATCAGGTGCTGGAAGGTTTCTTGGGGAATGCCAGCCCATTCTTCACGGAGTGCGGAAATGAAGAGAGGTATCGATATAGGTCGGTGACAGCTGGCACGAAGTCGGCGTTTCAAAACATCCCAAAGTATTCTATAGGATTCAAGTCAGGACTCTGTTAGGCCAGTCCATTACAGGGATGTTATTGTCGTGTAACCACTCCGCCACAGCCCGTGCAGTATGAATAGGTGCATCGTGTTGAAAGATGCAATCGCCATCCCCGAATTGCTCTTCAACAGTGGGAAGCAAGAAGGTGTTTAAAATATAAATGTAGGTCTGCTCTGTGATCGTGCCACGCAAAACAAGGGGTGCAAGCCACCTCCATGGAAAAAACGACCACACCATAACACCACCTCCAAATTTCACTTTTGACATTACACACGCTGGCAGATGACGTTTGCCGGACATTCGCCATACCCACACCCTGCCATCGGATCTCCACATAGTGTACCGTGATTCGTCACTCCACGCAACGTTTTGCCACTATTCAATCGTGTAATGTTGACGCTGCTTACACCAAGCGAGGCGTTGTCGTTTGGCATTTTCCTGCGTGATGTGTGGTGTATGAGCAGCCACTCGACCATGGAATCCAAGGTTTTTCACCTCATGTCTAACTGTCATAGTACTTGGAATGAATCCTGATGCAGTTTGGAATTCCTGTGTCATGGTCTGGATAGATGTCTGCCTATTACTCTTTACGACCCTCTTAAAATGTCGGTGGTCTCTGTCAGTCAACAGACGAGGTCGACCTTTGTGCTGTACATGTCCCTTCAGGTTTCCATGTCACTATCACATCAGAAACAGTGGACCTAGGGATGTTTATGAGTGTGGAATTCTCGCATATAGACTTCTGATACAAGTGACACCCAATCACCCGACCACGTTCGAAGTCCGTGAGTTCCACGGAGCGTCCCATTCTGCTCCTTCACGACGTCTAATGACTACTGAGTTCGCGGATAATGAGTACCAGGCAGTAGTTGGCGGCACAATGCACCTAAGATGAAAACGTATGTTTGTGGGAGTGTCCGGATACTTTTGATCACATAGTGTACGTTTTTACTTTTTCTGCCACGTACATAGTACGTAAAGAAGGTATTACATTCCACCTGAAACCTTGATACCAGATTTCGCCGTAAATACATATTTTGAGGCCCAATGATTCCAAAGAAAACATTTTTGGAAAAAGGTCAGCATATATGTCTGCGTGCCTTTGAAGAGCATAACTCAGAAACGAAAAGTGGGATAAGTACCAAACTTGGTGTTTATGTTCAGTAACTTCCAAGGATGCGACACGAAGATTTACAACAAAATATCCTAACCCAAACTACTCTTTACATGGAAATTTTTCGAAAATTTTGATTTTCTAAAAAATGACTAACAATTTTGATTATGGTACCATATATTAAAGATATTTAAAGAAAAATAAAACGTTTATTTCGAATTTTTTGGGAATAGGCTTTGAAATCTTCATACGGAAGGAATTTAGTATAATCTTGTATAAATGTAGACGCTAAGAGATATATAAAAACGTACTCCACAAAAATACTGTACTGTTTAAAACACGCAATTTATTTCAAATAATTCTTTTTGTGGCATAAGCCCTTTCTGAGATACCCGTTATTCCTTGTTTGAAATGTTAATTTCTAGATCATTCCTTAAAGTCCTTTCAACATTCAGTTGTTTCTCGCGATTGCATGGAAATAATATGGAATTTAAGGCCAGCATATAGCGTCCAGTTCTTCGTTGTTCTCTTTGTATCTTAAACGAAATTTCCAATGTAGCTATTCTGCAAAGGTTTATTTGGATTAATAGGTAGTAGATGTAAAATAAGGTTTAATAAGTAGAGTTTGTATACTCACTAATAAACGATGGAGGGTAGATAAACTCATGTGAATGTATCGCATCGTTTTTTTTAAATTTAATTATGTCGTTATCTGAATTATCCGCTTTAGCTATACACACTTCACCAGAATATTTATTTATAGGCTTATATCACGAAGAAGAGAAAAATTTAAAAATATGTGATACCTTTATGACTGCATGCAGCCTTATTCTCTCACCCGAATATTTACGCTGGCGTCAATTTGAATTATATGTGGCAATATATATGTCACATACAACTGTCACAGTATTATGTCACATTATCATGTGTCATATAACCATGAATGTTTATTTCTAAGTTGAAAAAGTCTTATGTGAAGTGTGGAATGGTGTGATTCAATGTAAACCATAAAATAATACATAATTTTCCATTCCAAAATGTGAAACAAATAAAAGAAGCGAGGTTATTTAGGAGTGTAAATGTGAGACATTCGTTCAGGAAGTAAAATTCAATGCTAAGACAAACAAAATCCAAAATAATGTTTGATTTTGGGCCAAAATAAAGATTATGGTACATAAAGTTTAAATGAAAACTAAATGCATGTAAGATAAAATCCTATATAAAGAATCTCTCTTAGGACAAGCATATGCAATAAAGAATATGGAATATCTTTGAAACTACAGTTAAATTTATGTATAAACTATAGCTCATATATCTAGTGAAATTAGTGGAAACCTTTAAGATCGTAGCTACTGGCTATTTGAGTAGATATTGGAAGCACGATAATGGGCAGAATTAGCCCTAAGTGGACAGATACGCAGAGCGCAGTGCATAATTAACTAATTATTGCTTCATTAAGGATAACCGCAGTGGGACCGAAATCACATCTCTGCCTTAATTCCCCCCAGGGCTTTATCACGTCTCACCCAAAGCGTACAAAATGTTTGTGACGTAATGTGCTGGCTATCTTCTAATTGCACACTCACACATGATAAGGCGCCGCGTCAAACGTGCTATTCATTGTAGAAATGGGGAACAGCGATACGAGAGTCATTGGCCCGGCTTGTGGTTATTCCCTGCATTGTCTTTCCTGAACAATAACGGACAGTTCTTTGTGCGGTGGGATTACATTACAGGCTCCTAATAAAGCCACTTTGGAGTGAAGTTAGAGCACGACAAGATTACCGTGGGGGAAGGACACGGTTGTTTCTATACATCCTCAAATTTGTCAACCGTAAGCGGTTAATGATCGTTTGTGTGTACATACATAACCCGACGCCAACCGTCTCAGTGTTTCCTCTAAAAATAATATCATTGTCGAATTAATTGCACCCTAGCGATGATACAATGTAACATATTTTTTGTTTTACTTTGTGCTGATCCCACAGTATTTTCACTATTATTGGGTCATTTCAGCTAACAAATTCCAAACAATGCCGCTAACATTGGGCGGTGTTGTTTACTGACTGTATTTCTATTAATCACTGCATGTGGCTAGTCGGTGCTTTTGAGGCAGTATTTTTAATACTTAAATAATTTCAGTCTAATTATATAATATGTAAATTCAATAACAGCCCGCCTTAAAGCAATATGTGTATGTAATGATTTGTAAAATGCATGTAACAGTCATTGTATATTTTATATTATTGTATGCATGTTCAATAATGTTATATGAATGTATTACGTAATTTAATAATGTAGGAGCTGTGAGATATAGGTCATAGGTTGCTAACAATGAGGTAACAGGTTGCTAACAGAAAGTAACAATACTACTTGTAATTCTTGGAAGCAATAATGTAAGTTTTTGTGACAGTTTATAAAATAGCCAATCAACAACCAGAAAAAGCTTTAGTTAAATAAAAGTATTCTATTGGATTAGAAATAGCCAATCAGAGACTTGAAATACAGAAATTTACAAATTTAGACGGTAGAAATCAAATCAGTTGCTTGTAGACAGCGCTCATAACTGGACGCGTTGGTTGTAGACAGTGTTCCTAACCGGACGCGAGATGCGTCCTCGAGAAATTTAATACGTATTCGTGTGAGACGAAAATAGTTTACGTGTTAAAAAGTTCCAGTAATTAATAAAAGAATCTAAGAGCTTTCTATATCAGTGAAGTGTTATTTAAATTGTGTCAAGAATTCATAAATGTAGTGAATTAAAAATTATTATCTGTGTAAGCCTACATTCTGTAGGCGCACCACGCCTTGCAAAGAAATCCATGTCTCTAACAATAATAGTGACCAGCCGAGGGAAACATAAATATATAATATTTAAAGAAACAGTCAAATTACAAAGTTAATATTTCTAAGTTTGGGACGAAGGCTACCGAGTACCATACGTGCGGTTGCAACTACTTCAAGTTCGGCTCCCCAATAGTTGAACTATAATACATCTTCAAACTGACTTTCCATACATGAAGCAACAACCTACTTCAGTTTACGGTGTCTGTGACCGGTTGTCCTTCACCTGGCTCATGGAGTTCGATTCTACCAATGTAACTGGACATATCTGTTCCTTGGCGAATCTTGTATGACTTAGTAAGCCGAATATTTGGATTACTGTAGCATTCAGACTGGAGTATTCATCCGAGGTTTTCCGTTGCGAGTTTTCGATAAGCAGATGTTTCGGCACTAAAATGTAGTTATTTTGTGCAGCCGAAGACGTGATTTATATCATTGAGCTAGTTTGGCCTGGTCATTTGATTTTTATAGGTAGTGTGCGAGTTCCTTTTGCTGCTTTAGACAGAATTTAATTCTTTTGATTAATGTGATTTTTTATGATTTATCCCAATTGTTAAGTTGTTAATTGTTAGTTCCTCCAGCTTTTGCCTAAATGCTTAGTTTTTCATAGTTTGTATACATCGTTAATATATTCAGAGTTTATCTAATTATCCATTTTTGTGAGGGACTTCGACTTCTTTTGCGGGATCACAAGATAGTGATGGTGTTCAGTTTAATGGCCAGCAAGCGTGAGGTAAAGAGCTATAGAGCTCGAGCTAAATGGAGCAAATCCGTTATGTATTTATGTTAGGACAATCTACCTTATCCCCTTCTCTGCAATAATTACGTCATTTGAGTGAACTCTGCAATAAGATAATGGTTTCTGAAAACTTATGAGTATGGAAATTCGGTATGTTCATACTGGATATCATGATATGTATTAACCTGTGACAAATATTTATTAATTAGACCTAGTACACCCGTATTGGACTTTCTGGAACAACTGCTTGGGAGGGAGCAGTATTGATACCTTATATCGGTCTTACTATCATTCCCATATCCTATGACCGATCCCTTCCTAGTTTGGCACTTCCATTTTAATACTGTTAGTAAGATACACGATGAAGATGAAGAGAAGAAATGAAGGCGTTGTTAAACATGGATATTGCGATTTCATCATATACGTTCTGAAGCCATTCTCAAAAATGGAAGTCGAATAACCACAAATTTCGTATTTAAGTCTGATATCTTCTGAGAATGAAGAAGCAGACTTTCAGATAATTTTTTCCAAACAAAACCGGCCTTTAAATGGAATATGTTAAATTTTCCTTCGCAAAAATGGGACTAACATTAAAATGCCACAAGTTTGAAATATTTATTTATTTAATGATATTACAGGATACACGTTATAAAACGCATACCTCGATTTATATGAAATATTGTGGTTACTACCCCCAGGAGGAATGATTGAAGAAAAATTACCACAGGAGGCTATAAGTCGCAGGCAGATACTTCATAGAGACGCGCAGAAGTCTCTAACATTTCCTTGCTAAGACTCGACCCGACCCACCGCTGGAGGTCAGGGTGGGCGTAAACGGGAAGTAAACCTGTTACCGGGAAGCTAACTCGCTCGGTTAATAATATTAACCCGTTTAACACTCTAGTCATTTGGCAACTGCATCGAGTTATTACAGTGAATTATAGTATAATTGTACAAACATTTATAGATGCAGACGGTTTAAAATATTGGCATTACAAATAAAATAAATTTTATCTTTAATTCTCTGTTAGTAGCCAGTGTACACTTTCTCATGCTAATTGGATTGTGTTGTATAACTGCTAAAACATAAAAATTGTTCCCTATTTTATGTTTACACTGTCACATTCAATCCCTTGTCAAACCATGGAGATGCACCGAGTATTGGTGTGCAATTGTTTCAGCTCCTTTGAAACAAGGAATGTTAGCCTTGGCTCATATAACATATGGTAGGTGTTAACCAGGCAGAGAATAGTAGGTATATGTTTATTTATTTCCATAATACTATACAAAATTCTTACAATTTTTAATACAGAACTTTGAGTTGCTATTTTTTCTTTCTTTGGCCCATCATGCATTTTCATGGTTATATATGCATGGTGGGTCATAACAAATTCATATTGCTTTATTTTTCTAAACCATTTTTCTCTTACTCTCCCCAAATATTCTCCTATCCTTTTTATATCCCTCTCCTTTTGTATTTTCATTATCCTAACTTTCAATAATTCTTTGTTAACATTCTATCATTCTTCAGGTAAAAACTGATCTCCCCACAACTTAATTTTTTCACGTTCAATTATATAATGCAAATCACTATCTGCCTCTCCACAAAGAGGACACCTATTCAAATTCGCTCCCTTCCTATCTCACATTATCCTATATGCACTTAATCTAGACCGGGCCCACCCTTTTCTCACTAACCTATTACCTACATCCACATACTTGTCCCTTCCCAAGTCCAACCTTTAATTGTCTATATAGTCCCAAAATGTTTTCTTTCCTTCCAGACTTTGAAATAATTCTTGTTTCTCTATATCTTCTACTCGGTTCCTCACTTTTTTTCCAGAAACCTTTAACTAACCCCCCCCTCTCTCCTCCCATAAGTTACCCATTCCTATTTCCTGTAAAATTCTCCTTATTCCTTGAACCCAGTTCATCCCATCACTGGATTTTTCTTGTTTTATTAAACATTGCCTCAAGATATTATGCCCGTGCAATGATTTCAATCTATGCCAAATTTAAGCATCCTTTCTACTATCATGCCCTTGCTAGCTACTCTTTCCTCTTTCCAACTCCAACACTGCTGCTCCAGTAGGTGAGGAAATAGATAAACCTAGCACATTTACAGAACGATCTTATGTACTTTATCAATCATCTCCCATCCTTTGTCACTTCCCCAAACCTCTGATCCATAGACCATTTTTGCTTCAACTACAGCAGAGAATAGTAAGTAAACAGAGGAATTCTGTTACCGCAAGGAGTATGCGTGACATCAGGTATCTACTCTGACGGATACACTCCTCCCCTCTCCAACAACGTTCCGTTGCGACTGTTCCACTTATACGGTGCCTATACACTAGTGGAGAAGTGTGGCCATATGCCTAGAGCAAACAAGAGTTTATATTGAGAATTAGCATGATTTGTGGCAGAAGGTGGCAGCGAACACCTGAGTACAAATGTCGAAACCATCAGATATAACATAGAGCTCAAAAGACGTTTAAAATACCACGTTAAATAACACTGCAATTTAATGAAACACAAGGAATATATGGCATTATTGGAAAAGAACAATGAGGAAAGCGGACCTCAAACTCCTCAGCCCCAAACTATAACTCAGGATTTTTCGAGGATCTGTTTCATACACCAATAAGAGCGGTTATTGCTTTTATAAATGTACAGCTTTCGAAATGCTTTAGTAGCTTTCATAAACAAATTGTACACTATTAATAGCTAAACACATGTACCTTGCTTTCTTTACTTTCTCTACTACGTATAGTAAGTAGGGGAAGTACTGTAATCCACCCAAAAATTCGATACCAAGATTTCAGCAGAAATACATTTTTTGGGGCCCCTAAATAAAAAAAATCATTTTTAGGAAAAGGACCGTTATGTATCTGTGTACAGCATAACTAAAAAGAAAAAGTCGGATAAATACCAATCTTTTAAAGATGCGACACGAAGATTTTCAAGAAAGTTCCCCACCCCAGACTACCCTTTTCCATGGAATATTTTTCTAAAATTTTGGTTTTCTCAAAAGGCTAACGATTGATTAAAATATCATATGTTTAAAATATTTCATTACAAACAAAATGTATATCTTGAATTTTAAGACAATGTCCCCAAAATTCCCCTTCACTGTGAATGACTTTTGCATAACTGGTAAACCGCAAGAGATAGATACAATGTTTGTACACAATAAATGTAGATCTCGTTAAAATACAAAATGTATGTCCTATACACTTTTTTGTGGAGTGAACCATTTCCGAGATATTCCTTGTTATTTGTCTCAATTATCCAATACTTATACTTTTTCTCAAATGCGAATTCGTTATTCCATTTTTATGTCCTTGACATGCAAAGAGAATGGAATGCTTCCCATACCAACCAGCACTTAAAATTTGACGATCGCTTAAAGCCTACCATATTCCCCTTGCATTTATAAAAAAATTAGCAATAAGATTAAAATCTCGATATCTCGATTAACTTGCAGTATATGGGGAATAAGCGTTTGTAAAAATATTTTGCACAAGAGCAGAGAAAGTCATGCGAGTACAACACACCCTTTTAATACTCTTTAATCCTGGTCTACCTTGGAAGTAGGATGTGCTGCCTTCAACTCCGTATTATCATATTTTGCCTACAGAGAGCACTGCAAGGTCACAATCGCTTCAGCTTCCTTCACTACCATCCCTCGATGGGTTCCTAACTTGATGTTTACTTACTAAAACCCCTATGGCTGGTTCATAATAAACATACCCGTTTAATTATTGCACTTGGTGCATTCAGAACTCTGACAATAAGTTGACGACACGAGTTGGTAGGAGCAATAATAGAATTATTACAAGGGAGAGTAGACTGGAATACGGATGCTAGGAATTAAACATCTAAAGAGCGCTCAAATTTTTTCGATTGCATACATGAGGAATATGCAGTGTAATTCGCCATTGTTCTTGCAGAAACAATGGTTAATTTGGATTATTTTGTTGTTAGGGGCGAACTCATTGAGAGAAGTGTGTTTGAAAACGACTTCAATAGTACACTTATTTTTCAGAGAACGTCCTCATATTTTCCCAAAGAAGTCAAAAGAAAACTCTGTGTTGGACCTCCAAACAGCTGGCTTGGCTTGCAATTATTATAGAATAGAATACATCATGCGTCTCTATGTCCACACTTCTAGTCCGTTGAACACAGAATTCTTAGGGAATCTAATTCCCGCCAGCACCACTCTCTTTGACCGAGCTTTTCCAAGGGCTTTCCTCAATCCTCATAGCTGGGAAATGCCTGGAAGGTACCCTAAACTTAGATCTATCTGAAACATTGCCTTTCTAAATTTCTTTTCCCAGTTATCATTTGATTTTATGTATCACCAGTGTCACGCCCTGTGGTGTGGTATGATCTGCCTTTTACTAAAATCACTACGGAAATACAAGTAATTTAAGGTTTTATATTTTAAACTGTATCTGCCAGCTTAAGAACTATAAGTCAGATAGGGAAGAATAAGTGATGAAAGTGCCAATGTGGATACAGACTTGCAGAAGAGACTGAGGTAAATGTGGTTACAGTCCATCATATTTTCTCGCAGATACAAACCCCTAGACAATAAATTAGTTTAGAAATCTTTAAAGCCAACATAACCACTAAACATTAAAATCCTGTATAAAGTTAAACAAATTAATATTATTTTTAGTGAAGGTTTGCAATATTGAAAATGGACAATACAAGATACCACTTAACTAAGTTCTTTTTTTTCTAATTCGAGAATGAATAAAAAGTAATAATTTTTATGTACTCTGATACATAAGATACGATAAATACAATTTAAACTTAAGATAAATACTCCTAGAAATATTAAGCTTTTTCTATCACGTACGTAGTAGGTAGAGAAGATATTGTATTGCACCCAAAAGTTAGATATTGAGATTTCACCAGTAATTAGCAGAATGTGTCCCCCTGATTAAATAATACATCAAAAGACCTTTACGTTACGTGCAGGTGCGTCTATTTTTGACTGTGAAACAACGCAACTCAAAATCGAAAAGACAGATAGATATAAAACTTGGTATTTAGGTTTGGTATGTTCCAAAGATGTAATACACAAATTTTCAAGAAAATCCCCTACCCCAAACTACTCTTTACATGGAACATACTTCGAATTTTCTTTATTTTCTCAAAGATAGTCTAACGAAATTTATTAAAATATCATATATTCAAGATATACGCATAAAATATAAAATGTAAACATTGAGTTTTCTGAGATTAGCTTGCTTTTAAGGCCAACAGTTCTAATCACTTGACTATGGCTATTCCCTTTGTATCTGTAACGAAATGTGCAAGGCAGGTGTTTCCGGAAAAGGTTTATTTCGATTAAAATGAGGAGATAGGAAAATAAAGTTTGCTAGGAATGATCTGTATATGCGCTAATAAACGATAGAGAGTAGAGAAACTAATGTGAATGCAACATCATAATTTTTTTCAATAAGTTCATGTGAAAATTTAATGAATTCTAATATTGTAACTATAATTTAAACGTAATTATGTCGTGGAATTCGGAGGTTTTATATGCCATTTATTTTTCCCTGTCAGTGGAACTATCAGCATTTCGATTCAAAGGCATACTGGACTCATATTTTATTAATGTTGATTTAATTTTCCTTCACAGCATACTTAAGCAGCCTGCCAGCGCGTTGTGTGTAGATTTTATGTGGAATCTGAGATTGGGGTGGTTACTGTGGCATGCGAGCTGGGCTTGTGTGTGGTAAACGCCTCATGCTAATTATCTTGGATAACAGCTTTCTCTTTTGAGAAGCAAACAGCAGCACGTGGTTAAAAGGCTCTCGTTCAAAAGCAAACCGTCCAGTAAAGTAACGCAGTCCATTACCACTTGCTAGCATGCCAGTGTGGTAAATATTGAGGCTTGGCCAAGTGTTTTAGCTCACTATATACACAGTGCTGTAATCCTCTTTAACCCACACCATGGGAAGCCACAAACTTCATAAATTCAGCACATTTTGCGCGTTCGCGTAAATAATATGTTTTATGTAAATTATGAGACAGAGTCTGAAAGCATCACCCAGAAATAATTTGAAAAGAGTCCTCTTTAGTTGTTTCATATTACTACTTGCTTTTTGGTACAGGAAGTACGGAGGAGATACAAAATAATTGTGTGAGTGTGTGGGTGTGTGTGTGCAATCAGAACAACAAATAAGAAAAATATGTTTAAATGCTTTTTAATTATGTAAGACAAAGCTTTTTCCCTATCTCAAACATCTCTTGGTAGTAAAATATGTTAGAAGTGTATTGCATTCCATCCAGAAACTAGATATAAAGATTTAATCGAAATTCATATTTTGGGGCAATCTACATCTCACCGAGTAGTTACGTCTGTGGCCCGCATTCAAGAAGTCCCGGGATCAATATCCGGCGACCGCCCACTCTGGTCCATGTTTTTTTTTGTTTACCCGGGTCGCCAGACGAATGTTGGGGGGGTGGGTTTCATCTACTACCACGACTCTCCTTCCTCTTATTTCCGTACCCATCATGATCTTATTATCGTTTCAGGGTTGTAGGACCAGGCGACAGTATTCGGTGGGTTGCGGATTGGCGGTGGCTTTCGCTCTGTAAAGGTTTCTTCCCTGGCGTCGCTGTGGTACCGCTTAGTTAGGTCTCTCGTCAGCGTGGGACTCCGCTCCGGGGGACCCTGGAGGATGGTGGCTTGTGCGCAGGTACCGTGCGGCATCTGATGCATTTATCTGGAAACGTTAGGGATCCGGTCGGCATCCGGATGTGATCGACCTTCGTGTTCTTCCAGAGGTCACATTGGGAGCATAAAGCGCCGACTGGACTGCGTACGGTGCTGCGCTCCGATTCCAGGGCGTACCTTTACCTTTACCCTTACCCTGAATCTCACCAAAAAATGCATTTATAGAAAAAGGTGTGTCTATGTATTTTAACACTCAACTCAAAAATGTGATGTCGGGTAAATACTAAATCTGGTATTTAAGTTCAATTCAGACTCATCCTGCACCTTGGCGCAGTCAGCTAGCGCGTAATGCTCTGGTTCCTGGCCAGGGAATGCGCCCGTGTTCGATCCCACCATGGGGATTCTTATTTTAAGTCCCGGGTGTAGTACCAATGCCCTCCCACCATCGCGATGAAAGTAAGGAGCTGCGATAGCAGCCATCCCGGGAACCAACGTTCTGATTGGCTTGCCACGTCACCTCCCCATATCGGTTGGATGAACACCTACCTCTGCCGTGCGTATGTGGGGATGAGGCCGGCAGTCGGGTTGGAGGGTCAAAGCCCTTCATGGGCTTTAGCTCCAGGGATTATTATCTATGCGACTCGAGGATTTTCAGACAAACACTTCTACTCCAAACCTTCCTTTCCATTTCGTATCTATGTAGAATATTTCATGATGAAATGTACTTTATGAATTTTCTGTAAATAGCCTGTGAAGTCCTCTTCATTCGGAAGCAATTCTGTATAATTTTCTGCAACTGATAAACCATAAGAGATAGAAGGAAACATATTACACACAGAATGCAAAATAAACACGCATTTATTTGAAGTAACTTTTTTTTGTGGCATCAGTCGTTTTCTAGATATTTTGCTATTTATTTGATTATTTCACTTCTGCGCCGTTTTACGTGCTATAATATTCAGTTTTCTCTCGCGATATTGTAGGGAAAAGTACAGTTCAGATATAGCGACCCGGTTTTAGACATCCTACTATCGCTTCGGTTTCCTGTATCCACTTTTACCTACAATGAAGTGTGTAATGAAACTATTTCTGCAAAGATTAACACAAAGAAAAGATTTTAGAAGGTGCATAAAAATAAACGACAGTGTGTACACTTTTTTTTAGTGTTCAAGGCCGTAGAATGTAGGGTGTGTTTACCGCAGGGAGACACCTCGCGCACTGCGATCAGCTTGTTTTGTTGTGCCTACACCCCCCGGGAGGCAGGGACGAGGTAAAGAAGCCGTAGGAAGTCTCAGATCCGCAACAGACAGACAGGCTCAGAGACGCTAAGAAGTCCCTAATATTTCCACTTTGAACACTCGCGCATCAGTAAGGGCGAAGAATTTCAAAAGGGCAAACCTAACGGGCGGGACAGCGCACCCTGGTATTCACGGGGAGAAATCTTTTCAACGTGCAAGAATCCACACCATCTGTCCGGCACAGCCAACACCGATGGACCTGAAAACATATCTGAAACGTGAAAGGGAGAAATGAAATGAGAGGAAATGGGGCAAAGGTGAAATCGTGGTACAATACACAACCCGGCATTCGCCTAGGCGACCAAGAAAAAACCACGAAAACCCCCAATGGTCAGAATAGGGGTTCACAGGGAATCGAATCCCAGACCTCCCGAATGCGGGCCACAGGCGTTCCATTCCGCCTTGGTTTCAGAGCCCGTTACTGCACCACAAGCGATGGACACTGATGATGCATGAAATGAAAAGACAATTAGGAAAGGAAATTTGGGAAGGCAAAATTTCAGGCTTAAAATTTAGGATATTTTTCCAGCACTTTCCAGATATAAGGACTGAGGAAATCCTGGACTAAACCTCAGTCAGGCGGGATTTGAACTGCAGACCTTGCGTTCATGATACTGTGTTAATGACCCGAGCCAGCCGTGTCAGTTGATAGTGGGCAGAAAATGTCATGTGGATTTAAAACGGATTTTTATTTTAATGTTAATGAAACTTAATGATGTATGTAATAACGTAGATTCATTAGTTGCTTCATCTCTGCTCGTAATTAGCTAATGCACTGAAGTAATATCAAACAGTTCTTTTAACTTTGCACCGAAAGGATGAGATTTTAATTCATTTGTGTAATGAACATAACGAGGGATGTTTCATCATTCTTCTTTTGTATTCTGGACAATGACAATATCGTCAGACACCAATAAAACTATTATAATTTCAAAAGTTTCACCAGGGAGATGGATTTTAACCTTTTATGTGGAGATTTATGAAGTAACGAAGAGAATTGTGTTTAAATACAATATTTTATGCACACAGTCTGCTTCATAAACATATAGTCCATTTAGTTGTGTTGCCTAAAGCAATAAGTGATTTAGAGAAACAGAAATGCTGTCTCGTATATCGGTAACTACTATTGCTTCACTGTGTTGCAGGATCTACTTTATTAATGATTTTCATGGCATACATTGATGACTTTAACGTTAAATAAAATATATCGTCTTGCTGTACGGCTAAGGCAGAGAAATTTCTAATACACAACCAGTTTTACCAATAAATCTTATTTTCTAAAGAGTCTATTGTGCAGTATAGGGGCCATTCACTATAGAAGCTTGTTTCGTGTTATCCTAATGCAGACGTTCAAATTGGCTGACGTTGACACAAACATGGAGTAGACTTTGCAAGCGTAAAGTTTTCATATTTTATGCCTACATAAGAAACTAGCCAATCAGAGATCGATTCATATCACGTAGTCATTCTGCTATCTCACAAACGCCATTGTGTAAGATTGTGTACTAGAAATCACTGGGATACCTATAAAAAGTGCAACAAAACAAATTGTGATGGTGGTGGTAATGTTTTTCGACTTCGATATCGTTTAACCGGGTAGCTAGCTCTTGTTCATTTTTATAAATGTACATCATTCTTATGTCGTGGTTACTGTCGGTGGTTGCTTCATAGCCTGCCATATATATGCTCAGCTATTTCAACTCTTTTGCGATTGTCTGGTGTTTACATTTCCGTTTGTGGTTGTGAATAATCATATGTCAGGTTCAGTTAATACTTAAGTTTTATGTTACTAAGATAATACTTAATTTTAATTGTGAGTAGCCCTCTAACTGTGTTCTACGGTATCTGAAGCACGATAGTACTGAACGGATGCAACCACGATATCAAAGACAATTTTGGCAGGTGTGTTCAAAGACACCTTCGTAATGCACACTAAAGCTCGTGCAAATTACAACACCACGAAATAATCATCCGAATGAATCCAAACTCTGCGGATTGTAGAACAGTGTGTCAAAGATAACTGATTGATTGCAGAGAGAAGGGTTACACGTAGGACCAGAAGGATCTAGAACGTGAATGTGTCAGTATGCCTTGTAGACATCAAATGGCGCAATATCAGCATGTGAGTGAAATCGAGTTGGGCAGAATGATCGGTCTCCGGGAAGTGAGTTTTCGACTCGTATCGTACAGGGCATGCTGCCACGACAGTTATGAGCATGTGGAATGGGTAGACCGCAGAGATTCGTACGCAGCGACGAGCGCGTATTAGACCACGCAATATGATCACCGCACGGATAACCGACATCTTGTCCTATGGGCATAACGGAGCGTACATCCTTGTCCACAGTGTTGGCTCGACTTTAGAGTCTAAAACATATTATGTGAACCTGTCTGTGTCGATGTTTGGATGACGTCTGCTGCGGATTGGACCATTTGCAGAAATATCGCGCTCCATTATCACAAACCACAAATGCCTCTAACTGCAATGGGCACTTGAACACCATCCATGGCGTACTGAGTGGTAAAATGTAGCATTTTCAGACGAGCCTCCTTCAAGCTGTTCCAAAGTGATCGCCGTGTACGTGTTCCATGATACCGTGGTGAGCGCAGTGTAACAACTGGCATTGTTGAGCGGCATAGCGGACAAACACCAGGTGTGATGGTTTGGAGAGCCATTTGTTAAAAAATACACCATCTCGTCTCCTACATATTGAAGACAATCTGAACAGCAACCGATACTTGAGGGGGGTTTTAGAGCCCGAGGTACTCCCTCTTTCAGTAACTTCGCGTGCCACATTTCAGCAGGAAAATGTGCCACATGTTGTGAGGAACGTGCAAGGCTTCTTCGAAGAATGACGGGTGGCACTGCTTTCCTGCCTGCACGTTCGCCTCTCATGTCGCTCATCGAACGAACATGTCTAGGATGTGGTTGGTCGGCAATTTATTCGTCAAGTGTTCATGATTTGTGGGCTGGCATACAAACTGCGTGGAGCGAGATTTCCCAGGAACATATCCAGAACACCTTTGATAATGCCACGACGATTAGCCGCCCTAATTGCAGCGCGTGATGGCTACACAAAATACCGAATACCCGAGCTCAAAGGTCCTGTACAGATCTGTAACTTAATCGTTTGTATATTGCCATGTACCTAATCCGTTTTATAAGGTTCATTTCAATCACGTGTTTTCTTCATTGTGCTGCAGTTTTCATACTTTAACATACGGCAGACGCATCCCTATTCAGGAAAAAGCAAGTGTGCTTTAGAAAACAGTTTAGCATAAAGTAATTTGCTCATTGCATACACTTAGGCTATTTTTACTTTCTCTACTACGTATAGTAAGTAGGGGAAGTATTGTATTCCACCCAAAAATTTGATACCGAGATTTCACCGGAAATACACGTTTTGAGACCCCCTGAATCCAAAAAAAAATTTTTTTGGAAACATGTCCGTGTGTGTGTAGTGTGTGTGTGTCTGTGAACAGTATAACTCAGGAACGAACAGTCGGATAAACACCAAACTTGGTATTTAGATTCAGTATCTTCCAGAGATGCGACACAAAGGTTTTCAAAAAAATCCCTCCTCCCCAAACTACCCTTTACATGGAACATTTTTCGAAAATTTTAATTTTCTCAAAAATGGCCCTAACGATTTTGATTAAAATATCATATGTTTAAGATATTTTCATGACAAATGAAATGTATATCCCGAATTTTCTGGTAATGTCTCCAAAAGTGTTCTTCACTGTGAACGACTTTTGCATAACTGGTAAACCATAAGAGATAGACAAATTTTTACTACATAAAAAATGTAGATCGCCTTAAAATACACAGTTTATGTCTTATACATTTTTTTTGTTGGGTGAAGCATTTTCGAGATATTGCTTGTTATTCCCTTAAATTTCCCAATACTTTTTACTTTCTCTACTACGTATAGTAAGTAGGGGAAGTATTGCATTCCACCCAAAAATTCGATACCGAGATTTCACCGGAAATACATGTTTTGAGACCTCCTGAATCCAAAAAAAGCATTTTTGAAACATGTCCGTGTGTGTGTCTGTGTGTGTGTGTGTGTGTGTGTGTGTGTGTGTGTGTGTGTGTGTGTCTGTGTGTCTGTGTGTCTGTGAACAGCATAACTCAAAAACGAACAGTCGGATAAACACCAAACTTGGTATTTAGGTTCAGTATCTTCCAGAGATGCGACACGAAGGTTTTCAAGAAAATCACCCCACCCCAGACTACCCTTCACATGGAACATTTTTCGAAAATTTTAATTTTCTCAAAAATGGCTCTAACGATTTTGATGAAAATATCATATGTTTAAGATAATGTCATGAGAAATGAAATGTATATCTCGAATTTTCTGGGAATGTCTCCAAAAGTATTCTTCATTGTGAACGACTTTTGCATAACTGGTAAACCGTAAGAAATAGACAGAATTTTACTACACAAAAACTTTAGATCGCGTTAAAATACACAATTTATGTCATATACATTTCTTTTGTTGAGTGAATCGTTTTCGAGATATTGCTTGTTATTTCCTTAAATTTTCCAATACTTATACTTTTTCTCAAATTCGTTATTCATTTTTTTTATGTCCTGGACATGCAAAGAGAATGGAATGCGCCACATTGCAACCAGCGTTAAAATATTTGACTATCGCTTAAAAGCTACCATATTCCCCTTGCATCTACAAGAAAATTACCAATAAGATTTACATCTCGATATCTCGATTAACATGAAGCATATGGAGAATAGGCTTTTGTACAAATAGATTGTACAAGAGTAGAGAAAGTAATGTGAGTGTAACACATCAGATTTTTTGTCTGGTAATGCAAAGAGAATAGAATACTCCACATAGCAACCAGCTCTTAAACGCTTAAAGCCAATTCCCCTTGCATCTACAAAAAAATTAGCAATAAGATTAACATCTCGATATCTCGATTAACATGAAGCATATGGAGAATCAGGGTTTGTAAAAATAGGCTGTAAAAGAGTAGAGAAAGTCATGTGAGTGTAACACATCAGATTTTTATTTTACAAAAGCATTTTAATTTCGCTCATGCACCTATAGCCCATACTCTGAATGCGCATTCACCTATTTCCGTTTGAATACAAGAACATGTTACGTTTTGGTAACATACATGTTTGGTAAGAACAGGTTAGTTCGGAACAACACATTTTTTAAAAAAATAAATGAATGAATAGAATAAAAGCAGATTTACTATATTGCTTACTTCCCGCCTAGAATTTATACTATTCAATTTAATTTCTGACCCTTTTTTTCTTTCTTTTTTACTCTGTTAGTTTTGCAATTTGTATGGAAGAAGGGACACCTTCACATCCTACTTCAGGTCGTCCTATCATAGAGCCTCGTGATTTAAGGTTTTAATAGATGGGTATGTGAAACTCAATTTCTTTTTTAAGGGTTAGGGAGAGTTTCCATAACATAAACAATGAGATCATAGTTTAAATACCAATTACATATATTTTCAGAGTTACGCGTTTTGTTGCTTTTGAAGAGTATAACGGTTGAAACAGTAATTCTCAAAAGAGGCCAATTTATTTAACGGTCAATTAATTTGAAAAGCGCAAAATAAAATAACTGAACCCTCCAATTTACGGGCCATTTTGGTATCATTTTGTTAAAGAAACTGCTCAAGCATATTTCACGTATACCTTTCTATTCGGAATTCTCAGCATATCTGAAACTATGTCCATAAATTTCTTACTCGTACGCAAAAGTACTAGGCACGAAAATAAATATTTTGAAAATGACAATTACGTGGTTACAAAAAGCTCATGTGTTAGAATCACGGACTTAGCTCCGCTACTCACCGAGATACCTACTCTTTAAAGAGCTCGTTTTTCTGTCTGCTTCCTGATAAACACAATGCATGTTCTTCGAAATCAACATTTGTTAAAGCGTGGGCGAAATGATTTCTTTATTGTAGCTACACAGAAGCACACGGGAGGCTTAAGATGACAGTCGAGTGATATTATATGCCAAATCTGATGTTACATAGCCTTTTTCATGTGTGATGAGCAACAAAAGAATTGTGATTTAGCAGTTTTAAAAATATATAGCTTAAAGTGTAAAGAAATTCAAAATAACAGTGAATATCTCGAAAAGGTTAATTCCAAAAATATATGCTTTATATATTTTAAAGAGATACGAACTTTTCCTCAAGCAAGATTCTGTCCCTCTCAGAGTGTATCAATTATAGAAGTTATACTAACTTCAGTAAAAATTAAGAAAACTTGACGAGCTATTCGCAAAAAAATTCAATGTATACGTTTTATTTTCCCATGTCTTTACCTCATTAATTTACCAAATTATTTCTGAGAAAATTAAAAATAACAAAAGTTTTTCCACAGAAAGGGTTGTATGCGGTGATGGCGATTTCGTGAAAATCTTCTTTTGCATCCATGCAACCTTGACAAACACAAAATTTGTATTCTTCCAAGAATTGAAAAACAATCTCTGCCTCTCTCTCTCTCTCTCTCTCTCTCTCTCTCTCTCCTACTCTCACACAGAATTCAGAATGGTATACAATACTTCAACTTCATATTAGCATTTTCCCCCCGAACTATCATGGCGAATGAGGGATTGGAATTTCTATGAATGTCTATAACCTTCTTATCCTTTTCAACCTCTCCTTAGTACCAATTTCTCATAGGCGTATGGCAGAAATCAGGTGATGCTTACGTACTAAAACCTAAAACATCTTGAATGATATTCCTCGACTTGGGAATGAACTGCTCCAGTCCCTCGGGCAGTGTACGCTGGGGATGGAGAGGGCGATTCTTGCTTAGCAATCTTCCTGATTGCTAAGCCCCCTGCGGCTCCTACCATCCAACTCTCCCTCGCGCCTGTATCGAAGTTGAGAAATCGTTCTCTAGAGACATTGATACACCTTTTAATGTAAAGCTCTTCCTTTCGAAGCATATACGGACATTACCTCCTGTTAATAACGGTATCCCGTTTATGCTTCCAAGGGTTACAAATTTATGCACATTGTTCATAAGGAGTTAATTGGACCTTTCCTAGGGTCCGTTGGGTCAGTGAGTTTGTTTGAAAGTCCATTTATAACTGTTTATGTGAAATAAATAAACTGATTCATTTATAAATAAATTTCCCTGGTTGAACTGGAAATGACATGGATCCCTTTGTGGAACATCATGAGGTTGACATACACATGACGTATTTCTCTGAGGGAAATACGTCATGTAGTCAGCACAAAGCATAGTTGCGATGCATGTGCCAAAACAAGATACTAACACATCAATATGGCATCAGCCCGGAAGCAGGATTCGAATTTGCCATTCTGTAACCTGCCCCTCCAATGTGCTCCAAAATCCTGTCTGCGAATTAACAATAAATTTAGGTTAAGTAACGCTTTTTCACTGCTAAATAAAATCGAACGTTACAGGCTATGCAAATAGTGAACAATGCGAAACAACAGTGAAGAGATTTGAAATAAAACACTGACGTTCATAAAAACATTAGAGTAACTGTGATTAGGAAAACAAATTTTCTAGGGAAATTAAAATTCGTTGTAATAGTTTTACAATCTTTACATCATTTTCAAGGCGATTTCACATTCACCAACCACCTTTCTGTGAACATTAATTGCGAAAATGGAACTGATATTGTTCATAAAAAGAGCTAAAATTAATATAGTTTCTAAATTTTAACAAAAATATTTATTTATTATATTTAACAATACAAAGCTATAATAGTATGATTGGGTTAAAAATACTGTTTGAGACTATTTCTAAATGGAGAAACAATGTATACATTGCAGTTAAAATGCATGTCTTGTTTAGTAGATAGAATAAAATAAGTTTTTTTAAATTGGCTTAGAGAGTTTGCAAATCAAAAACTAATGGTTACAAAGATATACTGTTGATGCCATACATATCTACGACCCGTATAACTCATGTGTATGTGTGTAGAAAGATAATTTTTAAATGCAGAAAATTAAAATTCGGATTAATAAACAATTTATCACTGTATAAGTGTAACTCAAAACGTTCTACATAGGTGTTGCATAGATTGCCACACACGGCTCTACTTATGTGCGGAGGTTCGCCGTCATGTAATAGCCACGTATCATTTCTTTACCAGGAGAACAACCTCAAGCTGAACTGGCAACATTTCTTTAAGAAACTGGAGATAGATGGTTCCTGTCAAATCCCGAGGAAGATCCAGGTTCGATTAATATGTTTCCTTTGATTCCTGCTCAAAACATTTACAGGAAATCTCTATAAGGTGTGATAGAGCTGATCTCTGTAAGCAGAAAGCTGCGTTGTCTTATTTTGTGTGGATTGTCGTTAAATCCCTTCCTTGTTGAAGAAACATTCGGAAAATGCTACCCTTGGCGCATAATCTGCTTCAGAGAGATACTGGACACTCTTGAGTCCAACGGGATACCCCATAGTGCGAGCTATGCCACGGCTGCTGCTTCCAGGATCTTCTTCTGCCAAATGAAGGATCTCTTCTTCTCGTGCAACATTTATTGTACTAACTTCAACACAAGGAGATATACTTCATGCATATAGAACTCTTTAACAGATGAAAACAGATGTGCTATGGTGTGATGCTCGTATATTTGAAAATCTGCTGAAGTGTGTTTCTTCCGATCGTACAGTGTTGTCATGTTGTGTAGTCTCGTGGCTGACAATGTACATTCAAGCGAGACAATTTTGAAAGCTTATAATAATAGTAAAAGTGCGAACTGATTTAATTCAAAATGCATTTAAGCATGCAGAAAATCTTTCTTTCGTCTCCTCTAAGAAATATTTTAAAAAACTTTTTTAAGTTTCTTAAAATCTTCATTTAAAATACAGTTAATATTACACAATTTTCACTTTTTTCTCAAAAGCTCTTTAAAAACAGCAAAACTGCACTACGACTTTTTGTTCTATTCACTACAAACAGTTATCCTGCTCCAAGGATTATCATAGGTCACCTTCCACTTCGTATATGCAAAGGAAATAGCGATAGATGTTTTAGAACTGGACGCTTTACGCTGGCCTTAAAATCCCATATTCTTTCCATGACGTTGCGAGAAACAAGTTAAATTTGACAGAACTTCAAAAAATGGTTTGAAAACGGATATCCCGGAAATACCTTATGTCACAAAATAATTATTTGAAGTAAATTTGTATTTTGAAGAGATCTACATGTTTTGTGTAGTACGTTTTCGTCTATTGCTTAACGTTAACCAGTTATGCAAGAGCCATTTTTTAGAAAATAAGAAACTTAGAAAAAGTTTTACATGTAATCGTTAGCTTGGGCTAGGGGGATTTTCTTGAATACCTTCATGTCATATCTTTGTAAGATGCTGAACTAAATACCAAGTTTGGTATATTATCCGAGATTTAGTTTTTGAGCTTTTTCTAAGAAATGTCTTTTTATTCAGGGGGCCTCAAAATATCTATTTGCGGTGAAATTTTGGTATCAGATTTTTGGCACGTCGTAAATAAAGTAATATGTACAAAGGTTTACTGTTAAAGCGGTTGGCAGTGTGGAGAAAATGTTGATATGAGTGGATTTGGCGTCCAGAACTGAAGCTTTCCGTTAAGATTGTTCCATGCATCAGCAGAGGATGTAATTTAACTATACCTATAAATAACGAGTATTTCGTTTGAGTTGAGAACACGTTCGTCAATAGCGTAACCTAATTTATCTCGCCGCAGCCCATTTGACATTTACTTCCCTTTTCTCAAAATGACAAAGCAGCCCAAGGCAATCTGAGTTTACTACATAATAATATGAAGTTAGACGTATCTGGATCCAAATCGTTTAGTTAAGAGTATAGACTGATTTCTGTTTCTCCCTCAACACAGCTTTGTCTTCACATGATGAAACTTTCTCAAGTTTCTTAGGTTGTCCGATATCTCTACAAGCTTAAGGGTATGTCCCTCTTTCTTGTAGTTCTTCAAACTTCCCTTTATTACATACTCCACTATTTTTACTTTTTCTACTAGTTACCTACATAAATAGAGGAGGTAATGTAGTTATTCAGCCCAAACACTCCATAAAGTGATTTCACTGGTAGGATGCAGGATGTCTGTATCGGGGGGAGACACCTAGCGCACTGCGACCAGCTTTATCTATTGTGGCTACACCCCGGGAGGCAGGGATGAGGTGTAGGAGCCTTAGAAGGTTAGGTCCGAAGGCAGACGTCCACAGACACGCATAAAAGTCCCTAGTATTTCTACTTTGAACATCCGTGCACCAGTAGAGGCGAGCGGAACAACGCGCCCTGTCCCTGTCATTCTCGGAAAGAAATTTTTCCAATACGCAAGCATCCACGCAGGCCTACACCACTAACACCACAAGACCTCAAAACACAGCTGAAACGTGAAAGGAAGAGTTGAAATGATAGGAATTGGGGGAATGGAGATCTCGTGGTAGAATACGCTACCCTGCTATTCTCTAGGCGACCAGGGGAAAACCACATATAAAACTCCATGGTCAGAGGGGGCGGTCATCGGGAATCAAATGTTGTCCTCCGTGGTCTAGAGGTACATGCTAACCTCTAATTCCTGAAGTCGCGGGTTCAAATCCGGCGGGAGACGATGAATTTTTTCGGGCGTAAAAATGCTTAGCATAGCTTCTTCGGAGGGGAAGTAAAGACGGTGGTCCTCTGTCTTAGATTTATAGCACATAAAGAAACCTCAAGTGATAAAGACGTCTCAGAGCAAAATTTCCGGTCTTTCACGTCCAATATAGAATAGAAGGCTAAGGGCCATATCAGTTAGAGAGCGTCCACAAATAAAAATCAATTACATTCCATCGGGGATCGTACTCGGGACCTCCCGATGCGGGCCACAGACGTTGCCGCCTGAGCCATAGCGCTCGGTAATTTCACAAATAATACACGTTTTGAGGTCCCCTGAATCCAAAATAAACATTCTTAGAAAAAGTTGGTTAAATACAAAACTTGGTATTTAAATTCAACTCCTTACAAGGCTGCAACACAAGATTTTCAACGAAATCCCTCACTCCAAATTAAAGTTCACATTGTAATTATTTTTTAATTCTTTAAAAAATGTTTCTAACTGTTACGATTATAATACCGTATGGTTAAATATATTTGCATGATAAATAGAATGCATATGTTGAATTCTTGGGAACAGCTTGCATAGTACTGAAAAATTGGTAATATTTAAGAGGGACAAACAACACAAACAACGTAGATCCCGTTAAAGCACACGATTTATGGCAAATAATTCTTATAACGTTCTCCATTTCGGAGATATTTGTTGATGGTTTGAATTATATTTTTTTCAAGTGGCAAGCTGGTATTCGACCTACAAAAGATCTTTTGTAACCAGGTCCCTGACGGGGCGCACCCGGTAGGAAGGAATGAGGTGGGAGGAGACAGAGGACGGCCGAATCAGGAGGAACGACAGGAGAGGGCAGGGTCCTTACCACTTACAGATTTGAAATCCACGGATGGCTGGTGCAGCCGGCTCCCCTTCCCCATCCCCTGGGGGACCCGGAGACCGCTTGCAGTCCGGGAGTTGAATGTTTCTTCAGAATAGTCTTTTCCCATACTATGCACATGCCGAGACACCCACCAATACCTGCAACCCTCAAAGAAACCAAGTATATGAAGGGTGTAGTGAAGTGAGAATGGAGATGAAATGGAGGGACAGGAAATTCGGGGGATGCAATGATCTTCCGAGCATTCACGTGACAACCGGTGAAACCCCGAAAAAATCCATGGGTCAGGAAGTTCGGACACGGGAATCGAATCTACGACCTCCCGAATGCGGCCACAGACGTTACTACCTGAGCCATCGCATTAGGTAATTGGATAATAAAGAAGTCGGTGGAATAACAAACTTTTATATAGTTTTGTAGAACAGTGAGCAGAGAAGGTCATTAGTTATTTGATATTATACATCGCGGTTGGAAGCCAGCTAAACGGGAGTAAAATACATAGTTGTGAGGTTTACCTAATATAATTAATATGATGCGATGTGGATCTACATATAAACACACCATTGTTTACTTATTGCTCTGTATCCCGGTAGGATCTTAGACCATAAGTCATGTTATTCTGCGAGAGTACACACACACACACACACACACACACACACACACACACACACACACGCACGCACACACACACACAGACACAGACACAGACACACACACACACTGTGTGCTTGATCTACTAGCAGCTGATAAAAGCTCTTATCATTTTGGTATTTACGATGCTGCCGATCGAATTGGCTCCGCGATAACGTGCAAGGATCGCTTTGGGCTGGAATTCCGTTCGGCCAAACATCTTATTACCACCAAAGTGGATCCACAATAACATCGGAGATTACGTTTATTACCCTAGAATCATATTTAGCTATCTTCAATGGTTTCGGAGAAAACGGATCATTTATACACGAAAATGTCATTCATAAAGGTATTCAAAGTAAAACTGGAGAAAACCACATGATTTAGCGCACAGAATCTGCCATATTTAATAAGGGCACGAACTTTTAGAGCTAATCTTTCTCTAAAAGATGAGTTAAAGTTTACCTCTTTACTCCAAAGTGTGTAAGGAGCTATGGTTTCTTTCTGTGAAGTGGTACATAATTCACTGTACTCAATGACAGATTCAGTACCATTTTTTTACTTTCTCCACCATTTACATAGTAGACAGAGAAGGTATTCCATTCTACCCAAAAATTTAATACCAGATTTCATTGGAAACAAATGTTTTGAGGCCCCTTAAGTACAAAAATGTAGCAATTGAGAAAAACGTCTGTGTGTGTTTGTAAAATCCATAACTCAAAACCTAAAAGTCGGATACATACCAAACCGGGATGTTCCAAGGTGCTAAACGAAGATTTTCAAGAAAATTCCCCATCCCCAAACACTGTTTATATAGAATATTTTTCGAAATTCATTTATATCACAAATAAAACATAAATCTTGGAGTTTCTGGGAATAGCCTGTATTCTTTCCTCCTATTCTTTCGGAGGGAATTATATATAATCTTGTGCGTATAGTAAACGTTTAGCGCTAGACGAATACGTTCTACACCAAAAATATTGATCTCTCTAAACCACACAAGTTATTTAAAATGCGTTTTTGTGACATAAGCTATTTCCAGGTATTGTTATTAATAGTTCAAATTGTTCAACACTTTTGTCATTCATTAAGTCCTGTCAACATTCAGATGTTTTAGGTGATTGCATGGAAATAGTACAGAATTTTAAAGCCGGTATACAGCGCCCAGTTCTTAAACATTTGACTACCAGTGTTCCCTTTACATCCGACGAAATGTGTAATTTAGCTCTTTCTGCACAGGTTTATCTCTATAAAAATGAAGTACATAGGCAAATAAACTTTTGTAGGAATAATTATAATCAATAATAAACAAAAGGGGGTGCAAAAAATCATGTGGATGTAACGCATAATATTTTTAAAAATATATATATTTAAGTATAAGTATTGATCCTACAACAATAACATGCATATAATTGCAAAGTCTAATATATTGAACTGGGTATAAAACTGGAAATGATATTTTAAGGCTATTTTGGCCATATAGTCTGCCAATTGTAAATAAAGTTTACGAGATCAAAGGTTTGTTTAATCATTTGTCGAGGTATGTCTTCTCTACGGTTTGGAAATAGCATGTAAGCATGTGTTCAAAAGTTTGTTTCGCAGTACAAGAGTTCTAACCTAGACACCAACTACTATTGGTGTAACACAGCGTTATAACGTCATACGTGCAGAGGAATTAGTTATGAATTTGACTTTGAAAACTATTTTATATTGGTTTTTTAATGTCGTTAGATCTTCCGTTTCTGTGACAAGTAAGAACTGACACTAAGAAATTTGTCTCTATAAGCAACTTTTTTTCGTAATTCCGAAGGTAAAAAAGAATTATAAATGAATGTATATCTTGACGAAAAACTATCACTAACACACCTTCTTTATTGTGTTATGTTTTATGAAGTAAATTTATTTTGTTTTAAGCATTTGGCTTGGAAAGTATGGTCCTTTCGAAAGACAATTCTTTGCGATAAAGTGATTAAGCAGGAAGGTGACTACGTAACAAAGGCCATCATTTATATTGCTGCATGCTCAAACCCAAGAACAACTCCTGAATTTAATTAAACGAAAAGTAGATAAGTATGGAATTGAAAAGCGATCATGCAATTAATGTTATCTCTTGCACATACTGACTAGTATGTACCAAAAAGGGTTAACAAACCCATCGAAATAAGATGAAGTTAAAACTCTGTTCAACTAACATTTTATCATTATTATTACTTTTAGTTTTAATTCCAAGGTTGCTCCAATTCAATTAGGTTAATCTGATGAAGTACAGAGAAAAAAAACTCTCAAAAATACAATGTAACATATTCTTGTTTATCCGATTCTTCTAAAGAAACTCGAATGAAGAGAACATCAACATGTTATGGACTAGAAAAGCGTCAAAACTCCTCCAGATTTTATTGCTTCCTTCGTCTCATAACATCTCTCGAAATATTTTCTCTTCTCCGTCAATTTTTTAACTTGCTGCCGGTTACAATATACGGCAGATTTAGGAGGACCCATGTTCGCTGCAATAAAATACCTTGTTTTTTTAAATTCTTTTTTCTTTTTCTTTGCTGATACGTTTTCTGAAGTACCACTCTGGCTCAAAGCCCGCTGTTGCAGGGCAAGGCGCTACATGACGTCATCGTGAGTGATGGGATCGTAGCTGGAGGAGGTCCGATAAGGCAGATTCCTCATGACAAATTGAATGGGCCGAGCTGCTGTTGTAGCTTGTCATCAGCAATGAGGTGGTCATCTCGATTCATGACATGCTACTTGCCTCACTTTCTGCTGCGACAGCTCTTCTACATAGCAACCACTTACTTTGTTCTCTTATTGAACTTGCGACAGATACTTTCATCTGCCACTGTAGTAGTGCTGTAAGCTCAGACTAGTTCATAACATGACTAAAGCAAAGTCCATGACAGTTAGTGCTGGTGGTGAGTAATGGCAAGTCAAGTTGGATGATTGAGGTGGTGGTGGTGTTGAGTTTCAGTAGAGTAGGTGCAAAAGTTAAAGGCATATGAAGACGGGCCCTACCAAGGACTCCAGCGAATCATATGCTTGCCCCTCCTACCAGCTCTACTGAGTCTGGTACACGCTTCTAATGTGCCTGAACTGAGAATATGATTTTCATTATTTACGCTCGGATAAATATTTTAAAAAGATAAATACGAATGGAATTAATTGTTCTTCCACACGCCGTGTGTTGGACAAGGTTGGAAAGGTAGAATCAGACGACTTAAGTATTCAATGCCATCACTGGGATTTGAACCAGGATCTCCCTGTTTCCGTTCGGTTGCTCCAACTAATGAGCAACGTGCCGGTACGAAATTAAATATCCACAATTAATTCGATTAATTGACCTAATAGTGGTCGAAACTATGAAGCCTGGGACTTAAAAATACTTACAGCATTGTAAGTCGCCATTAAGGTATGTCTTCTCAATACAATTTGAGATGTTGTTGTTTAACGGGAAAAAATGCGAATCAGTTGGGGAATTTAATTTCGTACCGACATGTTTCCATTGTAGCTCAGTGGTTAGAGCAACCACCGGAAACCAGGGGATCCGTGGTTCAAATCCCGGAAATGGCACTGAAATTTTCAGTCGTCTGATTCAATAATTACGAATGTTATAATTAGGCAGAATTTTATTTTCTGATTATGGCAGTACAGAAATCCTCTCTCTATGTTACTTAGAAGATACTATACACATTTTATCTTCACATGGTTATCATCACTCAACATTCATTCAACACTGAAAGGCCTGTAAAACATAACCATTCCTTATACACAACCCTTATCTCAAATCTAAGCATATATATACTAAGTTTGAAAACGAATGAGTTTAATGTTCAGTTCGTTTTCAGAGTAGTGGTATGGTTATTTTTACTAAATAGACCGGTATGTTAAGTTACAACCGAGCTGAAATATTGTTTATATTTTATAAGCTACATTATTATACTTCCCTTTTACCCTGCGTTTGTGATACGAGTCTGTGAACAAGTCCGTCGAAGCTGGAACAAGTGATTTTTCGATTAACATACGTGAAGTGATTCATACCCAGGGCAGAAACGTTGTATTTAATGTCTAGAACTTAAAAAAATAAATAAATGAAACTTTAATTCAACGTGTGTCATGGGCTAATCATCAAGGTAGGATTTTAATGTTTTAAAGATAGATAACTGTGTTCTGATGTACAAAGGTGTCGCTGGTACACGTCTACTACGTTTGAGAACAGCGCTCTGCTTGAGCACTGACCAGCGTTCATATGCCTTTAAATTTTGCACTTTTAGTAGTGATGGTGTAACGGTAGTAGTGAGGAGTGGTACTGAGTGATTGAGGTAGTAACAGTGATGGTGGTGTTGATGAACTCTTAGAGGTCTCTTAAACAGGCCTGCACGTAGACTCTTAAGAGTCCTTTGTGCCTCTTATCCTAGGCATTACTCAAGTCTAATGGTGCGTTAAAAACGGGCCACGTCATTGATATCTGCCCTTCTTATCTCCTCAGGCTCCAAAAAGAAAAACCCTAAAGATACACATCTTATGCAGAACATTCACATAGCATATGCTATGAGGTCTCAAAATCCCTTACACATTTCTGACAAAAATGGTCTTGTATAAGCACGTTATGTACAGTGTCTGCACAAAGTATTGTGGCCTGTAAGTAGCTCATAACTTCTCTGAGCTAAGTCTAGTCGGATTTAGGACAAACTCGCTCAGTTCTGACAGTTCTGATCGACATATCGCAGGGCTCAGGTGCCATAAAATCAAGCCCTGATCCCTTCTTTGCAAGAGTGTCTGCCACCTCATTTCCTCTGATACAAGCATGCCCAAGAACCCAGAGAAGTGTAACCCGACAGCTGGTACAGAGTCTATCCAACATTCTCTGGTAATGCTCACCAATCTGGATGTAGTTTTAACTGCCCTAAGGGTTTGGTGATGGTGGTAGTGGTGATGTGAGTTAACGTATTAATGGTGGTGGTAGTGCTGGTGTGTTTGAAGTTGTGGTTGGAGGTGTTGGGTGAGCGAGGTGGTAGTAAAGTGAAGGCGATGGTGGTGCAGTGGATGGAGATAGTATTAGTGAGGTGGTGATTATGGTATAGGGAAAGTGGTATTGATTGAGGTAGTACTACTGGTGATCGTGATGTATTACTTTCTCTACTACGTATAGTAAGTAGAGGAAGTATTGTATTCCACCCAAAAATTCGATACCGAGATTTCACCGGAAATACATGTTTTGAGACCCCCTGAATTCAAAACAAGCATTTTTGGAAACATGTCCGTGTGTGTGTGTCTGTGAACAGATAACTCAGAAACAAACAGTCGGATAAACATCAAACTTGCTATTTAGGATCAGTATCTTCCATAGATGCGACACGAAGGTTTTCAAGAAAATCCCCCCACCTCAGATTACCCTTTACATGGAACATTTTTTGAAAATTTAATTTTCTCATAAATGGCTCTAACGATTTTGATTAAAATATCATATGTTTAAGATATTTTCATGACAAATCAAATGTATATCTCGAATTTTCTGGGAATGCCTCCAAAAGTATTCTTCATTGTGAACGACTTTTGCATAACTGGTAAACCATAAGAAATAGACAAAATTTTACTACACAAAAAATGTAGATCGCGTTATAGTACACAATTTATGTCATATACATTTTTGTTGTTGGGTGAACCATTTTCGAGATATTACTTGTAATTCCCTTAAATGTTTCAATATTTTCTCAAATGGGAATTCGTTATTCATTTTTTACTTTCTCTACTACGTATAGTAAGTCGGGGAAGTATTGTATTCCACCCAAAATTTCGTTACCGAGATTTCACCGGAAATACATGTTTTGAGATCACCTGAATCAAAAAAAAGCATTTTTGGAAACATGTCCGTGTGTGTGTCTGTGTGTGTCTGTGAACAGCATAACTCAGAAACGAACAGTCGGATAAACACCACACTTGGTATTTAGGTTCAGTATAATCCAAGGATTTGACACGAAGGTTTTCAAGAAAATCCCCCACCCCAGAGTACCCTTTACATGGAAGATTTTTCAAAAATTTTAATTTTCTCAAAAATGGCTCTAACGATTTTTATTAAAATATCGTATTTTTAAGATATTTTAATGACAAATAAATGTTTTTATGGAATTTTCTGGGAATGTCTCCAAAAGTATTCTTCATTCTTAACGACTTTTGCATAACTGGTAAACCATAAGAGATAGACAAAATTTTACTAAATACAAAATGTAGATCGCATTAAAATACATAATTTATGTCATAAACATTTTTTTTTTGTTGAGTGAACCATTTTCGAGATATTACTTGTTATTCGCTTAACTTTTTCAATACTTATTTTCTAAATGGGAATTCGTTATTCATTTTTTTGTCTTGGATATGCAAAGAGTATTAATTTGTGGCAAACAGAATGGTGCTGCACATAGCAACCAGCTATTAAAAGATATGTATGTGCTTATATTGCCCTTGCAAATACAAAACAAGGGGAACATATTAGGCCTTAAGCGATGGTTAAATATTTTTAGAACCGGTCTATATGTGTAAAATGTAATTCTCTTTGCATGTCAAAGGATCGTTTCTGCAAATGTTTATCTCGATTAATATGAAATAGATGGAGAATAAGCGTTTGTAAAAATAGTTTGTACAAGAGTAGAGAAAGTCATGTGAGTGTAACACATCAGACTTTTTTGTCTTGGTTATGCAAAGGGTATTAATCTGTGGAAAAGGGAATAGTGCTGCACCTAGCAACCAGCTATTAAGAGATATGTATGTGCTTAAAGGCTACAGTATTTCTATATTGCCCTTGTAAGTATATATTCCCCTTACATCTACAAGAAAATTAGCAATAAGATAGAGTCTGCAAATGTTTATCTCGATTAACATGAAGTAGATGGAGAATAAGCGTTTGTAAAAATAGCTTGTACAAGAGTAGAGAAAGTCATGTGAGTGTAATACGTCAGATTTTTTGTGCTGGTAGTGCAAAGAGAATGGAATACTCCACATAGCAACCAGCTCTTAAAATATTTGACTATCGCTTAAAGTCTACCAATTCCCCTTGCATCTACAAGAAAATTAGCTATAAGATTAACATCTCGATATCTCGATTAACATGAAGCATATGGAGAATAAGCGTTTGTAAAAATAGTTTGTACAAGAGTAGAGAAAGTCATGTGGGTGTAACACATCAGATCTGTTTACCTTGAGATCACGGCTAGCATACTTACATAGAATTATTTTCAGATAAATAATTGTTGTTTATAACTCTTGTATGGAAAATAAAGTGTGCAACCTTAGGGTTACCCACTTCACAAATTCTTTTTCCTATTCAACTCTGGACTTTTCGGACAGCATTTCCAGCATCAAATTATCTGTTGACTCCTGCATGTCAAGTGGAATAACACTTTCGTTGCTTTCCGAGCTCAGGTTACTTAAATTTTAATTTAAAATTTAAATCGTATGTTGTAATAACTGCAAACTGGCGACCATACAGAACTTTGCACATTTACGAGTATTTCCACGGCAGCGGACTCTAGCAACGTAGTTTTCACTAAATCGATTCTTACTAACTCGACAAATAAAAATATAATAAAATTGAGTTTTATTCATGAACACTCTTTAACTACTATGGTTCTTAGCGTCCCATTCCATATTGGGCGTGAAAGACCGATTATTTTGCTCAGAATCCTGTTTATCATGCTTGAGGTCTTTTACGTGCCGTAAATATACGACACGGGACCACCGGCTTTACTTACCTTCTGAAGGAAGCCATGCTAAGGATTTTTGTGCCCGAAAAAATCCATCACCCTCCGCCGGGTTTGAACCCGCGACCTTGGAAACCAGAGGCTAGGGTGGTACCACTATACCACAGAGGACAATTAAATACACCATTAATTACCCTTTTAATTGATCATTAATTCATATTGCATCTCCTAAACTTCAAAGATGGCAAACTATTGACACAATGACATACTTTTAAGGTGGCAGAGGAAAATATTATGTATACGACTTTCATAGAAGGCTTCTGTTCTGAAGCCTGGCGGTTCACTTTGAAAATTTCTCGCGCGTTCAAAAATACGTCTCTTTCTACACTAGTTTAATGAACGGAACGTGAAATTGCAATGGCTAGAGAAAGTCGAATGTCGAGTGTCGTTTTTAAACGTAGAGATATTTACGTGATGTGTTTAAATTAGTTTTTATTAAACCATCCCTCCGATTCTACATTTTAAGTTAAGAGACACTAATATTATTGAAGAACCGCTTCCGGACATGCAGATATCGACATCCAGAAACATCTAGCAGGGAAGCGGTGAAAACTTGCATGTGGAACGAAATGAAGTTTATAAATGTGTGACTGGAACCGGTCATGAAAGCGCGAGCTCCATCATTATGCCGGTTTCGTTTGTTGTGGGTGGTGGTTGGACGTCAATCAGCCTGTCAGTACCCTCGGGAAACTAACAGATATTCGCAAATTATTCTTTCACCGAATTTGAAGCGTTTGCAGACCACTGCGGTCGGCGAGGGTGGCTCGGCTAATCAACTAATTCATGAGGGATTGTGGCATACGTGCTGTGTCATTAATGAATACCTCATTATCATTATGTATATCACAAGGGAGAAAATGCAAACAAATGCACTATTCGCAATTTTCCTCTTATGGGGCCCATCATTATCGTGTCATATAGAAGATTTGTGGGCCAAACGACAACTAATATATCTTTTACCCTCCGACAATTTGTGGTGAAACCACCTTGCTGGTGTTTTACAGCTTCAACCACGTGAATGACACGGCAATTTTACTCTAATTATTTTAAATGTTTTAGGACTTACATCAAATCAACTAATGCGGAATAAGTAGAATTAAATAAACAAAATACAGGTAACGTGTTTTTAGAGATAACTACGGAGTGAATACCAAAAATGAAGATCAGGTTTCTTCTGATATTCTAGGGAAAGATAAGATCACTGGAAGAATGGGAGATGAAAAATCGGATGTATAACAATCAAGATATTCTCAAACTAGTGATGGGACGATACCACTATATCTCGATACCGATACTTATTTCTGAACATCAATACTCGACGCTCGACACTTGATATTCCATTAAAAATTGTAAAGGCAAGAGCTTGTTCACTGAATTATGTTCTTATTAGTAGTTTTCTGTGTATAAACGCGTGTAAACAATTTTATACTGTATGCCAATTCCGAAATTATTCCTGTTTGACATTCTCCATTTTGCGATATTCTCTTTTTACCTTAATAATACCATGGGTTAAATATTCCATATTGTTATTCAACGTTAATAACAACAATAATAATAATTTCTTTTCTTCTGATTTTATATAACTATATTTTGTTATGAACACTTTCGTTTGGTTTTTCCTTTGGAAATATTACGGAAATTAGTCGTAGGTATACATGAAAACTACGCTCGTGATCCGAGTTTAACTTACTAAGCACAAACTAATAGATGGAAGGAGAGAACAAATACTTCCATGCCCTGTATTATCTACGTACTAAATTGTGATTTGCTTCTACTGGATTCATAGATTTTGGTCATCAAAGTCGGTAAATGCAATGGCTGAGATGTGAGTAACCAAGGCAGGCTATTGCAGAAACATGATTTGGTGCGAAAGCTAAATCATCTTCCTTCCAAACTCAGTTAACGCTGCATGTTATATGAGTACCTCTACTCCTCCCACATTGTTTTGCAAGCTTTCACTTAGATAAAAAGGTCTACGTAATGTTGCATTGATTCACCCACAGGAATTGCAGTCGAGGTCTATCAAGAACTATAGTCCAGCAACTCTTAGGAGAGTGCGAGACATTAACGTGAAATCTGGACTACTTTCATTTCTTTTCTAGCATAAAGTTAAACGCAACAACTTTCAATAACGCAAAAGTTAAAAATTTTGTTGTTGTTGTTGTTCACCAATGGTATTGGGGATAAATTGATCTGCATCATTTTCCCTCTGGCTTCCCTTTTAAGGCCTTTGCATTCGGCGAGATGCTGTTTGTTCAGGATGACATCTTCTTCACAGAGAGTGCACTTGGGTGTAGGTAGGCATCGTATCTTGTAGAGGTGTTCTGCGAGGCAGTTGCCATCCTAAATAAGGCTACTGCAGTCTTCCTTGGCATTTTTTGTATATCAACTCTATCTTTAATATTCTTATAATCTTTATGTTTTAATTTATCTTCTCCATCAATTCTCTGCTGTCTTTTGAAATGTTGTTTGACGTTATTTAATTGTTTATTTATTTCTATTTGTCCTACAGATTTTATTTGTTGTATTGCACCTTTTTTGCTAATTGATCCGCAGGTGCATTGCCCAAAAGTCCAAACAACATAGTCCGCCTCCACGTGGTGTTCCCCGAGTAACGCTAAATAGATTACAACATAGGCATGCTTCCCAAGCCGAAAAATTAAACGTTAAAAATGTTAAATTATCGAAAAAGCATCAAAGGTTTATCTCAAAGTATTATACATTCTTCGATACCGCCCATTCCTGTCTCAAATAATTTTATCTTAAAGTATCTTTAGCTTATTTTTCCTACCTATTTAGTATTAATAAGTTCACATATAGCGCAGTGCAAGTGAGTAAGCAAAAATCACAGGAATCGGCTTGCTACCTGCATATTCTTTACTCGAAAACCCTGAGATAAGAATCCTTCCCCGGTACAACATCCTGTCATCACCGAAAAGGGAAACGAACTCATGAGGGGCTAAGAACCTACAACCACAACACACGCCCACGCACCCACCCATAACCAAGCGACACCACCAATCCTACACCACGTACCGTGGCTCCGACCATCATAGTAGCTCAAAGTATTACAGCAGCGGTAAGCTAACTCGAAGATCCGTGGTTTAAATTCCGGCTATGCCATAATATTTCAATGTGATCCCTCTTTTCTAATTTTGTAACACAAATTGCATATTTTAATAAGTTGCAAACTTTCTCTGTAGTACATTTCTGCACAAAATTCTGTAAAGCTCAATATAGAAAATTCAATACGTACCAATATCGTAAACTTATAAAATTTGAATCAAAGTAATTCGAGCCATTTTCCTCAATTTCAAAGGTAGTTTACGTTTGTGGAATTTTATTAAACTATTTTTATTTTATTCTTGAAATAAACTCACTCAAATACCAAGTTTGGTGTTCATAGGACTTTCGTTTTTGAGATATGCGGTCCACAGACACAGTACGCGAATGTGAACTTTGTTATAAAAATGCCTTTTACTTCCTTTATTAACCACTTATAGAAAGTGGAAGAGGTATTGCATTTCACCCAAAACTTCGATACGCAGATACACGTTTTGAAACTCTCTGAATTCGAAAAAGGAAACGTGTGTCTGTGAACAGTTTAACTCAAAAACAAAGAGTTTGTTCAATGTCTTCAAGGAATGCGACACGAAAATGTTCTACACTTTCACCCCAACCACCCTTTTTGGAACAGGTTTTGATATTAACATGATACATAAAATTATATCTTGAATTTTCTACCAATACCCTGTGAAGTCTCTTCACTGGGAAGAAATTTTCTATAATTTGTATAAGAAGTAAACCAATAAAATATCGACCCAGAACTTATTGAACAAAAGTATAGATCTTTTTAGGGCACTTAGTTTATTTCAAATAACCTTTCTTGTGGTAGCAGCCATTTCCAAGATATCCCTTATTATTAGTTTGAACTTGTCAGTCATTTTTAAACTGCTTTGCTATTTCGTTTTTTTCTCGCCATGCTATAGAAAAAGCTTAAATTTAAAGCGACCAGTTTTTAAGCATTTGACTATCACTGTGACCGTATGTGTAATACAACTATTTATGCAGACGTTTATCCCAATTAACCTGAAGTACTCGTAAATATCAGAACAAACTGTTGCAATACAAAGTTTGTAGACACTTCAGAAAAAAGGGGAGTTGGTACAGAAATTCATGTGAAAGTAACGCATCAGACTTTTAATTTTGGGTAGGAGAAGTTGGGTGTAACACTACATTTTTATGCTTACCTAATATAATACTAATAATAATCTCATAGCGTTACAGCCCATGGAGTTACAGCTCTGTCAACCTGGTGCCGGCCTGACGCCCAGTAGGCGGGCGGTCATCCAACCGATACGGGAGGGTGATGTGGTCAGAATGTTGACCTCCGTGGCCATGATCGTCACCTGTCGCAGCTCCTCACTTTCCTCACAATGCTGAGTGGGAAACCGGTCCTATACCCGGCATTTAAAATCCGCATCTCAATGGGTGGAATCGAACCCAGGCGCATTCCGTGGACGGGAACTAGAGCAGCACGCTCCGGTCCACAGTGCCAAGGTGCAGGACTACCAAAATAAACAATAGAGAAAATAAAACTTTTGGAGCTGCAAAATAATATAAATAGACTGATCTGTGGTCGAGTTCTCAGCGATCTGGCTTCTCAAACCAGAGGTCCCGAGTAGAGCTGTCCATTGAACGAGTTTTGGTCACTATTTTGTACCATTCATGCCTTCGAACACAAATGAGCCGCTGAATATGGGGGCGTGTTAGGTGTACTGGATTCCCTTTCTCAGACCATTCCGATTGGTGTACCGAACGGGTACATGTCTCATTTCATATTCGAACGCCCAGAGTGACCAGGACCAAGTGGAAGGCACAGTCTGTTTACTTCACTAGCATTGCTGCCTTCTTAGCTGAAGTTCCGTTGCAATGGAACTGAATGGTACAAATGAAATGCAAGCGCACTGGATGTACTAATGATGAATTACTAACAATAATAAGCTTTGTCGGTTGTTTTACGATTAGTTTATTATTCGGCTTTTATGCAGATTATGGGGAATATTCTTGCTTTGAAACCACGCAAAAGTTTAGCTTTCCTAGAAGTTGTATTGGGGATTTTTTCTTTAATCTCTTTAATCTTTCTCCCTTTCAATCTCTGAAGAACGGTAAATCATTCCTAAACACTACATTACTCATTTCTTTATTATAATCTCACCACGTTTTACTGAAACACGAAATCTGCCACTTCTGTGAAACCATATTTGGCCTATCTGGCATGGCAGATTACTATAGGTATATGATGCATTCCATTACTAATGGAATCTTTAAACCACTGTTTCATTTATAATCCTGCCAGGTAGAAGTTCTAGCATGGTTTTGGTTTCCCGAGTTTCGACAGTGCAAATAATAGGAAGAGGGTATTCTTCTGGACTTTAAGGAATAATCATTATTTAATTTGTTGCATTATAATACATAATCTGTAATGTTTATTTAACGACATGTTTGTACAGATGACTGAGTTACTTTTCCTTATATAGAAATTCCGAATGAAACTGTACATTAAATATTTATAATATTTATTTTGTAACGTATTTTATACATACTTTGCTTAGGTGTAATGCTAAAAAAAATGAAATTGGAATTTGTGTATCATAATGTAGTAAAACGAATCTCGACCACAACACAAATCTAAAACGCAGTAATATGACATAGGCTACTGCCATTATTTTGCCTTAACGCACTGAAGCAATACGCCTGACAACACCGCAATGAAGTGACCTCTCGAACGAGCGAATACTCGAACGGTAAATACCCATTTTACATAGAGGGCATATGAACCAGGAGCTCAACTGTAGTTCGGAATATTCGTTGCTACATTTCGAACGAGTTGGACTGGAAGAAACGAGCAAGTCTTATTATGTAACATATGAAATGAACGAATAAAACGCATGTCTTTGACAATTTTAGTCCCGGGTTAGATTCACGGATGGGGCGGGAGTTTTTATTTAACCAGAATAATTTCCTATCCATAACAGTGAAAAGTATGAATGCGAGAGTTCTTCAGAGTAAAAATTGTTTAAAAATAACGTTAAGAAACCCTACATTTCAGCAGGTATCAGTTGTTTCTCGAGTAAAAGACCTCGATGTGACCAAAAAGGTTAAAGGTGCTATGCAAACGAAATAATTAACAAATAACGATTAAAGCATATCAGACTACTGAAATGCGTAACAGTCGCTTTCAGGGTTGACATTTCACAGGGTATATCGCTGATGATAAATACTGTAATACCCTTGCAAATGGGAACATGTTACAAATATACAACCTCCTGTTGTCAGGCGGACAAGCTCTATTATAGCAGGCAAATAGACATGCTGTGTTACTTGTCGTATCCTATATTGGTCCTGACAGGCTGGTGGAATACCGGCAACGTTAAACCCGCGCCACAAGATTGCTTACAACGTGGGAGGTAAATTTCACTCCCTTCCAGGATGATGTATACCGAACTTGCTGAGAGGGATGTTTCCCCACACGCACTTCTTATGCTATACTCAGTCATCACTTTCTCCATTTCACGGTCCCCGTTTTTTTGCCGCTTTTCGCACCCCGCCCCCTGATAATCTCCCCAAAAACCGCCATGAAACGCTTCGGCAGTCGATAAACCGTCGATGGTTTGAGGAGCAATTGATTTATGTTGTAGCCCGGCAGAGATTACAGCTGCGTAGCAATGAAGAATCTGACTACACTATCTAAACTTCTGATATCTACTCTACATTGCCATGGTTGCTTTTACAAAACAACTGAAGAGAATTTAAAATATTATAAACCTTAGAGGTCTTTCTGGGAAACAACTTAAGTCAACTGGGGAATTCAATGTCCCACCGGCATGTTGTCACAGTAGCTCAATGGTTAGAGCAATCGCACGGAAAGCGCCAGAACCGTGTTCAAATCCCGGTTGTGGCGTTCAATATTTCAGTTGACTCCATATTAAAAAAATCTGATGTGTTACACTCACATGGCTTTCCCTGCTCTTTTACAAACGCTTATTCCACATATGCTTCATTAATCGAGATATCGAGATGTTAATCTTTTAGCTAATTTTCTTGTAGATGCATGGGGAATTGCTAGGCTTTAAGCTATAGTCAAATATTTTAAGAGCTGGTTGCTATGTGGAGTATTCCATTCTCTTTGCATTACCAGGACAAAAAAAATGAATAACGAATTTCCATTTGAGAAAAAGTATAAGTATTGGAAAATTTAAGGGAATAACAAGCAATATCTCGAAAATGGTTCACTCAACAACAAAAAAAAATGTATAGACATAAATTGTGTATTTTAACGCAATCTACATTTTTTGTATAGTAAAATTTTGTCTATCTCTTAAATTCAAGATATACATTTTATTTGTCATGAAAGTATCTTAAATATGTGACATTTTAATCAAAATCGTTAGAGCCATTTTTGAGAAAATAAAATTTTCGAAAAATGTTCTATGTAAAGCGTAATCTGGGGTGGGAGAATTTTCTTGGAAACCTTCGTGTCGCATCTCTGGAAGATACTGAACCTAAATACCAAGTTTGGTGTTTATCCAACTGCTCGTTTCTGAGTTATGCTATTCACAGACACACACACACACACGGACATGTTTCTAAAAATGATTTTTTTGGGGTTCAGGGGGTCTCAAAACATATATTTCCGGTAAAACCTCGGTATCGAATTTTTGGGTGGAATACAATACTTCCCCTATTTGCTATACGTAGTAGAGAAAGTAAAAAACCATATACCCAGCACTGAAGTACTTGTGATAGCAGATCGCCACTGAGATTGTCATCTCGAGTGAGATGCCTAGGAGGTCTGTCTGGGAAACAACTTGAGTCGTTTGGGGAATTCAATGCCCCATAGGTATGTAGTCACAGTAGCTCAATGATTAGGGCAACCGCACGGAGAACGGGAAAACCGTGTTCAAATACCGGCTGTGAAATTGAATTTTTCAGTTGGCTATATTTAAAAATATGTATATTATACAAGAGTATAGTATTAGTAATTAAAACGCGAGTAGGTTTATGAAACGAGCCGTATCGAGTTTAAGAATTTTCATCTTAATTGCTATTAACATCAAGTTGCATACGACTGTTTTTGGTCGATCATACTATACTTTCAAACTGAGGTTTCTTAAAAAGGTTTTACCTTGTTAATTGTGTGTAATTAAATGCTGATCGGATGGCAGCACTTATGGCAGGACCTTGAGCGTGTTTGCGAGCAAGGCCGGATGGCAGTATTGTTGAGTCCAGGCGTGAAAGTAACATATTGAAACTAGTGGTGAGACGATGCCACTATTTCTCGGTACTGATTTTTGAACACCGATACTCCGTACTCACTTCATAAAAAAAACTGTAATGGGTTAGCTTTCTCACTGAACAGTGTTTTTATTGGTAGTTTTTTGCGTATAAACACGTGTAACCAAATTTTTATTGAATGCTAATTCCGAAAGTGTTTCTGTTTGACATTCTCCAATTGGCAAATTTTTTTCTTGATAATGACATAGTTTATATATCCCCTATTGTTAGGCAAGATTATTAATAATAATAATAATAATACTAATAATAATAATAATACTTTATTTGCTTCCCTTTTTATGTAACTGCATTTTGTGCTGAAAACTTTCTTTTAAAGGATTTTCTATAATTATTATGGAAATTAGTCGTACAGTATACCTGTAAGCTACGCTCGTGGCCCGGGTTTGACTTGCGTAAGCGCAAACTAAGAGATGGAAGGATAGAACAACTATATTCATGTGCTGTATTATCTCACGTCTTCTTCTGATCCATACGTAAGGTTTGGTTTACTGTCCTTGGGAACGTTTGTATTAAGTGCCTGTGATTGATTTTTATTCAACTGAACCTAATTATAGTATTCAAATGCGCTCAAAAGATTTAGAGGGTTCAAAACAGTACCGATAAGACTTAAAACAAGATATTAGAGAATGCAGGTTTATGTATTTGCAAAAATGGAGAGGAACATAAAATGGTTAAGAAGTAAGAGACTATGTTGTGTATTCAAGAGATGGAGCATTTGCAATTGGCTTTAAGTGTTTATGAAGAATAGCACGAAAGAGAGGTTATAAGATGTTTGGAACGACTATGAAGGCTATAAAAGCTGCATGCACACCCCATAATTAAGGGTGGATACATACTTACTAAACCTGATATACAAAATAAAATGCTACCTGGCATGCACATGCAATCATATCTCGCAGGCTGTATTGACAGTGATCCCAGTGGGAATCTCTTGTTACCTGTATTATATTACATACTGGGCAATTCGCCCGCTGGGATTCCATCAGAAGATGAATGAGACTACAGTCACATGCAATTGACCATAAAGCTCAAGTCAATATATTGACATAAGACCTCAAAATGCTTGAAATGTCGGAAAGCTTAAATTAACGACAACAAAACTAGGGAGAAATACGTATACCAATAAGTTACTATAATCGTATATTGTGACGGTATTGGCGCCCTCCTCTTTAATGGATTTCTGCTCGCAGAGTGAAGAAAACTTAAACTGTTGTTTACATAAAATTAAGGGGAGAATAAATGGCGAAAATTAGCAGAAAGTGATTTTTTTTAATCTTATGAATTGAAATTCCATTTTAATTTGATATATAATAGCACTCAAAGGTCTCTTGACAAACACCGTTTTCTAAATAGTTTTATTCTGAGTATTGTTTTGACTTCTATACAATATATAATATAAACAGCATAAAAGGCAGCTTATACAGGTTATTAAAAAACAGACAGACTAAGTATTTATTTCTAATGAACGACAATAGATGGCGACACATGCGATATATCACTGAATAGAGGAAACTTCAATATTTTATGTTATGTGTTCAAAATTTGTTCTACGAAATTATTGTATCTCTTGTAAATTTTTTATGACGAGGTGGCTCTTTGTTGAACGAAATGCACGCTGAAATGAAACAATGAATTCACTCTTTGCATACTGCAGCACACAAAATGTCTTTTCCTATGGCGTTGTCATTTTCTTGTAAATAAACCCAGCGCCGCTGTAGGCACTGAATGAAACTAATAGGTGCGGGCTTAACACTCTGAACTTTCCTCTATTCAATGATTTGTCGTATCTGTCGCTATCTGTTGTCGTTCATTAGAAATAAATATTTAAAGTCTGGTCCTTCTTTTTGAATAACCCTGTACTTTGCTCAGAGTATATTGAGACAGCAGTTCCATAACCCTAAGCTTTTATTGTGGCTGCGCATTTTGAAGGAATGAACTGAATAAGGCGAAGTACTACATCTTCAGGAATGTTTTTTCCATTCACAACAGTGTACAAGAACGCTAGTTTGTTCGTGAATATCTTTGTTCTAACTCGTTTATCAAGCAGCTTCCATATGCGTTCTATTGGTTTTAGGTCTGAACCTTGACTTGATCATTGCAAACTACTTACTTTGTGTGCTGAAGGTACTCTTGCACACATTTAGAACAATGCTTAGGTTCGTTTTCTTACTGGAAAAGCCAGTGTGGTGGCATGTGTCTTCTAGCATAAGGTAACATTCTTGTCCAAAAGTGCCTATAACTCGGATCATACTTATACCTTCTACTGGTACTAAATAACCTACACTCTTAGCACAGAGTTTCTTTCTCCATGTTTTACAGTAGGTACCTATTATATTCACCTTTAGGGCGACGAACATATCGAATTCTATCCGAATTTTTTTGATCGTTCCATAATACCTTATACCAGTCGTGGAATGTCCAGTTAAGATGTACTTTTGCAAGCACAATTCCCTTGTTTCTGTTTGATGAATTAATTAAGTTTTTTTTCAAGCACTCATATCCTTGTCTTTCAGTCGACGTTTTACATTAGAAACATGGACACCCATTCCATATTTTTGGTAAAGATCAGCTGTAATAGGTCGAGCTTACATCCATCTGCGAACGATTGTCTTCTAATGATCCTATTTATTTTTAAGATTTGTTTTTCCAGTTCGACCTTGTCGAGGTGTGCTGTATTATTATTATTATTATTATTATTATTATTATTATTGTATCATAGATACCAATTGTCTAGATATTTCAAAAGCACGAGCATCTGTGCTTGAGTCTTACTCTCTTTCAGAGATCGTATTACTGCTTCCCCTAGATCTATGTATTATTCCTTGCGTCTACGCTGTGGCATAATTGTCTTCCATGCGTTTTACTGTAAGTCTGTAAAATAAGAAGCATGTCAATTGATAAAGGAGGATAACACTTATATCAAAGACTCCTGAACTATCATTTATACAAGGGTCGTCCAATAAGTAAGCTTTCCTGTTTTATAGAAAAACATTGCACACAATTGATCATATTGAATTAATTTTATTTATATTCTACAATCTAATGTTACTTTTTCTACATAGTCAACATGCTTTTCTAAGCATTTTTGGGAACGAAACACAAGTTTTTCCAAGCCAGCGTTGTATCAGGTCGGCCCTGTGCTCGCAACCAGCTGTTCACTGATTTGACTTCATCATCGTTATTAAAAGTGCATACCTTTGAGTTGGAGGAACATGTGAAAATCACTTGGGGCAAGCTCCAGTGGATACGAAGGATACGGGAAAACTTCCAATTTGAATCTTGACCAGGCGGAGCTCAGAAGATTCAACTGGGAAGTTTTCTCGCATCCTCCATCTTGACCAGATCTTTTCCCAAGTGATTTTCACATGTTCCCCCTACTCAAAGTCACCATGGAGGCAAGCACTTTAACACCGTGATGAAGATCAATCAACCGATGATGAAGCCAAATCAGTGAACAGCTGATTAAGAGCACAGCACCCGACCTGATACAGCACTGGCTTGGAAAAACTTGTACCATGTCCCCTAAAATGCTTGGGAAAACATGTTGACTATGTAGAAAAGTAACAGAAGGATTGTACAATATAAATAAAATTAATTCAACATGATGAATTGTGTGTAATGGTTTTTTATAAAATAAGGAAGCTTACTTATTGGAAGACCCTCGTACATAATTGCCCAATTTTGTATTTACTTACCTAGAAAAGTTGCTTCTGCTGCACTTTGGCAAACACTAGATCTCCCTGCACCTGTTTTTCTAGACGTCCTGTGTCTTTGTGCATGCTGCCCTCTCTTGGGACTAAACAAACTTTGTCATAAGACTTGCGAGCGCTACTGTATGTTGTATTTTTGGTGCAATGCTTTTATTTTAAGTATATTTGTTCTTTCTCTACTCCGTATAAGAAGTAGGGGAAGTATTACATTCCATCCAAAAATTCGATTCCGAGATTTTACCAGAAATACATGCTTTGAGGCCCCCTGAATCTAAAAAGGAAACGGTTCGTGGGTGTCTGTGTGTGAACAGCATAACTCAAAAACTAAAAGTCGGATAAATACCAAACTTAGTATTTTGGTTGTCATTCAAAGATGTGACACGAAGATTCTCAAGAAAATTCTTCTAGTCTAGACCACCCTCTTAAGATTTGATTAAAATATCATATATTTAACACATTTTCATAACAAACAAAATGACTATCTTGAATTCTCTGGGAATGTCCCCAAAAGTGCTCTTCTTTCAGAATAGCTTTTACACAACTGGTGAACCGTAAGAGATGGACAAAAGTTTTCTACACAAAAAGGTGGAGCTCGTTAAAGCACACAACTTATGTCCTATACATTTTTTGTGGAGTGAACCACTTCCGAGATATTCCTTGCTACTTATATGAATTTTCCATTACTTAAGCATTTTCTCAAATGGGAATTCGTTATTCGTTTTTTTATGTCCTGGACATGCAAAGAGAACGGAATGCTCCACGTAGCAACCAGCTCTTAAAAGATTTGTCTATCGCTTAAAGCCTACCATATTCCCCTTGCACCTACAGGAAAATTAGCAGTAAGATAGTTTCTGCAAATGTTTATCTCGATTAACATGAAGTAAATTGAGAATTAGCGTTTGTAAAAGTAGTTTGTACAAGAGTAAAGAAAGTCATGCGAGTGTAACACATCAGATTTTTTAAATGGTACTGCATCTGCCATTTGGTAATCTGAATTTTGCACCGCTTTACAGAAAGAAATCGTAACTGGCATACTATTCAGAGTACAGGAGTAAATTTCAGTTCATATTTTAGGGAAAGCTTTGCTCTACAAATTTATACTAGTCGATCACGACATGTCTGCGTAGGTGGAAAGAGGAACTAAACGTTACGAAACAAGTGGGTGGCACATCGGAAGGATATTTAGGAGAACAAAACATCCGCATTTACCAATGAGGCTGAGGCCTGCTGCTTTCGTTGTGTAACTGTGTAAGCCGACCACGATATTATTGCACTTGTCCCTGTGAAAACTGCATTGAATACACGCGAAAGACAGCCAAGCAAAGTGCAATACTATTGTGGTCGAGTTATATATTTCCCTATTGCCTAGCCCCTCACTTTCCTCTGATACCTAGCCTTGATTATTAACAAGAAACAGTGAAGCCCTATTCCAAGCGCATTCATATCGTGTCCGACTAGCTTCAATGTATTTTTTGTTTGTAAATCTGATTGAATAGTCTGGTTATGATTACTTTGAACAGTTTCTTTCTATGAATAACATTTTGATATAATTTACCTGTTTTGTCAGCAACAATAGAAGACATTTAAAGGAAAATTTTACGCAAGACACGACCTCAATGTTATTATTGATTTACTTTTGATTAATAAGTTGGTTATGTTTTAAAAAACAATTGCTGATAATTGATAATCCAAAATTAATGTTATCGAAAAAATTCTATCTTTATTAATAAACTGCATTATTATATAGAAGGGGTTTTATTAACTTAGAAGGTATGCATCTACATACTATAAAAAATCGAGCATGTCCGCCATCTCATTACCTCTAATACCAGCTTGTCCGGGAACCCAACCAGTATGCTCGCAAAGAGGGGCTCGAGGCTTATTGTATAGGAGCCGTTTTATTGAGTGCATCTCAGAGTGTAAAGTATAGGATAAATCAGCTAACCTGTAGGGCTCATTATGAGTATTGGAATAAACAAACCCAACGCAAGCCCATGAATTCATTTCGGGTCCAGGCGGTAAGCCGAGCGAGATATTATTGAATCAAACTATATCTAAGGTCAGAGAGGTTGGTGGCTACTTTATGGGCCATAACACACTGAACAGATACCAATTTTAATGGGTCTTACAAATTCCTTTATGCAGGAGGTATGAAAGGCGATATGAAGCTTACCGTATGCAAATGTGAAGGTTTCGCCATGAGTAGCTCGGTTTCTTTTTCTTGGAAGCTGATAGTATAACAAGGGCAAACATCAAAGACGTGGTTCGTTATATTCGGGCCATTGTTTTTGATTAAATGGCATAGATTATGAAGCACAAAGGGTTCTATGAGCCTACGTAAGGCCACTCAGTTTTCCATCACTATCATAGGGACGAATAGTGCGTGACATACCTAGCTGGTGATGGCGCAAGTTTTAAATTATTGCACTGCCACAGTACTACAGTGCCTTCGTTTTATGCCAAGGCCAAAACCGCTTTATATGAGTATCGGTCGAGACGGCAGTGACCTCAATATTATGTCGCGGCGCAGAAGGTTTGAAGGATACGTTTATCAGCTGTGAGCCATTTCAGTCGCTGCTTTGTCTTCGTGATATAAGGTGTTTCGACAATATGTTTGCTGTGTGTGATTTCCTTAGGAATGTTATTCTCTTATTAGTCCATGGAAATGCCTGCTAACAAATTCACGCTTGAACAGTGTATTTTTATGTACGATACATACATGAAAACTGAATCATGTAGACAGGTGTGTAGACAATTTCAGCAGCAACCTCCTGGTTATCCAGTTCCGGGTAGAGACACTGCGAGATGTTTAGTTAATAAATTTAGAACAACGGGGACGCTAAAAATAGTTTATAGGAACAATCCTCTCACCATTGACGTACTTAAGGACAATATAAAAATAGAGAATAGAAAATACAATACTATAAATTTTGAAATTTATAGAAAACCTACTCATGTGGACAATTACATAAAAAATAATTTTTATAACCCTACTTCACATGAACATGCAGTACTTAGAAGTCTTCAGATTTATTAGTATTCCTTTGGAGAAAGAAGATTATTTCACTGAACTAAAATACATTGAGAATGTTGCTATAGTAAATAGGTTTAAACCACAGTTATAAGTTAATTACAAAAAGAAACATATTTTACATACAACCAGCACTTTGCAGAAGTCCAATAAAAAGGACTTAATATACCAGAAATGTACATACCATCCGGTGATGTTTAGACATTTTGAAAAATTATTCAGGAAATTTAATATTCATCTTGCATACCAGAATGTGCATAATTTGAGAAATATGTTGAATACACATTTGACTAATACAACAGATAATACAAAAAAATCAGGTATATATCAAATTTCATGTCAAGATTGCCAAGGTCATACATTGGTAGAACAAAAAGAAATTTAAAAATACGTTTGAGTGAACATCAAAGAAATATCAAATTAAAACAAATAGATAAATCAGCAGTTGCCAACCATTTTTGGACTCTTAATCATGAAATAGGACAAGAAATAAAACTTTTAAAACATACACAGATTTCTTCACAACTGGAAATTATGGAAAAGATTCGTCTTAACATCAAGAATATAACATATTTTGAATTTTGAAATCTTACCAACAGACTACTTGATGCAGCTTATCCAATCATATTGCAAGAGAGAAGAGAGAAGAAAAATCAGTTCCCAATCTTCACCACAGATGGCAGTAACGTTAAGACAGCTAGATTACACCTTTTTCCAACAGAGGACAGAAAAATCACCAGCTGAGTTACTTCTTGGGGGTCAGGGGAGTGAGCGAGAAAACAATCGCGCTTTTGCTGAAGAAAGACGTCTGCCGAAAACGCTATTCAGAAAACATCATGCGCAAATGTGATGGAAATTAACACGCACTGACTCACCATATTATAATGTGATGATAACATCACAATTAATAATACTTCTGTCAATCATAACATAAAAGCAGAAATTACGAACATTACGCAAGAAGAACTTATGCGTGTGAATGGCAATTTCATCCGATGATGTCAAGAATGTCTTCCTGCAGATAGACGCCACTTTCAACAACACTTATGACAAGGTTAGTGCTCGTACTAGCACTCGGGAGTTACGGAATGGAAAACCCCCGCAGTGGAGTAGACTGTGTGCGGAGCATGCATTCGCGCGATCCGCGGCACTGGATAAAACGACGGCACTGTAGTTTATTTTCGAAGTACCTAAAACCGATATTTTCGGTGAAATCTTGATATAGCATTTCTGTTTGGAATGTGAAGCCAGTCTTCTACGCACCATAGGTAGTTGATAGAGAAAACGAAAAATCAGATGTGATATATTCACAAATTTCTCTAGTTTCTATCGTTGATTAGTGGGTGTCAGGCTTACTTTTCTATTTACTACATTTTAATGCAAATAAATCATTGCAGAAATAACTACCTTACACAATTCGTTATAGAGACAAAGATAACAGCGACAGTCATATGTTTAAGAACTGGACATTATACGCTAGGCTTAAATTCCAATGAAATTGCGAGAATGCTTGACAAGACAAGATATAACCAAGAAATTAAAAATTGGAATCTTTAATAGCGGATATTTCGGAAACGGCTTGTGACACAAAAAAGCTTATTTTAATTAAATTGTGTGATTTAAAGAGATCTGCATTTTTGTATAGTACGTTTTCGTCTATCACTTAACGTTTACCATTTCTACAGGATTAAACAAAATTCCTTCCGAATGAAGTGGACCTGAAAGGCTATTCTCGGAAACTCAAGATATAGGTTGTATTTTAATGTAAATATCTATAATATACGGTATTTAAATCCAAATCGTTAGTGCCATTTTTAAGAAATTAGAAATTTCAAAAAATATTCCATGCGTAGGGTAGTTTTAGTTAGGATAGTTTTCTTGAAAATCTTCGTGTCGCATCTTTGGACGGTACTAAACTTAAATACCAAGTTTGGTATTTATCCGATTTTTCGTATTTAGTTATTTTGTTCACACACGCATGCACACATACACGGAGACATACGGACGTTTCTCTAAAAGATTTTTTTTTGGATTTAGGGGTCTCAAAACATGTATTTCCTGTGAAATCTCTGTATCAAAATTTTGGGTGGAATGCAATACCTTCTCTGCCTACTAGGTACGTGGTATAAAAAGTAAAAATGTATAGCCGGTGAACCTTTTACCCTATATTTTTGATTTACGAACTTTTTTCCCGTCAAAAACCACTGGCTAATTAGAGTATCAATCCAGTGGAATCCATTACTGGGGCACGCACATGTTAAGCACCCACCATTGTTTGAAATTATTATGCCTTTTTATTTAGACGCCGGGGATACAGAGTACATTAACAAAGTTAATAAAGATCAACAACGCACGTAATTGTGTACCTATTGCCAACAATGGCGAACTGTAACGATCCATGCCATTTGACCCGCACGCACTTCGTAAATTTCCTGTTATTTTAGCTCATCAAATTTACTTGGGGTCAATACAGTGCGATCACATTTTGTAGCATAGTAAGGAAATTAGGCAACAATTTTCGGTTTTGGATCTGAGGTGATATAAATCATTTCTAAAGGGATGTACAGTCCTAGTACTCATTAATCTGATATATATTTTATAATTGAGGTCAGAATAATTGTATTTAAATATATGTTTTAATATCTGATGTGATACATTCACATAACCTCTCTGCCCTCTATCGTTGATTAGTGGGTATACAAATTATTCGCACTCTAGCTTATGTTTCTATCTATTACCTTTTAATCAAATAAATCTTGGTAGAAATAGCCACATTACACATTTCGTTATAGATGCAAAGGGAACAGCGACAGTCAAATGTTTAAGAACTCAACGCTATATGCTGGCCTTAACATTTCATACTGTTTCCATGCAATCGCGAGAAACAGCAGAATCTTGAAAGGACTAAGAGAATGACCAAGAAATGAATAATTCGAACCTTATAACGGTTAACTCAGAAACGCTTATGCCACAATAAACTTATTTTAAATAAGTTGTATGCTTTAAAGAGTACATTTTTAGTGCATTTTCGTCTATCGCTTAACGTTTACCAGTTATACAAGATCATACCAAATTTCTTTCGAATAAAGAGGATTTCATAAGCTATTCCCCGAAAATTCAAGATATGCAATTTATTTGTCATTTAATATCTTTAATGTGCGGTATTTTAATAAAAATCGTTAGAGCTATTTTTTAGAAAACAAAAAAAAAATCAATAAGTCTGCCTGTGAAGGGTAGTTTGGGATGTTGAAGTTTTATTGAAAATCCCCGTATCCCCTCTTTGAAAGATGAAGCTAAATACAAAGTTTGATATTTATCCAACTTTTCATTTTTTAGTTGTGGGTTCACAGACACGGACACTCACACGGACATGTTTACAAAAGTGCTTTATTTGGATTCAGGGCGCCATAAAACATGTATCTCGATATCGAATTTTTGGATGGAATGCATTACTTCACCTACTTACTAGTACGTAGTGGAGAAAGTAAAAATGATGTTGTATCTGGGATAGCAGTTGTATCTTTACCAGTTCATAGAAAAAAAGGTAAACTCCTATACACTTGGGAATAGAGAGCCCATTTTTAGCCCATTTTTAGGGTAAGTTTTGCTCTACATGCTGATACTATTGGTAACTTATGTGCGCTCAAAGTATGTGGTTTGTTTGTTTCTTTGCAAATATTGTGGCGTGTATGTGTGCGCATTGTCACATCGTGCGTCAGTCGCCACTTAGTGTCTTCAGGGTGAGTGTTGAGTAGGTAAGAGTGCATGGAACGTGTGAGTGTGGAGCATCTCCCTCCAATGTCTTTCCTTTAATCTTTTGTGAACTATGTAGTGACACCGATTTTAATATTCAGTAAACCACAGGTAATGTGACTAATGTGAAGCACCGTGTATTTTTGTGATAATTCTCCCACGGCTGCTCTGAAATATGTAATTAAGATCCCGGTCCTCTTGTTTACCTCTGAAGCTACGTCTCCCAATGTTTATGCTGGGGTATCTAAATTTAATATTAGCTGCAAATCTTTTGCTCTTACCCCGGTGTATAGCAATATATGCGAGTTCGTTTTCTCTCCAGTTTTGCTTAGGTATAAACGACCCGTTTTTTTCAGAAACTATTGAAAATATCTGAATTAAATTTAGGATGGTTAAAGTTACCCCTAAGAGATGTTATAAATCTACTTTGATGTTAGTAACATAATTGGTGATTTAAAAAACTATAATACGCGATACATTTTAATAAAAATTTGTATAATTGGGAAAATAGCCCTATCTTTCTTAATAAACAAACTTTGAACTTTGAAGGGATACATGTCTATCCTATAAACATTTCAGCTATCAAATTTATTTAACATTGGCGGAATAGGACTTATAATTTCCTTTTAAGCAATAAAAAAATGCAGGTAATTACTAAAATCTAATGCGTATTTATTGTGTGATATATTATTCAAAAACTAAGCGGGATGCTCAGTTGGTAGCGCCTGTGGCCTGCATTCAGGTCGTGGGTTCATTCCCGCGACTGACCTTCCTGACCCATGTGTTTTTTCTGGAGTTTCCCTGGATTGCTAAGCCAATACTGGAAAGGATAATTATATCTCTAATTATATCTCCCAAATTTCCTGTCTCACAATTTTACCTCCATTCTCGTTTCACCTCACCTTTGGTTTGCTTGATGTCTTTCAGGGTTGCAAGTGTTGGCGGGAGGTCTCGGCGTCTGTATGGCAGGGGCAAGTGATGCTCAGAGTAAACCTTCGTTCCCCGGAATGGGGGAGGCCTCCAAGTACCGGGCCCGGGGAGGAGCCGAGCCCACGGGGGGAGAGGGGAGCCGGCTGCACCAGCTGCTATCCGGGGAGTTTAAATCTCTAAACGGTAGGGACTCTGCCCTCGTGCCTGTTGTGCCTCCTGGTCCGGCCGTCCTCTGTCACCTCATCCCTCCATTCCGGGGGTTCCTCGCCAGAGGCTTAGGTGCAACAGATCCAGATGCTAAGTCCCCCTCCTCTCCTATACTGTTCTGTTATCCAAAAGAGGTTTCCACCGATTCATATGCAACCCGAAGGTTAAGCTTATTTTAGTTCTTGTTCGTGCTTCGTCTCTGTTACGGTTAAAAAGTTACTCGTCGCCTGGCATGGGCTTCATGCCCTTTCGTATTTTGTTCTTTATTAAACCTTCATTGTTAATGCAACTTAATCAGGAACTGCAAAAAGAAAAGCGAAACGTGAACTATAAATATAACTTCAAATGATATGTAGTGTTTTATGGAGAAGGTCAAAACAAGTATTTTATAGACCCACAACAAAAAAGAGCAGCTTTCAGTGTGACGTGTACTACAACGGAGGTGCAGAATCATAACCATGTGTTTGTTCGCAAACACACTTTCAATTGTTCTCATGGAAATATTGGCCGTATAAGCTGTTGTAGAGTCCTATTGAAAAAAGGAAAAATCATGCTCCCTGGCTGTTAATTCTCTCAAAAATGGGGTCAAAATTGTTATTCACATATGTACGGGCGTCAATTGTTGACTTGAAAAAAATGTAAAGTGTGTTTGAGGGCAGAATTATTAGTAGAGATTTGTGGCCCACGCGTTCCCCCGACCTAACACCCTGCGATTTCTGTCACTGGGGTAACTTAAAACAAAGTGCACAAGACAAACCCACATACCCCGGAAGAATAAAACAAAGTATCCGCCAGGAAATTGTCAGCATTTTTCAACGTGAACTACGGTGAGTGATGGATAGTTTCGTAAGAGGTGCCAAAATGTATGGACAACGACGGTGGCCAGTTTTAGCTTCTCCTTTCATAAAGTTGGTAAGAAAAGCCATAAAAGTAGTTTTTAAAATGTTGTGTGGTTTCATCCGCGCTTTTCTATGATAGCGGCAGACGGCAACGAGAGAACGCGGATAGCAAACACCCGCTCAGCCGGTTCGTAGTTTTTTGGCTCTTCCTGTACATAGTGAGTAGAGCAGGTATTGCATTCCACCCGAAAATTCGATACCGAGATTTACTGAAATACGTATTTTAAGAACCTCTGAATAAAAAAATGAAGCATTTTTAGAAAAAGGTCCCTGTGTGTATCTGTGGGACTATGAACAGAATAACTTAAAAATGAAATGTCGAATAAATGCCAAACTTGGTAGGTAGTTAAGTTCTGTACCTTCCAAAGATGCGACTCGAAGGTTTTCAAGAAAATTCCTCACTCTTAACTACTGTTTACATGCAACTTATTTCCGATATCTTTTTTATTTTCTAAAATGGCTCAAACGATTTTGATTAAAATAGCATATATTAAAGAAATTTACATAAGAAACAAAATTTATAGCTTGAATTTTCTGAGAATAGCCGGTGAAGTCCTTTTCATTAGGAAGGAATTTTGTATAATCTTATATAACTGGTAAACGTTAAGCGATAGACGAAAACATACTACAAAAATGGAGGAAAATCTCATTAAAACACAATTTACTTCAAATAACTATTTTTGAGGAATCGGCCATTCCTAAGATATCCGTTATTGATTGTTCGAATTGTTCAATACTTTTTCAATGTTTCCTCACCATTACGTGGAAAGAAACTCCTGCATACATACATCATTCAGTTCTTAAACACTCAGCTATCGTTGTTCCCTTTGGATCCTAACGAAATGTGTACTACAGCAGTTTCTACAAAAGTTTATATCGATTAAAATGAAGTAGATAGAAATATAAACTATCATAAGAATAATTTGTATACCCACTATTAAACGAGAAGGTAGAGAAAGTTATAGGAATCTAAGACACATTTCTTCTCCCGCTGCGTTTTTATCTTAGTCCAACGTAAAACTTAAGGACACGTTTCCGAAGCAGCTCCAAATTGTGAATAACGCGTTTCTTTGGATGTCCCGACGCCTAGGGATTAAATGTGCAATTCTGAATGAAAACAAACAGAAGTCCAAAAAAACCGACATTGTGCAACCCTTTGAGTATCAAGAATGCATTTTCCGGAAGACAAATCTTCTTTTGGGCCAAAAGTGACACGAAAATACACAACAGCCACGTGCATGCGTTTGAAACACCCTGATTTCCCGTCGCAGGTAGAGAGGCAAGTTCCTGTGGGATAGGGAACATGCATGTCATCTCACTTTGGAAGATGTCTTGCGTATAAGGTACCACATCCATTTTTCATGAGTAAAAGCTGGAGGCGAGTGAAAATGGAACTCTCTTCAACCAGCGCGGCGCTGCGCTTCTGTCTGCACTAACTAAACCCCAATATGGCGGGAATCTCATTCTTACTCCTCCTTTATTTACAGAGAAGACGTGATGAGCTTTTCTTGTCCTTGCTACCACCTAACTTGTGGAGTAATCGAATGATTGCATTAATATTTGATGTGGTGAGGTACAGTCCCGTGCAAAATAAAACATCCTTGTTGAAGAATTTAACGGCCTAGGTGTAGCTTTTATGCCATTAGTCAATAAGGTAAGCCTAGAAGAAAATTATGACATCCAATAAAGCAATACATTAGTGAAAATTATAAGAGGGCCCGAATATTAGTAAGCAAATAGGCTTGAAAAAATTCTGATGTGATACTTTCACATGACGTTCTCTACTCTCTATCGTTTATTAGTGGTTATACAAACTGTTTTTACTAAATCTTATTTTTCTGTCTACTACATATTAATCCAAATAAGCTTTGCTGACATGGTTACATTTCATTATAGCTACAAAAGTAATAGTCAAATGTTTAAGATCTGGACACCATATGCTGGCCTTAAAATTCCAAATTGTTTCCATGTAAGCGCGAGAAACAATTAAACATTTACAAGACTTAAGAGAATGGCCAAGAAATGAACAATTCGAACCTTTAATACCGGATATCCCAGAAATAACATATGTCACAAAAATATTTGAAATAAATTGTGTATTTTTAAAAGATCTACATTTTCTGTGAAACACGTTTTCGTCTATCGCTTAACGTAAAAGATTATGTAAAATTTCTTCCAAATAAAGTGTACTTCACGGGGTACTCCTAGAAATTTCGTGATATGAATTTTGTTTTTAATTTAAATATCTTTAATATGTGGCACTTTAATCAAAATAGTTAGATGCTTTTTTATAAAACAAACATTTTGAAAAATCTTCCTTATAAATGGTAGTTTGGTGTGGAGAATTTTTTTGAACATCGTTGTGTCGTATCTTGGGAAACTAAATACCAAGTTTGTTATGTTTTCGTTTTTGAGCTATGCTGTTCATAGACACACAGTCATATGCACGGACCTTTTTCTAAAAATGCTTTTCTTTTTTATTTAGGGCATCTCAAAGCATGTATTTCCGGTTAAATCTCAGTATGCAATTCTTGGGTGAAAAGCAATACTTTCCGCACCTACTATGTGCCTGGTAGAGAAAGTAATTATAAGTAGGGTGGGATATTGATGAACAAAATGGTTAAAAATGACTGAAATAAGGTTACAATTATAAAAACAAGCTAAAACAGAGATTTCTTTAATTTATTAAAATTAATGCATAGAAAGTTATGAATTAGTTCACACCTAGGTGTAATTGTTACATAAATATAAAATAATTTTATGAAGATTTAGAAACTAATTAAAACATGTAGTTCTTCCAATTTCTTGTTTGAAGCATCTGAAAAAAATTAAGATATTTCGAAGACATTTCCTACAAAACTGTGACATTAACTCTTTTGAATTCTGAGATTATATAAAATTAATTACGAATAAGGACTTCACAGTCTAAGAAAATGACAAGGGCAATAGCAATCTGATTTTATAACTTATTAACGCGAAAATGGGAAAATTTACCAGTTTGAGACCTAAATTTATAAGTGCAAAGATACCTGCTCTCCTGACAATAGCCAACCCTCTACCTATAAACAACTCTTTCCAGACCAACCATTAAATAGTGGTCTTAGCGGCACATGTTTCATATTGGAGAGGTATTGAAGGAATTGCTTAGGGATGATGAAGTTATTCAGATCTAGGAGGCCCAAAATGTTTTCTAAATGGACCTTATTACGTTCATATGTAAAATTATGTGTTCCTAAAAAGATTCAGACTTATGAAGCAGACAATCCTAACCTTATTTGATTATATTTTAAATGGGATACTTTACATTGGCTTTGTATTAAAATAACAATACACGACTGAAAATTAAGCATAAATATCAAAGCTAGATATCGCGTAATGCAATTGACCCATAAGGGACATTATATACTTTTATGAACATTTACCTGTCGCCAGGCTCCTATATGTTTTATGTATCCATTAGAAAATGTTCCATTTCGGCTAACATTAATCTACCTCTCGCGTCGTAAAGTTAGCGCATCCCTTCGCTATCTTTTCGTTCAATTCAGCCACTTTCGCTTCAACTACATAAATAAATGTTTATGGTATTTTTTCTAAGTTGGTAGATCTATAACAGTATTTAGTTGAGGTATAAGAAGATTATTAATCGTCTTATTTTCTCAGCCTTCATTTATACCAAAATCATTGCACTGCGGTCAAACTTAACCAGAAGATGACAAAACGGTACCTGCAGCTAAACTCCTGGTTCGGTTTAACTATAGTAACTCAAACTACAGTAATACCGGCCTAAGTAGGATATAAAACTGCAGCTGAAAGTTCAGGTTTTCACGTAAACATTTTCGTATCTTTTGTCAATATATTTTCCGGACGTGGAACAAATTACCTTCACACATTTAAGTATGCTAGAAACTCTCAATGCCACATGCGTCATGGCTTATGAATATTCCCCCTTTCTAAAAAGCAGCTTAAGAAACGGTGTAGAGATTTTCCCTTCAACCTTTCTTGCCGAGTGAATACTACAATGGGCTTTCCTCTTCTTTCTTACTCTTATGCTTATCTTGGTCGCAACACACAAACATCAATAGCAGGAAAGCTTTCCCGTGCCATGCTGCGGGATGATAGCATTGGTGCGACGTTCCTACAGCCTTGAATAATTTACGGTGGTTGAGAGTAGTAGTAGTGGTGGTAGTAGCCTTTCAAAGCCACCCCACCCATCCACCCACTCACCCTCCCCACGGCGTTGAGCATTGCAAGAGGTTACCCAGTGAGAGGCTTTGCAAGGGAACATTCTACTTGCGTGTGTGGTCTTCTTACCCTACAACACTTGGTCTTTTCCAATGGATTAAAAGCACATCTTACAAGGCACTACTCCCCCTTATAATGCTATATTAAATTATAGAATAGAGAAAAATCCGATAAAATGTCATTGAAAGTATATGGGGAAGCGAAAGAAAGAGAGGTAATGGGACAAAACAGCAAGGTCTTTAAAACATAGGGAAAGTTCCAGCTTCATAACCAATACTCTCATTATGACCATTACTTTGTGCTGTGATTCTATTCTTTTTTGGGAGGGAAACTATTTATGGACGCTCTTTAAATACTGTGGTCCATAGCGTCCCATTCTATCTTGAGCGTGAAAGAGGCTCAGAGGCCTCATTATCAGGCTTGAGATTCTAGACACGGGACCACCGACTTTACTTCCCTTCCGAAGGAAGCCATGCTAAGGATTTTACGTCCCAAAAATCCATCGCCCTCTGACGGGTTTGAACCCGCAACGTCGGGAACTAGAGGATTCTATGCTGGTAGTCTATACCATTCTATACCACTCGGCATCATTTTCCTCCTTGATCTTTCCAGTGATCGTATTTTACGGCGATACAATGTGTAATGGATTTGGGCTGTGCTAACCCATTACAATTATTCTTTTGTTTATTTATTTTCTTTGCTATTCATTAATTGGTTATATGTATATATAGGTCACTAAACGGAAGCCGTGGCACCTGACCGGAGCACAGCTGAAGCTAATTCTGTATATGCGGGGAAACGGATATACAGAATACAAACACGTCGTGTTTCCGTGAATGCGCGCATTTACTTTAAATTTATAAGGTATAATACATTTTAAATTGTTATAAAATATACAAAAAGTGCCACAAAATGTATACACACTTTGGCAGGAGATATCTATTTAATATATAGGTTAGTTAAATTATATTCGGACCCACTCACCGCCTCTCTCTACTGCGCGAGACAGCCGGCAGTCGCCGGGAAATTACGCCGGCAGAGGCGGACTAAAATACTAACCTTATAATAGATGCTGGAAATGTTAAAATAGCAGTACGATAAGTACTAGAAGAATAATAGGGCCCATATTCTTTGATGAAATAATAAATGCAGAGCGATATCAGAGGTTAATTCTGAGGCCAGTTTTACAATCGCTTGACAGAAGAAGATAAATCGTATGCTTGGTTCCAGCAAGATTTTGCAACAGCACATACGGCTGCCGAATCATTACACGCAATTAGAGAGGTGTTTGATGACAGCATAATTAGTGTTGATTTGTGGCCCACTCGTTCTCCTGACCTAACGAGTTGTGATTTTTATTTATGGGGTTCTTTAAAAAACAACGTGTATCGTTCCAATCCTCGCACACTGCAGGAACTTAGAGAAAACATTGTGCAAGAAATATAAAAAATTCCTGTTGCTGAGCTTTGGAGAGTGAGCGAGAATATTTACACGAGATATACTGTCTGTTTGAGAGCAGAAGGTCAACATTTCCAGCATCTATTATAAGGTAAGGAGTTTAGTCCGCCTCTGCCGGCGTAATTTCCCCGTCGACTGCCGGCTGTCTCGCGGAATAGAGAGAGGCCGCGAGTGGGTTCGAATATAACTTAACTATCCTATATTTCAAAGTTGGGCCGAAAAACAACAGTAATGTATAGTACGATGTTCTGTAAACAGATGTGACTCACATATGTTATGTTAGTACTGCTAGCGACGAGTAAATCAGCAATGAATAAATGAAGCCAATATTATCGTATGCTGTTCTGTAAACAGATGCGTTATGCTAGCGTTGATAAACAAAGTGGAGCAAATATTATCGTTTGAAGAGTGGAAGGAATTTTGAATTGGTATTGGGAAAAACCAGAATGTCGAAGTTCAGCGGCAATGGAGACGTGTGTACAGCACAGAACCGCCAACGCGAGTTACAATTGCAGGCTTTCGAGACAAATTTGAGACTTATGGTACCGTACCGATGTTCACAAGGTCAGATCTGGGAGACCTCGCACAGCAACAACCTCGTACTCGGCTATGGTTTTGAAACATTTTGAGCACTCACCGCAGAAATCTACAAAACAATGTGCATGTGAAACCAACGTTGCTCGATTAGTAGCTCAACGTACTCAGAAGTGTATCGACGCCAATGATGGGCATTTTGAGCAACTGTTGTAACAGTGAAAGTCTAAGATGACTAGTGTTCATCATTTGCTGTTTTTGTAAAATTAAAATTAAATTGAGTTCTATTTATGGACGCTCCTTAACTGCTATGGTCCTTAACGTCCCATTCTATATTGGGCGTGAAAGACCAGAAATTTTGCTCAGAGTTCTCATTATTAGGCTTGAGGTTCTTTTACGTGCCGAAATCTACGACACGGGACCACCGGCTTTACTTCCCTTCCGATGGAAGCCATGCTTAGGATTTTTACGCCCGAAAAAATCCATCGCCCTCCGCCGGGTTTGAACCCGGGACCTCGGGAACTAGAGGCTACACCACGGAGGACGACTCTGTGTTTGTGAATTTAGCTTTGTTATGGTAGCACAATTTTTTGTTTGCTTGAAGTATGTATACATTTTTTGGTACCATCTATATATTGATTATGGATGTAATATAACTTTTGTTCTTCCAGTATTTTCTACCTTTGTTTTATTAAGGTCTTTTTCTTACGTAAACATTCGAAAAATCACAACACGCATTGTCTCTTTTGAGTTACTGTCCACCATTTGCATTACATCACCTTTCATTTCTTTTACATTTAATATATGTATCTTTGAAATTAGTAACTTTTGCATATACTTTTACAATTACAATGCACGTATAGAACTTTAATTTAAGAACAATAGACTATAGTTGTGTATATAAACATATAACGATTAATAAAATTTCCTTATCTCTCTCACAATTACAGTTTAGGCGTGAAGATAAAATACTCAAAAATATCTTTATACACAATTGTACATTCCCCCTAAAGTTCTGATGAATCTCTCTTGTCAATCATTCTGTCTCTCATGTAGTGAGTTTGATTCTCAAAAGAAATGGAATTTTAAACATGTACTCACCAGATCATGATGCAATTATGCAGAATTTAGAAAACATCGAAGAGGTAATTTGACATCCTGAACCGGATGTTCGCCCAGTTTGCGCCTCTTCGATGTCTCCTGACTTTCACTCTAACCTCCTCTCTCTAGTTCTTAGGCTCCGGGAGCCGCCTCTTGCCAAACTCAGAATTCGTCCGCTAGAGCTGCCGTCACTTTATTGTCTCTGCATTGTCCAATCCCCAGTCGTCATGCCGTTGTTGGTCACAAGACATAAAGCATCATCTTTGGTGGTCATTTTCCTTAGCATACGCGAAGTTGAATCCTTCTGGGATAATATCGAGGGGAGGCAGCCAAAATGCTAGACGTAGTTCCTTGGACTACAGGTAAACCGAAGAATAAAACAGGGGAATAGATTAAACCTCGTGTTCCCTCCAGTGTCAACCCTGCCCTAGACTTTAGATCACCGGTTCTACATATACTATTAAAGGTGTGACTCCACTGCCTCAAAAATAAACACACAACACTCAAAGCTAAACATAAATATCTTTAAAAAGCATGTAAAGTGAAACATGTTGACTTTCCATCTACATTCCGTCTGCACTACTTTAACAAATGAGGCACAGTGTAAACACGTTGCGTTTGTTAATATCAATAATCACACGGATTCTGATTATGGCGATTTAGCGTTTGTGGTCACAATGTGTACTTGGTGGAAAAGGCGCAAAAATAAAATGAGAAAGTTATGGTTGCGCCCTTGTCTAAGCAATACAACAATGTAAATAGTATCTTTTGTTAACTCGACGTCAAGGGTAGATTCGGCTCCAAGTATTTTATAAACATGTAGAAGGATGATTTCCATTTTGTTGCGAATATAACTTCACCAGCAATTGTAAAAGAGAAGACTTATTTTAGATCAGTCATAACAGCTGAACTGAGATTATATTTAACCTCCTCCTTTTTTCTATATCCTAAAAAATACAAGCAAGCTCATGTAAAATATTTTGATTTTATTTCCATAGTCTTTTAGGGATATATAGTACAAATGATGGACCTTACATGAATCTCATTTATTAGCTATTATTTCGTCACTCCATTTTTCTCGCTAGAACTGAATCACGATCTGGGGATTGTGGTAGATTGCATGAAGTGTCCAAAGATGTGGTAATGTAGGAAGCACTGGCTTGTAGGATACCGGATCGCTTACTTCGCTTTCTGGAAGGGAACACCTATATTGGGCATGTATGTGAGTCAAACCCTCGATTCTTCTTCTACATGCTACGACGCCAAGACTACGTTTGCCAGGGCTCCAACGCCCCAGCCTAATTAACCTTTAATCCGTGTCACAGCAAGTCCAGAGGTTTACAGGTAAGAGATGTGTGGTTATGTCTAAGGTCGTACGCCCCCTCCACACAAGGTTCCCAAAACTGTGTTCAGGTATCCAAGAATATGATTATTAGCTTTTAATACAAATGTATTTGTTTATTTGGCGCCTCTCCCATCTCGATACCCTACCATTGACCCTCGAACCCCAGTACCTATCTGCTATACCGCTTAAGTCTATTCCTCCCGTTGTAAGCAGACCCCGGGGCTAACAGCTCCCAGGGGTGCTACAACGAACAAGGGCTAGTTCTCTATTTTATGTCTGGTCGAAGTTAATCGGATGTGTACAAATTTGGCCGAATACCACATTTCGCCCTCTACATGTTTTCCACTACCGGTAGAAAATAATTTGTTTAGCCTAAACACGTTGAATCAACATGTTATGCAAAACTTGTTGGTCAGTGAGACACTGTTTACCATCGACATGTTGAGCTCAACGTGTTTATTGTTGCGACAGTGGAGACCCGCCTTTAGATGGCTAAGGAAATATTGTTATAAAGTATTTATTATGACATTGTTAGTTTAAAAGTTGAAGGCATTTGCGGAAATTATACTGGCATATACAAAGTTTAACTATCAAGTTTTCTTTAAATCTATGCAACATTAATGGTTATATGCATTAGGGCTGGTGAATTTAAGCCGAGATTCTGTTCTATAGCATATTTGTCTACAATTACCATTTACACTTTTAGCAGCATGAGTGCAGTGCTTTCAAACCTCATAGAAAGTAGAGCTTTAAAAACAAACTCGTTATTTTTAATTTTCTTTAAGATAATCTTAACATAACCAAGTGCAAAATTCTGTTCATGTTTCGAACCACATAGCAAGCACTTCGTTTTGGTGGGCATTATGTTATATTGTCTTCCTCCGTGGTTATCATGCTAGCCTCCAGATCCCGACGTCGCGGGTTCAAATCCGGCGGTGGGCGATGAATTTTCGGGGTAAAAATCCTTAGTATGACTTCCTTCGAAAGGTAAGTAAAGCCTGTGGCGTCTTTCACGCTCAATATAGAATGGGACGCTATGAGCCATAACAGCTAAAGAGCGTCCATAAATAAAACTGAATTTAATTATTAATTATGTTATATCTGTTAAGAGCCAACATTTATCGAACTGACAGGCTATAAATACCATTCTGCTTATTTCGAAATAGTAGATTGTGATACAAGGGATAAAAATGGGGCTTTATTTTGCGAGTAGAAATGTTTGCGAATCGAAGGCGACAGGCCGAGTTTTGCAATTCTATGGGCAAAATAAAACCATTTTTAACACGTGTGGCGTATACTTCTTTTAGACAGTGCTCGAATTTGAATATATCAATAATATCATATAAATTCCTGAAACCAACAGAGATCACGCTTAGAACGCGTTCTTTAAACAAGAGAAATGACGCTAAAAGGATTCTTTTGCCATCTTGCCTTACACCAGGTAATGAAGCGATTAAGTGCTATATCATATGGCTTTCTGGATATTTTGGTGATGTTTTCTTGTGCTATTCCGTCTGCTGCTTCTGTAATTTTACTTCCATTTCAGTTTCTTCTGAATTATAATTTCCGCCATTTAATAATTATGTAGGTTAGATAAATTACTAATGTTTTAGATCAAAAAAGCTGCCAATATAACTTATAGGTTATCTCTGAAAAAAATTGAAGTATGGCGATTTGTATTGTGAACAGATAATGCGAGAGCCATGAGAAATTAATCATATAAATCCTAATCAAACCAAGTCGAATTATTAAAAATTTAAAAATACAAAGGGTAATTGCCATGTGATTGGACTTGAAGTCAATGTTGGTCACACTAAAGGTTATCGCACTAGTGCGATAATGTAATGCTTTGAGGCAGTATTTTTAACACTTAAATAATTTCAGTCTAATTATATAATAAATAAATTCAATAACAATAAAGCAATATGTGTATGTAACAAGATATAAATAGTGTATATTACAGTCATTGTATATGTTATATTATTGTATACATGTGTAATAATGTTATGTGAATGTATTACGTAATTTAATAATGTAGGAGCTGTGAGAAATAGGTCAAAAATTGCTAACAATGAGGTAACCTTGAAGCAATAATGAGTAGGAAAGTTTAATGATACTACTAGTCATTATTGGAGCAACAATAATGTAAATTTTGAGACAGTTTATAAATAGCCAATCAACAACCAGAAAAAGCTTTAGTTAAATGAAAGTATTCTATTGGAGTAGGATTAGCCAATCAGAAACTAAATGGAGCAAAATTTACAAATGCAGAAGTCAGTTGCTTGCAGACAGTGCTCCTAACCGGGCGCAAGATGCGTCCTCGAGAAATTTAATACGTATTCGTGTGAGACGGAAATAGTTTTGCGTGTTCAAAAGCGCAAGTAATTAATAGAAAAAATATCTCTGTATATCAGTGAAGTGTTATTTAAATCGTGTCAAGCATTAAGAAAAGGAGTGAAGAAATACTTAAAATCTGTGTAAGCCTACATTCTTCAGTCGCACCACTCCCTGCTAAGACATTCATGTCTCTAAAAAATGTAAATACTGACGCAGCCGAGGCAAACATAAATACATAATATTTAAAGAAACAGTCAAAATTACAAAGTTAATATTTGTTTATACATTTGGGGCAAAGGCGTCCGGAAAGTGCATTTGGGGCGAAGGCTACCGGAAAAGTTTTACCATACGTGCGGTTATTACTACTTAAGTTCGGCTCCCCAACAGTCGAAATATAATGCACCTTCTTCAAACTGGCTTTCCATACGTAGCAACAAATCTACTTCTTCAGATTTTAGCTCGTGTGTCCTGTGTTAGAAGTTCTAGTTTTAGGCCATGCTGTCTAATTTTTTATTAAAGTCGTCATACCATTATCACTTTAAGCTCCTTATACATGGTCACTGCTGCAGAATATCTTACACCATGTTTAGATGCGCTATAACGGACAAAATGGAGAGAAATGATTTTGCGCTAGTCTAAAACATAACCATCTTTAGAGAAATGGAAGAAACGCATATTTGGAAAAATAGGGGAGTTTTCAATATGAAATACGTAAATACTGAGGAAGCCAAAGGCTTGGGGAAATCGAAGGGTAGAGCAAATCCCCTAGGATAGGGGAGCCCAAAAAATCATATCCCAATCCTCCTGGCGGATATAGTGAGAAGAGCACTGGTAACTTTCAAAGCCTAGAAATTGAAAAGTATACCAATATGATTTCTAAAAACATGTCCGTGGGCTAAACGATCTAAACTGTTACCAATGTTCGATAACATCGAGGTTATGAAATGCTTGTCACTATAACCAGAAATTCAAGTTTGGTTTAGGTTCTGATTAGTCCTGTAGCTTGCGTCATGATATTCATCCGCGCGAAGATGTTTGGTTCATGTAGTATTAATGCTTCGTGTTTTAATAAAAACTATGGAAAATTGGATAACGGTAAAAAATTTATAACCCACATATTCATAAGTCTTTATCAATAAACAAATACAAAGTAAAGTATCTAACTCTTTGAACAATACCACTATAACTTTTAATAATTAAAGAATCCATGCTTTAAAAAACATCTGATGTAATACATCCACATGCCTATCTCTACCTTCTATCGTTTATTAATGGGTATATAAGCTTTTCATAATAAAGCATATTTTTCCATCTATTATATTTTAATCCTTTGAAATAGCTACATTAAACATATCGTTATAGATACAAAGAGAACAGCGACAGTCAAATGTTTAAGAACTGGACGCCATACACTGGCTTTAAAATTCCTTACTGCTTCCGTGGCATTGCGAGAAACAGCTGAATGTTGAAAAGGCTTTATAGCATGACCAAGAAATGAACCGTTCCAACCATTAATATCAGAAACGGCTCTTGCCACAAGATATATAGAGAGATCTAGGTACATTTTGTGAGTAGTATGTTTTCGTCTATCCCTTAACGTTTATTAGTTATACCAGATTATACAACATTTCTTCCGAATGAAGAGGACTTCAAAGGTTAATCCCAGAAGATTATAAAAATGGCTCCAACGATTTTGAATAAAATACCATATACTAAATATATTTACATGGCAAATGAAATGTATACTTTAAATTTTCTGGGAATAGCCTGTGTAGTCCTCTTTATTCGAAAGGAATTTTGTATAATCTTGTATAATCGATAACGGTTAAGCGATAGACGAAAACGTACCAAAATTATATATCTCTTTATAACGCACAATTTCTTACGAATAATCTTTCTTTGGCATCGGCTATTTCCGAGGTATTCTTATTAATGATTCGTTTTGTTCAAATCTTTGTTCATTCTTTTTAACTCCCATCGATTTTCAGTTGTTTCTGGCGATTGCATGGAAACAGGGTATAATGCACATTGACTATCACTGTTCTCTTTGTATCCTAATGAAATGAGTAATGCAGCTATTTATGCAAAGGTTTATCTGGATTAAAATGAAGTAGACTGAAAAATAAACTTTTCTAAGAACATGGAATTAATTGTTCTTTCACACAAGCCGTTGGACAGGCTTGGAAAGGTAGAATCAGGCGACTGAAAAATTCAATGCCATAGCCGTGGTTCAAATCCCAACTATGGCATTGAATTTTTCAGTCGCTTGATTCTACCTTTCGTAAGAACAATTTGTATACCCACTAATAAACGATAAAGGGTAGAGAATGTCATGTGAACGTAAAATCAGATTTTTAAACGCCCGTGTGTGTGTGTGTGTATTAGTGTGTAAACAGTATAGCTCAAATAAGAAAAATTGGATAAATACCAAACTTGGTGTTTAAGTTATGTAGCTTCCAAAAATGCGACACAATGATATTTCAACAAATGTCCCCCACCCCAAACTAACCTTTACATGGAACATTTTTCGAAATTTCCGATACTCTCGAAAATGGTTTTAACAATTTTGGTTTAAATACCATATACAAAACGTATTTACATGACAAATAAAATTTATACCTAGAGTCCTCTTCATTCCGAATAATTTTTTTTATAACCTTGTACAACTGGTAAACGTTAAGCGATAGACGAAAAGTACTACACAAGAAATGTAAATCTCTTTAAAACACACAATTTATCGCAAACAAGTTTCTTGGTGGCATAAGCCAACCCTAATATACTCGTTATTAACAGTTCGAATTTTTCAATACTTAGCTAAAACTTAAAACCCTGTCGACATTCAGTTGTTTCTCGTGATTGCAGTGAAAGCGTTTCCATTTTAAGGCCAGCATATAGCGTCTTAAACGTTTGACTATAGTTACAAACCTTTGTACTTATAACAAAATCCGTACTGTAGACTTTATCAGAAAAGGCTTATCTCGATTAATTTTAAGTAAATTGAAACATAAGTTTACGCAAGAATAATTAGAGGGTAGAGAAGGTCATGTAAATGTAACACCAGGTTTCTTATGTGTGCATATCATCTGCAACCATTGGTGTCTCCAAAGCACAAAAGTTTAGTTCTGAGAGAAATCGACATTTGTGAAAATCAAATTTGTACTCGAGCTTTAAGCACATAGGTATGATTGTTTATTCATGAACTATCCAACAAAGCAACATTTTTCATAAGAATTCATTTTTGCTCTTCCATTTCTGGAAAGAAATTTTTTTCCCAAATCATACAAAGATCTCGGCGAAAGGATGTCAATGCCAAAATAAAAAACTGAGGAACATAACTCTGAGTGGATATCTAATAGAGATTTCTATAACGCTTTTTCTTTTAACTCTGGTTCCGGCTCCAAGTTCCTCTTTGTATTTTCCGTATGCTTCAGTGCTGACACTGGCCTCTCTCTTCTTTTATTCATTCATCCAGTTTTAAAGGCTTTATTATTGTTGTTAACTGCAGTGGGGAACTTTGAGAGCATGGCGAGGCTGAATGGACGTCAGAGATCACAAAGGAGAAAGTTATGACGTGGCATACGGTTTCTCCCTGCGGAACTTCAATGAATGGGTGTAATGACAAAGTGCTCCACTCTCAAGTATTTAAGCAAGTTAGGATGCGCGCGCAGCTACACACACACATATGCTGCAAGGTAATCAGCAATACTTACGTAGCAGGTACACATATCGCTTTTTGAGCAGCAAAATATATTATTTTGCAGTGTGTAGGTGTACAGTTGAGAGCATGCAAAAATGCCAATATAACAGGTGATTGTTTATATTGTTAAGGAAATACTAAACAGCCCCAGTCACCCTAGCCCCCACCTGGTTCTAGCACTTCACTTAATATTTGTTTTATTCCCACATTTCCTTCCCTCCTGAGCCCGAAACCGATCTATGTTCATATGTTAATGTTTGAGTACCAGATTTTTGATAGAAAAACAATCGATACGAACTCCACCAGGGGCTGGTGTGGACAGCATTCCTACCAGCCACTCAGGTAAAATGTTTCGCACTCCTCCCCTTTCGCCGCTCACCTGGACCTGACATTTGTTCATAGGCTAGTGCAATATGCCAGACTTGAACTGAAACCAGTAATAGATTGGTGTGGGACATAGATAATAAGGAGATTCTGCCAACAGAATAAAGGCAGTGTAGAAAACCAAAAACATCGGCACGTTTCTGTGCACGAGACTATACATTCTGCCAAACATATCTGCAATAACTATCAACTTTAAAATGTCGAATGTGAACAGAAAACGAACTTATCAAACCGAAATCACAAGTACCTCATACAGGGTGAAGCAAGCCACCCTTATGTATTCGTATCTGTGCAAACCGCCTTATGTGAAAACATTGCCTCTTTGTCCCTGTATAAAACATGTATTCTGTAGTATAAGAAATTTATACTTTCCTGTGCCTACTCAGTATTGACGATTTAATGTTTCAAAATTACAAAAAGTTGCAAGTGATTTAGATTAGAGCTGGAAGAACAGGAAGAACAACGATGCAGAAATACTTCATAATAGAGAATCCTATAAATTCCCAGTAGCCGCGTGGACTAACAAAATGCTAACAGTAAGATACACTTCATCAATAGTTCAAAACTGGAGTCATAAGAAGTGTCTTTATGCTGAGAGTCGTGACAGATGTAAACAAAACGCACTCTTGTACCAGTCGACCACGATATAGGTGCGTGCGGTGGGAAGAAGAACAAGTGGGCGGGGCATCTGATGGACAGCCAGGTAAAAGAAAACATCCAGAGTTCTGAATGACATTTACTAAGCAGGCCGAGGCCAGCAGACGTAGTACTGTTTTATTGTGTAACTGTGCTTTTCTCTATCTCCCTGTCCTTCATTCCTCTTTGATCCCAAGCTTCAACCCCAACTGTAAAAAAATACAGTGGTGCCTTCCTCCAAGCGCACTCATATCGTGGCCGACTAGCACTAGTCATTGTCGCTAGGTGTCTGATGTGAAGCCTACTGGATGGTACGGTAATACTTATTTGTACAATACACTACTCGCATGCAATTGTTAGTTTGTCATTGTGTACCAGTACTTTTTATTTGAGGCAGCGTGTACACCCGTGGATAATAAAGGAGTCGTGTCCTGAACGCCAATATTTTCTAAGTCATACACGGCACAGCGCCTTGGTTACACCAAACGTAATACAGTTGCGTAATCGCTGCAGCAAGTTTCTGTACGGCATTATTAAACATGCTACCTTCCATGTGTCTTCTCTGTAACGCTGTGGCAAAGCGTAGGGTACTTTTATGTTTAAACCGGAGGTTCGGTTCTCATATGTGGCAAACACTTTTTTTCTTGTGTTAATAATGTTAAATCAACACATAGCGGCCACTTATTTTCGATATACCGCATTTCATACACGGCATTTGGTAAAGTTCATACTAGAATAGTTATTACGATGCAAAATACGTGGCTTCACAATTACATCATGGTCGCTTATCTGTATCTTGTTGGATATCAAGGGACGGTCTCAGTGTGTTGTGGCAACTTGACGATACACTGAACACTGTGCAATACACAGTAATACCTGAGAATATTTTTATTCACTATGTGAGAGCAAGATATCTTGATAGAATTGTTGAATTCGTACAGAATTCTGGGCACAAATACAACTGGGATATTATAACCTCTCGTCCTTGTTACTGCATGGATTTAATTTCATCTATAATCTAAAAATTAGGGCAGTTATACGTACTCAGGGTTCATGCTTCCAATATTAACTTTGTTTATTTTTATGTGTTTTAGTTTTAGAAGATAGTAGTCTATTTGCATTTATTTCTTTAGTTATTTAAAACGAGAATTAGTAGAATTGTGTTCTTGTGTGCACAGATATGCCTTAAACTTAAAATGGTAAAGTTCTTTTACTGCAATATTATGTTCTACGCATCCAGTCATAAAAATAACAATATAAAATATAACAATAACTAATGCGAGATTCGAGCCGAGGAGCTTATGAGCGAAAGCAATACATTCTTAACCTGTAGATCAACGAAACATTTTTCCGTGCGCTTTTTTCAGTAGCGTTTTTGTCCACGGGTGTACATACTTGTGTGAGTTAAATTTCATTTTGACTGACAAATGAGTGTGTTTAATTAAAAAGTCAAATTTTAATTATGTTCTACTCTACAATTTTCTGCACATTGTTTTTCCGCATTCTGTATATTCTGTTCAGCGCCTTCTCTTCTGAGACAAAAAGCTTAGGTTTAGTATACCTATATACTAAAATTTAGATTTTTGCTGGGAAAAAGCAGTTTTTAAGGTATTTAGGGGTAATATGATAGCCACTTAAGATCGCCGAGTACATCAGAAAACAATTCGAACGTACTGCTTTTGGCGGACTTAGCAAAAAGGTCTGATTACAAACCATCTGCGAAAAGAATGTAATTTCTAAATGCTCATAAATAACGCATTGAAATACTTAATCCCTCAAAATGGCTCCAGTGTTTTTCCTGTACTACGTTCATTCTATCTTTATGGTGTTCCAGTTATTGGACTTCGTTCGCAATATAGGACATCCAAAGTATAGATGTTATTATGTCTTATCTCAAACTAATTACATTTTCAAAGATATGACCATGATATAAGATATGAAACGGGACAAAGAGCTAGGGGGAGCAATTTCATAACAGACGATTGTATTTACTGGGTATTCAACTTAGCAGACATCCCACTAGATAAAGATGCTTTTCCTACTAGTCTTGGGGGCATATTTTATCTCCCCTAGTGGAAAACTTAGCAGGTTTTTAAATAACATTGTTAAAAGTGTATTTTGTTTGTCATAGTAATTGTAGAATTAATTGTACCGACACACAAGCCGTGTGTGGGATAAGGTTGGAAAGGTAGTAACAGACGACTGAAATATTCGATGTCATCGCCAGGATTTGAACCATGGATCTCCTGGTTTCCATCCGGTTGCTCTAACTACTGAGCTACCATGGTAACATGCAGCAATTCCCCAACTGATTCGCATTTTTCCGGTAAACCACAAGGAGATCTCATTGTATTGAGATGACATACCTCAATGTTGACTTACAATGGCGTTGTAATTGCATTTTTCAGTCATCTAATAGTAGTTTTAGTACACAATATTGAAGGTAAACCATGAAGATTAATTTTAAAATAAATAACCCATTCAGGTTAGACTGTATTCTTAGGTGGAGGGTTGAAGCTCTGATTTACATAATCAAAGGCAATTATAATTTAATGTTATATTGTGCATACGTTTTGAATAAACGCCACTGGAACCCTCTGCAGTAACTATCCGTAAGGACCTTAATTTCAAAGTTTAGTGATAATACCTATATACTAAAATTTAGATTTTTGTTGGGAATAAGCAGTTTTTTAAGCTATCTAGGGGTAATATAATATCATGTTAAGGTGAGGTTAGGCTAAACTAGATTACGTCAGAACCCACGGTCCGTCCGGCTTATGTTTGGAGTGTTAGACTCCATTCACAGTGAAGATGTAACGCTGACATGACCTAGCTTAAGGGCAGACGTGAGATAAGGCCATTCAGACTGCAGTCGTAAGCGCAAAGCAAGAGCTTGACACGTGTTTCTAGATTCATAAGTTGTACGCGGAAATATTTAAAATTGAATAACACAACCAATAATAGCCAGTAGGAATATTCACTCTTTGTAAATAAAAAGTACGTGAAAGGTGTTGATTCCAGCAAACAACAGAGCAGCGTCCGGCGTGAGCATTTGAAATGGCAGGGCAAGGCCAAATGGCATAAAATCTTGCTTCACGATCGTGTGCTGTTCGGAAGTTAGCAATACTCGTACTTGGAGAAAGAAATGTAGAATTATTTCTCTATGCACGCAAAGCAAGCATAAAGTTTGGAGTTTGCAGTCTCCTACGTTACGTTACGTAACGCGTTACGTTACTATGTGAATGATTCCTTTAAAAAACATGGATAAAAAACTTTGCGTTTTTATATCTAAGTTTACCTTTCATTTTGAATGGGGATTCATGATGGAATTTATGAGCTGGGAACACTTGTGCCTATACATAGATCATTTCTTTTGCTGTGGTTTATTTGTGTGCGAATCTTCCAAAATAAGGAGGTTTTAATATACTTTTAGACAACATGGCCTAAAAGTAGAATTTCTAACACAGAGGCTATCGCACTAGTGAAATTACAGAAGCAGCATAAAAAATAACACTAGAAGTACTCACTCAAAAAATTCAGAAAACAATATGATAAAGCATTTAATCACTTCATTACCAGGTGTAAGGTAAAACATGGTGAAAATAATTTCACTGTAAATAACTGCTGGCGAATTAACTAAACATAAAAACACCTGACACCTCGCTTTTTGACGTCACTTCTCTTGTTTCAAGATGGCGTTCTAAACGTAATCTGTTAGTTTCAGGAATCAATATAATATTATTGATATTTTACAAATTCGAGCGCTGCCTAAAAAATAGTATATGCCACACGTGTTATTACTATTTTCACCCTTGTATCAGAATCTACTATTAAGTTTTAAAAGTACTTAAATAATCAATAAGAATAAACTCACCCAGAATAACTCATCGCAAGCTGCAGCTAAGTGAGTGAAGAACGGGGATCACGGACCTCCTCGGCGGCTCAAGCCACCAAAGTACCGCTTTCAGGCAACAAGGAAATATGTGTTGTGCCGTATCACCTTCCTCTTCCACTAAACTTGAGCACGAGAGTGGTTAACGTAGTCTTTAACTGAAAATTCTTATAGGACTCCGATTGAATTGCAAAATTTTCCATTATTTTCGAGTTATGCTATATACACTTGCACTTACAGAACTGATTATACCAAAAGCAAACGATACAAAATGCTTAAAAAGGAAACTGATGTAGCACTCCATGACTTTCTCTACACATTAGTTTATATCTATATGACTTCTACAAAATAATTTTTCAAACGCTTATTATTCTATTATTATTCATGTTAATTGAGATAAAACGTTTGCAGAATTAGTTTAATTACACGTTTCGTTGTAGTTACGAGGTGAATACCGGAGACTGAAGCTATAGTAAAATGTTTAAGACCTGGACGCTATATGCTGGCCTTAAAATTCCATACTGTTTCCATGGAATTACGAGAAACAACTGAATGTTGACAGGACTAAAAGAGAATGCCCAAGAAATGAACAATTCGAAATATTAATAATGGATATCTCAGAAATCTTTATGTCACAAAAAAACTAATTTAAAACAAATTGTGTGTTTTAAAGAGATCTACATTTTTTGTGTATACTTTCTCGTCTACCGCTTAACGTTTACCAGTTATACAAGATGACACAAAATTCCTTCCTTCACAGGTTATTCCCAGAAAATTCAAGGTATAAAATTTATTTTGTCATATAAATATGTTTCATATATGGTATTTTAATCAAATTCGTTCAGCCATTGCATTAGAAAATCATAATTTTCAAAAAATGTTCCACGAAAAGGATAATTAGAGGTGGAGGATTTTCTTGAAAATCTTCATGTCGCATCCTTGGAAGGTACCGAACTTAAGTACCAAGTTTGGTACTTACCGACTTTTCATTTTTGAGTTATGCTGTTCACACACACACACGCACACACAGACATGTACACGAACATGTTTCCAAAACTGCTTAATTTGGACTCAGGATCCTCAAAACACATATTTCCGATGAAATTTCGAAATAAAATTTTTGGATGGAATGCAGTACCTTCTATACATATTATGTATTTGGTAGAGAAAGTAAACATTTGCGAGATTACACTTTAGGTGTTGTAAATTCCAGATCCTACGAAAGCAGTGTTTTGGACTTAGAAGAATCTCTCGCCGAGCGAGGTAGCGTCGCGGAAACGTGCATTTCTTTCATTCGGAATTTCCTGGGTTCGATCCCCAGCGACCATCCACTCCGACTCTTGAATTCTTTATGGTTTACACGGGTCGCAGGCGAATGCTGGGGTGGTTTATTCTCTACCACGGTTTACTTTCATTCCGTTTTCTTCTCAATTTTTTGTGTGTTTCTAGGTTTCGTGGTGTATGGCAGTGCCACAGATGGCGCGGATGCATGTTCAAAGGAAGGAGTACAACAGAGAGCTGCCTGGTCGGCGGGTCATTCATCGCCTTCTCTAGACGGTTCCAACAGTGGGACGACTCTTCGAACCGGGAACTGTCAGGGACTTCCGCGCGCCACTTTGGCCTGTAACCTCTTGTGGTTCCTTCACTTCATCCCTGCCTTCTGGGGGTGGTAGCCACAATATATCTATGAAGGTCGCTGTGCCTGAGGAGTTGAATAATACTATATCTAAGAACCCTCTCTCCATAAACGCTCTATTAGGATCACTTCACACTCTTTCTAAAACTATGTTTTAGCTGCACTGTTGGATTTGCAGGGACTGGCTTCGTTATCAAGGAGTTTTGATTTAACAGAACGACCAAGTTAGATCTCCGGATCTTAACGTTTCACCCTAATATCCAAACATTTCAGTCTCTAGGATGGTAACAAGATTTAACTTTAATATAATGACCTCTTATGTGATCTCTGCTCCGACCTGTGCCATTTCCTTAATTTTCCCTTCTCGAGAATCGTTCCACCTCGGCCACACCAATCCCTCCTAAGTAACTGTTCTAAGACTAATTAACTTGACGGAGCTTAGAGGTATTAATTATCAAGTTTAGTTGTATTACTTGAGGAAGCGCTACAAGAAGTCTGCAAGGCCAGCGAACCCCAGGTGGCCATTATATACTTGTCCGTGGCGTTAGGGAATTAATGTCGGAACGCAAACAATGGGAAGGCTAGTGATAAATTACACCATAATTACCAACTGAAGAGGGTATTAAGTCGGGTGCATCTGTTTCGTATTCTAAACGCTGCATGCTAGGCTTTGGAGCTGATTTCCATTTAGCACAGCAAGTGCTGTTACAAAGAGCAGTGAAGGGGATCTAAAGAAACTGTTAAAATACGGTCCATCACATTACACGTAAACATTATGCTTATGTATTAGCTACAAATGTGATATACCTTTCGCAATATATTAAGACAACTGTTCGAAAGTGTCCACTTATTATTCAATTTTACACATACCATAAAACATAAAACTATAGTTACGATGCAAATATTATATTTCCAAGTATTATGTTCTGGTTACCAGCAATTTAAGTTACAAAGAGAGATAAATATATTACGTTTTTATATTTTCTGTACAATATCTGTATACAGAATTCGAGAAAAGTTTTCAATTGATTCCTTAGGTGTGTGTTTAAGTTTTTACTTTTAAGGATTTAAACCTACAATGCATAATGTTGCCATTTGACAAGGAAGCCTTAGTCAAGCCGTAATAATATGTTATTAATAGTTTCTTTTGATTATTTTCATAATGTATACTGCCTATATCAATAAAATAAAAGTATTTATAGAAGTTTATATCATAAACATAGTCACTTTATTAGTACTGTTTTAGTGTTAGGAGGAAAAAGCAAACAAAAAAACAAAAACAAAACAAAGAAAAAAACAAAAACATACAACTGCTGCCAAATGCAGTCCACGGAAATGCCTGCTAACAAATTCACGCTTTAACAGCGTATTTTTATTTACGATACACACGTGTAAACTGAATCATGTAGACAGGTGTGTGAACATTTTCAGCAGCAATTACCTGGATATCCAGCTTCGGGTAGACACTTTGAGATGTTTGGTTAATAAATTTAGAACAACGGGATCGCTAAACACTAAAAAATAAATTTTATAGGATCAATCTCACACTATAGACGAACTTAAGCACGACATAAAAGTAGAAATTATGAACATTACGCAAGCCGAACGTGTGAATGGTAATTTCATCCGATGACGTCAAGAATGTCTTTGCGCAGATGGACAACTTTCACCTACACTTCTAACAAGTATAATACTCATTACATATGTTACTAACACTCATGAGCAAGTAGTGCGGGAGTTACGGAACGGTAAACCCCGCAGTGTAGTAGAATGTGTGCGGAGCACGTATTCGCGTGATCCGCGGCCTTAGTATAAAACGAAGGCAGTGTCGAAAAAAACGTTTAACCCAATCTTGTAATGATTATCTATTATCATTATAACCTAAGAACGGCTATACGGAGTGGCACATTCTAAACAACAAGAATATTAACAAATAGATGGTAAAAGCAGCCCATATAGCTATGAAATTACGAAAAACATCGATAGCTTCAGGAAACAAAAATATTGTTTATAACAAAAAACGAATACTAACTATTCTTCCAATTTATCTTTATAGCAACATATACCTTTCATATCCTATGTACAGAAATCTGAAGCTTTTTACGTGCACTAACTTTAATTTTCAACAACACAACGTTAACGTTACCGTTAACATGTTATTGCTAGCAGTCATCTGCTAATTTATGCAACCTAGGAAGACCATTTTACTAATCGGCAGACAGGGTTGTCCCTATACTTAGCAGTCTGTTCTATAACAGCAATTTATCGCTTATGAATGTAAGCTAATATTTGTGATGCAGATCCCACTGGTGAGAAAATCGTTAATATAAAGGGATGAAAGTTGAAGTTGCTTCAAAAGGGAGTTTTAGAACTAAATGCATAAGAATAAAAGGTAGTGTGACAAACATAAAGTACATAATAGAAACGAGAGTAATAATAAACAAAAAAATGAGGACGTATTTCTTCGGTTAAACTGTAGTTATGTAAAAGGTAAAACAGCGAGGAATGGTGTCATTAAATACTCAACAGGTGCGCATTGCTACTAAAATGAGTTGACGCTAGAAAATAACTGCATTGCCTGATATAAGCTGTGTCAGAAACGTGGTAACTTCAATAAAAAGACACACTATTAAATACGTACACTTAAAATGCACTATATGAAAGTGTAGATATCACATTTCTTAAATGAAACAACAATCCTTGATTTGGGTAATAAAATTGAAACAGCTCCCTGATAACAGATTTTATTATACATTTGAAACGTTGAGTGAATTGTTGGAACGTTTGTCAAGTCAGTGTACAGCTATACACGGAGATAAGCGATGCTTTGTATACTTTATAGCATATGCCATATGTTTCCACTTAATTGGATAACTACAAGTCAATATAAAGTAAACCCTACAAGATACTACATATTACCTTCTTTATTACGTATAGTAAGTACAGAAAGCATTGCATTCCACCCAAAAATTCGATACTGAGAGTTCACCGGAAAGACAAGTTTTGAGGTCCCCTGAATAAAAAAATCACTCAGAAAAAGATCCGCGTATGTGTGTGTGTGTGTAAACAGCATAACTCAAAAACGAAAAGTCGGATAAACACCATACTTGGTATTTAGATTCACTATCTTTCAAAAATGAGACAGGAAGATTTTCAAGAAATTCTCCCAATCCAGACTATCCTTTACTTGAAACACTTTTCGAAAATTTTGATTTTCTCAGATATGGCTGTAATGATTTTGATTAAAGTATCATATGTTTAAAATATTTTCATGACAAATAAAACGTACATCTTCAATTTTTTAGGAATTTCCCCAAAAGTCCTCTTCTTTCTGAATGGGTTTTGCATAACGGTAAACCGTAAGAGATTGATAAACTTTGTCACACAAAAAAAATGTAAATCTCGTTAAAAGACACAATTTATGTCATATACATTTTTTTGTGGAGTGAACCATTTCCGAGATATTTCTTGTTATTTGTCTGAATTTTCCAATACTTATACTTTTTCTCAAATGCGAATTCGTTATTCGTTTTCTTATGTCGTGGTCATGCAAAGAGAATGAAATGCTCCACATAGCAACCGGCTCTTAAAATCGCTTAAATTTACCATATTCCCCTTGTACCTACAAGAAAATTAGTAATACGTTTCTGAAAATGTTTATCTCCATTAACATGAAGTAGATGGACAATAAGCATTGGTAAAAATAGTTTGTATAGGAGTAGAGAAAGTCATGTGTGTGTGTGTAACACAAGATGTTTTATGTTATTCTCATGTGCATTGCAGTAGATGCGCTAGGTTTAGCGTTTTTGTTTACGAATGCGCATTCTCTTTCTTGTTCATCTCGCATGGAGGTAGGCCAAGCCAGTCCCTTGTGGCTCGTATTATTGAGTTAGCCAAAGCGGCGATAGAAGTTGACGGTCCTAAACCGCGCGCTTACTCGAACGGACCGAAAAAATGGAACTGCTCAAGAGACTGGCCACTTTTAGTTTGACGAGTGTACAACCATCTCCAATGCCTCATACAGTCTTTCCTTCTAATTTGCTTGTATATATGTCTAGGAATCATTGTTTTGCCGTGCCGTATAAACCTAAGGTTAATACGTTGAATCATGAAGGATTATAAACATGGTTCCAGCTTTCAGTAGCCTCGCTCTACCGCTTAATAACTTTGACAACACAATGTGCTCATCTGCACATTCGTTTATCTCGTCAAGTGGCTCAGTGGTAGAGCGTATCAAACCACATTCGATAAGTTAAAAGAACTGTTATTGTATAGAAACTATAATTAATATAACACATTTACAATTTACTCTGGAGTAAAAGGGTATTGTATAATTAAATGCTTTATGTTACATCTTCTGTTAACCTCCCTTGTCTATGTCGTTCTCGCAGCCGTGCCTCATAGCATCACAAATTGGCTCATAATATATTCTAATGGTTGAAACTCAAATAGATATGTCTTATTGAAATACTAGCGACAGTTACATGAATATTTCCTGCAGAGGAGATTCTGTCTGCCATACAGTGGAGGCGAAATGGTTGCCGTTATAGTTGGCGCACTCTGTTATACCTAAATCTTTTTAACCTTAGTGAAAACACTGATTCAAATAGTCTGAGGGTGGGTTTCAGGAACACATTTATGCACTCGATAAATATTATGGGTCCTATAATCCCTGATCTATTAAGTTATCGATTCCACAAAGACGTTTTCAAATAGAAAATAGGAACTATGAAATAAAAATTCGCAAATGCACATAATTTTGTGGACTGATTATCGTTAAGTGCTGGTGGTAAGTGAATGTAATAATAGGCGCGTTCCATTATATGGTCATATTGAGACCAACTTTAGATTTAGGTGTATTAGTATGAATTAATCCACCCCGTTGTGCACCTCTGTAGGTTTGTACAGCACTACTGTTGTCATTATAGGTAATGAATAAAGCACTCCACCACTTACGTGGACTTCGGCTCAATTTCTGAATGTCATTGAACAATTTAAGATTGTTGGCTAAGCTGTTAAATTGGCCAAGAAGAATATCTGATTACCGCGGTTGGAATGCTTTAACATGTTTTATAGACAACGGTGTATATACACACTACTTGTATGAAAACTGCAATACCGTGAAATAATTCCCCGAATGAACCTAAACGTGTTGGATGTGTGGAACTGTGTGGGAGCAATAAGTGATTACGACTGCAGAGAGGTGGGTTACACGTAGGCCCAGCAGGGACCTGACAAGGTCGGTGTTACGCCAAGTATAGTCGGTAAATAGCTGTGAAACAAGATGGAAACATGAAAGTAACTGCCAGTATGCCTCGTCAACGTCAAAAGGTGCAATATAAGCATGTGAGTTCGAACGGGCAGAAATATAGATCTCCGGGAAGCGGTTTGTCGTATCTTGACATTTCGGTTCGTACAGGGCATTCTGCTACGACAGTGATGCGTGTGTGGAAGCAGTGGATAGAACAGGGTCGTCGGCAGCGCAGATATGGCACTGGAGTATACATGTGACCACAGCATAGGATGATCGCCATCTTGTCCGCATGGCCAAAGTGGACCATACCACTTCATTTAGAGTGTTGGCTCAACGATGGAGGACTGCAATAGGTGTGACCCTGTCTGCATTGATGGTTCCTCGCCGTCTGCTGTGGATGAGACTAGTTCCATACAAGCCATTGCGTCGGCTTCCATTGTCCAGAAACCACAAGAGCCTCCAACTGCAATGGCCAAGTGAACGCTGTCACTGGCGTGCTGAGTGGCAAAAGGAAGTCTTTTCAGACGAGTCCCGTTCAACCTGTCCTACAGTGATGGCCGCAAACGTGTTCGACGGTACCGTGGCAATCTGGAGGCCTGTATTGTTGAGCGGCATAGCCCGCAAAAACCAGGTGTGGTGATTTGAGGCGCATTTGGTTAAAACAAACGATCTCGCCTCCTACGAATGAGTGCATTCTGAACAGCTACCGATACTTGAGGGAGGTTTTAGAACCTGAGGTACTCCCCCTACTTCAGGCAGCTCCACATGCCATATTTCAGCAGAACAATGCCCGGCCACATATTGCGAGGAATGTACACGCCTTCTTCGAAGAACGACGGATACCATTGCTTCCCTGGCCTACACGTTCGCCTACATTTCGCTCATCGAACATGTTAGGAATATGGTTGGTCGGCACCTGGTGCGTCACGGTCCTCCAGTAACCAGTGCCAATGATTGTGAACTCGCATTCACACTGCATGGAGGGAGATTCCCAAGGAACATATTCTGAACCTTTTTGATTCCATGTCATGGCGATAGTGGCTCTAATTGAAGCGCATGGAGGCTACACAAAATACTGAAATTTCAGGCTCAAATGTCATGCACAAATTTGTAAACCTTATCATTTGTTTATTGTAATGAACCTAATTTGTGGCATAACATTAATTACAATTATGCGTTTCTTTCTTGGTGTTGCAATTTTCAAAAGCAGTAGTGTATGTATGTGTGTGTGTGTGGGTGTGTATGTGTGTGTATGTGTGTGGGTGGGTGTGTATGTGTGAGTAATTTGTGCAAACCTTTAACTTTAAAAAATGTTTTGCATTCACATAATTTTCTCTTTCCTCTTTTCTACAAACTATTCCTACAAAACGTTATACTTCAATATACTTCTTGTTAATGAAGATAAATGTTTGCAGAAATGGTTTCATTGCATATTTAGTTATAGGCAAAAGGAGGATACAAGAGGCTGAAATGATAGTCAAGGTGTTTAAAAAATAGGTCGTTATTTGCTGGCTTTGAGGTACCGCTCTTGCATGACCACGAGAAACAAACGAATGACGAATTAGTACTTTAAAAGGTATAAAGTAGTTGAAATTTAAAACCAATAACAATAAATATTTCGGATATGGTTAATATAATAAAAAACAGTTATATAAATTTGTGTGCTTTAACAAGATCCACACTTTCTAGTAAGTTCTTTTTATATATCTTACAGTTTATCTGTCGCAAAATTGTCAAAAGTAAAGAATGAAGAGGACTTAGCGGGCTATTAGCAAAAAATTTAAGATATACTTTCGTTACTCATCATGTAAAGGGCAGTCTGGGGTGGAGAAGGGAGTTTCTTGATAATTCGCTTGCCGCATCCTAGGAAAACATCAAGTTTTACATTTAATCGACATTTTGTATTTGAATTGCGCTGTCCATAGGCGCGCACACACACACACACACACACAACGATAAATAGTTCTTTGAACATCTTTTTCTGTTCTCAGAGGGTCTCAAAGATTGTATTTCTGTGTGAAATACAATACTTCCTCTATTTACTATAGGTTAAGTAGTGGAGAAGGTAGTAAAGAAATAAAATCTGCCTAAAAATGTTGATGAAAATCAAATTTACAATATCCACTCAGGTTATGTTTAACGATGTTCGAAGTTTCACTTTCAGCAACACGTTTATGCAGTACTCCAGATAAATTCAACAAATCTCTTTCTCTCTTTGGGAGAAATGTTAAATCCTGAAATTATTCTTGGTCGTTTTACCCAACTACAGATGTAGAGCTGATGTAGAGAAAATCTTGGATGATAACATACCATTGGTTCGCTTGTTTTAGTGGCACGGTAATGTTTCATGACAGCTACAGTACTCAATGCTGGCTCAATGTTTTTTACAGTTAACTCTGTTTAAATTTGAAAATATCGGTCAGATCTACCGGGTGAGGTATTTAAAAAAGGCCACCTGAATAACACAGCCATTTGTAGTGATATAAGAAAATACTTCAGACAATAGCTATTTGGGATGAAAGGGGACATGTTGTGGTATAGATAATTTTATGATGAGTGCAGTTGCAGGGGAGGTATAGACACCAACTTCATAATTTTAAATGGATTCATATTATGCATTATTTACCATTTAATAGTGCATTTGAAGGCGCATATAACAACTGTGTTTTGATAGTCATTGACGATAGCTGAAGGTCAAAGATTACGAAAAACTAGCTTACTTTAATGAACCGGTGAACTACTGAGTTGCCCCATTGTACAGTTTGAAGCGTACCAATTGGATGTAACCAAACATTCAATGCACATTGTACCTTTATGGACTTTTATCTGTGGGGAAAATTAAAACAGTAAGTGTACCAAGAAATACCGAGACCCACGAAGACATGAAAGACCATATGAACACATTATGCAATTCTGAACATGTGATCTAAGTGACGGCAATGGTTGCTATTGTTTTTAACAATAATTGTTTATAATTAACCTTCCACTTACTTCAATGGCTATCAAAACTCAGTTGTGTGCGTCTTCAAACGCAGTATTAATTGATAAATAACAAATCATATCAATCCATTTAAAATTATGAAGTTAGTATCGGTTTCTCATCTTTACCTGCACTCGTAACAAAACTAACTGTACAACCATATATTCCCCTTCACCCCAAAAAACTTTTGTCTAAAGTATTTTCTTCTATCACTAGAAATGGCCATGCTATTCAGATGGCCTGTTTTAAATGCCTCACCTGGTTATATATGTTAAGTATGCAACTATCTCTGATTTAAACACTAAAAACATAATTTCCTGATATCTAAAGGCAAAATAGTAGTTTATGGATTAGCTTTCCTGCAACCCAGCAACTGATAAAACTTATTTCACCTTCTGCATTTCTAAACATAAGGTTCAATCAGAGAATAGGGAATATGGATAATGCCAAGGTCCATTTTCTGCGATCGGTTTGAAGGGCCTTTATTTTATAACAGTTTCTCTATTCAACGCTTTTAGAGTTAAGAGTCATTTAACTTGTAGAGAATGACTTCCTTCCTCGATTATTGTGAAGACGGTCCTATTGCGGAAGCAGTGGGACATGCCCGCATAATAACCCAGCTCTTCGCTCACTATATGCTGGCGAGGACAAAACGACAAGCAACCGCTTGCGTTTACATGTACAAGTTTAACTACTATAGCACGTACATTGTAACAGCTTATGAATAGAAAACTCAAACCCTGAGTTCCAAACTCTCATAACCATTTTATGCTCTAGCCATATGAAGTTCCACTGACGCTTCCTAGAGGTGCCAATTGCATTGTATTCTAAGAAGATAAAAGTTTAATTAGGTAGCACAATTTTTACTTTCTCTACTACCGGAAGTACTGTATTCACACAATAATTTGATACCGAGATTTCAATGAAAATACATACTTTGAGGTACCTTGAATCCAAAAAAGTTACATATTTTTAGAAGAAGGTCCGTGTAATAAATGTGTGTGTATGTGTGGACAGTAAAACGCAATATCGAAAAGTCGGATAAATATACCAACTTTGGTATTTTGGTTCAGTATCTTCCAAAGATGCGACACGAAGATTTTAAAGAAAATCCTCCCACCCCAGACTACTCCTTACATTTTACAAAAATTTTGATCTTATAAAAGACGGCTCTAACGATTTTGATTAAAATACCATATACCTTGGAAATCCTCTTCGTTCGGAAAGAATTTTGTATAGTATTGTATAACTGGCAAACATTAAGCGATAGACGATAACGTAGCGTACAGAATATGTAGATCTCTTTAGAACGCACCATTTACTCAAGATAAGTTTTTTGTGCCATAAACCGTTTCTGAGATATCCGTTATTAAAGGTTCGGATTGTTCAATACTTGTCGTTCTTTTCCCGTCGAGGTTCATCTGTTTCTTGCGATTGAATGGAAACAGTAGGGAATTTTAAGGCAGCGTATAACGTCAGTTCATAAACATTTGATTATAGCTGTTCTCTTTGAATCCTAACGGAATGTGTAATGCAGTTAGTTCTGCAAACATTTATTTGGAATTAAATGTAGTAACAGAAAAATAAGCTTCATTAAGAATGGTTTGTATTCCCATTAATAAAGATAGAGGACAAAGTAATCATGTGAATGTATGGCATCGGATTTTTAATTATAAATTCATCTACAGAATACTGATGTTCTTGATGAGATACTTTCTGTCGTAGCAATTTTGATATTGTTACAACATTAAACAACAAGGAATATTAATGGTAAAACAAACAGTCAATTGGATTACACAAATACAACTAAATATAACAACAAGCAGTAACAAATCACGATATAAATCTAATACAGTTAAAGCAAGAGTTAAAAATAACAGCAAAGTGAAAAAGATAAAAGGAATTATTGGAATATATGCAAGTGATTTTTAAAAAACTGATATATGATCCTCTGTCTTACAGAAGTTTACGAATAGGCTGGGAATTGCGTCTCATGTTTTAATAATTTCGATGGGATGAAGTTGTAGTTTTGCGGTAGTAGGGTATTCTGGGCTCGTCTAGTCTGCAGGTGTCTTCCTGTACTTTGAGTCGTTGTTATTGGTGGGATTCAAATCTCGCACTTGGATCGACATGTAGGCCGACGAAGAGCCAGATGATATGGCAAGCATACTCATTTTACCAACTTGGAAAGGTTACAGCCAGGTTTAATTCCTTGTTTTAGGCCAGAATGATTTTTCTGCCTTCCTACTTTACTATAAATTTAGAGTTGTGGAATAAGAATTAAGCATGATATTCAGCGTTTTGAAATTGCATTTTCTTTTAATATGGGCCATCTTATCTAAACTTTAGTAGTACAAAAGTGAATTAAGTATAATATATTTTCTCATAAATGTAGAGCTGTCTTCCTCCCTTGCTTATTTGTTTTAATAATAATCCCATTATGCTACAGCCCATGAAAAGCTTAGACCTGCCAACGCGACTGCTGGCCTCACGCCCATGAACAGAAGCGACAGGAAGAAATCAACACGGCTTCCCTGGACAAATCACAACTATTACCGTGTTGAGGATACTTCATGACGTCATGACTTCATTTCATTGGGTAGTGGTGTCATCACGCCTTTTACTGTGTATCGCAACAATAAGCATACTTATGCTAGTTCTATCAACTCATTGGCTAATTACGAATAGTATAGGTGAGGAATGACGACCGATTTTGTCGAACGTTCACGAGGTTAATTGCGAATATTCAGCAAATGTCTGTTCGGAAATGCTCTTGAATATGAAACAAGATGTTAGTATTTTAGTCATTAGTTATAGCCTCATATAAATTAGCGTTTCCTAGCTATTTACCTGTTCTTAAACAGGCAAGTTTTAGCCCCCTATCTCAGAAATCGGATGTAGATCACTTCTTGTGGGATGTGTACGCACGCAGAGATGGGCGATCCTTCAACCGATACGGGAAGGTGATGTGCCTAGCATCACGCATCCCCCAGCCAGAATATTGGCCGTCTATCGCAGGTCCACACCTTTCTCCTGACGCTGATTGGGCACCGGTCCTATACTCAGGACTTAAAATCCGCACCCACAGGTAGATCGAACCGGGCGCATTCCGTGGCCGGGAACCAGAGCTCCACGCTCTATCGCATAACGCAGAATCTTGTTTATTTTATTTGTTTCTATTATCTGACATACTCATCCGTTACGTCAAAATCACGCTATCACTTGAGTTATTCAACTGTCGCTGTCTTAAGCAATTACTACCGATTAATTTTTCATTTTATACTTAGAAAACGTAAGAAATCGTTCAAGCTACAACCTTCAATCGTGCTCAGTTTGTTTTTGAAGTTATTTTAATTGAAAACAAATAGTAAAACTTGCTGATTATTATTTCCCACAACATTTTTCAAATTCGTCTGTGATACCATACAAAGAACCACAATACGAATAGGCCTTCAAATTCTCTGTTTTAAAGATGTTACGAAATGTTTAAAAAAACTTTGTTTTTCGTGCAAACATTGTATTTTTAAACAATTCCCTATCACCCCAAAATAGTGTGTAATACGAGTACGCATTAAGTTGAATTATACATTTTGTAAATAAAAAGATTCCTGACCAAACTTGTATCGAAATCAGTTTATTGCTATTTTAAAGTTTGATAATATCCTATTATTTTACTTCTTGGTGAATGAATGTTTATAAGGGAAATTGTAGAAACGGTTCCAAAATGGAAATAGAGAATTTCTGAATTATGTTTATATTGCACATTCCTAAGTGAATATTAACCAAGGAAAAGTAAAGACATAGGTAAGATTTAATGATAAAATTGTTAATCCATGTCTGCAACATTATAATTATTTACTTAAGTGTATAGGAATTGGGCCTTTCTTTCAGGACGAGTGAGACGTTTATGACCGAAGGAAAGCTGAGGTCAGAATAACGAAATAATAATAATAATAATAAATAATAACAATAATAATAATAAAAATCACCTTGCACTTCGTACAATATTTTGTTTCTTACAATGTAGAAATATTTTATATATTGATTAAATATTGTACTGCATATTATGCTGGAAATGGAGCAGTGATGTTTTCATATTCCCATAATATGAGTTGATGTAATACATGTTGGTAACGTTGCAGTTTGTCGTGTAGTAGCGCCGTTGCGGAGTAAATATCAACTATTTCAAAGTATAGTTGAGTATGGGAATGAAGAAGTTTAGCATTATGACAAGAAATATCTCTGTAAGTAAATAAATTAAGGTGAAGTATTGAGTAATATTAAAATTCTAAAACTGATGTAGAAACATGAAATATTGATAACAGAAGAAAAAATATTGATAAAGATTTATCAATAAGTATTCATATGTGGATTTTGGAGTACGGAAAATAACTGAACGGGAAAGCTCAATTTGACGTGGGTACTGGTTTGCAGACGCAAAAAGCATGAAATTCCAGTTAGTATGAAAAAAATGTCATGTAGTTCACATCACCTTCTATACCCAAATCGTTTATTAGGGTTATAAAACTATTCTTAGTCCAAATAGGCCTTTGCAGAAATAGTTACATTACACATTTCGTTTTACTTAGAAAGGGGTCAGCCATTGTCAAATCTTTAAAAACTGGACACTATACGCTGGGCTTAAAACTCCATACGGTTTCCATGCAATCGCGAGAAACAACTGAATGTCGGCAGGACTTTAAAATAACAATCAAGGAATCAAACATTGGAATCTTTAATAGTCGATAACTCAGGATTGTCTTAGGCCGCAAAAAGATTTATTTGAAATAAACTGTGTGTTTTAAAGAGATCTACATATTCTGTGTAGTACTTTTTCGTCTATGGCTTAACGTTTGCTAGTTATACAAGACATACAAGCGTTCTTGAGTAATGGACTTCATATACTAACAAGAACATGGAGTTTATAAAACACAAAGGGATTGGACAACTTTCTGAAGTATTAAGGATATTGACACGGGTACCAGATTTGTCAGTAAAAACATTACAGACCATGTATGAAGCAATGGTTAGGTCCTCATTACTATACGGCAGTGAAGTGTGGGGATGGGAGAGGGTGGATAATGTAAATAAAATACAATGCAATTTCTGGAAGTGCATTCTAGGGTTGGGCAGGGGTACTTCAAACTACGGAGTTCTTCGGGAGGTAGGATGCTGGGAAGATGCTGCATTTGCTAAACTAAACGTAGTTAGGTACTGGCTGCGAATAATTAAAGGCGATCAAACAACTCTGAGAGCAATATGTTATCGTCATCAAATAAACAACATAGGGCATCCAAAATGGTGGGCGGCGGGGTTGCAACGCGAATTATCAAAAATTGGCTTAAATGATATCTGGCAAAGGGGTAATGAAAATACACACAGTGCTGTAAGAAAGGTCAAAAGACGACTATGCGATATAAACAGGCAGAAAATCGAATCTGAATGTAGACAAAGATCAACATTGGAGCTACAAAATGAAATAAAAACTAGGTGGGGTAAGGAAACATATATTTTGGAATTGAGTATAAAACAGAGGACTGGAATAGCATGGCTTAGGTTGGGAGGGTGGAAAGCTCGCAAGATTGTTGATAACGATAGCAGGAGGATTTGCCCATTATGCGGGGAACAAGAAGACTGGACGCATATTTTGGCAGTATGCCTGCAGACGGAGGGTATTAGGAAAAAACTATTACCGGAAGTATTTTTGGCTTCCAATAGACGGAGGACAGCATGCTGGGACATGATTCTAAACAGCCAAAACTGGCCAAGCTTGGGCACATACTTAATGGAAGTACGTGTACTAAGAGATAAGGTGTTTATGTAATTTTTCTTTAAACATATGTGGTGCTTGAGTACTTGTGCGCGACTGTGTGTGTGTGTGTGTGTGTGTGTGTGTGTGTGTGTGTGTGTGTGTGTTTGAGTGTGTGATTCAGTGTGTTTTTTTTCTTTCAATTTTATATGTATGTATGTATATAGTGCGGTGATTGTAAAAAAATAGTTGTTTTCTGGTTGATACTGCAAGTCTCGTATACAGACCAGGTATTTATCTAGAGAGCATGTACGGTCTTATGACCCATGCGACTGTGTTATGCAATTAATGTAATACTAAATACTTAATAAATACCACCACTACTACCACTACCACTATTTCAAGAAAACTCAAGATATACGTTTTATCTGTCATGTTAATATGTTTAATACATGGAGTCGTAATAAAAATCTTTATAGCCACTTTTTTAGAAACTAAAAAGTTTCGAAAAGTCCTCCATGTCAAAGGTAGTCTGCAGTGGGGATTTTCTTGAAAATCTTCCTGTTGCATCTTAGAAGGTACCAAACCTAAATACCAAGTTTGGTTTTTATCCATTTGGTTTTTGAGATATACTGTAAAAAAAACGCACACACATGGGCATGTTTCCAAAAAGGTCTTTAGATTAGGGGCCTCAAAACATGTATTTCCGGTGAAGTCTCGGTAATGAATTTTTTAGTAGAATGCAATACCTTCTCTACCTACTATGTACGTGGTAGAGGAAATAAAAAAACATATAGAGCGTAAGATTTAACACAGTTCATGCACATACGTGCAGTAAAATATGCAAAACGTGCACGTAGGTGAGGTTACCAGCACGGAATGCAGGAAATTCAACTGATCACCATGACAGTATTTCGACGGCGTCGGAAAAATAATAAAATTTGCCTTGGCCAGGTACACTCTCACCGCTCGACCTTATTTCTATTACTCGATACTGATCGACTATGCACTCAAATTGAAATAGCTAAAATAATCACGTCATAGTTAACAAACGCAATAGGACCATGCGGTCTTATCCTGTCAAACTTCTAGAGATAGATAGATGGACCGAACTATATGCCTATTGTCATTTATTTATCTTTTCACCGTATAAAGCTGAGTTTTAAATTCATGGTGTTCTAGTTAAAACAAATCCACCTTGATTTCAAATATTTTGTTTTTAATTTTCTCTTTCCTTGTCTGCATGGAACTGTTTGATTCCATTACCAGCTTGTCAATAAAGTATTGTTTTATTTTGTGCAAACCCATTCATACAGAAAATTAAACATTCGCTTGCTGTATTTTCACCGCTGGGATAAACTAGAAATCCTATTGTCTAGCACGTATCAATTCCTTATTCATCATAAAGTTTCCGTTACGGAAATGAATTTACCCTGGAGCATCGGAAAGTAATAACAAACCAGTCAATACTCAGAATGTTCTACGCTATACTGCACTTCGTGGCTATAGATTATCGCAAAACGTTCCTCTGCCTGAAGAATCTCGGATTACATCGTCAATAAAGAAATATTTTCTATTCCAGAACTTTTCATGTGCTCCAGAAGAAGAGACAACAGGTTAGTATAAAAAAAAAAAAACGAGCGACGTGTCGCAAGTAATAGAGCATGTGATGCGCATTCGGGAAGTCGTAGATTGGATTCCCGCAGCTGATCTTACTGACCTATGGGATTTTTTAGGAGTTTTCCCGGGTCGCTAGGTGGATGCTGGGAAGCTTAATTACATCTCTCAAACTTCCTGTCTCTTTATTTCACCTCCTTTCTCATTTCAATTCAACCTTCCTCTGCTTGGTTGTTTCAGGGTTTCAAGTATCCGCGGGAGTCTCAAGCGTTTAATAGCAGGGCAAAAGATGCTTTCTGTAACACTTCATCCCCCGGAATGGGGGCGGTCTCCGAGTTCCGAGCTCCAGTGGTGTGTGCAAGCCTGCAGAGAGGAAGGAAGCTGGTTGCACCAGCTTTAACCGGGGAGTTTCAGCCTAGAAAATGTAGAGACACCGCCTTCTGCTCTGTCGTGGGTCCTGATACGGCCGCCCTCTGTCTCCTCTCACTTCACCTCACTCCTCCCTCTCAGGGCACCCCGTTACGCATAAAAGGTATCATGTTTGAGGTGCTATTACCCCTCCGCTGCTGGTCATACATCATACGTCAATGCTTCATGATCAGGGTTGTGATTAAATTATATATTTAACAGGGAGATGAACAGAAGGATCATATCCCTTTATGAAGCTACCTTTATGAACCTTGGGTTTATTTTCCTCCGTGTTTCATCCAATCATCACCTCCTTAAACTCTAATATGTCTCAGGAGTACAAAAATTAGGTTTCTACTAGATAACAACCTCATTTGGTTCAGGAGTTCCAAATTGATTGAATCTACTTATTTCCAATGCGAGGCCTTTCCTTCTCTACATCACACATTCTGGATATTGGGTTTTCCGAGAGTCCCATTGTCTGTAGGTGCTTTTTAAAATTCCCATGACCAGTTATATCAGACTCATCATGAGCCTCATTAGTTGGTACAATTTTTGAAGAAAATATTATGAAAAATATGCGTTACATTCGTATGAGTTTCTCTTTCCACTGCCATTTACATCTTATCTAGCTTTTACAACGTACTTTACTTTATTTTAAGGGACTTGGAAAGAAACAACGGAAACGAAAGGAAATGTTGAAAATGGACGGGGTTCCGCATGAGCACCCGTGATTTAACGGTGATTGATTGCGCTGCTGCGGAAGGGGTGGAACGGTTAATAAGGTTTTAAAAAGACCAAGCCATGACCGAGGCCCTGGCTGGAGCCCTGGAGCTTAGACGTATACTTTATTTACGAATATCTGCGCACCATTGTGCTTGGTTTGATGGTTTCGAGGAGACTCATTCTATAGGATACTCCTACAAAACTTATTCTTATGGCTACTTCAAGTTAACTGAAATAACTTCTTCATAAATACATTCAGAACACACATTTCGTTATAGGTGCAAGGAGATAGCGACAGTCAAATGTTTAAAAAGTGTCGCTATATGTTGGCCTCGAATTTCCGTGCTCTTTCCATGACGTCAGAAGCAACTTTAAGGTAGGCAGTACTTCAAAAACTGAAATGCATTGTATTGAAGAATTCAAAACAATAACGTATCTGTCAGAAATGGCTGACGACACAAAAAAGTTATTTGAAATAAATTGGATGTCTTAAAGATACCCACATTTTTGTTTTGGAAATTGTTTGTATCTCACTTATGGTTTGCCCATTGTACAAAATTATACAAAATTGTTTCTGAATGAAGAAGACTTTGCAGGCTATACCCAGAAAATTCAGAATACGCATTACCTTTATTTGTCATTTAAACCCATTAATCAGCCTCATCCTCATTTCTTCGTGAATTAGGCTATATCTCCTCTTCCGGCCTCAGGTCTTCTCATCAGCCTCCCAAAGGGTCTTCCCATAAGGTTGATACATGTCACTTTGAGGTATTGGATTTTGTCCATGCTCAGCAAATGCTGTTCTCTTTGCATTTTTAATCAAATGTGTAATGCGGCTATTTCTGGAAAGGCTTATTTAGATTAAAATGCAGTAATAGAAAAATAAGCTTTAGTAATAATACTTTGTATACTAGTTTGCTTATTATTGTATAAAGTATAGAGGGTAGAGAAAGTTATGTGAATAACACACATCACATTTTGTTTACTCAACGCTTATAGATTATGTGCCATTTCCAAAATGTGTTAACCACTCGTCTGGGGTATTTCTTTATATTACTACTGCCCAAGGTTATCAGGAGGTCGGCGCCGGGCGACCTTCTGGAGTTCTTCTCCCCACCTCCTCTTCCAGAAAGCAGTAATTCGAAGTAGTTCTAGAACGTTTGAAACTCCGTGGAAACTTTTCACTAACTATGTATATAAGCGAGCGATCTCGTGAGAGATTCAGAGTTTAGTCAGTGCGAGCCGAGTATGGGTTGAGCTGCTCGGTCAGTGAGTGAGTGAGTGAGTGAGTGAGTGAGTGAGTGAGTGAGTGAGTGAGCGAGTGAGCGAGCGAGCGAGCGAGTTGGCTGGTGGCTTCCCCTGCGGCATCAGGAGCTATTCTCCGAGTAGGAGTGGCTTTCTCGTTAACCACGTTCTTGTTCTTACTAATATTCCATAATTATTTTGAAATCTTTATTATTTAATTCTTGATTGTCTAGTTATATATGATTAGAACCTAAATAATTATGTTTTTCTTGTTCTAGTACTTCGTTATTTATCAGTATTTTAAATATATAGTATTTTAATCAACATCGTTAGGCTGAATTAAATATAATGTTTGGTATTTGAGTTTTCGTTTACGTTATCTTTGGATTCAAGGGGCTTCAGAAAATATAATTCCGATGAAATCTCGGTATCTAATTGTGTAAATTAATGGTGAAACTTTATATCGATTAACAAGAAGTGGATAGAAGAATAAAGATTACAATATACTAAGGGCCGTTTCTTCCAGGACGACTGCTGCACACTCCTAGAGGAGTCTTCTGCAGATGTTCAACGCAGAATTGGGCAAAACGTCAGGTATGCCTGCTTCTAGAACACGGCCTACAAGCCCGAAATAAACAGCACCTCATTTGGACGCCGGCTGTGAAAGCCTCAGTACATATTTAATAAGAATTGTTTACTGAGCAGGAGGACTAGCTCGCATTCGAGAGCTCCCAGGTCCGATCCCCTGTTACCACCCACTCTGACCCATAGTTTTTTCCGGGTTTATTCCGGTTGTCAGGCGAAAACCGGAGTGGTTTCCTTCATCCTCCCGAATTTCGTGTCCCTCCATTTTGTTCCATTAATCATTTCATTTATCCTTTAATGTGTTTTATTTATTTTAGGTTTGAAAGTGTTGACGATGGTGTTTCGGTGCAGCATGACAGGGAAAAAGGATGTTCTTTGTGCACTTTCTCCGTCCTTTAGCCTTCAGCTGTTTTCCGGGGTATAAGGAACGCCCCCCGTGTGAAGCGGAGTCCCCAGTCGGCCTGCCCGAATGCGGGGCGTCTATATTTGGAAAATGTAGGGGTTCTGACATTACTGTGCCGTCATTGCTGGTTCCGGCCGCCCCGTGTTCTGCTTTCAGGTCATCCCTCCCTCCCGGGGGCGTAGGTAGAATATCCGTATCACTTCCGCTTCACAATCCAACCCAAGGATTACAAAAAAAAAAAGTATTTTAAAATAAATTGTATGTTTTGTGTGGTACGTTTTCGTCTATCGCTTAACACACAAAAGTTACACGAAATTATACAAAATTCCTTCTGAATGAAGAGGATTTCACAGGTTATTCCCAAAAAATTCAAGATATATATTTTGTTTATCATGTAAGTATCTTTAATATGTATGGTATTTAAAGAAAATCGTTAGTCATTTTCCGGTCTGCCTGTCCGTTTGCTGGGGTGTCTCAATCTGAAAACTTAGAGACGCTGTCATTGCTGGTTTCAGCCGCCCGGTGTCTCGCTTCACCTCATCCCTCCCGGGGGCGCCGGTACAATAGCCAGATTTACTGGATCGGTACCGAATCCTCTCCGCTCCACAGTCTAGTCCAATTCAAGAGTTGTTTGGTGAATATTGATAGAGAAATTCAGGTGAAACAACGTTATACTTTTAAGAAACAGCAAGAGGGCGGTAGTTTAAGCTTATGGAAGCAAGGTAATATTCATTAACCCTTTATCTCGCAATCATGAAAAGAAGAAAAGTGCAGCAAAATATTTTTTGGGATAGGGAATAAAGTAAACAAGCTCTCCTGAACACTTATATGGTTTTCAAATATATAAATCGTTTTTTAAAAAATGCAGTATGTTGCTCAAGAGCAACATTACCCATACAGGCTAGCCAGAGTGATTCACTATTACGTATTATTTGCGTGAAAGGACTTACAACAATTCCTCTTAGGGAGAAAACATATATCTTACATGAAGCACATGATAAACTGATTTTGCTTCTGAATAAGATTGCCAGATAAACGGTTAATACAATTAATGTAATATTAGGTTAAAAACTACGTTAACTTCTTGAAGTTGTGAGCACTAAAACTCGACGCTAGCTGAAAATACCGTGTTATGCACCTACTTATTTAGTTGTAATTACCTAAGTGATGCCATTTCTGGGACAAGCCCCGTAATACCGCTAAGGTGGAAACAACCTTCCCAAGTTGTGCCTCAAGATCTAACCTCCCTGCTTTCAAATCCCTTTCTTCGAGAATCCAGGGTATTAATGCCTAGCTAAGTCCCGACTATGCACGACCAAATCCTTGATTAACACATTATTGTGCATGCGACGGAGCAAGTTTTCCGGCGTTCCACGACTCTTGGCGGAAACTTTACTCCTCCCCCACCTCTTGTACCCTCTTCCTTCCTGTCTGCCTCCGAGGACACTCCCTTCACAAAGACGCTGGTTGTGGCGAGTTAAGCTTCCTTTGAATTAATCTCAATTGCTCCACTGCAGTGTGAAATATACACCTCCGTAACAAAAGATTCTACCCCAACCTAAGTTAACATTTGAGGCGAAAATTATAAAGAAGTCAGCAAGCAGCCAGTGAAAGGAGCATTTATGAAATATTTTAAGTATGGCTTGAATACCACAGTAACTTGCAGGAAACTTTTGGAATAAATAAGACAAACAACTCATGTGTAACAGGCACAGGGTATTCTCTACCCATTAACACTTCATAGCGATTCTGCAAATAAGCTTACAGAATGTACTTTCATTTAAGAACAACGAAAATCCCCATAGAGAAGAACATGGGAAAGAAGACAAAATAAACTTTGAAGAAAACGATATAAAACCAAATATGTTTTAAAGGTTCAAAATATGCTTAATATATAGAACAATATACACGTGTCATAATGCGGAAATAGCTAACTCTATTAAAGTAAAAATCTGATGTGTTACACCCACATGACTTTCCCTACTCTTGTACGAACTATTTTTACAAACGCTTATTCTCCATTTACTTCATATTAATCGAGATAAACATCTGCAGAAACTTATTATGTTAATGCTAATTTTCTTGTAGGTGCAAGAGAAATATGGTATGCTTTAAGCGATAGCCAAATCTTTCAAGAGCTGGTTGCTATGTGTAGCATTCCATTCTCTTTGTATGTTCAGGACAGAAAACCATAACGAAGTCCCATTTGAGAAAAAGTATAAGAATTGGAAAATTCAAACATATAAGAAGAAATATCTCGGAAATGGGTCACTCGAAAAAATATGACGTAAATTATTTGTTTTAACGAGATGTACATTTCTTGTATACAGAAATTTTGTCTATCTCTTATGCGAAAGTCATTCAGAGTGAAGAGCACTTTTGGGGATATTCCGAGAAATTTCAAGATATACATTTAATTTGCCATGAAAATATCTTAAACGCATAATACTTTAATACAAATAGTTAGATTCATCTTGAGAAAATCAAAATGTTCGAAAATGGTCCAGTAAAGGGTAGTCTAGTGAGGAGAATTTTCCTGAAAATCGTCGTGTTACATCGTTGGAAGATACTAAACTAAAATACGAAGTTTTATATTTATCCAACTTTTCGTTTTTGAGTTATGCTGTTTACAGATAGACACACGCACATATTTTCAGAAACGCTTTATTTGTATTCAGAACACCTTAAAACATGTATTTCCGGTGAAATCTCGATATCGAATTTTTGGGTGGAAAACAATACTTTCCTTCTTAGTCTACGTAGTAGAGCAAGTAAAAGAATGTATCAATAAGAGACGATAGCCTTGATTCCTTTTAGTTTATGGAGAATTGCGTGTATTTATGTTTTTTTACGTGGTATGGCATTGTATGTACTTTATTGTGCACATTTCAGGTTACAAATTCTATTACGTTTATTTTTCATGCTTCTACTTTATTATGTATATGTCTGGTATCTTACTTTGTGCCGCAGAGTCAGTATAGCTCCATGGTCTTCAGCACTGCTGTGCAACATTTACTTCTCATCGCTAAAGCCGCATTACAATTAATTTCAGGTTACCTCCCCTACCTCTACATCCCTCTTTATTTCCTTCAACTTTCCTCGTGCATTTCTCTTTAATGTTTATCAAAAAATCCCCTACATTCCTATCTCTTTCTTCTTCCATTCTTCAGTTGGATAATTTCTACACTTTCCTCACCATCACAAAATTCACATATTCCTTTATCAGTACCTTTAAGCCAATTAAGAATATCGCTCCCATTCCCAACCATGCTAAACCTTCTTTTTCTCTTTTATTACACTATATATCTTTCTCTGCCCCATTATTTTTTATTTTACTGTAAAGTTTCAAAGACTTTTTTTGATTTCTATACTTCCCCATATCTCCTGCCTTGCAATATCTTATACCCTTTCCCTCACTTGAATCCAAAAAGCTGGACTGTTACTTTCCCCTTGTAACCATATATCTTTCATTTCAATTTCTGGATGGATTACCAATCCATCACCTCCTCCGAACGTGGAGCTCAGAAAATAAGTAGTTACTAAATGCATACAATTATGACATTACAATATTGCGACGCAGCGGCTATAATCCAAGATTATTGGAAGGTCGGCGCTACCAAACAGATATATGCAACGCTCTTGCCGGGTAAACATCAGAAGCGCTATCGGCATATAACCAGAATGTTCGAGAAGTTTCTTCCCACCCTCCCTCAGAACACGTGTCCAGATAGTTCTAGAATGTTCTGTGGGCGATTCCACCGGCTATATAGGCGTTCTCGCGAAAGATCAGCCAGTTAATTGATTTGGCGGGTGCGTCTTCGATGCGAAAGGGGTACAGTTCTCAGAGCGAGTTTCTGGCAGTTGCTGTGGCATGCAGCGGGTGTTGTTGTGGAAAGAGGGAGTTTGTGGAGCTCTTGTGTTTGACTCCCCAGTGAGTGAACCGTCCGGAAAGAAAGATTATCATGAGTGGCGGGGAACTGAACTAGTTCACCTTAGTGAAGTGACAGTGTGGAGTTTCAGTCAAAGTTAAACTAGATAAAAACAATGAATTGACATTTAGAATTTATAGGAATGCCAGCTGAAAAGCTGGGCAAAGTCATAATATAGCCTGAAAACGTCTTTGCTGTATGGAAACGAGACGTAATCTTTAGCAAGCGATAAAAGCCGAAGCGGACGAAATGAGATTCTTGAGATCGATAACTCAGTGTGAGCTTTGAAGACTGAAGAAGTAGTCAGGAAATCGGAGAAGAACTTGAGTTAGAGATGAATATGATGGAAGAAGTGATACATTACCAGAGAAGATAGTATCAACTTATGTGTAGGATGTCCCTTTACCGTCTGCCGTTGTAAGCTTATTTTTATAAGGCAACAGGGAGACGGGATATACCACGTCCCAAAAAGAGATAGAGGCATCCGATCACATAGTACTTTAGCCTCGGAACGGCTTTTCAACCACAATACTTGAATTAGATGAAGAGCTAATTCTGTTAAAATAATGCGATCTGTATATCAATTTCTCTACCCATTTCCAGTGAATAGCTATCATATTAATCATTACACTATTTAAAATATGTGTTCATTTTTGTCAAATTTAATCTCAGATTAATGTAGCATTCAGTTACAGGCAAGACTATGGAACAGCATCCAACGTTTATATCGCATGCTGACTGTTTTTAGCAATGGATCATACGAGTAAAAGAAAGAACAGTAGCACATTTTAAACATATCACATGACGGCACAACGAAGTAAATTTTTAATGTTGGAGAATGTATATGTATAACAATGATTATCTCTACAAGGAAATCAATTGAAAGGAACAAGCAAGGTGTAGAACAAGGTTGGATAATTGTGTGAAAGAACAATTAATTACCTTTGATTGACCTAATAACCGCTAGTTAAAAATATTTAAATGTATTTGAAGGTGTATTTATGTTATTTATTTATTTTGTTGAGCCCCACGTTTGGGAGCCAATTTGCGACGGTTTTTATTAATGTATTTGTATATTTGTGTTTGCTTCATGTGGTGAAGCCATTTTGTGACGTGATTCTTTGTTAGGTTTGTAGCTCCATCTGGTGTTAGCAATTTGCGGCAGTATTAGTTTTTGTTTGAAAGAATGCTACTTTTATTTTATTTAATTTTGTTTCACTGTCCTCCGGCTAGCTATGATCTTTTGGTCAAGCACTTCTCTTTATACAGGTTGTGTAAACGGAAAGGAATCTTTTATCCAAAGATAACACTGATGAAGGAATTTGTTTTACACTTTTATTGTCGAACACATTTACTATCACATTTACACATTGATCTTGACACTCGCCAAACTGAAACTGTTATAACAACTTCTTACTGATCACTTTTAATCCACGTACTTCAACCTTTTGTATAATTAACTTTACCATACTTGATATTTTTCATAACTCTTATACGCGTAACTTGCGAATCGATAGCCGACGTGTAATATTTCTGCTGGACTGAAGGCGACGTGTATCATACAAATATTTTCGACGAACTGAAGGACTTTACCTTTAACCTAGCTTCTATTTATACTTCTACACCCCGATATGCCTAAAGATTATAACTGAGCTGCAATTGGCTAATAAAATGAGCCAACATTAGCGTCTATTTTTATATCCAATGAAAATTATGAATACATACGCTCTAGGGAAATGTTCCAGAAGATTCTAAAGGAAAATGCGCCAACATTACGTAACTTCCTCGTTTCCAATAATGATAAACAGCTCACCCCCTCGCTGCATTATTGCACGCTATTATTGTCAGTTTCAGTAAGGCAGTATAAACTTACTTCTCAACAATAATTACAATCAACAAACATCTCAAATCAATGTCACATAATAATGCATATTCATACTATAATCACTCTTTACATTTAAATAATTTGTGATACAAATTACTGCATCATAGTACATGAGAATTATTTGAGCTAGAGTTTCAAGCTGTTGCACAGGAATTACTTTATTTACCCGCATTTAATGTGCCAATTTTCAAGCGAATAGTTTTAAAATAAAAAAAAATATAAATTTAGTCCCAATGCCCCTTAATGTCGTGCCGACAAGTTCCCATAGCCGCTCAGTTGGTTAGTGCAACCCAACGGAGAGCGGAAGATCCGTGGTTCAACTCGCAAATTTGTGTCTTATTCTACCTTTTCTAACCTTTTCCTACAAACTGCTTGTGTGAAAAAAACAACGAATTATTAATGTTAATGATTGGTCTGTTGACCCACTTATAATCCCTTTTACGGATGAAGCATGGATTTACTTACACGTTAGGAAGAATTAATAGGTTAAAGGCAAATTTTCTTAAAAGGTGTGAGGGGTGTGTGTAGCACAAGGACACAATTTACATCTTCTATGACCAAGGTGTGCGATTATGAGGCAGAAGGATTTTAGTAAGCAAACAGAGCAATCGTCTTACCGCACGGAGTATAAGTGACGTCAAGTATTCTGACGGACACACTCCTCTCCTTTCCTTCGCAACACGTGGTTTTGTTATGACTGTTGTAGTTATTCGCTGCATACAACTCGCTGAGAACTATGGCTATATGCCTAAAGTAAAGAAGAATCACACACAAATACCATCATCGCAATTAGCATCGTTTGTGATGAAATTTGAGGGAGAAACTTCAGCACAAATGATGAAACCATCACATGTAACATATAACACATAGATTTCAAAGGACATTTAAGATATCATGTTAAACATTATGCTCATAAATACCTTAAACATGTCCAGCACATGGTCATTACCGAGTTGCGGAAAAATTAGAGCCTGTTTTCCAGATGTTGATACTTTTATAGCGAGCATTAATCAGATATTTCGCAAAGCACCCTCAATATTCAAAATAGTAAGGAGCGGAACCTGGTATTCCCTTGGCTACACAACAAATTATAACTCGGTGAGGGGATATATGGCTACAGCCTAAGCTCAGTATTACGACAAAATTTTTAATGCAATTAATGCCTTTTATAAGAGAAAAAATGCCGACCTGCAGAACTGGCAGACAAGGAAATATTTTCACCAGATTTGTTTTAACATTTTTCATAATTTCAGTAATATTTCTACTACACGATGAATTATGAAGAACTGACACAATTCTTTCTTTAATTATTCTGTTCGAAATTCACTCAATGCCCCAAGTTTAGCACCAAATTAAGCAGAATGCTCTGGAGTTTCGATTGCCTGTCACCAGATACGCAGATGTTCATGTTTTATCCGTAATTGTTAGTTTTATTGTCGGCGCCTGTTTTTGAGATTTTGTTCCAGTAAACGTAAAAATGGAGTACACATTAAATGAACGACTCTTCCTTGTAAAGCAACACTGGATTACGAATTCAATTACAGCTACTCAACTTGCATACCAGAGAGAATTTGGTATTCGGATTCTTCCCCAAAGAAACACAATACTGAGAATGGTAAACAAATTGGAAACAACTGGATCTCTGGTAAGCGAAAAAGGTAAAACTCGTTCATCTAGGCTTCCACGGTTGTTGTTGACGTAAGAGCACGACTGGATCAGTCACCCAAAAAATCATTAAGACGTTTGTCGCAGGAGACAGGTTACAGCTACTCAATGTGTCAGAGAGCTGTGAAAAGTGCAGGCCTAAAGCCGTATAGGATTACGGTTGTCCATCCGTTACTGGAATCAGATAAGGATAAACGATTGAAGTATTGTCGTTGGTTTCAGGCGTTCATTGTGCAAAATCCTGCTATATTGTCCATCACATGATTCACAGACGAAGCATAGTTCAATTTATCCGACTATGTGAACTCAAATAACTCACGTTATTGGGCCAGAGAAAATCCACACGTTATTTATGAAGTACCTATGCACCCCGTTAAAATCAGAGCTTGGTGCGCAATATCCGCACAGAGAATAGTGGGACTATTTTTTTTTAAAAAAAACAGTGTGAACACTGCAGAATACCGACGGATTTTCATGGAGTTTACTGAGCAACTAGACGATGTAGAGCTGAGTCAAGGACATTTTCAGCAAGGCCTCGCTACATGCCACACATAAAATTAATCCATGACACTAATTGCAAGTTTCTTTGACGACCGGATAATTTCCAAGAACCTGTGACCACCGAGATCTCCGGATTCAACATTGCCGGACTTCTTTCTATGGGGTTCCTTAAAAGACAGGTTTTATGTCACACATCCCCAGACATTGGACGATCTGAAGCACAACAGTACACAGGAGATTCAAGCTATTGACAACAGAGTCCTTCCGAGGTGCCAGTAACATTAAACGTGTTGAGTTGTGCCTTACGCAGGATGGAGGATATTTTCAACATTTGCTATAGAGGTAAATAATCTCCCAAAATTCCTCTGCATTTCAGGTATAATAGTTTGTCGCTAGCGTAACTCGTTTTGAAATAATTAAAGAAATAAATGTGCCAGTTCTTCAGAAATCACCCTGTACAATAACACATGTATCTGCACGCATATGCACTAAAAATACCAGAAGCTGTTGAAGCAATAGAAAAGGTTTCATAAACATTGAGTATTGTGTAAACCAGGAACATTAAAGAAAGGGTGATAAAGAAACTTAAAAAGTATTCTAGAGAAGAATTCAGGGTGCGCAGAAATATATAAAACAAGGGACGCGGCAGAGAATCTCAAGCAAGTGTGATATTTTGTTCTTTTATTTGCTCCTCCTACGTCGGGTGATGTGGAACGTAGTTTTTCAAAATATAACAACTGTCCAGGCGCTAATCGCAGTAATTTATGTTCAATGTATTTATAAAATAAAATACTGTACATTATAAACTCACGATGCAACAGAAAAGCCGATGTAACTCAGATTTCTGTACATTAATAATTTAATTAAATAATGTAGTCGTAATGGTTTCTACCTTCCCTCGCCTCCAACCCTCGATACATTCCTAATTTGATGTTTTTTCTAAACAAAAGCACTCTATCTGGTGATTATTTAGTAGATTATGTAGGTTTTTATTTAAAATCTATGTGCTTGAATTTCAGGGAGCTATAAATATTCGACTCCACAGGAGTCGTGCTTCCCCGTGCCAAGAAAATTCCCGTTAGGCGGTCGTGCGTCGAAATGAAGGCCCTGTAGTTAGGTTTAATATGCATAAACTTGGAGGATTGCTTCCCCCTTTCTTCTATAAGAATATGTACTTCTAAATGAAAAATACTGAAGTCGTATTAAATGAAAAGGGATAAGCATACGAACAATTTGATGCTGTACTTTGTGGATCAAATTTACAAAAATGTATTATCCCTCGAGCTCTGAAATACAAGATCACTGGCTATGAACACAGTGACATCTACCATCATATTTAAGAAGTGTGGCACAACTCTTCTTTTCCAAGTCGATCTCTTCTGGTTAAGAACTGGAATTTGGAAAGATTAGGGATATTCTCTGCTTTATAAAACTTTAATGCAAATTTTAACTTTTTAACTATGCTATTGTAGAAGTTTAGCAAATGACAGAGGCTACATATTCTATGTACATCACAATTACGTTATTGTGCTCTATGGAATACGGACGTCGATAATTTTGGAACGAGGAGGTAAATGGCCTTGGTGAGGCTCCTGGGCAATTTGTTACTCCGGTATTTACTGCCTCTAGCTTCTTGCTCAAGTTGACATCAGATGGAGTAGCACGGAGCTCTGGTGATGAACTAATGACCATATCAATGATAAATTGTTGCCTCGGGTCGGAATGTCACATTGAGTTATTGTTTCAGAAGCGAAAGGCAAGGGCAATGATGGGCGCATACACGTTACCACGAAAACTCCACCTACGCTGGGGGCAAGTGACTAACCTCTAGCCTTCATTCAATTTGTTGCGCCTACCTCCAGGACTTGAGAATTCTGTGATCTTCTGCCAATAAATTTAAAAATTGATAATACATCTGGAATGTACAGTTTTCATTAAAGATGTAATAGAAACGTAACACTGAATTATATTCATTACATTCTGAGTTTGTATCTGGAAGCTATTAATGATATTAACATGTTAATAAGAATGATTTTAGGAAGAGGATTTCGAAAAACAAACCCTCATAAGCTTGAAGTATTCGTTTTACTCTGTGTGAAAATCATAACAAGAAGTTCAATAAACATTAAAACTGATTAGTCCGATATCTTTCAGACAAGTTAGGCGACTATTTTCAGGAAATTACTTCAATCTGCATAAAAACTTTTCACAGTTTCTTTCTTTCAAAACTATATGTAATAAGTTTGATTAAAATATCATATATGGGAAACACTAAATGACGAAACAAATTTGTAGATATTCTGAACTTTCTGTCAAACTGTAAAATCTTCATTCTCATTAAACTTGGTATAATTGGGAAAAACTAAAGGAGATAGAACACTGTACTACTCAGAAATATAGAACTTAAAAATATCTCATGTGTTGCACTCACATGACTTTCCCTACTCTTATGCAAACTATTTTTACGTGCGCTTATTCTTCATCTACTTGCTGATTTTCTTGCAGGTGCAAGGGGAATAAGCTTTAAGTCAAATATTTTAAGCGCTGGTTGCTATGTGGAGAATTCCATTCTCTTTGCATGTCCAGGACATAAAAAAAACGAATATCGAATTTACATTTGAGAAAAAGCATTAAGTATTGGAAAATCAAAAAAAATAACACGGAATATCTCGGAAGTGGTTCACTCCACACACACAAAACCAAAAAAACCAAACTATATGACCTAAATTATGTTTTAACGAGATTACATTTTTTGTGTAGTAAACTTTTATTTCTCTCTTCCGGTTTACCAGTTATGCGAAAGTCATTCAGAATGAAGAGGACTTTTGGGGACATTCACAGAAAGTTCAGGATAAAATTTAGTTTGTCAATAAAGTATATTAAACATGTGATATTTTAATCAAACTCATTAGAGTGATTTTTGAGAAAATTAAAATTTTCGATAAATGTTCCATGTAGTGGCCAGTCTGGGGTGGGTGGATTTACTTGAAAATCTTTGTATAACATCCTTGGAAGATACTAAACTCAAATACCAAGTTCGGTATTTATCCGACTTTCGTTTTTGGGTTATGCTGTTCACAGACACACACACGAACATGTTTCCAATAATACTGTATTGGATTCAGGCCACTACAAACATATACTTCTGATGAAATTTCGGTATCGAATTTTTGAGTGGAATGCTATACTTCCCCTACTTACTATCAGTAGTAGAGAAAGTAATAAGAATTTTTGTATCTAAAAATTTCCGTATTAGGTTTAGCAGTTTACAAAATATTGGTTATAAATATATATACACTTTAGCAGATTGAAGTTTGGTGCGCACACTTTTCCTTGTTTTCTATCTTTAGTGAGATCGCTAATGATACAATTGAACTAGGCTGCACCTGTTCTCTGGTGCTTAGCATGCTAACTTTGATTTAGAGGTCGCGGGTTCGACTTGCAGTTAGGAGGGAGTTTTGTTCAACCAATACTATTCCTCATCCTCCTTGAATCTAGAAATATAAAAGATTGTGAATGTATGACTTTATCTTTAACACAAAACCAAAATAAAATAGAAAACCTAACGATTAATATAAATTCTAAAAACGTGAGCCTCAAAGCCAATGAAAAATTAATCGAAAGTCAAAGATCCCGGTAACTAAATGTCAAACTCGATGTATAAATGGAACAGAAAAAATTGCGATACCGTTAATTTGCAGGTTCCAGCAACTAAGTTCAATTTGTGAGATTTTAAAACACTTTTGTGACAAAACATTTGTCATGATGTTCAATAAAGCCGTTTTATGCGAGTATAGGGGATATGGATTTATAGAACGTCGTGTGTATGTGTGCGAGTTTTAGGCATAAATCATTTTATATCTTGTTTAGTATCAACATTTAAGGAAATTATTTATGATCTCACGTCATACTTCAGCCTTAAACATTCGATAAAATAATTAAAAATGGAAAAATTATCGTATTTATACCTTAGGGAAATAATGTAAGCCCCAGTAAGTAATTTTTAAATACATAGACTTCTTACAAACCATTAAAAGCTTTTAGCACAGTATTCTTTCAATCATTTTCGTAGCACTTTTGCATTTGAAAACGCCACAAATGATGGGGGACTTTACCTGATGTTCTATTAAAAGGAATGCCTATATCACTTTTCTGTAAATTTTTAGAAAAATAATTGCATTTGAAAAATAATTTTTCTTTGTTTTTGGAATGCGCAAGTAAAGGCAAGAAACGACTTGATTACAAAGTGGTTTGTAACCATAACGTAATCAAGACACCATGTCCAGTCTGAAGCAGCAGCATTATCCTATTCACCAGAACGAAGATTTTGAGAGACAACATACACTCAGTTCACTAAAAATGCAAACAGGATAGACGGAGTAGTCTGATTAATAATGACTTTCCTGGTTCGTTGGTCCTTGCACGATGGAGCTAATTTTGTTTAGTTGCACTGTTTGGATGAGTAGAAAGAAAGTCTCTGAGATGTTGATTTAGTTAATGTTGAATGACTGTTCCAGAATGAGAACTTTGTCGTCATTGTGGTTGAAGTAGTTTTGATTGTTTTGAACCGTCGTTAGTTTTATAAGATTTGGAAGCTAACACCACAAACGACTTTGAAGAACTAAAATACCCCTCCCCCAAAACATAAAACAAGAAATACGACAGAGGCTTCCAGTTATTTCTCAAAGATGAACAAATTGATTTCATTGTTGAAGGGTATTGGGTCAGGACTCAGGTCTCTCAGGTTTCTAAGGGCACCTGGGGAGCTACTGATTTAAAAATAGTGGCTAAAATTTAAAAAGTCGAAATGAATGACTGAGGAAATCATCGTGCAATTTTGATCTAGTGAATGAACTTTGGTTACATCCAGAGAGTCATGGCCTCACAGATTATAAAAAGTCTTCAATAAATAAGAAAACAAATCGTGCTGACCATACAACACAATGTACTGAATTTGTTTAGAACAGAAGAAAACAATTACCAATCAGCTTCTTTGGTTGTTGATCCAACTATACCTAAGTCGTCCAATTATAGATTCAGATTCTGATAAATGCCGCAGCATACTACCTATAAGTCAGAATAAAAGTGCATTTAAAAGGCATGTGTTGTTTTAAAGTTGATGTTCCGTTTCCGAAAATTGGGATGCAAAATTATACTCGTACCTATAATCGCAGACCACCGCCGTTTCCTGTCTCTAATGTTGGTGAAAGCGACTAACACATGCCAGGCTGCCTCAACCCCAAAGTATGCGGTCTTGCTCCACATATTCTTAGCCATAAATTATTCAGCACTCCTCTTCCCACTTGCAATGTGTGCATTAGCCAAGCTGACCATATCCCATCCGCACGACTGAATTTCGCTGGATATTGGAGAGTTTCCTCTTTGTCCTCGTAATACCACAATCAAACCACGCGGCCTTTTCAAAGGCTAGATTAGCTTTCTCATACTTAGATTGCAAAGGCTTATGTGCCTATCTACCCTTGATCGGTCGCCTGTAAAGTGAGCAGGCAAGTTGTTTGCCAGGTAAACTTGGAGAGCCGAGAAGTTAAGACCCAGAGGGTGGTTTCCAAATTTTCAGGATAAAGGTGAACGTTCCAGAAACAATCCAGCAAATCCTCTCCTTAAAATGTTCATGGCGGTCTGGATGAAGTTGGCTGAGCCGGTTTTCGGTGACCCTGTGCGGTTCGATCTCTGTACGTGATGACATTTAAAAGATCTTGAATGTGACAGCGTCATGCCCGCGTATCTTCTGGCTGTAAAAGAAACTCTTGTGCAACCAATTTCCATTTGACTAAGGACGTTGATGTGACTCTGGCATGTATTATCGACCTCAAATAACTTAGAAATGTCTTTTTACTCAAGAAATCATTTATCCTCATATGTTCTCAAAGACAGCATATAAAAATCAATACAACGCTAATGATTCATTGCATAAGATAAAAAGAGAATCGTTCATTTCTATGTAGTTTGTTCTCATCTTCTAATTCATTTGACTGAACCGTGGTTAGCTTTAAACTGGACTCCAAGTTTTGTTTTCTCCAACATTCAAAGCCAAGAAGGCTGATGAAACAATACACGTACTTTCTTACTTTCTTTATCACTATATGGTAGAGAAGGTATTGCATTCCATCCAAAAATTCGATACCGAGATTTCACCGGAAATACATGATATGAGGCTCCCTGAATCCCCACAAAAAACATATTTAGATAAAGGTCCATATGCGCGTCAATCTGTTTGCATGCCACAAAAGCAAGTTCGAATAATACTAAACTTGGTATTTCAGTTCAGTATCGTCCAAGGATGTGACATGAAGATTTTGAAGAAAATCCCCCAATACCCAGCTACCTTTTACCTGGAACATTTTTCTAAAATTTTGATTTTCAAAAGAAAAAAAGGACTAAAACAATGTTGATTGAAATAACATATGTAGAAGATACTTACATAGCAAATAAAATGTACATCTTAAACTTTCTAGTTGGATCTCCTTATTCAGAAGGACTTTTATATAATCTTGTATAACTAGTAAAGATTATGGGATAAAAGAAGATGTACTTCACAAGAAATTATATCTCTTTAAAACACACAATGTTTTCAAATAACCTTTTTGTGATATCAGCCATTTCCGAGATACCCGTTATTAATTATTCTTCATTAATTGTTCATTACTTGGTCATTCTTTAAAGGTACAAGGTAGCCTGAACTCATGGAAATTACACCTTAAAGTGTTAAATTACTACTGCTGTTAAAGTTCTCAATGGGTTTTCCTGAAATTTTTATGGATTATTCTATAAATCATGAAATTATTTCAAGTAGTTGTTTGCACTGATAGGCTTACGTAGTTCAGTCAGTAAAAAGTATTTCATTCAGCAGAAAAATAACAACATTTAGTCTTAAAACATGTGAATTCATGTACCTTTTGCTCTGATACTACTTGCAATACGGAATCACACATTTCCATGCTTATTCTTAGTATAATTGGCTTCTTCTGAACCTGAATTATTTAGTTATATATATATGAGTTATGTTATTAGCAAAGTCAAAAAAGTAAAAATGTGGAAAATTTTCAATGTTGTTGCTTTATTAATATCGCTAATATACATTATAAAATTATGATTGTGGTTCAAAAATATTAGATATGCTTTGTATACATGTACTGAAAATTTCAGCTCTCTACCTCTCATAGGTTCTGAGAAAAAGGTTCATAAGTATCCAAAAATGTTGTTTTGAGAAAACTGAACTTAAAGTTTGAACATTAAAATTCTGACACACTTCAGCACACTCCAGGGTCATAATCATTTGCACCTTCATTCCTGGATTGCTTCAGCTTTTCTGATTGCCTTTTCTTGGTTCTGGTCTCTTCTGTTAATTGCTGAACTGCTCGCTGGGCATGGTATAGTCGTCCATTGTTGAAATATACAAAAATGTTCTAAAAAGAGGCGTTGCATGGCACCTTTAAAGGAATGCAGACTAACATTTAAATTTTATTTAAGTGCCTTAGAAAACTCAGCCCCCCAAAGGTATACATTTTCTGAAACTGGAAATATTGCGGGTTTTATTTGTGCCTAAAACAAAAAATGTGATTTTTGACCATTTCAGAGTACCTTGTCCCTTTAAAGTCTTTTGAACAATTCAGCTATTTCTCGTGTGGAACCAGTATGAAATTTTAAAGCATGTCCAGTTCTTAGACATTGACTATCGTTGTTCCCTTTGAATTTAGAATAAAATATGCAATGTAGCTATTTCTGCAAAGATGGATTAAAATGAAGTAGATAGAAAAATAAGCTTTAATAAGAATAGTTTGTATACCGATAAATACGAGATAGAGAGTAGAGAAAATCATGCGAATGTAATACATAAGATTTTTAAATAGATATTGAACATTGTATTGGTCATAAATCCTTTTCAACTATCTGCAAAATGTACCTTGTACGTCTTGTGAAAACGCTAGAAGGAAACAGAACCACATTATATAACCAATAACTGTAGAAATGGATAATAAAATGTACCATTGATTTTATTGGCAGGACATTGTTTAAAATATTCATTTCGTCTTTTAACTAATCTGGTCATATCGGCTGCTTGAGTTTAAAAACAATTTGTTTTTAATTTAAGAAAACTCTCTCCCCCCAGACGGGAATTCAGCTTAGAACATTGGGTGAGAACAGCATTTAATGCCGAGTTTTGCATACCTGAACGCTTTTTGCTTAAGGATACCCATCTGTGAAATTTATAAAATCCAGAATTATAGCCAGTTTCATTTCAATTTTAGTATAGCAATCGGGATTTAATATAAAACTTGTATACTAAATTTTATAAACCTAGTTTCCCGGATATTACATTTTATATACCTTTTACTGCTTTAAAAACCGAACCACACAATGGAACTATGTTTTGGAAAAAATTAATATTTTATGATTAAACTCCTTATTATAAAATTTAATAAATTGTAGATATAAGTTTAATTATCATACAGCTTTGGTGATGACAAATGCTAAATATGAGACTAACACTTTTTCTTAAAAATGTACAGGAGAGTTATTGTTTAATAGCATATAACTATGCTAAAAATTAATTTTATATTTTATCCTGTTATTTGTATGGAGATGCCTATGCAGAATTTAATTGATTTATACCGAAATGTAGATCGCGTGGAACAATTTGAAAATAAAGTGTGCCAACATATATGTCCAGAAAAGATAATTTAAAACTTGTAACGCTAAAATAATACTCTTTATGACTTTAAGCTCTTTGAAAAGCATTTGATGTACATCCAAGGTCTTCGCCTCTTTCTGCTCCACTGCAGTTAATTTAGTATTTGAAGATTCCTGAGACCACTCTTGAATGCTTTTCTCACTTTAATATTGGCAAAACTTACGGTTTTTACAACGATTTTATAGGATAATAATAAGGCTGACAACAATAATTGTCAGAGATTAGGCCTTTCGATCTGTTCAGTCCTCTCAAGGAAACTGGTCCATCCAGCTCATCACGGGTCTTCTTTTGTGTCTCTTCTCTTTAAACTTGTATTCAAGGATATTCTTGGGAATGTGGGATTCTAACATGAGTTTCATATTAGCACAATATTTCCCTTGAGGTTCTTTTATTTATATTAAATATATTCTTTCTATATTTCATCATCGTACTTTTTATCTGTTCTCTCACCAGCAGCCACTCTCAAGGATGTTATTTTTTATCATTCTATTTTCCTCCTTTGATTTTTTATGATAGTCCAGCATTCTGATCCATAAAGAAGAGATGAGGCTGTTACAATAATAATAATAATAATAATAATAATAATAATAATAATAATAATTTCTTCGCTTCGCTTTTTATGAAGTTATATTTTATTCTGATAGCTTTCTTCTAAAAGATTTTTCTATCCACATTATGAAACTTCATCATACAGTGTACCTATACACTTACGCTTACGGCCCGATGTTGACTTGCAGGTGGAAGGAAAGAACAAATATTTCAATGCACTGTATTATCTCACGTACTAAGTTTTGGTTTATTTCTGCTGAATTCATAGATTTTGTCACCGGAGTAAGTAAATGATATAGCTGAGAGTCAGTTACCAAGCCATACAAGAGTCTATGGAATGTTACATTCATTCAACCATAGCAAACGCAAACAAGATCTATCAAGAACTATAGTCCATAAATTCTTTGGAGACACGTGCGAGGCTATAACGTGATGTCTCGGCTACTTTCATTCTTACCTATAACAAAGTTATACGCAACAACTTTCAATAATGCAAAACTTAAAGGTATCGAAAAAGTATCGAAGGTTTATCTCGAAGTATTAGATATAGTTTGCTACTACAGAGTATCGAGGTATGATGTTATCGATAACCTCGAGGTCCCATCCCTAGATATATGACTTGATTTAAAAGTCATGCAGCTATGAAAGATGCTTGGAACTAAAATAATAGGCCTGCAGTGCTTAAAAACTCTTAAAAATTCATTATGAATTTTAACAATTTCTAGCCTTTTTAAACACATAGTTATCCTTAATTCTAGTATACTTACTATCAACGAACAGTTGAAATGCGACAATAACAGCAATGGAGAATCGCATCTGCTTGAAACCTTGTGGTGTGAACGATGGACATAAAATGCCTGACATATGAACGGGAATAGTTATAGAAAGAACCTCCGTTGACGGCTGAATTTAGTAGCAACACCGTTTATATTAAGAACTTCCAGAATACTTTTCTGATAACGCTTCACATATTTACCGCTCAATTCCTTTGGCAGAAGACCCAAATTTATTGTGTTCTTTCTCTTTTTAAGAGTGATTTATACCGCAAAACCTGACGAACCTTATCAGAAATGTTGCTGTTCTGGATGCTTTCAACTCCCTCTCTCGTAACCAAGATAACTCACGAGTGGTGTTCGACAGTTGTGATCGATGACGTGTCTTGTCAAGGGTCAACATACTTAATATGTTGTGAGTGGGAAAAGCCGTCACTGCAGGAAAAAAGTTACCACACTTCACTTCCTCGGAACAAATATACTGGTCATCGATACTGGATATAAACATCACAAGATATCACATCGATCTATCTCGCTAAGGAAACTATACACCTTGAGGACATACTTTCTTTGTATACAGTGGTTGGTTAATAGTCGTGTGCACCAATATTATAAATTGAAAAACACAATATACTCGTTTTTTTCTTTGTTTTCTCAAGGTTGCCATACATTGTGGAATTGAGATAAATGATTTGTTCTTTCAGAACTTCGAGCCTTGAAACACCCACATGATTCATAACAAACTAACCACACGTGGGCCCATTATTACCACCTGCAGTAAAATATTTACGGCTACTCTTACGGTGACTTTATCACCAGGTATTTTACAAATCTTAGCGTAGAATTGTCCTCCAGTAAACTCCTATCTGGATATTGTTTTGAGCAACAACATTAAAACATAGCATGGCTATTGCAACATTAGCAAAGGTATATTGAGCTTCCAGTAACTCAAGAAGAAGTTGTAAAGAATAACTCAAAATTTTTTGAACAACAAAGTTCCTAAAGTTTTAGGCGCATTAGATTGTACCGACGTAGGAATTCAGTCGCCTGGAGGTGATGATGCTGAAGTGTTTAGCAATAGAAATGACTATTTTTCTGTAAATATGCAAGTACTAGCCATGCAGCTTAGCCTAGAAAGATCACCCGACATGTTGTCATATTTATCACAAAGGTTCTTTACAGTCTTGTTGTACAACTCAGTGTTTCAAACTTTTCACTGATTTCATTCCAGGCTTTACTCTTTTACTGCCAAGTAACAGCATGTGATTCTTTATTTTGTATTATATTACGTTATTTTTCCGTACTATTTTTCAGAAAAATATTATTCTTCCTTTAACGAAAAATTACTGTATTGTTTGTTTTTCCCTCAGGCATTATAAATTCACAATTCACAATAACAGCGAGAACAAAACAAATACAACTGCATTCTTGATTCTCAGCTTCATATGGAACATTGAAATATATGAGAAACATTTTTACCAACTCTACAAATTTAGTATAATCCGGTAGTAAATCTTAACCTGGAGATAAGAACCAAGAAGCCTTTACTACAACTTTACTCGGACCGTAAAAAAAACCGACACTTAACGTTTACTTCTATTTAACTGCAGATTGTAAAATAGGGGCTTAGTCAGTTAAAAACCGGAATGTAAGAGGAAATGAATTGATTTTCGATAGCGTAGTTTGGGCATGTGTTATCGCGCTCGCATTTGTCTTTAGAATATAAGAAAACGGCTAATGCTGTGAAAAAAAATATTGTGCGTTGCATTTGCATGATTCTTCATCCACTAACGTTTAATTCTTTCTCTTCTACGTCTAGTAAGTAGGGGAAGTATTGTATTCCACCCAAACATTCGTTACCGAGATTTCACCGGAAATATATGTTTTGAGGCCCCCTGAATCCAAAAAAAGCATTTTTGGAATCATGTCGGTGTGTCTGTGTGTCTGTGAACAGTATAACTCAGAAACGAACAGTCGGATAAACACCAAGCTTGGTATTTAGGTTCAGTATCTTCCAGAGATGCGACAAGAAGGTTTTTAAGAAAATCCCCCCAACCCAGATTACCCTTTACATGAAACATTTTTCGAAATTTTTAATTTTCTCAAAAATGACTAAAGATTTTGATTTAAATATCATATATTTAAGATACTTTCATGACAAATAAAATGTATAACTTGAATTTTCTGGGAATGTCTCCAAAAGTATTCTTCAGTGTGAACGACTTTTGCATAACTGGTAAACCATAAGAGATATGCAAAATGTTACTACACAAAAATCTAAATCGCGTTAAAATACACCATTTATGTCATATACTTTTTTTGTTGAGTGAACCATTTTCGAGATATTGCTTGTTATTCCCTTAAACTTTCCAACACTTACACTTTTTCTCAAATTAGTTATTCATCTTTTTGTCCTGGTAATGCAAAGAGAATGGAATGCTACACATAGCAACCAGCTCTTAAAATATTTGACTATTGCTTAAAGCCTACCACTTCCCCCTGCATGTACAAGAAAATTATCAATAAGATTAACATCTCGATATCGCGATTAACATGAAGCATATGGAGGATAATCGTTTGTAAAAATAGTTTGTACAAGAGTAGAGAAAGTCATGCGAGTGTAACACATCAGATTTTTACTTTCTCTACTACGTATAGTAAGTAGGGGAAGTATTGTATTCCACCCAAAAATTCGATACTGAGATTTCACCGGAAATACATCTTTTGAGACACCCTGAATCTAAAAAAAACATTTTTAGAAACCTGTCCCTGTTGGCTGTGTGTCTGTGTGTCTGTGAACAGCATAACTCAGAAAGGAACAGTCGGATAAACACCAAACTTGGTATTTAGGTTCAGTATCTTTCAGAGATGCGACACGAAGGTTTTCAAGAAAATCTCCCCAACCCAGAGTACCCTTTACATGGAACATTTTTCAAACATGTTAATTTTCTCAAAAATGGCTCTAACGATTTTGATTAAAATGTCATATGTTTAAGATATTTTCAAGACAAATGAGATGTATATCTCGAATTTTCTGGGAATGTCTCCAAAAGCATTCTTCATTGTGAACGACTTTTGCATAACTGGTAAACTATAAGAGATAGACCAAATGTTACTACACAAAAAATGTAGATCGCGTTAAAATACACATTTATGTCATGTACATTTTTGTTGTTGAGTGAACCATTTTCGAGATATTGCTTGTTATTCCCTTAAATTTTCCAATACTTATACTTTTTCTCAAAATCGTTATTAATTTTTTTTTGTCCTGGACATGCAAAGAGAATGGAATGCGCCACATAGCAACCAGCGCTTAAAAGATTTGACTATCGCTTATAACCTACCATATTCGCCTTGCATCTACAAGAAAATTAGCAATAAGATTGACATCTCGATATCTCAATTAACATGAAGTATATGGAGATTAAGCGTTTGTAAAAATAGTTTGAGAAAGAGTAGAGAAAGTCATGTGAGTGTAACACATCAGAATTTTCTTATGTAATTTCTATAAACTATTCTTACAAAAGCTTATTTTTCCATTTGCTTTATGCTAATTGAGATAAAACTTTTGCAGAAATAATCCAATAACGCATGCGGAAAAGCTCCTTTAAACGTGCACAACTGAAGATGTGCTCCCGACTATGTTGCCACATTTCATCGAGTTGTGTGATTTAAACACCGTAGATTTTAAATTACCGCATATACATATGTTCAATAGCGTTAAAAGAAAATAGCTGTTATGTTGCACTCACATGACTTTCTCTGCCCTCTAACGCTTCTTAGTGGGTACAAAGGTTATTCTTAACGAAAGTTTATTTTCCTCTCTACTTCGTTTTAATCCAGCGAAAACATTCCGGAAATAGCTGTATTCACATGTTGTTCTAGATGCAAAAGGAGTAGGGGTAGTCAAATGTTTTAGGACTGGACCCTATACGAGGGCCTTAAAATTCTAAAATGTTTCCATGACATCACGAGAAGCCCTGAAAGTCGACAGGACTTTAAAAGAATGGCTAAATATTGAACAGTCGTACCATTAATAACGGATATCTCGGAAATGTTGCTCAAAAAGGTTGTTTGAAATAAATTGTGTACTTTAAAAGGTCTACATTTTTCGAGCAGTACGTTTTCCTTTATCGCTTAACGTTTACCAGTTATACAAGATTATACAAACTTTCTTCAGCATAAAGTGGACTTCATAGGCTGTTTCCAAACAATTCAAGACATACATTTAGTTAATGATGTAAATATCCTTAATAAAATGGTATTTTAATCAAAATCTTAGAGCCACTTTTTAAAAATATAAAATTTCGAAAATGTATCCCATGTAAAGGATGGTTTTGGGTAGAGGATTTTCTTAAAAATTCTTGTGTCGCATCTTTGGAGGGTATTTAACCTAAGTACTAAGGTTGGTATTTATTCGAATTTTCGTTTTAGAACTATGCTGTTCACAGACACACGCGGACCTTTTTCTAAGCACGCGTTTTCGGATTCAGGGGGCGTCATGTATTTCCGGTTACAACTCGGTATCGAATATTTAGATCGTTGCCTATTGACATTCCGCAGCCACAATTTGAGAAAATAGCTGAGCAGCGGGAGATTGAGATCGGAGCCCCACGAGACGATAGGACCACCTCACATACCACCCCAATTACTGCATCTATGGATGGAGGCAAAGGATACAGCAGCCACATGATTGAGGCACTATTTTTAACACTTAAAGGATTTCAGTCTAATTATATAATATAAAAAATAACAGCCCACCTTAAAGCAATACGTGTATAATATATAAAATGTATGCAACAGTCATTGTATTATGTTGATATTATTGTGTACATGTGTAATAATTTTATGTGAATGTATTACGTAATTTAATAATGTAGGAGCTGTGAGAATAGAAGCTGAAAGCTGCTAACAATGAGATAACAATGAGGTACCTTGAGGCAATAATGAATTTGAAAGTTTAATAATGCTACTAGTAATTCTTAAAACAATAATGTAACTTTTAAAACAGTTTATAAATAGCCAATCAACAACCAAAAAAGCTGAGAGTTAAATAAAAGTATTCTATTGGAGTAAAATTAGCCAATCAGAAACTTGAAATAGAGAAATTTACAAATTTAAGCGGTAAACGCCAGTCGCTAGAAGGCAACGTACCTGAGCAGTTATTCGCTCGGCATGTATTCAGTATGAGACATAAAATTGATTACGGCGAGAATATTATAAAGTTTACGTGTTAAAAAGTGCAAGTAATTAATAAATAATCTCACAGCTCTCTATATCAGTGAAGTGTTATTTAATCGTATGATGGATTAATGAATGGAGTGAAGTAAAAATTATAATTTGTATAAGCCTACATTCTTTCGCATCACCCCCTGCAAAGAGATACATGTTTATACAAATTAATACTAACGCAGCCGTGGCAAACATAAATATATATAACATTTAAAGAAACATAAAAACACAAAGTTGATTCCTAAACGTTGGGGCGAAGGCCACCGGAAAGTGAAGTTGGGGCGAAGGCCACCGGAAACTTTGTACCATACATGGGGCAGGTACTTCATTAAGTTTGGCTCCCCAACAACGGAACTACAATACAACTCCTACTTCATGATAGAACCGTACTCACTAGGAACTGTCGTATCTTGTTAACAGTGAAGCATTCTCGGTCCGCCAACGACAGCTTACAGAATTCGGATGACTGCAAGCTGGGACTTCGATAATATATAAACTTATTTAAATTTAATATTGGTGAAGCTGAACTTCATTAGAACCAAAATTCGGGAGAGTCCTTTAGGGTAAGCGATGAGAGAACATTCGAAGCTATTCATAGTCTTTGAAGCCAATAGTTATACGTGACTGCCTTAAACTCTCAGACTTTGATGGTAGTTAATCGTGACTCGCGGGGACTGAACACCCATTACAACCAAAGCTTGCAGAGAATCAGCGCACGGTTCCCATATTTCCATGTTGTGTATTTTCAGTGAAGTTTTACGTGTTTTTGAATAAATTTGCATTTTGGCAATAGCGTATGCTGCAACCGTGGGAACAAATTTGCATCTAAATGGATAGGTATCGAACAATGACAGGCGAAGTTTGATGCGGAATGACATTAATTATTCTAGGGGTAATGTGTCCAGGTTCACCGGAATCGACAGTTGCTTAGCATTAATGAACATAAACGGAAATATCTCTCAAACTAGATGTAATGGGAAAAGAACCTCGAATGAGAAACTTCGCTACAGATGAATGCATGTTGAACCATGTAATTTCACTCCTGACAGCTCCCTCTGAATTTGTAAGCATGGAAATTGCTCATCAAATCAATCAATGTAATGTTTATGAAAAAATCTGATGTGTTGTTTACTTCACTTTCTCTACACTATCGTTTTTAGTTATATAGCTTCTACAAACTATGCTAACGAAATCTTATTAGAGACAAACTTTTGCATAAATAGTTTTATTACCAGGTAGATGGGTTTTAGTAAGTAAACAGAGCAAACGACGCTTTTGTTTTTCTATGGTGTGTATCTTTATTTAATGCTGGCAGAATATCCTTATCATCTGTGTTCCACACCCAGCACTGGTGAGCTAATCTCTCATTGGTTTGAATTCAAGTCCAACACACATGCATTAGAATATGAACGGTTAGAGCTAAAGGGGAGGAGTACGGAAACATTTCACCTGAGTGGCCTGAAGGAATTCTTCGCAACGACGGTTCACAGTAGTCCCTGGTCGAGTCCGTCTCGTGTTGGTTTCATGTCAAACGTTTAGCACTTAAGCGTTATCCTATGAGCGAAAGAAAATGGGGGAGTAAGACAAACATTAAGAGGTGTGCTAGAACTAGGTGAGGGTTGGGACTGGACGTGGCGTTTTAGTATTTCCTTACCAATATAAACCACTGCGCATTATACTGCAACCAACCCATGCACTCGATTGTGTATACTTTAATAGGTATTATGACGGACTGTCTCTTCCCCATCTAACACGCGGTTTTGTTGTGAGTGTTCAATTTTTTCGATGCAGATATAGACCAGGGTATGCGGTGTATATGGTGATGCGCGCCAACTTGACAGGACGGGATTTGCAGGAATAGTCCGGGATTCGATGCTAGCTTAGGCTCGCACATGGATCTTAGATCTAGGGTTAATACGGCTGGGTGGTTTTCCTGTCCGTTTATTTCCCGTCACCTTTTCAAAATTTGACTCCTGATACAACCTCGACACACACACACACACACACACACACACACACACATTGCTTCACTGCTGTATTTAATACTATCGCACTTACCTACCGACACACACAGACTCCAAGGAAATACCACCGACAATTAATTTCCAAAACTCTCGTGTTTCGTTATTTCGAATCTTTTTAACCCCCATTCCGCTAGCACATGATTTCTACCATCTTTCTTATTGTTTGCCTACTTTAAGTTTCCCCATTAACCCGTATGCCGGCAGCTTTCAGAGCACTGACCTTCCTTTATACGCAACTGATTTTCAGGCGACCTAACGGTACACGAACAAAAACGTATTCTGCCCTTGCTTGGCTACAATGTGGGGAAAAACCAACCCCGCTTCCTGCCTGCTGACTGCACTATACCTTCAACACATATTCATCTTTAAATGCAATATTCATTTCCCAGTCTTATTTAATAACATTAGTCCTACTGTTACTAATATTTACTTTCCCTATGGTTATCATTTTATACTTAGCTAAGTAGAACCTACTGTGTCACAGTGTAAAACTATGCCTAATCATGCATATAAAAGTGTCATCACAATTAGCATCGTTTGTAACGGAATTTGGCATGGAGCACTTCAGCAAAAATTGCGAAATTATCAGATATAACATTAGAGATCAACGGAGAACGTCGCGTTAAACAACCTGTAATTCAATGAAACACAAGGAACATGCGAGATTATTAGAATAGAACAATGAGGAAAGTAAACTTTCACTCTTCTCAGCCCAAGCTATGGATCAGAAGTTTTAGAGAATCTGTGTCACTCGTTAATAATGGCGGATATTGCTAAAAAATGTACAGCTTTCGATGTAAAAGAAAGGACAATGTAACTGAGATTTCTGCAAATTAACACCTTAGTTAAATAATGAGGTAACTTTATTACACAGTATCAATAGCTAAGCATACATTGTTTTTCTCCCTTTAGTACCCCTTAATTCTATTCTACCTGCTATCGAAGTAGGGTGTGCTGCGTCAATCCATACATGTATTTGTTTACAGAGAACACAGCAAGGTCACAAGTGCTTCCACCTTCTCTCGCCAGCAAACGTTGGTGCATTCTTTAATTGATGGTTTACTTACTAAAACCCTCTTTTTGGTCATTACAGAGTTCGTTGTAGATACAGAAAAGATAGAGGAAACCGAATTGACTGACAGATTTTTAAAATTGTGTCGCTATGTGCTGGACTTCAATTCTATGCCCTTTCTATGACATGGCGAGAAACAAATAAACAGCAACAGCCCTTTAGAAATGACTAAATTATTGACAAATTCAAACGAATAACTATATCTGGAAAAAGCTGAAGTCACAAAAATTCTATTTGGAGATAAATTGTGTGTTTTAAAGAGATCTACATTTTTTGTCCATCTCGTACACCAAATTGTACAAAACTTCTTGCACATGAAGAGGATTTTACAAGCGATTCCTAGAAAATGCATGATATGAATTTCATTTATAATATATATGTAGTATTTTAACCAAAGTCATTAGAGTTATTTTCAAGAAAACAAGAAATATAAACGAAGTTTAAATAATTCCTTATGAGTAACCTTTAGAAAAGCTTTGAGAATTTAAAGCACGTACGTGCTATGTTACACATCATATAATTTTTATTTTTGCTCAACATTATTATTAATGTATGATGCTGAAACATTGTACTATTTTAATTATGTGTCTTTTTCTACAAATTAAGTGCACAAATAATCCCTTGCTAGTATGCAGCCAAAATAGATGAAACAAGATTCATGGCTTCACCATCAAAATGTTTATACTGCACAAGATTAATGTTAAGCACATCACACCTTTGGAAAATTAATGTGTAGATGTAATGAATTCTGGTTAAATAACTAAAAATTATTTAAATTAACTTCATGCTACATTAAAACCCTTTTTGCATTTCATGCACTAGTAACTCACTTCTGTTAAACGCTTTCCGGAATCGTTTACAAATAAAAGGCAATTAGTTTTAACATATACATATTTTAATTAAGGGAAGCATAATTTTAAATTGAGGCAATTGGCTTTTTCCTTTGCTAGTACGTTTTTTAACGTCACTAAAATTACTTGTATTCAGGTTATACAAAGGTCACTAGGAAAGTTTTGAGATGCAAGAAAGTGAAGGCTGACCCACTTAAATGTACTGCAGGATGGGTTAGCTCTAGTCTTTGTAAGTAAACTGGTATCAGATAGTGACTCTCCCACTCCAGGAATTCCAGCAGCACAAGGATGAACAACCACTCACGACGCGCAGGGGTCAGTCCTTGCAATGGAGGTGGAGAAGGAGCATTTTCGTTCAATGATTTTAAAATTGGGTTAAAACAATGTCAAAGCCTTGAACGTTTGCAACAGGCTCATGGGATATTGTTACTTCCCGTGCCAAGTTTCCGTGGTTTCAGGAATTTCAAAGGAGCCCAACATCTTTGAAAGATGAGGAGAGAAGCCGACGTCTGACAACGGCGGTGACTGAGGAAAACATCACAGCCGTTGATAAAATGTTTTTAAAAAATAATGGTCTGACATTTAGAGAAACTGAGGTAGCCTTGCAGATTGGTTCAGCAGCTGTTTTGAAAATCCTGCAATAATTCCTTCGTGTGAGGAAGATCTCACACCGATGGCTGCTTAACAATTTTACAAAAGAAGAAAACATGGCAGTGTTGAATGGATTCAAAAGAGCACACTCTAGACAGGATTTTTAAAATGTAACAGGTGACGAAACCTGCAATTATCGGTTTGATCCGGAGACCAAGCGATCAGCAGTGTGGAATTTTCCTGATGACAATCCACCGACAAAAGTGAAGCGTCCCCGAAGTGTCGGAAAGAAAATGGTGGCCTCATTCTTCTCAAAGGGTGGTCATGTGGCAACTATTCCTCTGGAGGAACAAAGCAGGGTTATCGCTAACGCTAATTGGTACACCACGGTTTGCCTGCCAAAGGTTTTTGCCAATTTTCAAGAACGGTGGCCATGCATGGGACTGCAAGGGATCCTTCTCCATCATGACAACGCGTCCGCACGCACGCCAACGTCACCATTCAGTTCCTGGAGTCTACGAAAGTCTAACGTATGACTCATCCACTATACAGTCCAACCTGGCTCCGTGTAATTTTTTTCTATTCCCGATGGTGAAAACTCGCATGGGTGGAAAGCGATTTTCATTCCCTGAGGATGCTGTTACCATCTACAAAGGAGGGCTTGCAGCCATCGAAGAATACGTGTGGTAGGAGTGCTTCCAGATATGGTTTCAGCAAATGAAAAAGTGTATACAGTGGGGTGGCCAGTACTTTGACAAACTGCATCAGTTAGAATAATTAAAAAAAATATTGTTTGTCGTGTATGAGGTTGTCTATAAACGAGTTCTTCAGATTTATTCGAACGTTGCCGCCAGTCGGTTGTTAGCAGATTACATCAACACTTTGAAGCGAGTTTATCACTAGTGCCTCTGGCAGAGAACTAGCGAAAGATGAGTGGAAGAGGTGGATGTCAACAGTTTCGAGGCCACTTTAATGAAATGGGACTTGTACCTTTCCAGTATTTACATTTGGAACGTCTTTGGCTTGAGTCTCGTAAACTCACAATCTGAACATGTATGCTGATAGGTAACTCAAATAATTGGACGATTTTTATAGCGTAGAGAGTCTCGGTTTAGCACTTAACCATGCCAAGTCTGTGATCGAGCTCACAAGGACGCACAAAACGGCCTAGTGAAAAGCAATTCATCATCGCCGCAGTACATCAACCTCTTTACAAAGTCAGAAACATATGCAGTCTGAGGTTCAATTCCGCACTTCTCCTTTGAGACAAGGGCCTCGCTGAACTAATAATGATGCCATTCATTTAAATCGACTGGTGGTAAAGGACGAAGAAAGTTGTAGACCGATTATGTGAGTGATATCCTGTATATCAAAATATGTATGGAATGTACAAAATATAAAATTTATTACGCTGCTTGTAGTTCATCCTTAATCAGCTAATCATGCAGCTTTGCGGTCTTTTTCAGCCATATAGCCATCATTGCGCAAATACAACATTTTCAGAATTTTTTTCCTAATAGTACAATGTGCAGGTAAAAGTATGAACCTGAATTTTATAAGGTGTAATTTTCTAAAAGAAAGATATTTTATGGTATGTGGGTGCAATGAGAAATATTCAGTCTGAACAGTTTCGTTTTGCTAAGATTAGCATCACATATATTTTAGTTTACACTTAAAATACTCGTATATTTTAATTCATAAAAGTTCCCCCTATTGATATTTATTTTTAATAAATTTATGTTATAGATTTACCTGGATAAAAAACGGGTTTATCTCAAACTCCTGGTGTGGATTGTGGCTTACATCTGTTACAGTTGTTTTGAAATTGGGAAAAAAGTATATAGTCAAAAGTAGTATCCGTGACTGAAAAACAAATACACTATAAAGTATTAATAGATCGCATTTTGGTTAACTAGGTGGTTTATGATTGACCTATGTAGATTTTAGTGAGTTTCTATGGATATGAAGAAGGTATTTCCAAAAACAGGGACTAGAGTTATACATATACTGTTAATATATGAAATATCCATAAATGTGCCATTCATACAGTACCTCTTCCTGCAAAAACCCTATTATATTGCATGTTTGCCCTCATAATAATAAATGTTTTAGTTTGATTCTAGTAATGTAAATTTTCAAAATGTAAACTATTATATTGAAATTAAAAAAGGTGTGTTTCTGCCACTTCTAATATTTTCTTTTGCTGTATGTTATGCTAGGAACGCGATTAACGAATAAAAGCTGCGTTTTGTCACGAAAGAGACTACATTACCGACTCCACATCTTCCTTTACAGTCGTGTGTAACTATTTGACGATATTCCCATTACAGTCCTGCAAATTAGAGTAAGCGAATGCAAAATCACACATTAAGCGAGTCTAAGTGGGCTGGTTAGGCTGCATGCATGATGAAACGTTGCCGAGTACATGTAACGATCATTTCCCATGTTTATCGGTGAAAAATTGAATACAACTGATCAAATATTCAAGTACTGGGTTCTTAACTTATTAACTACGATTATTTAGGGGCGTTTTTGTAATTTATCCTTGTGAAACTGAGAGTGTCCCGAAAGAACTTAAATTACCATCGGGGGCGTGGCGGCGCATTTTCGGCTTTCTTGAGATCTATCACGTTTTAATAAACCTGATGATACGTTCAATGAGCTTGTCTACCCTGTATCATTATTAGTAAGTACACAAATTATTCTTACTAAAGCTTATTTTTCTATCTACTACTTTTAATCGAAATAAACGTTTGAAAAAATAGCTACATTACCATTTCGTTATTCATACAAAGAGAACAGCGATAGTCAAATGCTTAAGAACTGGAAGCCATATATTGACCTAAAATTCAATAATGTTTCCAAGCAATTGCGAGAAACAACTGAAAATCGATGGAAGTTTCTTAAAAATAAATCTTATTTCAAGTAAATTCTCTCTCTTAAAGACATCTACTTTTTTGTGTGGTACGTTTACGTTTATTGCTTAACGTTTAAAAATTATACCTAAATTCCTTACAAATGAAGACATACTAGGTTATTCCCAAAAAATTCAAGATATATATTTTATATGTAATTATCCTTTATATATAGTATTTTAATCAAAATATTCGAAGCATTTTTTAGAAAATCAAAATTAAAAAATGTTCCATGTAAGGGGTAGTTGGGGTGGGGATTTTCTGCCTATCGCATCCTTTGAAGATACTGAACTTAAACACCAAATCTGATAATTATCCTAGTTTTCGTTTTTGATTATACTGTTCACAGCCAGACACACATACACACACGGACATGTTTTCAAAAATGTATTATTTGGATTCAGGGCGCTTCAAAACATGCATTTCGGGTGAAATATCGGTACAGAAAAGTTGGGTGGCAAATAGTACTTCTCTTTCTTACTATACGTAGTACTGAAAGTAAAAAATTAGACTTTTTGCTGTAAAGTTTGTAGCAAAAATATAACAGCTTTCTAAATTTTGCATTTTTAATCAAAATATTTTATGACGAATGCATGTGCATATCTTCAGGTCAGTTAATGTGTGGGAATTTTCCAATTAAGACATTTTTGGCATTCAAAACGCTGGTTACAAGGTAGCTTTGAAGCCATAACAGTAATACTTTGAGGATAGTTTTGTCAACACACATTATTACTGTAAGGAACGCTTTGTGGTTTACCGGAAAAAAATGCGAGTCTGATGGAGAATTTAATGGGTTTCCGGCAAGATGCTATGGTTACTTAGTTGGTTAGAACAACGACACAGAAAGCGGAAGTCAATTCCCGATTATGGTACTGTGTCTTTCAGTTTTATTCTACGTTTTAACTCCTTTGAATTTCAGCAGAAGAATTACGGGGTATCAAATTCCCATGCAGGCAACTCTTCCAATTGAAAATTAAACCTGTACCATTTTGGATGGCAAGAATCTCACTTTCATGTTATTCCAGTGAAAAAATAACTAATGTACTTCAGCTCAAGAGTTGTAATTAGGGTAACACAAATAAGAGATTCTTTTATGAGCTATCTAATTTATACATTGCGTCTGTGGCCCGCATTCGGGAGATCGCGGGTTCAATTCCCAGGCCGAATTTCTGACCCATAGGTTTCTTCCGGGGTTTCCCTAGATCACTAGGAAAGCTTATTGCCTCCCCCATTTTTTCTTCCCTCATTCCCTTTGATTTTTCGTCTTTATCTTTCACGTTACAGGTTGGTTCCGGGGCTCTGTGTCGGACTACTGCGGATGGATGGCTTGCATATTGAAACTCCTCGGCCCCGTCAGATGGAGGCCGCTGAGTCTTCGCTTCTGGACCTAGCTTTCCCCGGTCTCCGTGTTAGGGGAGCCTATGAACCACCCTCCAGTGGCTTGGGAGGGCTGCCTTGAGCGCTCACCGGCTGGGTGGTCTAGCTTGTAACTGTTAGAGACTTCTACCTACGTCAGCTGGTCTTCTAACCCATACGTCACGTGTGATTCCTTCATCTCATCTGTTCCTCCTGGGAGTGTATACACAAAAGATTCCTTTGCGAGTCGAGGTGCTGGGTTTCCCCTTCGTAGCGTAATCCTAATTCTAATCCTATGCAAAGTTTTATTGCCTATGAAATTGCTGCTTAAGAGCCAAGCTGACTGTCGCGGGTTCGAGTCCCGCCATAGGAATGGGTGTTTGTGTGTGTGTGGGTGTGTGCGTGTAATTTGTGTAACTACGGTAATAAGCGGTAAAAAACAACAGTAGCACAGTAATAATATACTAGGTAAACAACGCAACTTAAAAAAGAAAAGAAAAACAAAACAAGATTGTTCTGTTTACTTTCTTTACTACTTGCCTGTAGTAAGTAATGCATTCCACCATCGAGCGAGATGGTTTCGCGGTAACGTGTGAGTTTCGCATTCAGCATGTCTCAGGTTCAATTACCGTCGACAGCCCACTCTATCCTTAGGTTTTTCGTAAATCATTGGCCGGTACACGATTACTGGAGTGGTCCCTCATCTACTAAGACTTTCTTTTTATAATTTCCCTTTCATTCCGTTTCCTTCTCATCTTTTAGGTGTGATTCTAGGTTTCGTGGCGTATGGCGACGCCGGAGAGATGGCGCGAATGCTTGCTCAAAGGAAAGAGTTCTCCTCGTGGACACCAGAGACTATATGATCGACGGTACGTTCATCGCCCTTTCTGTGCAGCTCCAACACCGGCAGAGATCTAAGCCTGGAACTATTAGGCACTTCCACTCGTCTCTGCGGCCCGTAGCCCCGGTGGTTCCTTCACTTCATCCCTTCCTCCTGGAGTGGCAGCCACAATATATCTATGAAGGCCGTAGTGCGCGGGGTGTTCCATCGTTGTATAACCTATAACCAATAATGCATTCCACCCAAAAATGCCTTACGGGGATATCATTGCACATATATATTTAAAGAATGAATCAATCCAACAAAAAATTAGAAACATCTGTGTGTGTGTGAGTTTGAATAAAATAGCTATAAAAAGGAAAATCTGTTAAATAGCAAACTCAAAACATCTGGTTTTATACATGATAATGAGTACACTTATTATTTCTTTTAATTAAATAACAGAATTGTAGTAATGGATTAAAACGTTTAAATTCGCTACTGTATTAAAATAAAAATTTAGGTTGCTATCTACGAAACAAACGGTAGCTCTCATGGAAATAGCACATAAAACACAATATGGCAACTGTTGAAGGAATAGGACCTTGTAACAAGTTATGGTCAATATGACTGCAAAAGAATCCGAAAGTGAAACGTCACCGCTCTAAAAACCATAGTTACCATCATGGACACCCACTATTCTAAAGAAATTATTTATGTTATATTGGTAGGTTTTAACACAGGTATTAAAGAAAGGCTGTCTGCCATATAATAATGATAGTTGTTAATGAATTTACCGGGGAGTTAAAGACAGCATAATCCTACCTTGTAGGAAAGTGACATTGCATACTCGCATCTCCAACCTGATCGTTACTGTCTGCTGAAGCAAAGAGAACGGGGTCAAACAGAACCACAAAAACACGTTTTAAACGAGAGTTCACTAAAGAGCGTTTCCAAAAACATCTATGTGATGCGTTCACTGGACTTTCTCTACTCTTCTACAAGCTATTCTGTTAAAAATTATTCTTCTGTCTACTTTTTGTTAGTAGAGATAAACTTTCATTAGACATTTATACATTCCGTTGTAGGTGTAACAAGAATACAGGAGACAAAAGTGAAAGTCCAATTTTTAAAAGTGGTTGATATGTGATGGCTTTGATATTCTATGTCCTTTGCATGGCCACAAGAAAAAGCAAACAACTGCCACTTGCGAAAGCTACTAAGTGTTTCAAAATTCATAACAATAACAAATAATAACTCGGAAATGCTTAATGGCACAAAACACTATTGGAGAATTGCGTGCTTTTACAATCTATATTTTTTGTGCAATAATATATTTACCCGTCTCTTGTACTTTACTAATTATGCAAACGTTCACAATGAAGAACACTTCACAGGCTATTCGAGAAAACTTAATATATACATTTTATATGTCATGAAACTGACTTAAACATCTGGTGTTTTAATCAAAATCGTTAAGAGCCATTTTTGATAAAATAAAAATTTCCATTAATGGGTAGTTTGGGATTTGTTTTTAAATCTTCGTGCCCCATCCTTGTATGACGCTGAATTTGAATACAGAGTTTAGTATTTAGCCAACTTGGTTTTGAGTGATGCTGTTCACACACATAGATATCTTTCTAAAAAAAAAAATTTTTTTCATTCAGGAGCCTCAAAATGTACTTTCCGGTAGAATCTTTATTTTGGATCGAACTTTTGAATGGATTGCAATACTTCGTCTATTCACTACAGGAAGTAGTAAAGAAAGTAAATACTTGGCGGTGTGCCGCTGACGTCCTAACGACAAGGCCTTACGGTCAAATGCACCACGGACTAGCGAAACGTAATGTCGCTTCTGTAGCAATTTCCAACAATTCTGTATGCTCTAAAGCAGCCTGTTCCAACTCTGCTCTGCTGAGTTCAGAGTACTCGGCTGGAGTGGGAGGGAGAGTGATAGTCACTGGGCGAAGGTCAGAAGTGCTTGCGCTTCCTGCCAGTCTTGAAGGTGGGTTGTTTTTCATAACATATGCCACTATGTCAAGCCGGAGAGGGCCGTTGTCTGTATTGTAGGAAGAACAGCTTCTGTTTACCGAAAAGCATAGACTCACGCAGTGTCTTGTGTGTTAAAAGATACTAAATTCAACGAGGAAAGCGATATTATACAATCCTTTATTCAGCCGTGACGAAAGCTTGCCACAGTGTCGAGCTGTATTGCATGCTACAGGCAGACTCCTGTGGGGCGTGAGTACTCTACTGCTTGCTGGCACACACCCAAACTGGAACAACCTACACTAGAGGATAAACAAGCGGAATGCTGTACTGTATTCATTAGAACCTTATAATCCTCGCTGTCAATATATGCAATTGCACATATCCTAAATTTTTAAAACAAATTTGATGCAGATCTAACATAGTACTGGCGGGGGCACATGCTGACTGTATGTTAGTGGTCATAAATAGCCACCAGGTTTATATGCAAATTCGTATTTAGTTTGTTTTTACTTGCGATACCTAATTAAATTGTGCAATGTGTTTCATATTATCTTTTGCTTATATGTATAATTTTATATCACGTGTAATTGCACATTTCCGCTGTTGCTGTATATTTTGTCATTCCGCGTGCATTGAAAACATAATAGGTACAAGTACTTTAAAATTTTAATATTAAAATTAATATTTACAACGTTGATAACAAAATAATACATTCCTTACTATTCACAGAGTATTTCTATAGGGACTTACACATTTCAGTGTTCAGCTGAAGCCAGAAAGAAACTAAAAACTTTGATTTGGCTTAGATGAATCTTTATTAATTGTCAGAATGGTCGAGAGTAAACTTCAACACCCAGGGAAATTATGTGGTAAATTGTGCAACTTTTTAGAGAGAAATCCAGATATTTACGTTATGTGTTTAGTGGATAAATATTGTGGCATGTGCACAGATTATATTAATGGTAATACGCTCTCTGGTTACCGGGTCGGAGGTGGCAGTTTATCTGAGAGTAGGCGCGATTCAGGGGAAGCAGTGTGTCATTGGGGGGGATATGGCGTTACTGACGCCAACTTGTTGTGGATTCATTCTGTGACTAGGCTTCGCGTGAGTTAGACGGATAACTGCCTAAGACTTGGCGTCCTCCCCCGGCAGGCAATGGGCAAAGGTATGTAACTAACTTCATCCAATAAATTGTGTGCCATCCACGCCTTTTAACTTTTAATTATGGTATAATAGAGTTCCTTTCCTCTCCCTTCAGCCAGAAATTGTGTTGGTGTATTAATTATTTAGAGAGATAACTTAGCTGCGTCCCTTGTCGATGCCTCGAGTTTAAAGTTCTTTGTTTGTTCAACGATCCCTCTCATAAGCGAGTAGCTCTCCTCTGAAGTTAAATAATAAATAAATGTGAGGCATACGACAATATCTTCCAGGTGAAAACGTAGTGCTTCCTGAAAAAAAATCCCCAGAGCTAGTAAACGCTTTCAAATTTTGCCCAGTAGCATCTGTAGACAATGAAAATTCCTTTTCAACAATATTAACTAATATGGTCATAAATTAACATCTGAACATTTGGGAAAATGATCAATGTATACTGAAAATCAAATTACAACGGCCGGAATGATGTCCAAGGAGGAATGTATATTGTAAGGACCAAAAAGATAAGCTCATTGCATATTGCACGTAATTGTAGTGTTTTCCAGGTTGAACTTTTTCACTGAATCAAGCAGTGGAATGGTGCCCCACTATAATGAGTATAGCGCATGTACTGTGTTCCTCTGATGAGAATGTGGCTATAAGGAATTTGTTAACATCCACAATTCTGGCGCTATCTGCGAAAAATTATATCTCTACTTTCAATATATCAACAACATTTAAGACCCTCTTAGAAAACATACGCTCTTGTGCTAGCAATGCTGAATACAGGTGAAAATACACAAAGTGAACGAATGAACAAAGATTACTTTGTATTACTTTGTACTTCCTTTCTTACTGAGCATTGTAAGTAATTAATAAATAACTAGAAAACACTTACACACTGCCCCTAGTGAAAGACGCTAGAATACTAACGTTGCGGGATAATTTTAATGAAGACAATAGATCTATTTATGACGTCATTGTGAGCTGGCAGGTGATACTGTCCCGCCCTCAATCCTCCGGAGAGCAGAACACGCCGAAAACGTGTGAGCGAAGTTCTACCGGGGCAAGAGCCATAAACGAAGCCTCCCTTTTAAGCCCAGGGCTAGTCTCTTCAACCTTAGGTGCTTTCCATGAGGGCAATACCTTATTTATTAAAGAGGTCCCCCGCTTTCGCGAGCATGGAAGTTGATACGCCATTTGCGTGCGTCATCCCGAAAAGGGTGACTATCGAAAACCTCGGTAGGTCCGACAACAATCTAGCATGCCGTCTACCAATTCTCACTCATGGTTGGTGCCGGAGAACATCGGGGTGCCCCACAATGCTGCCTGGGTGGAAAACCAGCCAGGCGTACCCAATCTCCCATGGGTATCGGGAATCGCTGTCCCGCCGAGTCCAACCCAATCCAAACAACTCCCCATCGGGAGGGGCTCGAATGTTAGGCCCAGCGTACTTCTAGTAACGTCAGAAGTACCACGAGTGCTCGGGGTCCGCAGCGCCCGCACCACGGCAGCTGAAGGGATAGGAACTCCCCTCCCCCCTTACGGGACGTCAGAGGCCTCAACATATACAGTCATTTCCAAGCATTTGTCAGTGTCATTGGTGACAAATATACTGCATGATGTGGCGTATGTGTGTGTATTGTCATGCCAGACACATTATTGTGTCGCATTGGCGACAGCATTGTCAGGGATAATTCAGTACTTCTTTCGGCCTTGTGTTTGAATTTCGTCTGGCAAGACGCTCCTCACCGCTGTCGGGTGATCCTAGCCAGAGCTGGAGAGAAAGGGGGAATAGTTTAGCGTTCGTTACTTTACTTTGTGTGTACGAGCATCAGTTGAGTCTGAATCTGATACTTGGTGTGTAAGGTGTACTTTGCGTGTATGTGTGGCATCTCCCCATAATACTTGATTTTCATTTGTGTATATGATGTGGGCCACTAAATGTGTTATTAATAAATCACAGGTAATGTTTATGATATGAAATTTGTGCATAATTTGTTATAAAAACCCCACGCTTTCAGCGGAATGTGAATATCAAGGTCCTCTCGCCGTTTGTAGCTACGCTTCCCCATGTGCATGTTGGGGTGATTAAAATGTAATATTTTTGCTGGAAGCCTTTTGGCCCTCACCCCAGTATGTAACAATGTCTACTTGCTACTTAAATAAGGAACGACATTATAACAAATACTACTCACGTGTGTATCATATGGGTATACATGGTAATGAGAGATCATATGAAATTGCGAAACACAATGGGTTATCTACAAAATGAATTCAGTTTTTAGGTTCTACAATCATATATCTTAAAAACACATTGAAGAAAGAAATCCCACAAAAGTGGAATAGCTTTTGGATAAACAACGATAAATGGCAAATCACTCAAGATCAATTTTTTCCTACTAGTAGTGATCGTGTAGGATGTGAAAACTTTACCCGTATTTTTACTTTCTCTACTACGTATAGTAAGTAGGGGAAGTATTGCATTCGACCCAAAAATTCGATACCGAGATTTCACCGGAAATACATGTTTTGAGACTCCCTGAATCCAAAAAAAGCATTTTTGGAAACATGTCCGTGTGTGTGTCTGTGTGTGTGTGTGTGTGTCTGTGTGTCTGTGAACAGCATAACTCAGAAACGAACAGTCGGATAAACACCAAACTTGGTATTTAGGTCCAGTATCTTCCAGAGATGCGACACGAAGGTTTTCAAGAAAATCCCCCCACCCCAGACTACCCTTTACATGGAACATTTTTCGAAAATTTTAATTTTCTCAAAAATGGCTCTAACGATTTTGATTAAAATATCATATGTTTAAGGTATTTTTATGACAAATGAAATGCATATCTCGAATTTTCTGGGAATGTCTCCAAAAGTGTTCTTCATTCTGAACGACTTTTGCATAACTGGTAAACCATAAGAGATAGACAAAATTTTACTGCACAAAAATGTAGATCGCGTTACAATACACAATTTATGTCATATACATTTTTTTTGTTGAGTGAACCGTTTTCGAGATATTGCTTGTTATTCCCTTAAATTTTCCAATACTTACTTTTTCTCAAATTCGTTACTCATTTTTTTATGTCCTGGACATGCAAAGAGAATGGAATGCGCCACATAGCAACCAGCGCTTAAATATTTGACTATCGCTTAAAACCTACCATATTCCCCTTGCATCTACAAGAAAATTAGCAATAATATCGATTAACATGAAGCATGTGGAGAATAAGCGTTTGTAAAAGTAGTTTGTACAAGAGTAGAGAAAGTCATGTGAGTGTAACACATCAGATTTTTTTACCTAGTATGCTACCGGCCATGGTAAATTTAAAAATTACTTTCAAAGATTTCACATAGACTCTCCAGATGGACACCTATGTAAATATGAACGTTCTGAAGAAAGTGTTAACATATAATATATAGATGTGATCTTTAATCAAGAAAGAGATATATTCTTATTCAATATCTATCACATTGTAATACGGATCTTCAAACACCATTCACTAATGCGTTCTTTAAAAAATGTTGCACTTCAGCTTTTAAGCCTTTTACTGGCCAAATGTTCAAGAAATATACCTACTATCTTGTTTATATTATTTGTTTCTTTTCTATTCGTGTGTTTCCCTTTTATTAAACTATGTCGCGGTATTCTGTTCGTGTTATCTTTGTTTTTACTTGGCGCCTGTTATTGTTTTGCTATTTTGAATTTTGGGTTCTTTGTCCTCCGGCTAGCTATTATTACTCAGTCGAGCAAATATTCCTTGAACAGGGTGTGTAAACGGAAAGGAGTTGTTACTAAAAGATAACACTGATAAAAGAATTTATTTTACACTTTTATTGCCGTCACACTTAATTAATTTCACATGTTTAATCTTGATACACGCCTACTGAAGCTGTTATATTTTCGAATGCAACTAAAATCACTTATTTGCCGCGCAATATTAATTCGCGTATTTCACATTTTGTAACTAACTTTACGACGCGAGTGATTCTGTAGAATTGCGTAATGTGTATCTCATGAATGCTTCCTTAGAACTGCCTGACGTGTAACTCGCGAGAGAGATTTCTTAGAATTGCCCGACGTTTACCTTGTGAATGATTCTGCAGAACTGCGCGATACTTTTCGTTGGTTCAAGAATTTATACTCCCTCACCCCGATATGCCTAAACATTATAATTGATCTGCTATTGGTTAATAAATCGCGCCAACATTAGCGTCTGTTGCTTATAAAGCTAATCAAAATTACAAACACATATGTTCTAGGAAAGATGTTCCCTCCATTTCTAAAGAAAGGCACGCTACTCTGACGTCATTTGTTTGTCTCTTCTAATTGATAAACAACTCACCCCCTCGCTTCATTGCTACCCACTCCTAATGTGAGTTTCATTGAGGCCGTATAAACGTATTTCCTAACAATGCTTATAGCTAACAAACATCTAAAATCATTGTCCTACAATAGTGTTAATTTACACTACAATCACTCTGGCATTCACAGTGTTGTGATATAAAATACTGCCTCAACTAGAACCCTAACATACCTTACAGGTGAAATAGGGTTACTCAATTTGGAGAATAAATAACTAAAAATAAAAAAAATATATTTTTTAAATTACTAAGCGACAAAAATTGTAACAGTTTGAATGCATGCATATGTCCTAGTACATAAAAATCTGATGTTTAACCATCAGTGTTGTGAAGCCGGCTTTGCAGTGGTGGTTCTCTACGTGGAAGGAAAATGGAAAATATTCACCACAATAAAACCCAGCACAAACAGGATACGCTTAGCTACAATAATAGAAATGGAAATAACCTAGAAGCAGAGGCATGAGGCGTTAGCTGACGATAGAATGGAAGAAAAACAAACAGCAACCTAAATCATGACATCATCAAATAAATTCTATTCGCGGAAAGGGTAAACATTAAATTCAATTTCGTTTTATGTGTACATATATAGCACTTAGAAAAGAAATGGTTTGGGAGGGGTTGATACAAAACCCTGCAGGACAAATTTCATTATTGTCGACTACTACCGCACAGTTAACATACATACATGCAGTATTGGAATGGAGTTTCAAGAGAGAGAGGGAGGAGCTGGCGACGAGGGAGGAAGCGAGGGGAGAGGGGAAGTTGGGAGTTTACTGCATTAAATTAAAGAGAGGAAAAGATAATTATGTGCTGCAGCGTTTTTCACTACGTGGGATAGGGAAAAACGTTAAAGCTAAAGATGGTTGTAACTTGCTGAAAGGCAGTTCCAGTGTGTTTACAAAATGGATTTCTGACAAGATATATACTATGTGGAAGAAGAATATTTATTTCCCATGTTTTCTGTGCTATGTCTAAAACTTTTTATTATATTATTATATCATTAATAATAATAATAATAATAATAATAATAATTTTCTTGCTATCAATCCATAGTTCTCTCATTCTTGGGCTGTGGGCTTTCCTTCTCTGGTCTGTCCAAGTCTTCCATTTGTCCTCTTAGTCAACTTGTCACTTATAACTTCGATTTTAAAGATATCTCTGTTTAGGCTATCTTCTTGCGAAATTTCAGGTAATTTTAAACCCTTTTTTACTTAAACAATCCACTTCATAGTATATACTTGCGTTTTACTTGTATTTTCGTAGAATTCCATTAAGACCTTGAAAAGACCTTAGGTTCACTATTGAACAGTCTGTAAGCCTAACACATAACCATGCAGGGAAAAATCGTTTTTGTGGTCTTATAAATTGAAATTTGTTCTTTACTTTGATAAGTATTAGATAATTGTAGACACAGTATTTACGTTTTAAATTCATTTTTAAAAAGCACTGTATCTGCTATGTTGTACTCTGAATTCTGCAAATCTTCACAGAAAATTCCTCTGCTCTTTGGAATACGGTACATTTTAGCTCTCTAAACAGCCACATGGCCTAATCCTGATAGTTTATTGTTATTTTTATTATTATTATTATTATTATTATTATTATTTATTATTATATCTCAGTATTCGATGATATGAAAATAATGGCTCTTTAATCTTAATTTTCGGCATGAGCAGCGTCAGCTAGACATACTATAAATGCTAATACCAAACTTACAACAAACTAAATACAACAAACAAAATACACTAAATGAAAAAATTTTAAGAGCAGATACGCAATATGTAAGCCAAAATAATTAAGCAGTTTACGTTATCATATGCAACAAACTTTAATGCAACTCCTGTATTTACAATACTGTGAAATTACTTTATGATATAACTTTCATAATTTCTTCTAACAGTTTTTCTGAAAGCTGGTTTTTTAAATTAAGTGTTTGGTAAAGTTTAAAAGCAAGAAACACTATTACAAAATATATGCGCTACCAAGCATTTTATCTTAATAGAGGAATGAAAGCCTCCATAAGTAACATGTTACCAAGGATGATAACGCCAAGCTTAAACAATTTAAGTGAATCTATAGTTGATTCAGCGAGTATATTTAACAAATCCAAATATGTAAAATAAAAAGTAAGATAAATGTGTAAATATACACTTAACTTAATTTTAGAATATTGTTTCAACCAAATGTTATTAATATTCTGCTAAAAACAGGTTTTAAAATTACTCTTAAAAATTAAACAATGCCAAAATTGCCCTGAAGCTGCATTTCTTCCTGAAAGATTTTAACATGAAGTGTAAGTCAGCAAAGGGAACTAAAAATGAAGATGAATAAATTTGGAACTCCATATATCTCTGATTTGCATTTTATCGGGGAGGTAATAACAATATTACACAATAGTTGGCACGGGACATGCTGTAGCTTAAGGTAGGTCTTGTTAATGGTAATAATACACACTAAGGGAAACACAATCGGATGTATGATTTCGTGTAAATAATTGCATTTGTTTCTTAAAAGATGTGTACCAAACACATCATAGATTAATACCAAATAGCAGAAATGTCTTGGAATAATATCAAGGGTCTTATGTTAGCCATTTCTGTAATAAATGATCACTAATTATTATCAATGCCTATAGCTTCACTCTACAAAGCAGAACTGTCCCTAAATCCTAAGCTAAGCCATCTTAAAATGGCGAACTTATCAGGTAGACACTATGAGACAGAGTGTTGTGATTTATAACTCTTAGTGGAGGAAATTATCCAAAATCCTCATAGGACTCCAATAGCATTGGCATCATCACGTGGAAAGTAGTGAGGTTCTCCCGGAACCATGTAACAAGCATATGATAAAATATGCCCAAATAGGTGACACAATGGCGAAAAACAAAACCTTCATCCAAGAAGTTTGGTAAATAACACAGTATTATCAGGAAAATTATCCCTGTAGATCCCAAAAATGCTTACAGGAGCATTAGAAGCCCGGAAATACTTTTGCTCAGAACTCCTGGAGTAATAAAGCAAAAATGAGGTAGCATTTACTCTTGTACATGGGCTGGGATTGACTGTTCTTCCTTTTCTTACTTATAGCCCAGATTTAACACCAAGATTATTATTCCTTTACCTCATTATTATTTTACAACATAATGAACTCAATATCTGGAACCAGCAGCGAGGAATTTTAAATCGTCTTGTTCATAGACTTCACAATGTGAAGGTGCTAATAATGACTTGACAATAAGCTTAATGGAAGTGAAAGCGTATTTAAAAAAAACTGCAAGAAATACTTTTATAATTTTTCGTTCACATTACCTGTGTTCGGGCAGCCAGTTGGGAAATTTGAATAAGTCAGACTTGAAAAATTGTTTTCATTGCCAGGGTTCAAATTGCCCATTGCCTTTTTGGTTTGACTCCTGGCTGCAGCATGGAATTTTGCAAGTCTGATTCAGTCTTTCCAACTTTCTTAAATCTAATATGTATATACATTAATACTAAGAGAGAAAACTGTGTATGTGTGTGTGCGTATAATCTCAAACACCACTCAAGTAGTATGATAATTCTTCCACTATTGAAAATCCCGATTTGTTCTGCCGGAAATGGGTCTATGAAGCACCTTCTACTTATATTTCATAAATTTCTGAAAAATTAAAAAGGATTTACAAAGCCCTTGTACTTGAATACGAACACGTGAGATATAAAAGAGCATGCTTATCTTTTATTTGAGAGTGCCATGGAGTAGACAATAGCACTTGTCACTCCACAGAAAATCCATTTAAAATAAGACAAATTCCGCGGATATTTAATTCCAAATAAATATATTTATAATGCTACGATTGCATGCGATAACAATACTAAAACATTTTAAAATCCCCAAGTAAAAACTTAAGAGATATCAAGTAGCTCTTGTGCTTTAAATATGAACACACTAACTCTGAAAAATCTTTATCTGTTGACCATTCAGTAGTGATAATTTTAAATGTGGTTTAAGACTTCTTTATATTTTTTGGTACACAAATACATTTATTCAAAGCTGTTTGCTGGGCTTAATACTATACGTCTTTTATATATCGTGCAATTACTTTGCATTTTAAAACTCAGGGATTAAAATTAACCAGTGTCTTAAACGTTAGCAATGTTAATACAACGGGAGTGACAAAAGAATACTGAACAATGCATTCTCCCATTGGAAATATAATTTGACGCAGAGAACGTTTTACGGGCCAACGCTGATTTATGATCATACAGATGAAGTCAACATCAAAACGATCTAATAACCTACAACATTTAGCAGTAACGACAATTTGATGATCAGCAAAGAACGTTTAGGTAGTGTCACATTCAAACAACTATGGCGCTACAGTTTTAGAAGAGTCGGGCGGCGCCCCAGTTTCAACATGCAACATGTATTTGTATGATTTATACTCCAGACGAAGCAAACTAGCCAAGGTGTGGGATGGACAGAATGTGGCGTTTGCAAAGAAATGTTTGTCGGATTTAGCAAACTATTCTGTTATCAGCACAGAAACTACCAGAAGTTCGGTATCAGTGCCAGTAGGGTGGGGGAGTGTGCAGACTGCGGAGTTGGCAACAAAGGTCCTGCGCCACAAAAACTCGCTTGAAATGAAAGAAATCCCTTATGAAGGCAGTATCACAAGAATCTAATCCTGTACATTACTCTGCCTTCAAGTATCTACAAAGTGCAAGTTCAAGGACGACTTAGTTTTTTGTACTGTTATTATCTGGAATTCCTCTTTAATTTGACACATATTTTGTAATCTAGGTACAATGCTTATTATATTTCAAGTATATTTTTAAAGATTGGATTGATTGAATTGTGAAGCGGAGGGGATTCAGCACCGATGCAGCGAATCCGGTTATATGAGCTAGTGATTCCGGATGATCCTTCCATCCCCCCTCGAGGGAGGGATGAGGTGAGGGGAGACACTGGGCGGCCAGAGCCAGGAGTGCCGGCAGAGCAATGATAGGGTCCCCAAATTTCCAACTATAGACGCCCCGGCAGTTAGGCATACTGCGATCCCTGCCCCACACAGGTGGCGGTCTTATACCTCGGCAAGCAGCCGAAGGCCGAGGTAAAGTTCACAGAAAGCATCCGTTTCCCCTGCCACGCTGCACCGAAACACCATCCCGACACTGTCAACCCTGAAACAGACCAAACGGAGTGAAAGACGAATGAAATGAACGAAATGGAGGGACAAAAAATTCGGGTGATGAAAGTAACCACTCCAGCTTTCGACTGACATCCCAAAAAGCACCCATGGGTCAGACTGGGCCAACGCCGAGGAATCGAACCTGGTACTTCCCGAATGCGGGCCACAGGGATTACCACCTGAGCCATCCCGCTCGGTATTTTTAAGATGGTGCTGTATCTGCCATTTTGGACTGTGAATTCTTCATCACTTCTCACAAACAAAACAATCATAGTTCCTATGCACTTTGCAGTCGAGGGGTAAACTTTATCCCATCTTTTAGGGAAAGTTTTGCTCTACAAATTGGTAGTCCTGTGAAAAAAATAATTAATTTGTATTTCGAAAAGATATAAGTATTGGAAGATTCAAACCAATAACAAGGAATATTTTGGTAATGGTTCACTCGATATATATATATATATATATATATATATATATATATATATATATATATATATGAGACATACATTTTGTGTTTTAACGAGATATACATTTTTTGTCTAGTAAATTTTGTCTATCTCTTACGGTTTAACAGTTATACAACAGTCACTCAGAATGAAATGTACTTTTGGGAACATTTCCAGAAAATTCATGATATGCGTTTCATTTACCATAAAATATCTTAAATATATGATATTTTAATCAAAATCGTTAGGATGTTTTGATAAAATCAAAATGTTTGAAAAGAGCTCCATATGAAAGGTAGTTTGGAGTGGCAGATTTCCTTCAAAATGTTCATGTCGCATCTTTGAAAGATACTGAACCTAAATACCAAGTTGGGTATTTATATGACTTTTCGTTTTTTAGTTCTAATTTTCACAGACATGCAGACAGACACGCAGTTAAAGACACAGGTACACGGGCCTTTTTCTAAAACTGCTTTTCTTTTATTCAGGGGGCTGCAAAATATGTATTTCCGGTGAAATCTGGATATCAAATTTTTGGGTGGAATGCCACACTTTTTCTTACCCTACGTAGTAGAGCAAATAAAAATCGGATGTATTACATTTACATATTTTTCTCTACTCCCTAGCGCTTATTACTGATATACAAATTATTCTTACGAATGTTTATTTTCCTATCTGCTTCATTTAAATCAAGATAAACATTTCCAGAAATAGCTACAGTAAACATTTTGTTATAAATACAAAGGGAATAGCGAGCGTCAAATATTTAAGAACTGGGCACTATGTACTGGCCTTTAAATTCCATGTTATTTGCGTGTAATCGCGAGAAACAACTGCATATCGTAAGGTCTTGAAAGGAATGAAAAAGTATTGAATATTCGGAATCACTAATAAGGGATATATGGAATTTTTTATGCCACAGAAAAGTTATTTTAAATAATTTGTGGGTTTTAAAGACATATACCTACATTGTTTGTGGAGTATGTTTTCGTCTATCCCTTAACGTTTACCAGTTATACAGGGTTATACGAAACTTCTTCCGAATGAAGTGGACTTCACAGTCTCTTCCCAGAAATTCAAGATACACATTTTATTTGCCACGTAAATATCTTTAATACAAGGTATTTTAATCAAAATTGTTACAGCCACTTTTTAGAAATTGAAAAATTTTGAAAAACGCTGAATATAAAGGGTAGTTTTCGGTAAAGGCGTTTTCTTGGAAATCTTTAAGTACCATCTTTGGAAATACTGAACATAAATACCAAGTTTGGTGTTGATCCGACTTTTCCTTTCTGAGTTACGCTGTTCCCAGACGCGCACACAGTTTTAAAATATTTTTTTTATTTAGAGCACCTCAAAACACTTATTACTGGTGTAATCTCGGTATCGAATTTTTGAGTGGAATGCAATACCTTCTCTACCTACTGGGTACTTTGCGGAGAAAGTAAAAAAGAATAATAATTGCTGATACATTTTAATCAAAAGAAGGTATAATGAAGAAAATATTGCTATTTTCCTTAATAAACCAACTTATTGGATAAAACTATAGAGTATGTACTTGGAAGGCGTTTATCTATATCCTTAAAAAAATTCTGTCTGGTATTTTAAATAGTTTGAGATAATGGGTCATGAATTTAGCAGATTTAACATCAGGGCGATAGAGCATTAAATTTCCACTTAAAGAATTTAAAGAAATGAGCTGAATTAAATGTGTAAAGATGGGATGAAAAATAAATTAGACACTTGTTTATTGAGCATATGATTAGGATACTTCAACAAGGGACCCCTAGATGCTGTACTGAAGTACAAAGCCATATTATTGGAAACCTTAATGCCTAGCTGGTATGATGAATGGGAGACTCACAGTTCGTAGATTCTTCCTGGGATTCTAAATGTGGCCCAAATGACCTAGTATGCGACCTGATCGGTTTTGTACCAGTTTTAAGAAACCTGCAAAGCTTGCCGGAGAACCCTGAAAGGGATCCTTCCTCATGAAGGTCATAGGTGTTTTACCGGTACCTTAAACAAAAGGGAGATATCCCTCATTATGGTGAAATATCGTAGCTTCACCTGGAACCCGATAGGGTTGTCTTTGTCAAGTCACGGTAGGTGAAGTTACGGTTATGTTCCTATTTTATAAGATTTTAATACATATGAATTTATAAGACTAGGATATTCAGAAAAATGTTTGCTGAAGAGGAACAATGAAATTGGCTGTAGAAATTCGGGATGCTCGTGTAATTAAGAGTTATATCGCATAATCTAAGGGAAAGTTTTCCGAATATTCACGAATGCATCCACACGAGGTTAGATTACACAAATCGTACTGACATCGCTTACGTCAGTGCTGTAGGAAGCACAAGATCAGCATGTTCTCTGATATTTAAAGTAAGAGTTTTGTTTTTGATATACTTTTTTGGGAGGGGGCTGCTCGCTCTCTTCTTGACATGTGCCTAGCAGTACTCTGTGACGCTCGGCTTTTAAAATTATTTTATGCTGTTTTTAAACCTTGACATCGGCCATAGGCACGACGAAGAAGGAACGCCGGACCTCCTCCGTGAAACAAGTAATTATTCAGCTGTCTGGAGCAGCCCCTTCATTCTGTGACCAGTAATGTAAGGTGACATAATTCATAGAGAAATTAATGTAAATGTTAAGACCAGAGTTGCAAGTCAACAATTTGCCACCGTTCACCCCAGATTTGACGTTCTCTCGTATATGAAAGGGCTAAGCTGGCAGAGGGGTGGTAAGGAGGAGCAGAGATGAAGGGTAGTTGCTCTTAAAGTTGGTTTTGAACATTTTGGCCTTATAAAATTATACTTATTACACTGTTATAAAGTAGGAATATAAATATCACAATATTTTTATGAACGGATAGATAGCCATAGATTCCAAAACGTATGTGCATGGAGTTCTTCATTCCCCAAACTGTCCGGAATGTGGACCCCAAAGTTATTTGAGTAGTGTTCTTCATTACTTGCGTTACATTTACGAATAGTCATATGGCAGGTGATGCTAACGATGTGTTTCACCACATTACAATTTCAATTTCTATAGTTTCAAATCTTTTTATGTATAGTTTAGTATTGAGGTCTTTACCCACCTAAGTCACCTAAGCACAGACTTGCCACGCTTACTTCGCGCAGTTATTAGTTTTAAATATTTTTCTAAGTCATGAATTTCAAATTTTGGCTCAACGCATTTATGGCTCAGTTAAACAGAAATTGCTAAAATGCACTATTTTACTTAATATTACTTAACCAAACAGAGCAATTATAGATTTAGAATACATTATACACTAATAATTATATGCTCTACATGAAGACATACTACCTTAGTGATGCATTTAAAGAAAGTTGCCTCCTTGTCAGTTCAGTATTGCTACTGTTACTTCGTTTACAATATCTAGCACGTACGAATATAGCAGGTAAGAGAATCCAAAAATTCGATGTCGACATTTCATCGGAAATACATGTTTTGAGGCTCCTGAAGTAAAAGTCAGATCATTTTTAGAATAAGCTCCGTGTGTATGGTGTGTGTCAGTGAACAGAATCAAAAACTAAAGTTTAGATAAGTACAAAACTTGGTATTTAGGTTCAGCACTTTCCAAAGATGTAACTCGAAGATATTCAAGAAAATCCCCCATTCCTACTACCATTTATTTGGATTATTTTTCGAAATTTTTTATATTATAAAACCGTCTAAAGGCTGTAATTCTAATATCATATATTAAATGTATTTTCATAACAAATAACATATATATGTTATATATCTATTGAATTTTTGTAGACGAAAACGCACTACACAAAATATGTAGATTTCTTTAAATCACATAAGTTATTTCAAATAAATTTATTAAGCCAAAAGCCGTTTCGGAGATATCCCTTATTAATGGTTAGGATTGTTCAATATCTTGTCATTGTCCTGACGACATTCAGTTGTTTCTTGCGATTGCATGGAGAAAGTGAGGCCAGCATAGCGACCAGTTCTTAAATATTTGGCTATCACTATTCCCTTTGTATTTATAGCAAAATGTGTAATAGGCTAATTCTGCAACGGTTTGTCTCTTTTACAATGAAGTAGGTAGATAAATAGGCCTTCTAGGAATACTTTTTTTACCCACCAGTAAATTATACGAGGTAAATAATATAATTTGAATGCAAAACATTCAGATTTACCCCCTTTCTTTCTTTGTTGCTTTGTTTATTTCTTTCTCTCCTTCCGTTGATATTTGCCATGATGCATTTGCTATTAAATGCCATCCTGAATTACCGAGTACTAGGATAATACTGACATAAAGAACATGCAAGTTAATGAAGTATGCTGTGTACTCGACAGACATGTTAAACGTAAAACAGAGAGAGAATCTAGTTTAACCGCCCAGTGAGCGTCCTAATACTGCGTGTAACCATTATAATCCTGAGGGTGGGTTCGTACAAGGGATGGAAGTTGGTTCGTTGGTTTGGCAAATTCGTGACTAGACTCCACTAAAACTGTTCCCCACACCCCTCCACAGCCAAGCATATTTCTATAATAATATTCGCAGCCACACAGCAGGCGAGACCGACATAATGGCAATAGTTCTGTCCCTCTGTAATAGGGACGCCTTTGCCCAAAAGCCAAACCACCAACCGCATCCTTTCCCCTCCACCTTCCATCCTCCCAAGATTGGAAATGCTCTCTCTACCTTGCAAAAAGCAAGACGGAAAGGCTAAATTGCTCTTGTAAGTTTGAGAACTATTATCAACTATTTATTGAAGTGTGAAAAGAAGCAAACATAAACTTTAAATATAAATGAGGCATATTTTCAAAGCAGGAGACGGTATGTAAGTGTAGTGTTTTATGACGGAGATACGATTATGCAGATCTATTTAAAGTATCTACATGAAAATATGGATTACCCAATCTTCCTCTACTAGGTATATTAATTGATACACAACTTCTGTACACAATCTATTACAAATCACAATCAAAACCAAGGTATCTGTTATTACTTATTTCCTTAAGGTGATCAAAAAATCCCTGAAAGTTGATAAAAAATATGATGTGACACATTCTCATGACTTTATCTAACCTCTACCTCTATTAGTCGGTGTACAAGTTATTTTTACTAAAGCTTACTTTTCTATTTACTGCATTTCAATTCAAATAAACATTTGCAGAAATAGCTACGTTACACATTTCGTTGTAGATACAGAGAAACAGTGATAGTCAAATGTTTAAGAACTGGGCGCTAGATGCTATCCTTAAAATTCCATACTGTTTCCATGCAATCGCGAGAAACAACTGCAAATCAATGAGACTAAAAGAATTACAAGTATTCGAACATTTAATAACGGATATCTGGGAAACGGCTTATGCCGCAGAACAACATATTTTAAGTAAGCTGTGTGTTTTAAAGATATGTATACATTTTATATGGTACATTTCCAAAAATCAGAGGAATTCACCTACTCCTATACTTAGCACTCATAGATTACACAAAGGCCTTTGTCACGGTAGGACAAAGATGTATAATACAGGCAATAGGCAGGCAAGGAGTCGAACCAAAATACACTCGGATGTTAGCTAAACTCTACGGCGAATCACAATCCAAAGTAGCCACGGAATGAAAGTGACAACAATTTAAAATAGAGAGGGGAGTGCGGCAAGGAGACTAATGCTAGCGAATTTATTCACAAGAGATATTCCGAGAACTGAATTAGGGAAACAAATACGGCATCACAGTAAATGGGTACAGGCTCACAAACTTAAAATTTCCTGATCACGTTGGTATTCGCTAATAATGTCAAAGATCTGCAAAGTATGATCCAGAAGCTAAAAACTGCAGCAAAAAATCCGGCCTATCGATGAACATGAGCAAAACACAGGTTATGACAAATAGCCAAGACATACAAATTACAACTGACACTAAAGTATACTACAATATGTACCAGAATACGTATAATAACTGTTAGGAATGCAGAGCAATATGGACATAGAACAACTACAAGGTAGAATAGTAATAGCATGTAAATCATTTTGGGCCCTAAAATTATTTATACTGCACAAGAAGCTCAATGGGAAAATAAAAATCAAAACACTAAACTCCTGCATCTTCCCATGGAACTTGACAGAAACACAAAAGAAACGTATTCCAGTTTGCCACAGAAAATGGAGAGGAAGATATTAGGACTATCCCTCAAAGATAGAGTGTCCAACACCAGGTAAAGGAAATAAAACGAAGACGCATGCCAAGGAGACACCAATTTGAAATGGAGGTGAGGAGGCCACGTAGCGAGGCTTCTGAACAAAGGATGGGCATACATTTCTACAATGTGGACCCCCTACATCGGCAGATCCGGAACAAGATAGGACGACGCTATCAAGAAAGCAGTAGGAGTACCCTGGACCAGGACTGCATACGACCGCAGCAGCTGGAGAAACATCCGAAGAACACAGGAAGTGTTGAACACAACCCTTCTAGTGTCGGATCGGAATTAAGGGAAGAAGTATACGAAGTGAGGAACCCCTAACAAGATTATGTGCAATGGCAATCGCAAAGAAGTGAGTGAACAATAGTGCGAAGTGCGCAGGAAAGAACGCAATGAAAAACGCCACTTATGCGGACTAGCTACTTGCACGAGTCATATCGAGTTATCCCTCACTAGAGGAGGGACCAATCGGCTATTCATTCATTCACATTACACATTAGTGTATCGCTTAACGTTTACCAGTTATACAAGGTTATACAAAATTTCTTCCGAATGAAGAGGACTTCCTAGGCTGTTCCCAGAAAATTCAAAATATGAATTTTATTTGTCATGGAAATATCTTTCATATATGATATTTAATCAAAATCGTGACAACCATTTCTTAAAAAATCAAAATTTTCCAAAAATGCTCCATGTAAAAGGTAGTTGGTATGGGGAAATTTTCTTGAAAATCTTCTTCACATTCTTGGAGGATACTAAACTCAAATACCAAGTTTGGTACTTATCCACTTTTCGTTTTTGATTTATTCTGTTTTAAGACAGACACACACACGGGGACATGTTTCCAAAAATGCTTTATTTGGATTCAGGGTGCCTCAAAATATGGATTTTCGGTGAAGTCTAGATATCGAATTTTTGGGTGGAATGCAATACTTCTCCTACCTATTATATGTGGTAGAGAAAGTAAAACATAATACGTTTTAGTAAGAATAGTTTGTATACCCACTTATAATGATAGAGAATAGAGAAAATCGTGTGAATGTAACATATCAGATTTTTAAAATACTGAAATTTGAAAAAAAAAAAAAAAAAAAGAATTTGTGAAAGTACTAAACGTAAAACTCTTTCTACGATAAATAGGTGTTAATATATACTTCTAATATAATAGATATTATTAAACTTGATAATTATAAAACTGAATTATGTTAAGCATCTTGAAGAGCAGCGAATTCACACTATAAAAATTAATATTTTACTAACCATGCAAGCTAACATGCTGAAACATGGCACAAACATTGCTATTATTGAGTGCAATATTTGAAAAAAAATATTAATAAAATATCTTATATGCTGTGTATTTTGTACTTTTAATTTCACAGAATAATCATCTGAAGTATTTCTTCTCTAAAGATGTTTGCCTACACTTATTAGTCCCAATACATGCAACTCCAGGTTGAACTGCCTTATCTTATCTTTATTTACACTTATCTAGCCTATTGGTCTTCTATGATTGCCTCATCGTCTATCTTACACTTGACTATTACTTTCTTTACTACATATAGTAAGCAGGAATTCGATACGGAGATTTCACCAGAAATACGTGTTTTCAAACCCCCTGAGTCCAAAAAGAGCACTTTTAGAAAAAAGTTCCGTATGTATGTGTGTGTGTGCCTGTAAACAGCATAACTGAAACATGAAAAGTCGGATAAATGCCAAGTTTGGTATTTAGTTTCGGTATCTTTCAAAGATGCGACACGAAACATTTTCAAGCAAATCTCTATACCCCGAAATATCGGTTACTTTGAACATTTTTGAAAAATTGTTATTTTCTCAAAAATAGCTCAAACGATTTGGTTTAAAAATTATATATGTTTAAGATATTGTTATTGCAAATGCAACGTATATCTTAAATTTTTTAAGAATGTCCCCAAAATTCAGCTTCTTTCTGAATGGCTTTTACGCAACTGGTAAACCTTAAGAGATAGACAAAATGTTACTACACAAAAAATGTAGATCTCATTAAAGCACACTATTTATATCATATACATATTTTTTGTCGAGTGAGCCATTTCCGAGATATTTCTTGTTATTTGTTTGAATTTTCTAATATTTAAAATTCGTTATTCCTTTTTTACGTCTTGGACACACAGAGAGAATGAATTGTTCCATATAGCAACCAGCTCTTAAAAGATTTGACTATATTATATTAGACTACCACAATCTCCATGCACCTACAAGAAAATTAGCAGTTAGATAGCTTCTGCAAACGTTTATCTCGATTAACATGAAGTAGATGGAGAATAAGCGCTTGTAAAAATAGTTTGTACAAGAGTAGATAAAATATATGAGTGCAACGCATCAGATTATTTTTATCTATTTCTCTCTAACTTTGCCTAAATAGTTCCTTACAATGTAGATATTTTTCTCTTTTTTACAAAACCATTCTAATTAAAATTTCCTCATTTAAATTATTCAATTTATGTTGTCATGTGTTTTCTCGTTATAACTTTGTTTCATTACAGTATAAACAAGGAAATCTGTGTTTTTCCCCCCACACATTAGACATTTTACTAAATCCTTTTCGTTTTTTAAATTTACAGTTCTAGCCCATACAAATCCTTCTCTATATCGTCTACTAAGATGTCTAAAATATGACGATCCACATGTTTAGTTACTACACAGAGAGAGGAAAATAGTTTTGTACAACTACCTTTTTACGAATGCATTATCAGAATTTGAAATGTTCTGGTACTTGATAAGAGAACAGCAGAACTAAAACAATTAAGTAGAAGTTATAATTTTTCTCCTATGGGCAGCCTGAATACTGTGACGACCTTTTGATATTTTCTCTTCTTGTATTGCAATAAGGATAATATTACAAAATGCTTACATATAAGCTTTTACCACTTTATTGGATGTCAGCAGATAAAACAAGTTTGTTATTTATGATCCCTTCCTTTGAATTAAGCAGATTGTTGAGGATCTCTTGCATTAATTGCAGCTTCTAAGTTGCTGCCTAAGGGTTTTTAATGTCACGATGTCTCTTTCCACACCGTTTTATTTGGTAGAGTTTTTGTCAGCATCTTCGAAAAGAGGATTATTCCAATTTCACCATCAAAAGAAACGTATATTAATGCTTAAGGCCAGGCAATGTGCTCTTGTATCAAAAAACATTAGCTGGTTTTCTTAATGAAGATAAGCGTTATATAACGGTTAAAATAGCCCCTTAAATGCCCAGTATAGCGAATTCGAATTACATAAGTTTAATAAATTTTTGGAAGCGCGTGCACTTTGGAATCCTAGTGGTGAAAACTGATGCATGTTTTATACAAACAGAATGAAATTTAGCTTCTCTACAGAGTCACCCAATAAAAAGGCAGATTAGGTCAGAGGTCCCGAGTCCCATTCCCTCTAGTGTTGCGGATTTTACTTTAACCAGAATCCTTTCTATCCCCACAAAGTCTAAGTATAAATATGAGAGTGAATCTGAACATGTTTAACAGTAAAAAGGATAAGTCAACGTTAAGAAATCGTACAGTTCACTTGTTTCTCAAGTCAAAGCCCCGCATATGAGCAAAAGGTTCAAACGTGCTCTTAAAAGGCAACGATTTTTAAAAAAATACCTGATGTATTACGTTCATATTACTTTCTCGACATCTATCATTTATTTGTGGGTATGCAAACTAGGCTTATGAAAGCTTATTACTTTCTATACTGCATTTAGTTAGCAGGGGAAGTATTGTACTCCACCCAAAAATTAGATGTCAAGATTTCACCGGAAATGCATGCTTTGAGGACCAATAAATCCAAAAAATGCATCTTTAGAAACTGTTGCGTGTGTGTGTCTGAATAGCATTACTTAAAAACAAGAAGTCAGATAAATACCAAACCTAGAATTTAGGTTCAGTACCTTCGAAAGATGTGACACGAAGTATTTCAAGAAAATCTCCTTAACTCAGACTATCCTTTACACTGAAAATTTTTCGAAATTTTTTATTTTCTAAAAAATGTATTTTAACGATTTTAATTAAAATTCCACATATTAAAGTTATTTATATTACAAGTAAAATTTATATCTTGAATTTTCTGGGAATAGCCTGTGAAATCCACTTCATTTGTAAGAAATTTTGTATAACATTGTATAACTGGTAAACATTAGGCGATAGACGAAAACAATGTAGATCATTTAAAACACACAATCTATTCGAAATAAGCTTTTTGTGGCATAAACTGCTTCTGAGATACCCGTTATTAAAGGTTATAGCTATTCATTTCTTGGTCATTCTCTTAAAGTCATTTCTACATTCAGTTGTTTCTCGTGAATGCATTGAAACAGTATGAAATTTTAAGGCCAGCATATAGCGTCCTGTTCTTAAATATTTGACTGTCGCCGTTCCCTTTGTATGTATAACGAAATGTGTAATGTAACTATTTGCTGAGGCAGTGGTGTTTTATATCACAACACTGCGAATGCCAAAGTGATTGTAGTGTAAATTAACATTATTGTATGACAATGATTTGAGATGTTTGTTAACAATAAGCATTTTAGGAAATAAGTTTACACGGCCTCACTGAAACTGATTATAGGAGCGGGTAACAATGAAGCGATGGGGTAAGATGTTTATCAATTAGAAGAGACAAACAAATGACGTCAGAGTAGCGTGCCTTTCTAAAGAAAGGCACGCTATGTTTTAGTAATATATGTTTTAGTAATTATGATTGGTTGATAAAATAGACGCTAATGTTGGCGCGCTTTAGTAACCAATAGCAGCTCTATTATAATGTTTAGGCATATCGGGCTGAGGGAGTATAAATTCTGGAGCCAAAAGCAAGTAACACGCAGTTCTACAGAATCATTCACAAGGCAAACGTCGCGCAGTTCTAAGAAATCTCTCTCACGAGTTACACGTCAGGCATTTCTATGGAAGCATTCACGAATACACATTACGAAATTCTACAGAATCTCTCGCGTCGTAATGTTGGTTACAAAATGTGAAATACGCGAATTAATAGTGCGCGGCAAATAAGTGATTGTAGTTAAATTCGAAAATATAACAGTTTCAGTCAGGCGTGTATCAAGATTAAATATGTGAAATTAAGTGTGACGACAATAAAAGTGCAAAAACAAATTATTTTATCAGTGTTATCTTTCAGTAACAACTCCGTTCCGTTTACACACCCTGTTCAAGAGATATTTGCTCGACTGAGTAATAATAGCTAGCCGGAGGACAAAGAACCCAAAATTCAAAATAGTAAAATAATAACAGACGCTCAGCAAATAAGATATCACGAACAATGGTACTGCGACATTGTGCAACAGTTTATTTGGATTAAAATATATTTGATAGAAAAATAAGCTCTAGTAAGTATAGTTTGTATACCCACTAATAAACGATAGAAGGTAGAGAAAGGCATGTGAATGTAACACATCAGATATTTGTGTGAAGTGAAGCAGTTTCCACAGTATAGAATGTCTGATGCAGTAGCACTTTTAGAAATGTGTTTCAAATACGAGCATTATGCCTACAATGATTAAATATATCTGAAATTAAACAGAGAATTTAAATGTAAATGAAGGCATAGAAACTTAACGGTCCCTTTTTGGCAGTTTTCGCCACTTATCCTCCCCTTAAGATTTATGACCGCAATTCAAATATGCTCTTGCATGCATTTCTCAACACCAGCAATGTATATATTTTATCTTAATTCCGCACACTAAGGGTTTGAATGTCAATACCTTTGAAAGGAATTGTTAAGGGAACTCTGCAGCCTTTAGGTAAAATGGATCTCAAGCGCTCGAAGCAAGTTCTATTCCAACAGTCACAAAGCATGCCATTATTTGAGTTGTGGGAGAGAAGTTGCACCTGTAGGTGGGAATCCATTACCGAGAGTCACCTCGACCAGACCGCGACAAGCCAAGTCTCCTGAGGTCGCCCCACCAACCCACCAATTTCTCGCCGCGGTGAATTCGCTTCACGCACGCCGCACTCGTGTCACGTGCAGTACGAAACTTCCTTGCCCTATGTTTACTCATTTCCCGTACTGTAGACGTCTACAAAAACAACTGAGCAAAGATCAGTGTCCTTCCATGGTCTCCCTGTTTTCAAATTTCAATGTCACGGCTACATTGCGTCCCACCTGTGCCTGAAAGCATACTTTAATTTTTGCAAAACACTTCTCATTGCAATATTCATAAGAATTTTTGTAAACCAAGGAATCCGAGTAAAATGACATAAAATCTTACATAAAGCTTTAGTGTTGCAAAGTGCTATAAGGGGATATACCACACACAAACACACACACACGTTATATATATATATATATATATATATATATATATATATATATGCATATTCACATAGACACATAAATCAATATTAAACAAGAATTGTACATAATAATACAATTCACCAAGAAATATGTTACAATACTTAACCGAGAATTGCACAAAAGCAGATTGTAACTTAGATAAGTAAGGGAGGGTGAGCTAGCTAATTCCAGGTATAAGGTAATTCTAGGTAGAGCCCACCTTTTACCAAGCTAATGAGCAGGGAACTGTAAGCAATAAGGAGAAATAGAAAAAGACAGATATAGAAACGAAATGGACAGAGATATTGAATCTGCTTCCGGGTGCGTCACTGGGACGCATATGCGAAATCTTTTGGGGCAGAGTACACTCATACGTCATAAGGTAACGCGGTCTGAGGACCAATTAGAAATGTCGTTACATTTTTAGGCGCAAAGGTGAGCGTCACTAGGCTTAGATATAAAAGGGGAACAAAAGCCCCACATTTTCACTCCCTTATAGAATCTCGTGGACACACAGCGATACTCTCTGGACGACAAATGCACGTGTGTGAATTAGGTGGGAAGCATGTGCAATTAGATTAGGCTCCTAATTAATTATAATGGTGGGAATTGTTACAATGGGAAAAGCTAGCCGCCATAAGTATTCATTTTATAATAAATCACATTTTTAAGGAAAATGCAGTGTATTTTAATTTGCCTTACCTACGAAAACCCCGAGACCAGTGAAATTAGTTGATAGGCAATTATTAGGAATGGAAAACACAATAGCCGACGAGCAGCAATAGCCGGAGACAAGAACACTGTAGCAGAGGGCATCAACTAGAGGAACAACGCTTTCCCGCTACAGTACCAAGGTTGAAAACAGGACTATATATAAGCAAAATTTTCTTCTATATAGACGACATTTTAAATAAATCGGCATATTAGTAAACCCGGGAACAAATTCCTAATAAAACAAGCATAAATAATCTTAAGTTTCCAGACTATCTAATCATAATTCATAAACAACGTAGATGATTTACAGAAATCCTTGCATGAATTAAACAGTTTATATTACATATCAGTTAGAAAGACAAAAATTAGGTAAATATTCTATTTAAATATAATTAATTATCTCAATAACAGCTTATGACCTTTTAGGGCAATAATCCAGTGCCTTCTACAATTGTTCTACAGGATCTATATTTAAGATGGGATTATGAATCTTTCTGCAGATTCCTGGTAAACCAAAACTTATTTTTTTAAGTGGACCAGAATTAAACAAACGTTAGAAATCAAATTAGAGAAGATAAACCAGCGTTTAATTTTTTTAAATCTCCAAAATTTATTCTATTTATTTAAAAACGTAAAATTCTTCCAAAAACAAAATCCTCTCAAGTGAATGTTTAACCAACTTTGTAGAATACAATTTTTGTTCAAATATAAGGGATTGATAGATAATCTAAATAGGAATCCATAACAAGAATCTTATTTATTTGACACAGTTACAATCTCAAGCCAAGTGCTTTTATGTTGCTCTTCTGCTGGGCGAATTTGAAAATTGTTCGACAGTTGTGGCCATCGCCACTGAGGTTTGCAATTCATCATCGCTACCAGTTTCTGGTTTTTGATGCAAAGAATTCAACTGCGGTTTTTTAATAATTTCTTTCACTTAGGGAATTTGTCATGGATCTAAACGATGGCAATCTGATAGCGCAAAATCAGGGCTATATGCTGGATGTGGTAGGAGTTCGATTGCTTTCAATTTCTGTCCTTTTGCAGTATTCTTCGAGCGGTATGAGGTTTTGCATTGCTCTATCGCCGGATACCTTTGTCTCAAAATTTCATGGACTCCTTCCAATTGTTGAGAATAAAGATCCACACCGACTGCATGTCCGTTTGGAACAAACTCTCAGTGAATCATACCTTCAAAGTTCTACCACATACAAATAAGATTATTTCGAAGCCGAAGCGATTTTTTTTCCGACAGCGTTTGCAGGCTGATAGGGATTGAGCCACTGTTTCAAGGTGTCAGGGTTGCGTTAATAAACCCACTTTTCATCACTCTATTATCCCAGGGATTAGCGATAAGCTGACGACAGATATCCACTCTACGTTGAGCCTGATCAGGCGATAGTTTATGGGTACATATTTAGTGTCTAAACGATTTTTATGTGTCCAAATATGACCATGTATTTGGTATTTTTTGAAGTTAAAAGTTCTTTTGACAACTTCAGAGTGATTTTTCTATGGATTTTTGCTGTAGAGTTTCTTCCGAAATTCTGCTTGTATTCTAAATATTCTATAACTTGCGTCTTCCAGGATGTTGTAACTCTTTAATGTTTTCTTCTCCATTACTGAAACGCTGGAACCATCGTTGTGCTACTGGCTAACTAATGACACCTTCGACTTCACACTCTTGGAGTGGCGACAGCAGCTTTATAATCGTGTTTCCAGTAGTGCTTCAGAAGAACTCTAACCTCAAACTTGGTTACCTGCACTTTAAAATATGGTATTACCAACTGCTGATTGCTAACATGTTAACAATACGGAACAATAATCATAGCAGCTCATAAATAGTATTGACAAAAATGAAAGCGTGTATAGGATGTTAAAGAAAAGTATTCCATATTTTAAGAGGTGATAAAACGGACAAAAGCAAGAACAAAATGCCCAGTAAACATAGGTTCTACGAGTAAAATGCATACCGTAGGAGCAATGAACACTTGTTCATCTTCGCTACTGTCAAACATCTCCTCTACTGCAAGCTCTTTGCTATTACGTACAACCTATAGAGTGCAGTAAACAAACGAGGACACATTACTCTGTTACTATGAAACAGCATAGCTCCTGATGTAATCTGTTTTCAATTACACAGGACCTGCACTTGTGAACCATCGCTAAGGAGGTGCTCAATAGGGTGCCCATTCATAGTAAGACATGCTTCTATCCGACGTCTTAGGGAATCACACACTCTCTGAAAGACTGCAGATTGCTCACGGATGCTCTGGCAGACATTCATGATGCTTTCTTGTAGTATCATTAATACGGTTGCAGACAGAAAATATTAAAAGATAACGCTACAATGTAAAAGCATTTCACAAACTGATTCCTTTAAACTAATGACAATACGCGTTGCATTTATCCAGGACTGTGAATACGATTTACTGTAACAAGACTAACAGGTGTTTACTGCATGCTGTATCTATGGACAATAACACAATAATGTGTAGTCATTTGTTTACTGCCTGCTGTAGGTCATACGTAATAGCAAAGAGTTTGCAGTAGAATAGATGTTTCACAGTAGAGAAGATGAGAAACTGCCCTTAGCTCTTAAGGTATGCATTTTAAAGCCCTCTTTACTAGACGTTTTTCTTGTTTTGGTTCATACTACCATCTCTCTAAATATGCAATACTTTTTTTAACACCTGATATAACTAAGATATAATCCTAACTAAAAACCGACATTACTTGTGTGGCAACCAAAAACTTGGCTTCCAATATATCTGGATTTAACTTCACGTAACGTTTTAAGGTAGGGCCCGTACATCTAATACATAAGATATACATGACAAGAATTGTCAAGAGCATAAATTTGTAGACGCAGTGCGTCAAAGTGATAACATTTTTTTAACTTGAGGTTATATCAGACGGTGACTGGATGTTCAGATGAGCCTCATATCCACAGAATTCTATGATCATCGATTTAGGACAAAGAGTCTGAAGAAAAATGTAACATGACTGCTTCTGTGCGCTTTCAAATCCAGAGGTGCCTGGTTCGTTTCCCGGTTGGAGGTGTGGGAATTTTTCTTTGACCCTAGAGTGGAAGTATGAGTGAGGGAGTAAATGTGTGGGTATGAATTGAAAGTTATAAAGAAAAACCCAAATATTAAGAACAGTAAAATTTCCAATGAGCAATTGCTCCAAAAGCAGGAGCCACCGAAATGAACTTAGATGTTAAAGGCTTCAGGATGTCCGGATGGGCCTAAGATGAGCCAGATAGCCCTCGGTGGGGCAGCGGAACTGCCGCATATAAATGGAAAAAAAAGTTCTGATGTGATCCATTCACACGACCTTTTCTACACTCTATCTTTATTAATGGGTGCACAAACTATTCTTACTAAAGCTTATGTTTCTATTTACTACATTTAATCCAAATAAACCTTTGCAAAAAAGTTAAATTACACATTTCGTTATAAATACAGAGAACAGCGATAGTCAAATGTTTAAGAACTGGACACTACACGCTGGTCTTAAAATTCTATACTGTTTCCATGATATCGCCAGAAACAATTAAACATTGATGGGACTTTAAAAGACTGACAAATATTCAAAAATTCGAATCCTTAATAACGGATATTTAAAAACGGCTGATGCCACAAAAAAATATGTATTTTAATGAGATCCACATGTTTTGTGTGGTATGTTTTCGTCTATCGCTTAATGTTTACAAGTTATACAAAATTATGCAAAATTCCTTCCGAACCAAGAGGACTTCTTAGGATATTCCCAGAAAATACAAGATGTACATTTTTTTCATGTAAATATTTTTATATACTTTATTTTAATCAAAATCATTAGGGCCATTTTTAGAGAATACATTTTTTCGAAAAATGTTTCATGTAAAGGATATTTGGGTTAGGGATTTTCTTGAAAATCTTAGTGTTGCATCCTTGGAAGACAATAACTCAAATACCAAGTTTTGTATTTATCAACTTTTCGTTTTTGAATTATGCTGTTCACAAACAGGCACACACACGAGCATATTTTCAAAAATGCCTTATCTGTATTCAAGGCGCCTCAAAACATCTCTTTCCTATTAAATCTGGGTATCGAATTTTTGAGTGGAATTCACTACTTCCCCTTCTTACTATACGTAGTAGAAAAACTATAAAAGTTAACTTACATTATAATCATTCGTAACATCAATCATTAACCTGATTAAGAGCAAAAAGCTGTTTTAAGCAAGATAACTGCGAAATATTCGTTATTTCTAAAGTTAGAGTAAGGTTTTAGTCTCATTGTCTTGTCAGCTATACTTCAAGTGAACACTGAGAGATACTTTTGAGGAACCCATGTCAGCTTTAATGCGTCTTTTGTTTCCTAACGATCTTACACGTCGTCACTTTCTGCACTTCTTGCTTCCTTTATCCATGGCCGTTGTTTCAGTTCTCGCTTTTCAACCTTTTGTGTCCTCACTTGGAGGAAAAACGTCTGAAATTTAGCATTCGCTGAGAAACAAACGGAATTAAGTTAATTATTTAAGCGGTATGTGAATAAAACTCAAAAGGAATAAACCCACGAGTCTGAAAATTACTTCAGTTTTGAAGGTTATGTCCACTAGTACAAAATGTGTTCTTTCTCAAATTTGTTATAACTACGCTGTTCTGCAGGCAGCTGTTGGAGTATAAATGCCCCGGTCCCTGTCAAGTAGTGCGCCCACCTACGGGAGTGTGAATTTTTCGACCCGTCTAAAATACTCGTGCCCACTCAGCACGGTTAGGAGTTTGAGGAGATGCAATAAGTAGCAATTTTTCGGTCTAGCAAACCAAATTTGACTGAGAAAAGCGCATCATTACTCTATCGTTAGGTGATTGCCTACTTCTTTCGTGCGCATGTAGGCGTAGGCTGACAAGAGCAGTCGTGCTTTTTTACTTTCTCTAAAACGCACATAGTAGGTAGAGAAGGTATAGAACTCCACCCAAAAATTCTATACTGATATTTTACCGGAACCACAACTTTTGAGCCCCCCGAACCCTCTCAAAAATCATTTTTAGTAGATGGATAAAGTATCTTTATTGGTTTAAATGATTGAACCTATTACACAAGTATTTAGCATGGCTCATGAATGCACATGCATATTTAATATACAAGACAAAGGAAAATAGAGATAAATTACCTTTGAAAAACTGCACAAATTTGACCTAGCTTCGCGCACCTTAGCCAAGAAATTGCTCATGTTTGCCAGCTCATCTGGTCAGCCAGTAGATCCCAACATGCCAATCTCTTTCTTGACGGACTTAAGAATTTTTCTTTGAGTTTAATTGTTCGCTGGTTCTCCCATTGTGCACGTTCCGCCAAAATATGTACCCAGTCCTCATCCAAATCACAGAATGGGCAGATTATTCTCCCTGAATCGTCATTCATTTTCTGTGCCCTCCAGCCCCCCAGTCTAAACCATGCCATTCCTGATTTTTCCTTTCTTCCTAAGTTAAGTATATATGTCTCTTTACCCCAATTCAATTTTATTTCATTTGCTAGACTTAGAGGAGGTTTAGTTTTACAATCCGATTCTATTTCCTTTGATTGATGTCTCTTAGTCTTCTTTTGACGCCTTTCCATACGTTTTTGTCATTTGTTTCAGGTCTTTGCCATACTGACCCCATGCCTATTTTCGTCAAATTAAATGGAGATATAGTGTATGTACTGGTAAGTAAAGTGAAATACTATTTCTTAAATAGAAAGTGAAATAATAGATTCATAACAGGTCCATAAATATAGTGATTATTGTATTAAATGAAGTGAAAAATTATAAAGAAATTAACTGAGAGTTCAGTTAAATGTACGATAAAAATAACAAGGTATCTATGATTATTTATCATATATAGAGATCCTAAATATATTTTATTGAATCAATTGTTTTAGTGTGCTAAATTGAGTAGAATCTCTACTCAAAATATAATAGAATATTTTGGAGCACAACTTTTCTATTATATTTTAATGAAGTTAATCGGTTTAAATCAATGATTTCAATATTAAGAAAGTTTAATTCAAAATGAGCGTTTAAGTTTAATAAAATTGTGAAGTTCTGTAAAATTACATAAGGTAAATTAGGAAAAGTCAGTGGTTAAAGCATGAATTTTGAGGAAGGTGTATCATTAGTTGAAAATGAACACATATACTAAGTGTAGTTTGGGTACTGGAACCGGTACATTTACCACTGGATATCAGTAGTTATAATGTAGTTTAATCTTGTAGGAAATGTTCTGTTACATCTATGTTGTTTAGTTTATTAATGTTTACTAGAAATTGCTAGTAGCTTGATATCATTTATTTTGTGTAGCCGGCTTCCAGTAATAGTAGTTAAGATATTTTATTATTTAAATTTAAACTATAATTATTTCGTTTTGGACTTTTTATTTTATTAATTCTTAGATTGCATTTTTCTCATTTTATTTAACGTATTTGATTTATTAGATTATAACTAAAAATCTTTGCACTAATAATGTATAAAATGAAAGAAGTGTTAAATAAACAACAAATTTGGAATACACATCGTGGTGTAGGAAACAAGGTACCAGGATGGAATTTTAAGGGCAACGTATATCGTCCACTCTAAAACATTTGACTATCGCCATCCCCTTTGTATGTATAAGAAATGTGTAATAAGCTATCTCGATTAAAATGAAGCACATAGGAAAATAATTTTCGGAAGAATAATTCGTATATTCACTAATACCACTAGTCTGCACGATATCGGATGACTGAAAACTAATAAGTGCTTCTGACTCACTTTTTTATGCTGACGTCAGAACTTCTTTTAGTTTTTTTTCCATCACGTACAGTTTTTTCACAATTTCATTTCAAAAATATATAGATATAAAGATATTGCTTCCGCCACTACACATAAAATTGGGCTTGATGAAGCAACTTATAACGGCTCTACCACAGGATGGACCCTGCTTCAAGTACCTTTACAAGAAATTTTCCTTCATTACACAACACAAATTAAAGGCTGGAATTTTTGGTGGTCCTCAAATAAAGAAATTGATGAAGGATGAAAATTTTGAGAAGACAACGAATGAGAGAGAAATAGAAGCACGGACCGCCTTCTGATTAGTTACTGAAAACTTCTTTGGCAATAACAAAGATCCTAATTACAAGGCCATTGTCAAAACAATGTTGGAAAATTTCAAGAAAACGGGTTGTAACATGAGTGTAAATGTGCATTTTCTGTATTTACATATCGACTACTTTGCAGAAAATCTGGGGCATTATAGTGAAGAGCAGGGTGAACGTTTTCACCAAGATATTTAGGAAATGGAGAGGAGGTACCAGGGGATATGGAATGAAACTATGATGGCCGACTACTGCTGGATGTTGTGGAGGGACAGAGTCATCTTCAGGATCTGCAAGGAAGTCAAAGAAGAGAAAGTTTGAAAGAAATTAAATGAAACACTTAGGTTTCTTGTTCTGTTAAAATGTAGTCATGAAATAATTAGGGGAGTTCTTGAGAGTATTCTTAAAATGTTTCTTGAATAAAAACTTACCTAGTGTGAAGTGGTATTTGAATACTTTTCTACGCTCATTAGTAAAATTGTCAAAACATTACTTACTTTGTGTAAAAACCTGACGGTATGGGAAAAAGAAACGAAGTTCTGGAATCAGCACAAAAACTTGGGTCAAGAACACCTACTTTTAAGAAATCATCTGACTAAAAGTTAGAAAATGCAGACTAGTGTAAGCGAAAAAGGTGAATTCACTCTTGTGAATGTAACACATACAATTTTTTAGTTTATTATACAGCATGTAATGAAGCAAAAAGAACATTATGGTATCATCATGCCTTTATGTGACAGGAGTGGACTGTTCATCTCTTCCTACCGTGACAGTAAATTCTAAACAGCCTATTTCAGGCACTGTAAGGTTATTAGATATACATTGTATATGGTTTGATATAATATCGTTAGGTATTTAGAAGTTTTTCACGGTAGAATCCGACGCTCCTGAATTGCATGCTCATTAGCTCTATAGTGCTTCAGTGCTACGAATGAACTATATAACTTGAATGGAGTGAAATGGTTCGACCTAACACTACACTCAAGGGAAAGCAGTTTGGTTGTTAGAGAGAGAGAGAGAGAGAGAGAGAGAGAGAGAGAAAACTCATCCTGTTGTACATTATTGGTAACAGCATTACGCCAGCGCAACGGTCGTTCTGCTAACTCAAAATTAATTGCTGAAGCCTCGCAATAATACAAGCAATTAATAAAATATCAGGTTTCTCTTGAATGACGCGGTTGGTAGCCCGCCGCCCTCAAGCCATGTACGAATCCGTTCATGTAGGAGTGGCGGCCCGGTGACCGCCCGTTTCTGCGCTACATGTGCTAATGATACGAAATAGTGTGAATAAGTTACGCTTACCTTTCGCTGTAAAATATAAAATTATGCCTGGCATCTGTTAACGCTTTATTGAACACTCGACAAATTTCTGCAGCCAAATATTCGAACACATCAGATATTGTTTTCTAATATGTACGGCCTCTGGGGATTGGTTGCATGAAGTTTATCTTGAGCTTTTCCTAGAATAATAATAATCAGATGTATTCACAACTGGAGAGCCAGCTGCCCATACAATTTTGTTGTTATCAGCAATTAGTAATGTAGGGCAAGGTATTTCTTGGACTTATTTTCTACTGCAGCCCCAGTCTAGCCTTAAGTTTTCCTTAAAACTACTGGCTAACTATGTTTGTTTTTCTTGATTTGTTAACCCTTTCCATTCCTAATAGTGCCGCATGACATCATTATGTGAATCTGTTATTGAAAGAAGGGTGAAATTTTTTTTACTTAGTAGTTAAGAATCAACAACTCTGTTTTTATTAGTATATATTTTAATGTTTTCTTTAAATTTATTGATAATATAATTAATTTAAATAAACAAGATATAAAAATACCTTGATATTTCATGAAAATGCAAAACTTCTGTTCCTCAACAGTGCTAATGAAGTCCCGTAAACATCCAAAATTGTCATTCATTATTTATTTTCCGTGGGCTCACCTGTTCTTTGCCACAGATTTGGTAGCACGGCATCTGTGTTTCGAACCTAACAACATCCGATATGGATATCTTGGCCCATGATGTTCAGCGCTTTAGCCGAGTCAAGATACAGAGATCAAATAGGGAAATTTTATAAGGGCACAAGTATACTTTATATACATTCTGGCTTCAAAACCGGTTTCAACTGAAAACAAATTAAGCTGGAAAGGGTTAAGAACACTGACACCAGGAAATGCTTGTATAAAATTGAACTAGCAATCCACATGCTACTGCGTTCAAGCAAAATTTAACAAAATAAACACACGCTGTTCTATATCATAAACCATAAGTATACACAGCAAACCAATTGATAGATAGCTTCACTTCACGTTTACCTCATTGTGCGCAATGCCAAACATTTTTAGACTGAACTGAAAATGCTCTTACCGTCTGTTTGTGCGTGAGCTAGGCTACAGCAGAGCGAGATCGGCTCCATACGTGTCAGACCCGGAAGCCGCCACTATTATCATTTAAGATAAGCCTAAAGACAGAAAAAATGTAAATATCCATATCAGTCTGTTCTTTACTTCACGCTAGAGATTTTTATTTATGAGTATAGCTTTCTCGTGCATTTTGTGATTTTAACCATGTTCTGTTTACTTTCCATTATATTGCTTAAGACTCATAACTGAAGCGAATTAACAAACGATGACCTTTACTTCTTCAAGAAGGAAATCTTATAGACTGAAAACCCCAACCTAAAATAACAAGAGAGCCAGTGTGGCCAAAGGCGTTAATTTCTTGTGCAGAAACCATGAGAACGTTTGTCCTGTGCAAAGGTGGAAGGTGCTAGAGGTGAAAGGGGACTTAAAACGTGTCACGAACTCTAAATAGAAGCACTTAGGGCGTAATCGGATTTGGAAGATTGTTTTCTTCGCCCTAACGTTTTAATTGTAGAGAGGCAAAACTAAACACAGGACGAGACGCCATTCTCAGGAACATCGGATATCCATCTTTCCTCGCAAAGTGACGAGCACACGTGAAGTACAGGGATACTTATTACTGTTAATATTGTTGTAACCTTTTCTATTTTCACATAATTACGAGGGGTAGAGCATAATACCGAAACCTAAGTCACCACATTAAACTAATACGAGGTCCGACGGGGCAAGTTGATAAAGTTCCTAAATCACCTGAAAACTACGTAAATCATTATGGATCAGGAAAGAAGGAACTATCTACATTAAGAATTCAAATAGTATACGTTTAGATGGTAAGAATATAATATAAATTAAAGATGATACATTTTACGTTCCTGCTTGACGAAGCGCCATGACTATCACACACGTCTACACTTTTCACTGGTGACGCTAGAAGAGAGCGTCCTACACGCTAACACAAGATAATACCGGTTTTACTCCCTCTCCTATTACGTCACTACGGGTCTGTATCACCAACCTAAGCAAACACCATACATTGTTACCAACCACATATGTTCTTATAATATTACCAACCCATGCCACAATATTTCACATTGAACAGTAGTTATCTCATAAAATGCACACATTTTTTAGTGTTTCTTTACATAACATTGCACAAAAGTCGTTGTTTAACTTTACAGTTTTGAAGAAATCAAGGAACGTATAATTTTCCCGTTGGCAGCATAGGAACAGCAGTGTCTCTATAAGTATGTAACGGGTTGGAAGTTAGTTCATGGTGCCAGCTGCAATATGTGCTGTTATGTGTTCGTATTATGTTTTGTAACTGTGTTATACCTCCAGCCAGTCACTTTACGTTACTTCCTACGTTTGTCCCATTGCTTTCACTCACTCTTTGGTGTTCTTTTTTTTTCTCCTCTCTGCTTTGCGTGTGTGGCATGTGCCTTGGCCGTACGCGGTGAGTGGTGGATTTCTGTCGCATTGCAGGGTTAGCTCTCTGCCCGGCAACAAGTCATTCTGATTGTGGAAGGTTTTTTTTTGGAATTGATTTAAGGAACTTCTTTTGTGATGTTTTTGTGGATCGGCCTTATGTAAAGGTAGGCTTTGTTATCAGTTTGAATCTTGGTAATGGTGGGTGAATTTTGGGGCGGAAAACGTAATGTGTGTTTTAGACACGAATTCGTAAAGTGACTGGCTCTTGAAATTGTTTATATGTTTAGTGTGTTTTGGTTCTTTTGTTTTGTCAAAATTTAATACTGGGTTTAAATGAGTCCAGAAAGTGGATCACACTTCTTTCTTATTGGCTTCTCCACCTTTAAGGCGTTTAAGGGTGCTTTCACTTATAAGGCAACTAATTAGCTGTTAAAGTAAAACTCTCAATCCATCATTTGTCATTGTCTCAGAGAGAAAGAGATAAAATACAGGGAAACAAAATACCAGGAAATTCTGGAATATAAGTTGTTTGTGTGTGTATAAGGCAAAGAAATGCAAGAATCAATTCATTCTTTATACAACTTATTCAAAGTATCATAAGAATCAGGAAAATTTAACTGTAACCACAAAGTACTACTGACCTTCTAGCTGAGTTATATTTTCAATACGTGATTTTCAGTGCTTGGTTAGTTTGATGTTACAGAAATTGTGTTGTGTTAATTATGGGAGCAGTAATTGCAGTCAAAAACCCTACCATGCTGAACTTTGAAAAACTGAAAACAGTTGTGTTGTAAAGTACATCTAGCTCAGCTGGACTTTGAAGCTTGCTGTTCCTAGAAGTTCATAAAAGTCTGTTTGGGTCTTGACTAGATAAGCATAATTACTATTTGTGAGACCAAATCGTTCACACAAAAAGGGGGCAAGTAATGCTTCCAGGTTCTACTGTATTTTACAGTTTAAGAAAAGGTACGTTTATAAAATGTTGGTCTGATGTTTATAGTGGCCTTGTTTGTTGAATTCTTGTTCTACTTAATTTTTGCTGTTTTTAATACTTGCCTTACTGCTCTACTCAATTGATGTTTTGGTTTGTTTAATTTTAAGCCATCTTTGTTTTACAGTTATTCTTTTAACGTTGCTTTACGGTTATGGCTATTAATGTTTGTTTATTATTATCATTAAAGTACCAAAAAAAGAGAGAAACAACTTATCAATAGTAGTATATTTTTGAGATTTCTGGTTTCAATCTTATTTTTTTTTCTTCCCCTACGGCACTCGTTAGGGCTTCCCTTTTCGCTTGGCCGGGGTTCCCTAACTTAGTCAAACCTTCTTAATCGTCTGCATGGTTTCGCTACCTTGCTCCAGTTTTATGTTTTGGGAGAAACAGTGGAACCATTGCAAATAATGTTACGCAACGTGTGCCCGCTTTCTGATGGTTCATGATAAATATGATATATGATTTTTTTGTTAACCTTCTTTAACTTGGCGGCGCCTATTATTGCTATATAGTTGTGCTGATAGAAGATTAACTTGTCATATTTATATGAATTGACATGTGTGCTCTGATTTTTTCCCAGCGGCAATCCTGAAATCTTGTTTTATGATAGAATGAGTCAATAAATCGATCTCTATTTCTAACACACACACACACACACACACACACACACACACACACACACACACACACACACCTTAATATAGGCATACCGAGAAATCTACATGTTTAAATAACAGTTTCCTGAGTCCAACCGGAAATCGAAATCGGGACTCCTCGAATAGCAGGTAGGTGTTCTACCGACGCGATGAAATAACTGCAGTCAACAATGACGTCTAGTCCAGCTATCTCACACGGATCGAAAGGCTGTGACACGGCTAGCGGTCCTGACCACGTGTTGATGAGAACAATTAAGAATGACCTTGCTTCAGAAATAATTGCGAAAATGGCTACCAGAATGCTAGAATCTGGAATTATACCACCAACATTTCAAACAACTAGATCTATCCTTATATATAAAGCAGGGGATCAGCCATCACTCTCAAACTGAGACCAGTAACAATCGCCTCGGTTGTCAGAAGAGTTATTTTGAAAGAGCACTTGACTGTAGATTGCGTAATTATATAACCTTAAGTCCTTATCAGCGAGGCTTTACCCCATCCTCGGGAACTCACATTAACACTACCATTCTCAATGCGGTTCTAAAATCTGCCAAATTACATGACTATAGTATTTCTGGATATAAGGAAAGCCTGGATAACATAGGTCATTTACATATTCACACAACACTAGATTCCATTGGAGTTCCTAACTAATTAACATGTTTAATTATGAGTCTATAAGAAAATAACACCACAATATTTGAAACCAATAGCAGTAAAACAAGTAAGATAGAAATAAAAAGAGGCGTATTACTGGGTTCACCTATATCTCCTATTCTTTACAATTTAGCAACTGATTTCATTCTGGAGGAGCTCAGTGATCCATTTTTGTCTGAATATGGTTACTCGTTGGCCTCAAATTCTCAGAATTTAACAATTGTAAGTTTGACAGATGATACCGTGATCATTGGAAAACATTTGGAAGCAGCAACAGAATTAACTAAATGGGCAATACAACCTTTTCAAGAAATTGGCCTCGCCATCAGTACATCAAAATCCGTTGTTTAAACATTAGAAATGGAAAATATTCTGCTAATAATATGATGATTTCTGAAGATAATGAAATTCACTGTAAGCCCTGATGAGAAAATACGTGACCCAGGCATCAACTTAAAAAATGAAATAATGTTGTACAATCATCAAACTTTAGAAACGTTACGTAAAAAGCTGAAACTTCAGAAAGTTCACCCCTTGTTACAAGCAGACCAGAAATTCATTATTTTAAATTCATCCATCTCAACGACATTAGTTTATCCGTTTTAAGTTATTCCAATTGATAAAATTCCACACACATTTTGAACTGATGCTGATAAAATCTTAAAGTGCACTTTAAAAACATTCTACAGTTACCAAGGTACGTTTCAGACCATATGGCACTCTGGAAGAAGATATAAAGGTCTTGGTCTATTCTGCGCCAACATATAAACATCTGCAAAGTTCTAAAATACTTCAACGACCCCTTGTTAACACTGTAAGAGATTTTGATCAAGGAACTAAAAACTGTTTACGACTTCTCAACATCACTCATAACGACATCAGAGGTTCCGTAAGTCTTCTCCCAGATGCAAGGAAAGTAAGAAGACATCTGAGAGAAAAAGGATTCCAACTTTGGAGCGAATTATCGCACAAAGGAAGAGGAGCTAAAATATTCAGTTATTATACACCTGCTAACAAATGGATCCGAGAACATCGCGGACTTTCTTGCTCTGAATGGAGAGATGCCATCAAAATGATTGCTGGAGATATTGCTGTATCTTACTTACCAGGGAGGTCCCAGAATACTAACCTTCGTCGCCGTTGAGGTTGAGAGCACGAAACCCTTGCGGACGTTCTTAGTGCTTGCCCATACGGAGAAGTCCTGCGAAACTGCAGACATCACAAATAAGAAGCGTGATTGCAGCAGGTATGAAGCAAAAAGGTTTTGAGGTCCTCGAGGAGAGATATGGTTTATCCAACAGTGGTAGCACCAGGCGCATCGACATTATCGCCTACAAGACATCATCTGCCAGTAGTGGGTTAATCATTGATTCTACTGTCAACAGCCCGAAGAAGTAGACACTGAAATAAAGGCCATTTATGAACCCACTATCTCCTCTATTACAAGGATAAATATAATTTAAATAAAATCTCAGTCACAGGATTCATGATAGGGACAATATCCAACTATTTATACAAGTTTTGGGTAGATTATGACCTAGATAAACCCTTACTTTATCAAATAGCAATCATGGGTATTAGAGGACAGTTCTTATCCTCAGAAATTATTTGTATTCAATATCATATTGATTAACCACTTTATAAATGATTGAAATTATTAAATAATAATATATTTATTTTAACTACATAATAGAATTGTTTTATACTACCTTTTTCCTATTTAAATTCATTTAAATTTATATTTCAATTATTTTGATATGTTACTTCATCATTATTTGTCTCAGTTTAAATTTGTGAATTGTATAGGTATACTTTGTCTATATGGCAGCCCTTATTTGAGGGAAGTGTTAATAAATAAATATAGACCGTGGATCAGGGAAACATAGAGCGATTTATTTCTTTAATTCCTTCAAAACGAGTTATGCTAGCGACAACATATTATACTTGGAATGCAGATCACCTTTGGGAGATTATTTACCTATAGAGAAAATGTTGAAAATGTCCTCCATCTTGCATAAGACACAACTCAACACGTCGTTCCATGTTACTGATCACTCGTTGGAGGACTCTGTTTTCAGTAGCTTGAATCTCCTGTGCAATGTTGTGGTTCAGATCGTCCAATGTCTGGGGACTTGTGGCATAAACCCTACCTTTTAAGTAACCTCATAGAAAGAAGTTCGGAATGTCTCGGTGGCGACTGATTCATGGAAATGATCCTGTCGTCAAATAAACTTGCAATTAGTGCATGGATCCATTTGATGTATGGAATGTAACGCCGTCCTGCTGAAAATATCCTTGACTCAGCTCTGCATCGCCTAGTTGCTCAGAAAACTCCATAAAAACCGTCGTTACCCTGCAATGTTCACATTGTTAAAAAAACTCCGATTTTAACCGGCTGCATAGGTGCTTCATGAATAACATGTCGATTTTCGCTGGCCCAATTGCGTGAGTTATTTGAGTTCACATAGTCGGATAAATGGAACGATGCTTCATCTGTGAACCATGTGATGGACAATATGGCAGGATTTTGCACAACGAACGCCTGAAACCGACAATAATTCAGTCGTCTATCTATATCTAGTTCCTGCAACTCATGGACAATTGTAATCCTACACGGCTTTAGGCCTGCAATTTTCACAGCTCTCTGGCACATTGAGTAGCTGTACCCTGTCTCCTACGATAAACGTCTTAATGATTTTTTAGGGTGACTGATCCAGCCGTGCTCTTACGTCAACAACAATCGTGGGAAGCCTAGATGAACGAGTTTTGCCTTTTTCACTCCTCAGAAATCCAGTTGTTTCCAATGTGTATACCATTCCCAGTATTGTGTTTCTTTGGGGAGGATTCCGAACACCAAGTTCCATCTGGTATGCCCTTTGAGTAGCTGTAATTCAATTCGTAATTCAGTATTGCTTTGCAAGGAAGGATCGTTCATTTAATGTGTACTCCGTTTTCACGTTGGCTAGAATAACATCTCGAAAACAGTTGCCGACAATGAAACTAACATCTGCGCATCTGGTGACTGGCAATCGAAACAATATTTTGTTGAAAGTAGAGTAGGGGTTAAAATATAAGCACAGGAGTACGTACCTCAAAATAGAGGCCATTAATTCTGTCGCAAAGGAAACATTATGCCAAAAAAGTTTCCAAACAAATGATTTTTGAAGTTTATATTTTTATTCATATATTTAGGTGATAGGCAGTAGGTACAACCTAACAAAACAAAAAATGAAAAATTCTGCAGTTTTTAAGTTTAAAAATATCATAAAAAAGCACATAGATAACTAAACAGTTTCAATCGCAAGAAACAATCACATTGTTTTATCTTTTCCTTTTTTAATTCGGTGTATTAAGCAGAAACTACTTCTTTAAGACCCGCTTTGCTTCCATTAAATTTATTCACTTTTCTTTGATATAGAGCAGGCTCCAAAATAAGCATAATGCTAATATATACCAAACTATTGATTACGTAACCTGTGACCGCAAATAATTGGCGCTTCTCTTAAAAACACACCCTACCTCTATTAAAATCACTATAGCTTTAGGCTGAAACTTCCTTGTTAAGGAGTGTTTACTTCAACTCCTTCCCTAATTAGCAGCGTATATTCTAACATGGAATACTCAGGCCCAAGTATTATTAACATCTTTCTCTCAGCATCACTCTTTTTCATATTATCAAACCTGATTTATTGGGCAACAAACTTGAACTTGCCGCGTCTGCGACCTGTTTGATTTTCTCGGCCATATTTAAGTAAATACGTATACAATTATCAACAATGAAGTTATGTTCCAGCTGGCACCGAACTTTTCCCAGCTTCGTCTATCATACTGAATCATAATATTCAGTTGTCTATGCTCATGACGAGCACTAAACTTATATCTCAGAATACGTTTTGATTTCGTAAAACTCTCTATCGTGAATTTTTTGTTATAGTTTGTAAATAAATCATATACGAAAATTTTGGAACGTGGTGTTGTTTTATACTCGTGAAAGTTTCAACATTTGCAACGACATTCTGCTACGACTAAAAGTCGCGTAAATGACTATTTTCGACGACAGTGCTTTTCCTACACTTTCCGTTCATGTTGTCGTGATGGAAAGTTGAATTTCCTGCATTCATTGCTGGTGACATTTACTCGAAGCTAAAGTCTTGATGGTTTAAACACTTTGAATTTAGCCCAAAAGTATATAAGCTTTTTTTCACCCTGAGAACTCGGGGAGGGGGGGGGAGACTCGGCGCTGTCTCAGTAAGGATGCTATACCTATGCCCCACAAGGGAAAGTCTCTGGCAGGGAGAGGGAGATAAGCGGAGACACCGGGCCACCGGAATCAAGAGTGACGGCACAGCAATGACAGGCTCCCTACAGCCTCCAGACGCTTCGACAGACGGACAGGCAAACCGAGGAACCCCGACCCGCACAGAGGGTTCAACACCCGCTCCCAAGAGGCGGTCCGTTTACTCTCAGAAACCAGCCGAAACCGAGGGACGGAGAAGATTCCACAGGGACAATTCTTTTCCGTGCCACGCCGCACCGAAACACCATCGCCGACACTTCCAAAGACTGAAAGAGTCCTGACGCGATGAAAAATGAATGAAATAATGAATGGAACGAAATGGAGGAGCAGGAAATTAAGGGGCTGTAAGATACCACTCTAACATTCGTCGGACGAACCAGTAAATCCCAGAAAAACCCATGGGTCAGAAAGGGCGGTCACCGGGAATTGAAATCACGGCTTCCCGAATGCGAGTCGCATGCCTTACAATGGCGCCAATCACTTGGTAGAATATGCTAGTTCCATGAAGGTATTTTTGTCTAATTTTGTCCACTTTACTGCATGTGGGTGCACAAACTATATTAAATCCTTTTAACTTTTGATATTTGTTATTGTTGTTTATTCAACAATAATGAATATTTGATAGTTGAACTTTACTATTTAAATCTTCCTTAGATCCACATTTTGTTTTTATTTGTTAATATTTACTTAGGATTTAATTCATGCAGTAGCTAAGTATGAGCGAAAGTCATTGATTGCTTTAAGATCAACACAAAGCCGGGATAATGATCGCCAAATCGTCACCTTGGTAACTTTGTTAATGGAACGTTATGAGCAACAATGGACTTTGTCTCGTATTTTAAAACTCTTCCCCCTATTCCAATGATGCACTTACCACGCTTATATCGCAATACACCATTACCACAAGTAGCAGTATGTAGTGTAACCGCGCACGCGAGGCTACTTGCCGGCCCGGCACCTGAGTGGGGCTTTCGACCGGCCGTCAGAACAATAGTCATTGTTGCCGCTTACCTGTACCAGAACATTCCTTTCGGCTTGTTCTAGTAGCTTCTTTTTCTAGAACCTTTAGTACTGTAAGTAAGGCCTAAATAAGGGGCTGTTCTTACCCGGAATGGAGTTCAGTAAGTTTAGAGTAAAAGGTGGACAGTGCATTGCAATTGTGAGTTGTTACTCAGCACTTCAGTTGTGATTCGATTAGACGGATCAGTTGTGTTGTGTTCCGAGTGTGTGCCAAAAGTAACGTCTATGCTACGCTGAATGCCTAAATGATACATAAAGTGTGTCTGACAGTTCACTAGTCTTCCCATTTGTTACAGTACAATGTATTTTACCTCCTTCATTATTAATTTCGTTATTGAATAACCAGACTGTTCTGTAAAGAGAATAATACAGCATCAAAAGCGAGCAGTTGTCTTCAAGTTATCTGCACTCAAACCATATGTCAATACGAATAATTTAAACAGCGGCCAGTGGTCAGGATGGGCAGGTAAACACGGTGTAGTGAGTGCTATCTGGAAACGCCAAGAGACTGTTCGATGTATGGGGCGTGGTTTATAACCTGCTATGTCCCAGTCTAAAGTCCAGTAACCGTTCAACTTTATTTCCTTTCATTCTGCATTAAATGCTAAGTAGGTGCTATACATGGTTACAACCAATGCTGCAACTCGATGAAGCTACCGAGGAAAACAGTGCGCGTAATAGGGATTTGCCGGCATATACTTGCATACGACGAAGAGTACAAAGAACTATAAGGAAAGTCGGTACGGTGAATGCTTTATAGTCCCGTTAGTCGGATTTAATGAAGTTGGTTGTGCTGTGAAAAATAATGACGGACTGGGATCCAGCAACGACGGCAAATGGCAAGGGATTAACGTGTAGTTTCTGTGCTTGCGTTACTATGGAAGTGTGTCGTTTCTGGTTTGTATTTTTAACTTAAGGGGCGTGCAAGTTGTGCTACAAATGAATTATTTCAGTTGTAGGAAGCACAAATTGTGTTTGTGTATGATTGCATTTGACGGATATTTCTCCTTGGTTGGTTAAGTGAGAAGCAGGGAACATGAATTTGATTTCTAAGAGTGTTTGCTTCTCAACATGCATATTACAAATAGGTTGCAGAAAACCCGAACGTTCTAGTTTTAAGTACCAGAGAAACTATGCTACTCAATTAATAAGCTTGCTGATATTTAAAGTATGCTTTTGATGAGGGTATTCTTCACACTCAAGCCGTCAAACTCATGGTTTTCTACCATATTTTGAGGCTGAGCGTGTTGGCGCTGCGGTAACGTATGTGACTCACATTCGGGAAGTCACGGGTTCTTTCCCCGGCAATCATCCACTCTGACCCATATGTTTTGGTGGTTGACCCGGGTGGGCAGGCGAATGCTAGGGTGGTTCATCTTCCCCACGGCTCCCCAGTCTTTCATTTCCTGCAACCAACCTCTCTTTTAGTGTTGTAGGACCAAGAGTTCACCGGATTGCCGGTTGCGGCTGGGCGGAGGATATGCGCTCTGTGGTAGCTTATTCCTGAAGTCTCCGGAGCTTTCGGGCTGGTGTTCCTTCGGAGACCTTCGGGGCCCAATACCTGGGCTCTGGTGACGCTGGAGGTGTTCAATCTGGAAACATTAGGGCTCCGCCCCGGTCTATCCCTTTATCCCTCCTTCCCAGAGTCACTGTAGAGGCACTAGAGAATGACCTGTGTGTAGTGCTCTGCCCCGGTTTTGGGGGGCCCTTTCGTACCTTTATCGAACCTTTCCTATTCTTGTACCGATATTTAAGGGTTATAAAATTATATATATTTCATTAGAGCATACCACTGGATGAATTATTGTACTGCGACATTGCATTTTGTTAATAATCTAATCTCAAACAAATAGTGCTACTTTTTGGATGAGAGCAATGGAACTCTAATTATTAAAGGTGTCTATGATGTATAGCTGATGAATTAGTAGCTATATTTTACAAAAGAGTGAATTCAAGATCTTAAAAATTCCTGAATTTTCTCTACTTCCATTTACTTTTCGTTAGGCAAACGGTGAACTTTTGTGTTTAGCTATAAGGGAGAAAAAGTAATAATAAAGGAAACAGATAGCAAATATTGTGCAGCGCTGTACTGCTTGGACGTGCTTTCTTAAACAAATCAAACAAAATGAATATGGAGTTCAGTACTCAAATCACCAGTCCAGTAGTCCTCCGTCTCCCTCAGCTCTTCACTCAAAGTTTATTTTAGTAATCCCGCAGGTCTTTTACTTCTTTCAGCTATGCCTATTGGTTTTAAAATATAGTCTGTCGTTTAGCAATACCTATAAGTCTAAAGTTCTTGTAGCTTATACTGATGAGAAGGAGAGAATTCTTAGGTTGAATTGTTCACTTATCAAAGCAAAAACGTCACGGCAATGTCATTACTCTGAAAGAAAAGTAAATCTAACATGTTATTCAAAGCTTCAGTGCGCAAGAAACGTATATATTGTGTAGTAACTGTTATACATTGTGTGAAGGTTTGAACACGTATAATGCTAATTATAAAAGACGTAAGGAACGCGAAAGATGTTCCGGCTTGTAATAGCAGATATCCGGTCGCGATAACTTTATTACAATCCCTAAAATTCATAAACTAATAACACGAAATTAAATAAGTGAATGTTTCCTCAAATACTACTGTTTTGATAGCTCAAAGTGTTACTTTTAACTGTTCGGCTAGTGATTAAAAAAAATGTGTAACATCAAGCTTTTTCTATTACAAACTATTCTTAATAACGCATATATTTCTATCTGCTTCATTATAATAAGGTAAAACTTTACAGAAATGGATACATTACAACATTTCGTTATACATATATAAAGAGAACGGCTATAGTCAAATGTTTAAAAACTGGATGCTAATCGCTGGCGTTAAAATTCCATACTGTTTCCATGACATCGCAAGAAAAAAAACCTGAAAATCAAAAGGACTTTAAAAGAATGGCCAAGTATTGAACAATTCGAACCATTAATAACGGATATATCGAAAATGACTCATGCCACAAACGTTATTTTTTAAATAAGCTGCGTGTTTAAAGAGATCTACATTTTGGTATAGTACGTTTTCATCTATCGCTTAACGTTTACCAGTTACAAAACATTATACACAATTCCTTCCAAATGAAGAGGACTTCACAGGCTGTTTCCAGGAAATTGAAGATCTACATTTTATTTCATGTAAATGTCTTTAATATATGGTACTTTAATCAAAATCATTAAGATCATTTTTTACAAAATAAAAAGGAATTCGAAAAATGTTCTGTGTAAAGGGTAGTTGAGGTGAGGGAATTTTTCTCAAAATTTTCCTATCGCATCCTTGAAAGATACTGAACTTAAATACCAAGTTTGGTATTCATTTATTGAGTTATCTATTCACAGACGCACAAACATGCGCGCTGTTTTCGGAATGTTTTTTAAAAATGTTTTTTGGGGGGTATTTAGGGAGATTTAAAACATCCGGTGAAATCTCAACATCGAATACTTCCTCTGCTTATTATACGTAATGAATAAAGTAGTAATTCTACTTTTCGTAAGTAAAACAAAATCATTATGACTAAAAGATTGGGAGTTTCCGGAGATATTCGTTCCTAATTTGTTCGATTATCAACAATAAACATAAAAAAAATCGTATTTAAAATGTTTGTATATGAAACTTTTGTATCAGTGAAAAGTATACTATTCATTCATTCATTATCTGTTTACCCTCCTCTTATGTAGGACTTACACCCCCCAGGACTTACAAGTGGGTGCCTGGGGTCAGAGGCCCGTCGAGGAGCAGACATTCATGGATCAGACAGAGCAGCCAGGATGGGTGATCAGCCCAATGCCTGGTATGGGATGAAGGAAGTAGATGAAAGGAAATGTTGGTGAAAGGAAAGGTGATGATGGAGCATTTGGTGGAATGAATGGCGGGGGAAACCGGAGAACCCGGAGAAAACCCGCCCAGACGCCACTTCGTCCACCACAAATCCCACATGCAGGTCCCTGGGATTGAACCCGGGCCGCCTCGGTGGGAGGCGAGCGGTCTAACCACTCGGCCACAGCGCCACCGTAAAGTATACTAGATTTGGAAAAACAATGCGCAGAAAATTTTAGAACAGAAACGCAGTACTAAAATAGGCATTTTGAGGATAGAAGAATCACAAAAGCGTTTTTACTGCCCTACATGCGTCGGTTGTGAAACCTGTTTGTGGTGCGTCAGATGTAAACAAAACGCACTCTTGTACTACTCGACTACGATATTATTACACTTAATCTTGCGGAAATCTGCATTTGAATACGCGTGGAAGCCAGCCCAGCGAAGTGCAATACTATGATCGAGTTATATAGTACTAGTTGCTGTCAATAGTTGTGTCTGATGTGAAACTTACTGGATGGTACAGTCTTGTTCAGTACACTATGTGCATGTAATAGTTTCTCATTCAACAGATTATTAATTGAAACATACATACAGACCTGCGTGAGTTATATTTTCTTTTGACTGCCAAATGAAGATGTTTCACAGAGCCGTATTTAAATTTTGTTCATGCAGCACCTCAACACAATATATAGATAAGCAATGCAAAATAACTGTTTCAAATACATTGAAAAGCAACAGAGAAAGCATGGAGAAATCTTGCAAATGTGTGCATATAAACAGTTAATGAAGGGAACGAGGTATGCAATTGGCGAAACAATGGGAAATATGCCATTTCAAAGGGACTTCTGCCGTACTGCAATCATCGACCAATACGAAAGGATGACAAAGGGACTCAGAGGTTGCAAGTACACTATTCCTCTTTCTACAAAACGAATGAATCTACCTGCCAAGGCATTAAAACAAACCAGTAATTTACCCATAATGACTCATTCCTACAACCAAACAATTACAAAGTCTTTGAATGAAAGTAATCCCATATAAATACTTGAGCTTTCATTGCTGCATACAAAAAAAAAAAGTTACTGAAACAATGGGTATGATAAAATAACTACATTTAGGCTCTTAGACTTTAAAATAGCTGTCAATGTCAAAATAGGCATTTTAGCGAGCATAAAAACCCTACCATTTATTTAGATTTTACATAAAACGTGAAGATATTTATTCGTGCACATGAAAATAGGCATTTAAACTAAAATGTCTAATGATGTATTATGTGAAAACTGTGTACTTTTTATGTTATTAAATAACTACGGGACCTAAAATCAGTTGCAACGATTTCAAATTTCGCCTACTACAATTACGTAACAAGTTTGTCGAACATTCCGATCTTTGATTGTTCCACAGACAAAGGGTACCTACGGATTATGTAACATTTCCAGAAATTTGATGGATGTTGGGGGAGGTTAAGGAGATCACACATACCGCAGGTATTTCGCACCCTTTTGCATGAATTTCGGGGAGTTTTCATTCGTTTTTAGCAACCGATGGATGTGCACAAAATTCAATTTATTAAGGCGTAAAGGGGAGGATTCTCATAAAAAACTTATAGATCGTTGTACAATTATTTCATAAATAACGGGTGACGTAAATTAAATTAATTCCTCATTCGAGAATAAAAAACTACCTGTGAAAACTCGGGAAGCCAGCTAGGAGAAACTTATGCCTTAATACACCAGTTGCCAGAAGTGGCACCTGCATTAAAGAGAAAAAGGTAAAACTAAGATAATCGGCGCTATATCAACCTTAAAAGAGATCATACAAAAACGCTGCAAGCAAAAGAAGAAAGTTAATCATCTTTATTCGCTTTTGGCCGACTCGAGATTAAGAAATTTGCTCCGTTTATTCCTAACTCACTTTCTTTATTCTCTCAAGAGATTTCTTTAAATCCTTTATTATTCGTTTGTAAACCACTGAAGTGAATACTCCTCCTATATTTGTTTTGTACCTCCTTAGTTGTTTGTCTCCTTCAAATATAATATCCTGCGTCAGGTTTTAAAAGTTAACCTTGTTTTGATTTAAAATAAGACTTACTGCGGCTAACGCAGTACCACTTTTGAGGTAAACATCGTCATATACAGAGCGTTCGCTATATTGCGGGGCCGTGGGTCGCGCGTATGCTTGCTTCGCCCACTATCTATTACACTGGGGTGAGGGTTATAGGTTTATAGTGTAAATCCCAGTGATTACACTAATCAGATTTTTTAATAAACTTCAGACTTTATCATTGTTTAGAGCACTTGGTACCTCAGTGTCGGAAGTCTCCATCTGATGTATTTTGAACACTGCAATAGAATGTGTTGCATAGTAAGCGTTGCACTACGGTACAGGTTTAATTTTGGTGGCGGTTCTTTGTTAAGGGTGAATGAGTGTGTCTGTTGCAGTGACCATTCTGAGGCGAGTAATCAGTATTTGTTCACGACGTTCAATTGTTCTCATAGGTTCAAAGAAATTGGCGAATACAGCGTGGGCATTCATATCTTCTTCCATTTTCCTTTAAGTAGTCATTTGGCGCAGCTAATGAGGTGTGCTGAAACTATTCTATGGTTACTGAAAGGGTGTCAATGGTTGCCTTTGCAGCTTTATCGGCTTTTTCATATTCCCTTTAATACCTGTATGTGAGGAGAATGATAGAATACAAGCTTCCCATGATGATTGACTACCTTGGCTTCATATTCTGGATAGCAAGAATTGTGCTCAGTGAATCAGTTGCAGCAGAGTCCCAAAAGTAACCGACATGGCGTATATATAGCGGTTGCTGTTTCAAACAAATGACTATCGTAGAAAGTACCACCCTTATAAAGCTTACGTTTGAACTTTGACGATGCTGCGTTGTTTAGTAATTGCTTGGCAGCCATCAATAGTGAACTCTCTCAGAAAATTTGTAAACATGGATAAAACTTGGCATCGTTATGCGATACACTACCTTCTTTGAAAAGTCTTAGTCCAACTAACATTAAAGCTGAACTAGATTCTACTCTGGGGGAGTCTGCTCCTTCGTTTACAACAGTAAAATATTGGGTGACAGAGTTTAAGCGAGACCGTACGAGCTGCCAAGGCGTACATCACAGTGGTCGACCAAATGAGGTGACCACGCCAGAAATTGTGAAGAAAATCCACAAAATGGTACCGGATGACCGTCAACTGAAAGTGTGCGAGCTAGCAGACATCGTAGGCATTTAAAAAAGTGCTGTACATCGCAGACTAACTGAAAATTTAGACATGAAAATGCTGTTCGCAAGATGGGTGTCGCGTTTTTTCACAATGGAATAAAAGCAGCGTCATGAGGATGTTTCAGTCGAGTGTTTGGCGATATTTCGCTGCAATTAAGCGAACGTTTTTGCGTCAATTCATAACCATGGATGAAACATGGGTCCATCACTTCACACCAGAGTCGAAGGAACAGCCAAAACCACGGATTGAAAGGGGCGAATGGGTCCAAATAAGGGAAACACAATTCCACAAGGTCATGGCGTCAATTTTTTTGGGATGCGCGTGGGATAATTTTCATTGATTATCTTCAAAACGGAAAGGCAATCAATGGCTAGTATTATGCAAACTTATTGCAGCGTTTGAAAGATGAAATGAAGCAAAAACGGCAGCATTTAGTGAAAAAAAAGTTCGGTTTATCAAGATAACGCACCAGTTCACATATCCATTTTCGCCATGGCCAAAATCAATGAGTTAAAGTTCAAATAGATTCCGCATGCACCCTAGACTTAGCCCCCTCTGATTATTTTCTGTTTCCAAAGTTGAAGAACTGTCTTGGTGATAAAGGATTTGCCAACAATGAAGAGGTGGGGTTTGTAGTTGATGGATACTTTGCAGAACTCGACAGTTCTCGCTATAAACAGAGAATCGAAGCTATTGAACATCTCTGGGAAAAGTGTAAAACGTTTATTTTCCCAACATTTTTGTGTTTTCTTTGTTAGGTCGGGTACTTCTGGGACAGCCCTCGTATGTGTTTACTATGTAGGAGGTGATGAATATCGAACACTTCATCTTTTATGGCTTAGAGTACATATGGGCACTTCAGGTCATTTACTATAGGCTGCCTGTATAACCAAAGTGAAGTCCAACTGCCTACATTTTATATTACCTCAGACATATAAGCCGCATAAGGGATGAACAAAAACGTCACAGATGACAATTCACTTGCTTGCCTTTGAGGATTATATAATTTCCAGAAAAACCAGGATGGCCAAGGTCTCGGGTGTAATATGAATCTGCCACTGGATGGGTGCAGCTGAGGTAAATAAACTTCCTCCGATGAGCGAGGTATGTCAGAGGTAGAGGTGCCCATAGGTTGCCACGCGGTGCGCTATTAGCGAATGCACGACAAACAGATGACTAACAGAGTACCGCTTTAAATCACTGTGTGCAGGCCTTCACACATCAAGTTGAGTGGTGTCATGTCTAAATATACAAGCTCTTCAAGCCTGAAGCCGAGCACGGCTGAACCAGGAAACAGCCTGAGGTTCGCATGTACCATTTGTCACAGATGGTTACATCACAGAATAGGTTGCCCACTCTCGTGAGCAGCAGGGACCCTTGTTTGAACAATACATACCGCTAGGACTAACAAGTGAGCCTCAGAAGGACGGTGAACCCGAACTTCACCAAACGCAACGATATCTGCATCAGCCTAATTTCGTTGTCCCTCAGTGGCCCATGCTTATATGACTGGACATAAGGTTTCGGCTTTAAGATTACACTGGGAAATTTTGAGGCCTATTTTAAAAGAATTGCTACTATTACTGTTATGATCACATGTATTCGCCTTTTGAAGTGCTGCGACATTTGGACGACATTGTTTATTTGACGAAGTTCCGTTAATCCAATCCGATAGTTTAAGTGAAATACCGTATTTTCTCATTGTTATTGTCGCACATATCTGGTTTCTTACTCTTCCTTCTTCATCGCAAGGATAGAAAGAGCAAAATTAAAATATCCAATTCTAAGACAAAGGGAACAGAAATGTAAACCATTCTGTTACTTCGTGTCACTGAATGATAATCCTGAAACACATCAAATGGTAAGAGACAAAATCTTACTAAGAACATCTGTTTGAACGTAGATGGAATCGGTATGCTGTACTTAAGGGCCTAATCTTTTATGAGTACGTGCACGGGGAATGAGTTGACTAAGGATTTAGCCACCTTATAGCTGGTTCTAAGTAACAACATGCCGGTTCAGCTAAAGTCACGCCTTTTCCAGGCTCCTTTTGTCCCTCTGATACCATGACTGTGAAATGTGGGGCCGGGTAGCAGGCTTCTGGCTTCTCTGGTTACAGGGGTATTAAAATAGGTATCTACCGTCGTTTTCACTCTTCTACGTGCAACCTCGGCCCTCTCACACCTGGAAGAAGTGGTTAGGCGCTGAGCTCTAAATTTCTGCGCCAGTTTGAATTTACATGATAACGCCCTTGCTCAGATTCCTGGGGGACTAACTGCCCGCAGAGAGCGCTGCTGCATGAGCTACCGGCAAGGCTTGCGGCCACATCCGATAACGAAGGCGCTAAACGAGACAATAGTGTACATCTGAATTTAGGTGCTCCTTCCTTACCTTCGGAGCGACAAAATCAAAACTACAACAGTTTGAACACAAATAAAACCAACTGAGCAGCGGCAACGGAAGCTGCCCTTGAAACCGTTGCTCTACCTTCTTACCATCCATCACTCGAAACCTAAACGGCGACCCTACAATAGTCCCTTCCATTTCTACAGTTAAGCCCTATCGAAGGCGGGTAAACAGAATGCACACTTAGGCTCACCACGAGCACAGCGACAGTATCCTCTGAGCTCTCGAGAAGGCGGTACGAACGCGACACTGAAGCTGGATAGCGCAGTTCAATCCAAAATGTCTTGAGTAGAACTCAATAACAATAATAACATAAGGCGACGTGTGGATTCTTTTGGCAATCGCATAGCATAGATTTCTATACGTCTCCAGGTTTTGCTGCTTCTGGATCATCAACACCGCAATAGGTTTACATATTCACTCACCCGTTGCCACAGAATTGTCTGCCTTCGTATCTCTGCTAGTAAAGCCGGAAACAGTAATTTAAGAGTACTAGGGGCGGCTGAATCGGTACTGGTACCCAGTAGATACCGGTTCATTATACTGTATAAACGGCGTTTCATATTCCGTTCTTCATATTTTTAATAACTATTGAAATAGACAGATTCTGTATACTGTCTGCTGGTTTTTAATTTCGCTACTACATACCTATGTATATTAAGTAGAGGAACGACTGTATTCAATTCAAGAATTCAATATAACATTTCAACGAAAATACAAGTTCTGAGGCTTCCTGAATTCAAAGAAGCATTGAGAGAAAAAGTTCCATGTGTATGTGTATGTGTATGTGTATGTGTGTGTGTGTGTGTAGACGAGTGGGGGAGGAAGCAAGCAGAATATTGTTCAGTGACGTATCATTCACAATGAGTGCAGAACCGCTGCTCCTACTTTTAATCCTGAGCGAGATCAAAAGTATCTCGTGATCCCTGAGCGCGGAAAATTAAGTTGTTTAGTTTGTTGTGTAATTATATAATACATCCCATTATAGTATTAGCAGGCACCTCATAAACGCACATGGAAAATAATAAGGTGCAAACTTATTGGATTGGTTTGCTGGATAATCTAAAGGAAAACTTACAATCACAAAGTGAATGTAATACTGTGACAATTAATCGGCAAAACATAGCTCTGGCAGTTTTAAAATTGCACACCAAATTGCTCACGCGTATAAGTCCTACTAACTACGGCTCAAGATCTGTCCTGAATTTAGTTAATTCCTTGAAGGCCATCAGTTTTGGAAGAAAAACTGAAACCCAAATTTCGTTTTGTGTTTGTAGTGAATTGCAATACAGTGTAAAAATACGTGTATCTACGTCACTGATCAACCCATATTTCTATATTGCACGCACTTATGCGGAAGAAGAACAGGTGACTAATAAAGGTCGCTCAAGCATATGTACCCCACCTCTGGCATAAGTCAAACGAAAAGTCGGTCATGGCACGAAACTTGGTACTGAAGTTCAGCGTCTACCAAGGATGACACAAGGAGATTTACAAGAAAATCCCACCACACCAAACCTCCTATTGTACGAAAAACTTTTGTTTTTTATTTTCTCCAAAATTACTAACGATTCTGATTCAAATACCACATGTTTAAGATATTTGCATGGTGAAAATGTATAATAACTTGAGTAGCATATGGAGTCCTCTTCATTCTGAACTGCTTTCGTATAATTGGTAAATCGCAGAAGGTAAGACAAAACGTTACTACACAAAAATGTAGTTTTAATTTTCAAATATCTGTACAGATGGCGCATTAATTTCTTTCTTATTGGATCAACGAATTCCCAATAATTTAATTAGCTTCCTTTGAGTGGTGTTGTTCACCAACTGTATTTCAATTGTTTACCTATGCGGCGTATCGTTTGCTTTCGGTGTCTGGATCCAGTCGTCCTTCACCTGGGTCATCGAGGTCGTTTCTGCCAGTGAGAATGGACACATCTCTCCCTCAATGAGTTTCTTGTATGGCTTAGTAAGCCGAAAATTTCAACTGCTAAAAATGCTCACTAACTGGATTACTCAACCGACTTTGCCTGTTGTTGTTTTTCGATAAGCTTATGTTTCGACATTAAAATACACTTATTTTGGGGAGCCAGAGACCTGATTTATACTTGTTTATTTTGTATCATTGTCTTTGTTTTGGCGTGGACATTTCATTTTTATATGCGAATCCCTTTGGCCCTTTAGGCAATATTCAATTGCTTTTAATTCTCGGTTTTTTTAACTTTTCGGAGCTTAAATTGTTTATTCTTTCATCCTTTACCTAAATTGTTAGCTTGTTCAGAGTGTATAAACGGTGTTAATTGTTCAGAGATTATCTAATTATTTGTATCTTGTGAGGTACTTGCATTGTAGCATAACGGAAATTATTTCATAGTCGGTTGGTTTCTTTAATGGTCAAGCAAGTGTGGAGTAAAAAGCTATAGCGTTCGAGCTAAACGAGACAAATCCGTTACGTATTTATATTAAAATAATTCACCTTCTCACCCTCTCCACAATAAATACGTGATTTGTGTGAACTCACGTAATTCTATACTGGTTTCTGAAAACCTATGAGTATGGAGATTTTGTGTTCGTGCTGGATATGATACTGTACAGACGGACCACCAAAAAAGGCGAGTAAGAGAAATGTGCTACGTAAACACTTTCTACATCCCTAATATTTATGGACGCTAATTTCACAAAGTAAACATGTCAGATAACTCACTAACTCACCCTGGCGTGCAGCATGGGTGATTCGCATACTCATACACATTTTGTAGTAAACAAATCGACTACCTAAGCGAGCAGATAAGCAGTTAAAGACCCTCTCAGCACCTCTCGCCTATATTGTACTGTGGCAAAATTTGTTAATTCAACCCAATACACTCGACTTTGAGTATAGTGAACAAATACTTGACGCAATCCTGTTATCTTTGCCTTGATCCTGCCATCACTTCCTATCATTCCATTTCAATAATGTGAGTAAGCGACATGATTAGGATACCTATAGTTTTTATTTTATCTACCACGCAAAAACACGATACCAGGATTTCACCGGGAAATAATAATATGAGCCCCCCTGAATACAAAAAAAAAAGAAAAAAGAAAAACTGATGTGTTACACTCACATGACTTTCTCTACTCTTGTATAACCGATTTTTACAAACACTTATTCTCCATATGCTTCATGTTAATCAAGATATCGAGATGTCAATCTTATTGCTAATTTTCTTGTAGATGCAAGGGGAATATGGTTTTAAGCGATAGTCAAATGTTTTAAGCGCTGGTTGCTATGTGGCTCATTCCATTCTCTTTGCATGTACAGGACATAAAAAAAGGAATAACGAATTTGAGAAAAAGTATAAGTATTGAAAAAGTTAAGCGAATAACAAGCAATATCTCGAAAACGGTTCACTCAACAAAAAAAATGTAAATAACATAAATTGTGTATTTTAATGCGATCTACATTGTTTGTGTAGTAACATTTTGTCTATCTCTTATGGTTTACCAGTTATGCAAAAGTCGTTCATAATGAAGAATACTTGTGGGGACATTTCCAGGAAATTCGAGATATACATTTCATTTCTCATGACAATAGCTTAAACATATGATATTTTAATCAAAATCGTTACAGCCATTTTTGAAAAAAATTAAAATTTCCGAAAAATGTTCCATGTAAAGGGTAGTCTGTGGTGGTGGAGGATTTTCTTGAAAACCTTCGTGTCGTATCTCTGGAAGATACTGAACCTAAATACCAAGTTTGGTATTTATCCGACTGTTGGTGTCTGAGTTATGCTGTTCACAGACACACAGACACATACACACACGGACATGTTTCTAAAAATGCTTTTTTTGGATTCAGGGGATCTCAAAACATATATTTGCGGTGAAATCTCGGTATCGAATTTTTGGGTGGAATACAATACTTCCCCTACTTACTATACGTAGTAGAGAAAGTAAAAAAGGTACGTGTGGTGTCTGTATGTGTGTGTGCGCGTGTGTGTGTGTGTGTGTGAACAACATAACTCAAAAACGCATAGTCGGATAAACACCAAACTTTGCATTTAAGTTCAGTGGATTCCAAAGATGCGACAAGAAGATTTTCAAGAAAATCTCCCTACCCCAAACTATACTTTGCATGGAATATTTTTCGAAACTTCTGATTTTATAAAAAATGGCTCTAACGATTTGGATTAAAATATCATAAATGAACGATATTTACATGACAAAGTGTATATCTATAATTTTCTGCGAATAGACTTTAAAGTCCTCTTCATTTAAAAGAATTTTTGTATATGATTAGTAAACGTTAAGCGATAGACAAAAACGTACTATACAAAAAAGTGTAGAACAACTTTTTTGTGGCATTAGCCATTTCCGAGACATCCGTTATTAATGGTTTGAGTTGTTCAACACTTAGCTGTTCTTTGAAAGTCCAGCCAACATTCAGTTGTTTCTCATGATTACATTAAAGCAGTATGGAGCTTTAAGACCAGCATATAGCGTACAGTTCTTAAACGTTTGACTTGGATTTTCCCTTTGTCTCTATTACGAAATGGGTGATGTAGCTATTTCTGCAAAAGTTTATTTGGATTAAAATGAAGTAGATATAGAAATAAGCTTAAGGGTATTTTGCATACACACTAATAAACTAAGAGGCTAGAGAAAGTCATGCGAATGTATCGCATTAGATTTTTAAAGTGGTAACTCACTATTCGGTCTTGTCATGGTCATGCAAACAGCACGCAATTTCAAAACCATCATATAATGATCTGTTTTAGCCTACTGTATCGTTCCTATACCTACAACGAGAGTGGAAATGTGTCCTGAAAGTTTATGTTGATTAACAAGAAGTACAGAGAGAACAAGCTTTTGTAAGAATAGTTTGTAGAAGAGCGAGCAGAGGTCATGTTTGTAGAATACAGCAGATTTCCATGCTTCACACAAGTGTGTGTCTAATGCTTTGCTACGGCAGAAATTTGTATGGAAATAAGTTAATTTCATGCTGGGTCGTGTCTAGGAAACCATTTTTAGCTCCTTTTGTAGGGCAAGGTTAATTATCTTTATACAGAAATGAAGAACAGTATCCGATTAGAAGAGAAGTTGTAGGGAAAATAAAGGGAGAGGTTTAGATCTGTGTTTAACTTGGTTTCCTCACTGAGAGACCTAAACTGTTGAACTTCTCCCCTACAGGCTTCCAAAGGATGTGAGCAGAAAATAATGGAAGATGAAAAGAATGGCTGATGAGATGAGAAGTGCCTGTGTTACAGGGGGCTTCACGATACGCTTTTAGACCACTTTATAGTAACTGATGAATACAGCAATACCTTAAATAAAAGTTAGTGTCACTAACTCCAGAATAGAAGAATAAAAACCGAATTACAAATAGCCAGCTCACGAATCCAGCATATAAACTGCATCAGTTTTGCAACAAACCTAAAGTTGTGCTAAAAGGCATCTGCATAACGTGTTGGGCCAATAGGCCCGTTAGATCTTCAACAAATACTGGTTCGGTATCTTTTTCTTGGTCGTCCTATGTTCCTATTTTCGACTGATTTTTAGTTGATTATTCTAGTGTTATAATATTCTATTTAAATGTGCTCATCACACATTTCTTCGCTTTATTGGTATACCAGTTATATTTTTCACACTTAAACCACTCCTTGAAACATTCCTCCGATTCTGGTTTTGGAGTACCTTTTCAATTAAAAATTTGGCACATATTCTCATAGTTTAAAATGTGGTTATCGCTTTCGGTGGCTCACGGTTAGGTACCGGTTTTTAAGTGTGCTTAAAAGCGACAGCCCCATGTCAGTATAGTTACTAGTATGTAAAAGACTCCTGCGAGGCGAAATTCCGGCACACCGGTGACACTGATATGATCCTGGTAGTTGACAGCGTCGTTAACAAACAAAAAATATATTTTTAAAGTGTATGCCGATTATTTGTTTTTAATGGTATTCCAAACTTTCTATTTCGCGCTCTATTATGAGACTTTCTATGTCCGGCCTGAGCGCTCCCGCGTCATGAGTTTGTCTTGGTGAAGGTGAGGGCATTGCGGTCGCACTCTGAGTTTAGCTGGCTGGCAATGTAGACGGGGAGACTTCTTTTAAGGCTCTCACCTGTGTGCTTGGCTGTCACGCCAACGGGTGAGTTCCCAACAAGTCTTATAGAGTTTTGGAAATAGGTGCTGGTGAGTAATTTACTGATCGCATGCCTTTTTGGTGTTCGTCTCATTTAATGCTCTGGCAATAATTCATTATTCATACACAAGCGAAGCATTTAAGAAATTTTCATCTTGTACCAATGTTCGGTGTAAATGTTCAGGGAATATGTAGTTTCACCTTAAATACGTAATTGTTGAGTATTAGGTTAACTTTACTGCCTGGTATTTTTAATATTAATTTATTCAAACTTTTGAGTTTTAAAAGTGTCAGCATTTTTGGTATTTTGCAATTTGTGTCAACATAATTTGCGGCGATTGCAAGTCGATATTGTTTTAGTATATTCAATTGTAACCTCTCCGTGCATTTATTTTAAGGGTAAAGAAAGAGATATAGGGATACATTTGGCTGTTTGTTTTCCCATTCTCCTGTTATCTTACGTATGGTTATGTGTATGTTAGTGGAATTTTCAACAGGAAACAGATTTTTCAAACACGTAAACATACATAAAGAAGCTGCCACAATTGATTTATATTACAAATGTAAATCTTTGTTTATTCTCCTAGTTATATTTTTGATGAACACTTAATTGAAATAAATGCATAGGTTGTTCAGAAAATAAACCATCAGACTACCAAGCGGAGTCAATGAAGATCCCAAAGCTGTTTTATTTATTTTGACATGAAAACGGCGGTTGTACTTAATAACACTTTTATTGTCAGATAAATTCGTTAAATCATGTCTGTTGTGATGATTAGAATGAAAATCATATTTATTTTTATTAAGTGGGGTCTCCGTTGACCCCATTTGGTAATTGCCATAAAAAGTTTCTTTTTAAGGATATGATTTCTCTTCGTTCCGCTGGAAATAATGATGCCAGTAATTAACATTTCAGTATGTTCATTGTAGGTGGTCTGATTTATTTGGTTTTTCTTTGGAATTGATCTGAGAGGTTACAATTAAATGCAGTGCCGTTTGTGCTAATGAAATGAAAATTTCAAAATATTATGAAAAATACGATCTTAAAATCCTGTAGCATCTTAGTGAAGTAATTTGCATTTTACAGAATGATAATTATAGTGAAGAACTAAGTAATGACAATGATTCTGAATCATTAGAAAATGAGATTGTGTTAAGAGATAGGTGAAGCAATAGCAGACGAATTAGGAAATAACGATGGCAATATATCAACTGATAAAATTATGTAAGCAGAAATGGAGTATGTGTGTATGAGAGGGAGAGAGAGAGAGAGAGAGAGAGAGAGAGAGAGCGAGAAGAAAATATGAAATGCGGTTTATCTTAAGAAATCCATAGTCGCAATCACAGTATTGGAGCTTGAATTTATTTATAAAATAGTGTTATATTAATATATAAACCATATTTGTCACTTAAAGTACTTTTTTACATTCTAGATTCGTTTCTATTCAAAGTAAAAATTATTTCATGGGGTCTTAGTTGGCCCCTCTTAGTAGTTGCTGTTTACCTTAATAGCCTGAAGGTTAAGTGGAGACAACCACTTGCCAGAAAGTTAATCTTGTTGACCCTTTCCTGTGTGGCCTCCTATAGGGTAATTCGTTCTTTGTTTTTATGCCCTCTACATTTCTTTAAAAACCCAATTTCTGATGTTTGGAGCTTTCTTCTTCATGTTTTAGGGTCCATACTTGAGCTCTATACAGGCACGAAGTGAACTCAAAAGGTTTGTATAGTTTCTTTCGTTACTTTATTAAATCTTGTTAATTTCTCCTTTAATCCTCTTTCTAACCGAGCAGGATGGTTCAAGCGGCTTCGTCTGTAGTCCGCATTCGGAAGGTCGTGAGTTCGATTCCCGTGACCGACGCACGGTTTTTTCGAGGTTTACCCGGGTCACTACGAGGGATTCTCATATTCCCCAAATTTCCTGTCCCTCCATTTCATCTCCATTCCCATTTTACTTCATCTTTCACCCATTTGTTTCTTTTAGGGTTGGAACTGTCGGCGATGATGTTTCGGTGCAGTGTGGCAGGGGAAAAGAATACTCTTTCCGAGTCTCTTCGAACCTGGCTCCGGCCGCACTGTGTCTCCTGTCGCCTCATTCCTTCCTCCCAGGGACGCCTCATTCTGGGGCACAGGTACAATAACCCCTATGTGGATCAGTGTCAAGTCCCCTCCATAGCCAATCCATGTCCATGCAATAGCATGGAAGCAATTATCATTGTAATTGTACCTGTAAATATGAGAACGCGAGGCGGTTGTGGGGATGTTATAATGTTTCAACGGGAGTTCCGAGCCGTAGCGGCCGGTGCTCAAGAAACCATGCGGTGGCCATAGTGTAAAGGAAAATCATTGTATTTCCTTGTGCTATTATGAGATTTTGTATGAATAGATTTGCTCGTTTTCTTTTAAGGACACTTGGTGGAGATCGTAGAATATTTTTACGCTTTTTCGCAATTGAAAGAAATCCAGTTTTCTCTAGAATTAGACCATCTAGGGCAATGACCTTATTACTGCTTATTAAACTAGGGTTTCTCAGTATACTGTTATCAAGATTTGATAGATAGATTTAGATATTTTAATTATAAAAATAAATGCTGTAAAATAATTTCTAAAAAATTTTTACTTTCATCTTCAGGTACACTTTTCTCTGAAAATAGAGATCACAACTTCACCATTTTTATGGACAGTTTTTATAAGTAGCTTAAAATAGGATGTTAACTATTTGTTTTTTGCGGGACTAATTTAATTTTAAAAAATAGTAAGAAAAGAATTTTTGGTGTAATTTTTTCATGGAAACCATGTAATTTAGTATCAAAATCTTTAACCCACTAAATGCAGTTAAGGATTTTGTACAACTACAAAACATTTCAAACTTCTATGTTAAACATATTTTTAGCAAAGTGTATCTGAAGTTTAGATAATAAAACTGATGGGAAATGGCCAGAAACAAAACCAACGTGAGCAGATTATACTATAACATCTCTGGACCATAAGGGTCCTTTAAATGTCCAAGCAGAAGAAAAATTACATACCTATGTTCCTTATACCATTTATAATCCATTACAACAAGAAACGAAAATCAGTTTTTTGAACTCAAATCTCCAACTGCCCTTAAGAAACAAGTTAAAAAATTAGGTCTGCTGAAAAAATGAGTAGGGTTGGCAACTCTGATGTAAAGCTAAAAATCGTGGGAGGCAGGCTACATATTTTATGTTCACCCCTTTGAAACGAAGGTGGATTTAGCACCTCATTGTATGTAATTTTATTTTAATATTGTTCCTTTGTATAAACTTTTAATTACTTGCATTAGATGTTATGGCATTCCTCTGATATTGTTTTGCAGAGTTTATCTCTGGTTACTTATCAAAGCCTTAAAAATCTATGAATAGTTTATGTATATTTCTTAGAAATAAAATTGCTGTAGGCATTTACAAACTCAAAATTAGTGAGCTCAGATTATAGATATGGTATATATAGCTCAATTATATTCATAATTTAGACTACAAATAACCTATCTCAAACCCAGTGTTTGATGCAAGCATGTAGTTTAATTCGTTCCTGGATTTATGCAACAGCAACTAAGATGGAACAAAAGCACTGTCAGTTATTTAATTCACAGCACCTTATCGCTTATTAGGGAAATAATTCCTTTGTTTGAAAATTGTTTACATCTTTGTTACTATTAATTTGCAATTATAATTGCAAAATAACAATGAGGTTCGTTTTCTATGCTTATTATACGAGGCGTGGTTTTAAAGTAAGTTTTAATATTTTGCCGCTTAGCGCTGTAGTCGCGATTTCTTTTTGTTAGAGAGTTTCGAACTGTTCAAAATAATTGAACGACCGCCGACTGTGAAGTCAGATCAGTGAATGCGAGAAATGTTACGCCTTCAAACATTCAAACTGTGTGAGGTTTATGGGAAAAATGAATAACAATGTCCGGCCACACACAGCCAAACAAATTCAAGATCTGATCGCATCATTTGGTTGGGAACCAATCGACCACCCTGCAGTCCAAGCGGTTTTCACCAGTTTCTTCATCTGAAGAAATTCCTTGGTGGAAAACAATTCAACGATTATAATGTGAAACAAGAAGTGCAGAGCTGGTTTCATTACAGGCGGCATCATTCTTTGACGAAGGCATACAAAAACTTGTTTCCCGTTAGAACAAGAGCTTGAATAACGGTGATGTCTCTGTGGAGAAGTAGTGTAATGTAGTGAATGATGGCAAAGTATTTGGAAAATAATGTTTTGTTATGTTTTAAAAGAATTACCGGTACATACTTTAAAAACATGCCTCGTACTTGCAGCAGTACGGACGTACAGAATTAGACGATGGGGGCCAAGGCCATTTTAGGGAAGTTCATTGGTAGATATTGTGCTGATATATGTACTGCATGTACGTATTTGTTGTTGTCGTTGTTATAGCCAGACATTTATGTTGCCTGTTTTGCTACCTCTATGCTCAACTATTTGTTGCTCCGGTGATTTATTTCCTCCATGTATTGAGGGCGTACCCGGTGCCTTGCTTTATGCGGCTGGCAGACGGAAATCTCTCGGAATTGCGGGCACGGTGTGGCTTCGAGACATACGTTTTGTGGGTCCGTTTCCTGAATTCCGTCCCTGAGTGGAATGCTTTCTGGATTTTATTTGTGCGCTCGCCAGTATTGCTAATATTTAGAAAACTTGATCTTTTCGACTTAAACTTGACTAATCAAAGGGTTAGTTTATTTTCCAAATTCTGCTGGCGGCGTCAAAGTTGCACGGCCTGTTATGACAAATGACTGACTTCTGCATAAGTAAAGATAAGCTTTTGTCCTCAGATAATTGTATTTTGGTAAGATAAATGGAGCTTGGGCGGAAAACGAAATGTATGATTTTCAAGGCAATTCGTAAGTGACTGGCTTTCAACTTTATTCATATGATTCTAGTGTGTTTTGGTTGATTTGTTTCTTTGCCAAATTTAATATACAATTTAATAGGTCGTGATATTTCTTAATGAGGGTGTCTTGTACGACTTCTAAGAGTACCAAAGAGAGATGTTTTCAGGCTTTCTGTGTGGGTTTAGTAAGGAATCATTTAAAGAAATATCCATGTTTTTTTATTGCTGTTAAATGTGATTCTTTTATTGGAATATTAATCCGTAAGGTATTAAAGGATCCCTTTTCAAAGTGCAAAGGAGCGTTGTTGGCTTAAGTAAAGTATTAAGGCTATTGCTCTTGATATTGGCCTGAAGTTAGATTGTATTGAGTTTAAGAGTAACCGATGTTATATATATATATATATATATATATATATATATATGTGTGTGTGTGTGTGTGTGTGTGTGTGTTTAATTGGCGTGCCCCTATTAACGAAATATTTATGATAGTTTTTTTTTAAAGTTGTTGAATTTGATTTTATTATTGGAAAATTAGTGGGCTGGGAAAGAATTGTACTGTTTTGCCAATTTGTCTTGGCCATAGACGTAACTGCTTACGATTTAGTTAAGGTGCCTATGGTTGTTTCCTTTTGGGCTATATATTGCTAGGTGATTTATCAGACGAGTTATTAATTTATGAAGGGTACAATTGCACTTACAACTGGTTTTACAATTGGAAAATTAACTCGTGCACTATTGGGCACAATACTTTGGTTTCAATGCAGTAGTTAAACTAATTTGGCTACCATAATCTCGCCTTTTCTTGTATTGAGCCATTTTTCCATTTTGACAGCCTGGTTTGTGGCTCCTTCCCTGTTTCAAACTTAAGTCTCTCGAGTTTGAAATAATTTTGAATTCTTATGTGATCCTTAGTGCATGGATTTGTTATAATTGCAGGTGTACTTTTGGCAAAATATTCATTTTCCGTAGGTTTAATGTCAAATAGTTTTCTTTTTCAACTGAAGTATTTATGCTATTTTGATAGCTATCTTATGAGTTGTCAAAAGCAGCTAAAGTATCACTCAATCTGGTGGGGTGATTTTGTCAGATATTTATGGTTTCTTAGATTTATAACTTTTCCAAGTTACTCTTTCTGGGCGCCTTTAAATTACATTTATAATTATTAGATTTATGCTGCACCATATTTCTAAAATATCCAGATATTTAAATATCGCCCAAACGGGAAAGCTGTTGCTGTAGAGTTGGTATTTTTTTTTAGTTTTTTGAACTTAACTTTTTTACTTTAAATTTTGCTATATATTAAATTTGCACTAAAGATTTTGGTAAGTTAAAGTTTCGTCATTACTATTAAAGTCACCTGTTTTATTTTATGGTTATCAGAATATTAACTTGGTTTAAAGTAATGGTCAGCCGATGTTTGGTTCATTATTATTATTATTATTATTATTATTATTATTATTAAAGCCACCTTTGTTTTAAAGTTATCAGAATATTAATGCTGCCTTAAAGTTTTGGTCAGTTAAAGTTTGTTTTATTATTATTAAAGCACCTTTTGAAAATTGATCGTCTAGTATATTTATAAGAATTCTGGCTTGGTACTTATGGTTTGAAAGTTAAATTTTCTTTAATTTAATGTTTGATTAATTCTTTCCAGCTTTAAATATTTTAAATTAATACTGTCATTAGTTTTATAGGAATTGTTTCCATTTCTGTGTTTTTTATAACTTTAGTGGTTGCTTGTTACATGTTATTTTCTGAAAAGTGTTCGTTAATGGGCTACAAATTTGGTGAAATAAATACAGTGAAAGTTAAATTTAGGAATTTTATCACTGTTTATATTGGGAGATACTTCATGGGCCTTTCTCCATTCCTGCTTAGCTTCAGAGTTTTGATTTTCGTCTTAGGATTCTTCAGACAAGCCTTCGTAAGCGGCTGCTTGGTTTCGCTGGCCTCCTCATGCTTGTTTGTTTTGGTTGAGGCTAGCAGAACCATTGCAATATGTATTTGGAATCCGATCGTGGCCAAAATGTTCTACTGATATTGTTCTTTGCTCAAATTATTATTTCTCTCAATATGAGGATATTCTCCCCTTAGCGCTCTAATGACATTTATTTAAACTGAACCAACTTGTATCCTCTTTCAGTGAAGTGAGTCACCTTTGGAATCGACAATATCAAGAAGGTTTCGGGATGTACCATTTCGCTGCCATCCCATATGTAGAATGGTGTTACGGTAGATATAGGAGAGATCTTCGCTTAAACAGGATTATAGTACATAATGTGGCTTATCAGGTAATCATACTAATTAACTAATTAGAATGATTACCTGATTAAGCACATACACACTTAGCTAATAACAGCTGGTCCTAGTTTGTTCTGAAGCCAAAGTTAGCTTTCCCTCGCCTCATAGCACTAGGGAAAGGAAGCCTTGTATGCAAGCCTGTAAAAATATTCCACTCTAGTACATCAAATGGTTTCAGCATCCCAATGGAAATGAGTGCAGACTCCATGTTGAAATGAAGTACTTTCTTCACCAAATTAGTATATTTAATTTGGCACAAACTAAGACTTCAACAAATTAAAGATTTCTACAAATTGTTTACACATGTTCATGAATTACAGTTGAAGGTTACTAGTTTTGAGTGAAATCTGGTAAATTCTGCAGTATATTATGGCTTAGCTGTTGTAATGGAAGTTAATTCTGTTCTACACCTGCAGGTTGTCTTCCATTTTCATTGGTTCTGTAAAACAATTGAGTGATTGTAAGCAAACCCTCTCATGGTGAAAGCAATTAGAAATGTCAAAATGTATCGTCATGCAGATGAAATGATTTTTAAATATACTGAACTTAAATATAAACCCAGTTGTGCACAATATTCACAGGTTTGCAAACGTCACCACGGTAAATTCAAGGAACACAGTAAGTAAGAAGAATGTTAATCGATGTGTGTTTAAAGCCGACCTTTTTAGAATAGTCTCTCTCTCTCTCTCTCTCTCTCTCTCTCTCTCTCTCTCTCTCTCTGTACCTAAGAAAAGGTAAATCTTGTAGTAAGTGAGGTTTCAATAGAAATACCTACGCACCATGATATTTGCTGAATCCCTCGTCAAAAATCTTTGTAAACGGTCTATGCGCACATGTGCACGCATACCAAAATGTACTGAAAAGAATTGTATGTTGAGCTTTCTGCAGACAAACTGAAGTCTTCATTCTCATTGAGTTTTGTACAATGTGGGGAAACCGTTTTAGACACAAATGTTTTCTAGGTAAAAAAGTAAGAGCTCTTTAAAATTTACAATTTATACCAAATCATTCTTTTATAGAATTTGACGTCTCCAAAATATTCGTTGTAGTATATTCAGTTCCCGGATAAAACTTTAAGTTTATGTGCCAATTATTAACATGCTTGAAAAGCTGAACACCTTCTCTATCTACTCCCGATAGTTCCTAAACAAAGGACTAAGTTATGATATAAACAGTTAAGTGTTATTTCTCCACTTTACGCACAGTCGGGTGCAAAAAAGAAAAAAAAGAGAAAGAAAGAAAAAGAAAACGTGCCGATATGAGGAACCATGATTTAAATTGGCAATCAGCAAATGCCTTCCTTCCCTCATTCGGTTACACAGATTAATGCTTGAATGTCGAACCAATAAGAGCCGGATTCATTCAGGGACTAGTATGAACAGTCGTCGAAAGGCATATTGTTTCAACCATTCAGGTGACATATACCGATTCTCCGTCCCTTATATCGCCCATCTAGGTCTGGTCTTTATTCATAGGGTCATGCTAGCGTATCGGACTTCAGCTTAAACTAATTAGAGGAAAGATCACTTAAGGCATGCGCGGAACACAAAGGATGAGGTGATATTGCCAATGTTCAAGAATGGAAAACACTAAAAGTAACCAAAAACATCGGCACGTTTTTTTTTTTTTTTTTTTTTTTTTTTGCACTCAACTGTACAATGAAGTTCGTAACCTTGCACTTTCTAACGTAAGCGTTATCTAAACAGGTAACAAGAGATAACCGTAAGCCTTATTGAAAGCAGGCAAAGTCATGTACCGGGTTTATTTAGCATAGGGTTTTCTCAAAACAAGATACATGTCACATGCAACATGATTATCAATCTCATAAACTTGGGAATATTAGTACATCATTATATGAGTTCTCACGCTAGACTGGTCATTAAACAATCAACGCAAAAATGAATTCCCGTTATGCTCACAAAAGAATCTCATAAAATAAACTTAAGAATTAATTAAAATTTAGTGTAACAATTTACTTAGGCTCTGGAGACACTAACAATTTTGATACTCCGCTAGACAGATAATAGTTGGAGTAAACTACGATCAGCTTCACCATTCCATAATACTTGTTAAAATAACGACTATTTAAACAATTAAAATTGCATAAAATTGCTAAAGAATTTCGCAAACTACATATAAAAAACTTAAATGATCAGGTCACAAGTGTAACAATTATGAATATTAGAAAATATAGATCCCGTCTATGGCTCCATAAAACAATCACATTTTATAGTAACAGGCAGGCTTCACAAAAAATAACGGAAGAACCTATATGAAAACTCCGATCAGAAAAAACCCTCTACAAAATAAAACTTCTCAGCTTACTAAGTCATTCGAAGAACTCACCAAACAAAGATATATTCCATAGCACTGGCAGAAACGAACTCCTCGAGTACGGGCACAAGCCACCCGATCCAAGCTCCAAAAACAACCGACACATCAAATGCGGGGACTAATGAAAACACCACGGAAAGACAATACCGCCTGATAGCATCTAGTGAAATTATTTGGAATTCGTAAAATCACTTATGTGCGATCGGCCCACGTTTAATATGAGGCCATTTCTGGGAAAGCAGTTTGTCATAAATAATGTTAAGTGAATCACATAATATATTAAGAATATGTCTTGCTTGGCAGTGGATTAAACTAGAGTTTTTCTTCCGGAACGTAGTCACAGATACATTAGGTATAAACTGTCTGAGTACATTTTGTTACGTAATTCCTTACCTTGAAGGAACAAATCAAAATACAGATCATGAGATTAGAATTGGAAAGTTTGGCCATACATTAAAAAGAAGTAATAAATCTCACACCTATTTGGAATTGGATGTATTGGTGCAAAAAAGATTTGCACAACTTATAAACTAGATATGGAATAATGGGAAAATTCTACAATAGTGGGAAATAGCAAAAGTAACCGATATACATAAGAAGGGAGATAAAAATATATATAAAAATTACAGACATACCTCTGTAATACGGTTTATGTAGGTTATACCTCAATATTAAAAATGAAATTACAACCTATAGCAGATAAAATATTGCAAAAAGAACAATACGGTTTCCGGAAAGGGCGATCATGTATGGACCCAGTATTTGTAATAAAACCAAATGGAAAACAGAAAAAGAATACAATCTACCGTTACATACCTATACCATTCTTGGATTATAAGAAGGCCTATGATAGACAAAAACTATGGCAAATAATAGAAGAATACAATGTCACCAAACATCTGAGAAATGCCTTAAATCTATGTACATGAGGATATCCAAATAGTATTGGTAGAGGGTATAAGAGGATTGAGGATATAAGAAGATATAAAAGGAAGAGGATTGGAAGAGAAATAATATAATAAGACAAATCAAGGAGTTAGACAGGGATGCGGTGAGTCGCTCATTCTGTTTTATGTATATAAATAAAATCATAGAGAAATGGAAATAAGTAAACCCTAAAAGTATGAACTTGGGATTAATTAAAAATATTAATAACATACTCTTTGCGGATGACAAGTTTTACTACTGGAATCGGAGGATATTTTTTACAGGAGAATGTCATGAAACCAAAACGAGTACTAGAATTATATAATATGAAAATATCTGTAACAAAAACTACATTGATGACAAATAAAGGAAAGCATATAAGAAGAGCAAAAACAGTTATAGATGTATATAAAATAGTACAAGTGAATTCATATAAATACATGGGTGTGGAATATCAAATTTACAGGATGAATCAAGAGACAGAAGCTAATATCGCAAGATATAACCAAGCGGATGGATATATTAAAAATACCTAGGTAAAACTGTGAGGAAGGAAATGAAGCTGAGATTACATAACACAATCGCAAAACCGAGATGAATGTGCGGGAGTGAAACATGGAAAATGAGAATTAGAAATAGAATTGAGGCATGAGAGATGAGGTTTATGAGATCTCTGATGAGGGTCACTATGAGAGACAAGGTAAAAATTGAACATATCCGAAAACAATTAAAAATAAAGACTACTATGAATGAAGGATATAATGAAACATCAGGAACAGAGCACAACCATGTCAAAAGGAAGCCTTCTGATCAGCTCCAGAGCAAACATTGTAGACCTATTGGATGACGAGGTGTGGGATGGTTAACGTTAATGTTAACTCTTTGAGGGTAAAATGTAAATAGATCCTTGCTATACATACTCCACCATTGAAGCCCACTGTCCCGAATGCGTTCCGAATCTACGTGACGGCATAAATGGAAGCGAGTGTACAAAATAGCGGATGCAGTACCATTTTTAAAAAAATCAATGCTATATTTTACCTACAATGATAAAATATATATCAAATTGTACATGAAGTTACAATCAATAAGACCACAAGAAACTAAACCAGTCATCTTTTTCGCAATTTTGGGAATTAATCTTTTCTTAAACAGTTAAGGGGTTAAAATTAAAATAGCCATGCAAATTAAATATTGGGCAGAAAGGTGCTCAAATCAATAGTCCAACTTGCAATCAAAGGTTGAGCAAAGAAATAAAATATCTTGACCACTAGTAAGTGGCATTATGTCCATAGTTGCCTTTTTAAACCAGTAAAATATGTAGTAATCAATTATCAGACCAATGGGTGCCCTCTTCTGCCACCCCTGTAACGATAGACATCATAACTGCCACTTCCATTAATGGAGTTGAACTAAAACGATCATCACAGTTGGCATTGATTGTGACGAAATAAAAGAGTGATACTTTTGCGTTCAAATAATTGATTGCATCAGCCACCATTAACTCAAATGGACGTCCGATAATAGCATTATATCGTTTGACCATTACCGTTAATATGAAAGGAAAAGCATGAAATAAATAGAGGGTTGATCTCGTATGTAAACTATTGAGCTCAGCGAAATCGTTCAAGTGAAATGAGAATACTGTAGCAGTGAAATGTTTGAAGGAGTCAATTCGTATATCACATGAAACTTGTCATACTTATAGTAAAGCATACCAGATTGTTAACAGGCCAATTTAAGTAGGGGGTACCATTATACCTTTATTATTATTATACCCGGTATTAAGAAAAAATTCCATATTTTGAGAGATGGTAGTATGGACCAAAACAAGAAAAAAGTGTGCAGTAAACATGGGCTCCTAAAATGCATACCTTAAGAGCTATGAGCACCTGCTCATCTTCGCTACTTGAAACATCTCTTCTACTGCAGGCTGTTACTACTACCTACGTGCGACTTACAGTAGGTAGTGAACAAATGAAGACGCATTACTGTGTTATTGTCCATGGATACAGCATGCTGTAAACATTTATTAGTGTTGTTATTGTAAACAACATCACAGTTCCGGTAAGTACAACGCATATTCTTATTAGACTGACTGTGCGTTGTGGAATAGTGGAAATGCTTTTTACATTATAGTTTTATGTTTAAATCTTTGGTGTATGCAAACCCCCATTAAAGATGTACAAGCACTACAGGAAGGCGCTATCAATGTTTGCCAGAGCATCCGTGACCAACCTGGAGTGGTGAGAGTGTGTGATTTCCTAAGACGTCGGACAGAAGCATGCCTTAATATAAATAGGCACCATATTGAGCACCTCCTTTAGCGATGGTTCACAAGTGTAAGTCGTAAGTAATTGCAAGCAGATTACATTAGAAGCTATGCACAGTAACAGAGCGATATATCCTCATTTGTACACTGCATTCTATAGGCCATACGTAATAGCAAAAAGCTTGCAGTATAAGAGATAATTCAAAATGCGAAGCTAAACAAGTGCTTATAGCTCTTAAGGTATGCATTTTAGAGCCCATGCTTATAGGACATTTTTTTCTTGTTTTGATTCATCTATCAACTCTCAAAATATTGAGTACTTTTTCTGTAACATCCTGTATAATTCATTACTACTAAAATTAATTATAATTTTTAAACACTTAACCTGATCTGAACGTTGTTTTTAATATAGAGTCAGCTGAAAAACGCAATGCACAGGCAGTATTTTAGCACGGTTCTTCCGTTTTTCGTACGGTTCCTCTAATTTGGTACGAAGTAGCCCCAAGCAGTGGCGAGAACGGCCGCTCACTCGAAGGGACTTTGGAAAAAAAAAAAAAAACTATCTGCTCAACAGACTTGCTGCTTTTAGTTTCACCGAGTATACAATGACAAACCATCAACGGACATCATATAAATGATTTTTAAACTTTTAAACAGATAATCAGAGAAGATATTCAAACTGTTACACCCGATTAGTGCAGCGTACTTCGGCACGGACGACACGGCACGGTTGCACATGGGAGGCCTATTGTACCTACTGAACATCCAGGAGGAAGGTGAAAGGGTATATACCACACACACACAGACATATAAATCAATATTAAGCAACAATTGTACATAATATAATTCACAAAGAAATATGTTAAAATATTTAGCAGCCAAGAAATGTAAAAAGCAGATTGAAACTTAGATAAGGAAGGGACGGAGATTTTAAGTTAAATAAACTAATATCCTTCAAAGTTACAAATAAAGAACTTATCTTTATGTCTTTACTTATTTTATCATTAACAGTAAAGTACCTCTAATTTGGCTTCAACTAATAAATCCCCTTAATAAACGTACAATCTATCACCTATCTCAGCCATGTTACCATCCAAGCTAACTAATTCCAGGTAAAAGGTAATTCTAGGTAGAGCCCACCTTTCCCAAGCTAATGAGCAAGGAACTGGAGCAATAAGGAGAAATAGAAATAAACATATATAGAAAGGAAAGAGACAGAGATATTGAATCAGCTTCCGAACGCGTCACTGGAACGCGTATGCGAAAAACTTTGGAGCAGAATATTTTCATACGTAATAAGGTAACGCGGTCTGAGGACCAATTAAAAATGTCGTTACATTTTGAGGCGCAAAGGTGAGCGTCACTAGGCTTAGGTATAAAAGGGGAAAGAAACCCCAGATTTTCACTCTCTTATAGAATCTCGTCGACACACAGTGATACTTCTGGACGACAAATGCACGTGTGTACATTGGGGTGGGAAGCGTGTGCAGTTAGGTTAGGGCTCCTAATTTATTATAATGGTGGGAATTGTTACAATAGGAACACCTAGCCGCCCACAAGTACTTATTTGATAATAAAACACATTCTAAAGGAATGTATTTTAATTTGCCTCAGTACGAAAACCCCGAGACCAGTGAAATTATTTAAATAGGTAATTTATTAGAAATGAAGAGATCAGCAGCCGCAGAGCAACAATAGCCGGAGACCAGACACTGCAACAGAGGGCATCAATCAGAGGAACAACTTTTCCCGCCACAAATAATGCACAACGTTTCTCCGCTACAAAGCGATGAAGTGAAGGAGGGTGAACAGATCAGAGCCGACAGGTGCTAACGCAAGCGGAGTCCATAATGTCTCAAAGTGCGAGATCACGACGCCGGCGGGACTATCCACACTAGCTTCCTTTCCCAAAGAAAGCCTTGCTGGAGTTTTATCACAAAACGGACACCAGGACAAGTAGCTACTCAGAGCAAACTCCACCGTCAATGCCTCGCCACGCCGTCCACTTGCCTGATCCTCTGATCCTGACACAAGACAAGGAAATGTAACGACAAAAACTTCGAGACACTACAGAAACCACCACAGTATTCGCCTAATGTCATTGAAAAACAACGAAAATATCTAAGGTCATACTGGCTAATCCTACAGAAGTCGAACTCAGAGACACAATAATGCGATTGTCAACGTTATCACTGAGCTATTTCACTTGTTTCTTCTGTCATTCTGTGCCAACACATGGGTAACGATCAGGTGTGTAGACAACACACGAAGCTACATCTAAGTCCTCACAGTGTATAAGCGAAATTCACAACGTTTTTTGGGGTGGGTGAGCTATGTTATGCATTTGAAGTACTTACCTAATACTCCCTAGGTTCGTTTCTCGGTTATGACATTATTTATATTGGTAACTAATTCTTCTTTCACAAAAGCCGTGTATAGGACAAGTTTCTAAAGGTAGAATCAGACTGAAAAATTCAATGCCATAGACGGGATATCAACCACGGAACTCCGGTTTCCGTCCGGTTCCTCTAACCACATAAGCCATGGTAATATGTCGGCACGAATCTTCTGGAAGTTTCTTTCCCACACCTCCAGAACGTCCGTCCAGAAGTTCTACAATATTCTTTGGAAGATTCAATTGGCTATAATTATAAGCGAGCGTTCTCGCGAGAGCTATCTGTCATTGAGATAGTCAGTGAATGACAGAAATAGCGAGTTCGTTTCTGATGCGACGAAGTGCGGTTCTCCGAGCAAGTTTGTGACTGACTGCTGTGACATGGAACGAGTGCTACTGCGGAGCGAGGGATTCTAGAAATCTTGTGTTCGACTCCCCAGCGAGTGAACCGTCAAAAAGAAGAGGCTACGTCACGAAGAAAGTGAAGTTGCGGCGAAGTTGAACTACTTCACTTTAGTGAAGCAACTGAGTAAACTAAGTGAAGTGATAGCGAAAGTTGAACCATATCAAAACAATGACAGGGAAACAGAGAGAACTTACAGTTGAAAAAATCGGACAGTTACAATTTTTAGAAATTACATTTTATAAAGTGTATTTTGTCTGTATGTTATCTTTCAGACAAATGGATACTTTCTTTAAATAGTCACAAAACATTATTTTGTAGTAATTGCAATATTCAACAAGAAACTTAATATATTGGCGAATGAAACCACAGATACTAAGAAAAGCGGGTATGTGTTACATTCACATGGCTTTCTGTACCCAATATTGTTTATTATTTTCTCTACCACAGCATAACTGCTAGAGAATGTATTGATTCCACACAAAAATTCGAAACCGAGATTTCACCGGAAATACATACTTTGAGGCCTCCTCGATAAAAAAAAACATTTTTAGGAAATGGTCCGGTGTATGTCTGTATCTGTGAATAGCTACTCAACATTGAAAATCCGGATAAATACCGAACTTCGTATTTAGGTTCAGTAACTTGCAAAGATGCGACACGGAAGCTTATAAAAAGAATTCACCACCCCAAACTATCCTTTACATGGTGCATTTTTAGAAAATTTTGATTTTCTCAAAAATGCCTCTAACGATTTTTATTAAAATAAAATAGATAAGAAAGATATATGTATGACAAATAATGTATATCTTGACTTTTTTTTTGGAAATAACCCTCCTCATTCGCAAAGAATTTTGTATAATCTTGTATAACTAGTAAACGTTAAGCGATAGACGAAAACGTACTACACAAAAATTGTAGATCTCTTCAAAGCACACAACTTATTTCAAATAAACTTTTTATAGAAGAAACCAATTCCGAGATATTCCTTATTAGTAGTTCGAATTGTTCATCTCTTCGTCATTCACTCAAAGTCCTGTTAACATTCAATTGTTTCTCGCTATTGCATGGAAACAGTATGGAATTTTAAGACCAGTATATAGCGTACAGTTCTTATAAATTTGCTTATTTGTTCTCCTTGTATCTAGAACGAAATACTTAATGTAGCTTTTTCAAATGTTAATTTGGATTGTAGTAGATAGAAAAAATAAGCTTTAATAAGAATTGTTTGTATACAGATGAATGAACGATAGAGGGTTTCACATAAGACATTTTACATAACAGGAAGTCAGGTGACTGTATCACATCAGATTTGTTTACATACTTACTACTAAATATTGTTACGAAAAGCTGTTTTTCTATCTACTTCATGTTAATCAAGATGAATCTTTGTAGAAATAGTTTCGCTACACATTGGAATGTAGATAAAGGAGGGATAGATGAAACCGATCGATGATCACTTCAAGAAATGACAAAAGTATTGAAAAAGCACTCCCATGATAGCAGATACTTCGCAAAGGGCTGATTTCACAAAACTTTTATTTGAAATAAATTGATTTTTTATTTTAAATATATACATTTGTGTTGCAAGTTTTTTGTCCAGGTGTCATGGTTCATGCTTTAAACTAAATTACCCAAAATTCTCTCCAAATGAACAGGAATTTACAGCTATTCCCAAAAAATTAAAGACAGACGCTTTATTACGTAAATATTTTAAACATGTGAAATTTTAATAAAAATCGTTGGAGTCCTTCTTATGAATATAAAAGGAAATTGGAAACATTTTTCATTTAAAAGGTGGTTAGCAGTGTTTTTTTTAAATATCTGTTGTGTCTTTGAAATATAATGAACTTAAATAGTTTGGTATTTATCGAACGTCTCGGTTTGTAGTTCATCTGTCAAAGACAAGATACACGGACGTTTTTCTAACAATGCGTTTTATTTAGTGGGCCTCAAAACATGTATTTCCGATGAAATTGGATATCTAACTTTTAGATGGAATGCATTACCTTCTCTACCTATTATATACGTGGCAGTGAAAGTAAAAAGTGGAGAGGTTAAAATTAAATTCAGTTTTATTTATGGACGATCCTTTAACTACTTATTGTTCTTAGCGTCTACTTCCATATAATGGGCGTGAAAGACGTATATTGTGCTCTTTATGAGGCTTGAGGTGCTTTAGCGTGCCGTAAATCTACAGCGTGCCGTAAATCTACAACACTGGACCACCAGTTGCCCGAAGTGGATAATAATCAATTAAAATGTCATTATTATCCGTAAACGAAATAATGTTGAATAAATAAGAATGCCAACCTCTGACTAAGAGAGAACTTTATAGAGCTCTGTGAGGTTTTTATGGATATTTGAATTGGTTTTTATTGGAAGATGTACTTTGTCAAGTGGCATAAATGTTCCGAACCACCACCAATGCTTTTCTCCCTCTATTAAACACAAAAGGGGGAATAAAAGAACCATGTGAAAATTAAGATACATGTCAAGAATTAAATATATTAATGCTAATAATAAACTAAGAGGTAAACGAATATGAAAAGAACATCCAGAAAGAATCGAACACACAAAGCAGCCAAAACAGAAGACACACAGACCAAGAGGAAGGAAATTTGTGGGAAGACCCAAAAGGTAATGGATAAAAAAATTTTTGAGGACGTAATAGCCCTACCTTAATGGCCGTGTGCACCATTCTCGATCAAGATTTTACTGTGGTAAAATATGTATTTTACCGCAGTGAACGGTCATTTGTCGTGCATCGACGCCGGTAAAGGTTTATCGAGGATTTTACCGCGATTAAATCTGACCGGCCATGAACGGCCGGTTTTCGCCGATTATTTCCAACCCTTGTGCTGAAATGTTAACACGCCGGAACGATACAGGTTAGAATTCCGAAAAAACAGATACACCCCATTTTTGCCAATGAATACACCCTGATAAAGTTATTTCAATGTACTCTGTAATTTTTAATGCTTAAGGCCTTTTCTTGTTGCGACAGGTACCTTAAATACCCTGACCCAAGACGTAACGAAAATCCATACTATCACGGCATTACATATCATAATTATATCAGTTGCAGCATCGTTCCAAGAGCAAGGCAAAAATAAGGGGAGTAATTAATTTAGTGCAATTAATACATTTTTAAGAATATTATGTACTCTAATTGCATAGATATAGGAATCTGGTAACCTGAAGAGTGAGACAGTAACTATGGTTATATATATGTATATATATATATATGTCATATATACAATAATGTGAATTATAATGTGAAATGGTATTAATAAGAAAAATGCTTGTTGTATAAATAGAAGTTAATGCATAAGTTTTATGTATGTGCAAGTGTAGCTGGAGCTGTAGAATCCTTGTTAAAAGCCGAAAAACATATCTTTGTGTTAGAATTAAGGCCCAGGCAAAAAGTACTTGTACGGGAAAGTCATAAAAGCCAGACCTTGAGTCTTTGTGAGATAGAAAAGGGCGACAAGCGAAAACAACATATTTTTGTAGAGAGGCCACATGTTTGCAAACGTAGAACAATAGCCGGGTAAGTCTTCTGGAAGGTTCCAAGCTGAACGAAGACAGACAATGAAATTTTAAGGAAGAATATGTTTAAAATCTTCAAGGGGAGAAATGTTAGTTCTAGCGTCCCCATAAGCCAGGGCGGTTGAGTATAAAGTGCTGCGATGTGAATAAGATACATGTATGCTCTCAGAAGCAGGCGATATTAGTTACTACTTATAATGTAGTAGGAACGGTGAAAGGTTATCGATTTAAAGGTCTATAGGAACGTGTGATAAATATTACAATTATTTCTAGAGCACGTATAAAATACTTGATTGCTCAGCGACCGCAAGTTTGGCTTACGAACAGGGTAGGGCTCGACCGTTCTACAGCTCCAACTAACTTAAGAACTGTGTAGATTATTACTAAGACAGTCAATGCGTGTGCCATTAAAGCATAGTGTTCTTTAATAACTTGATGTATTGTTAGAGTTGTTACTTATTACCTTCCTTCCCGTATATACAAGTTATACAAGCTCTACCAAAAACCTAAATAACAGCAGCCGTGGCAATAAATAAAAATAAACAATAAGAGTAACAACTAAAACACCAGATATTTAACAACATTACCATAGTTCATATATTAATTCATATATTAATATATCGGACATACTGCGAGTTATGCTCTCCCTCCACGAGTAGACCGCAAGAGGTCAGTCCCGAAGTCTGCAACCTGAAGTGGTGTCGGGGTAGCGTGTGTGGCTTCCATTTAAGAGTTTTCGGGTTCAAATCTTCTTTGGGAATATATGTTTTTTCTTTCCTTTTTCTGCCTGTCTTTCAGTAAGTAAATATCGACTAAGCTAACTGGAATGTATTCAGTGTGGAAAGAAAGTAAAAAGTGTCTAAAGTTCAGCATATTTTTCTAATCAGTTGTAAGGCCAACTTTTCTCACATGTCCATCTTAAAAACATTGCTTCTATCTCTATACTTTCTATCGTTTCTTAAGAACTTCACGTTAAGTTTAATAAATAGTAGAGGAGTTTGCATTTGCTTTCCGCCATTGCACGCTAAACTACATGCATGCGCTTCATCAAAGAGGTAAAACACAGACGACATAATGTACAACCGGGTGCGTTCAGTAAAGTTTACCTGCAATGAACGGCGAGTTCAGCCAAGGTGAGCGCCTGCCAAGTAACCACGGCCACCGCTGTTTGATGATTACCCCGGTCAAATTCTTACCGTGGTAAGCTGAACGTCCCTGAAGGGTTTGTTTAACGAGGATGGTGCACACGGTCATATTAAGTGTAGAAGAAGTCGGAAGTTATTATTTTCCTTCTTTTTGTCCATTTGGAATTTATCCCATTTCTACAGCTCACAAACAGCACAAAATTTCTACAAACCTGCAAAATTCAAGGCGTATTTACTAACCTAACACCCCAAATAAGGAATGGCAAATGATCCACAACGCCCTATTAACGCAGAGTAATGCTAGTGCATTAACACAGCAATTCCGAATAAAACTATTATTGCTCTTCTCTGTGCTGTTTAAGTCAAATTCGCATTTAACCTGTTTTCAGATATCTTCAAAAACTCATCTTCTTTTCATGTTCTAAAACAGTTCTGCCAAAGGAACGACTACCAGTAACTTCACTCGTGATTGTATGATAACAAGAATGTATCTGAAATTCTAGAATGTGAAGTTCAGCTTATTCTCGCCGCTTCTGTTCAACTCCTGTTGATGCTAGTCAATACCCGGCACCAAGAAATGAATGTTGAAGTCATGCCTGAGAAAGACCACATCCGCTATCATTGGATAAGGCGTATTTTGTGTACCAGTGTGACTTTGAGATAACATCTATCTGTGCAATTGTTTCGCTTCTGTTCTGTAGCGATTAGCCAATATTCGCAACACAAGGTAATATTTTGCAACACACCAGTGGAAGTATGGGGAACGCTGTATATTTTGCTGCTATCCTCATGCTTCACACTCCACAATTTAGCAGGAAGTTTCTCCTCTCTCGGCCAATTAAGTAGCTAGAAGTACAGCGATTGTAAGCCCAGAAGCTCGCCTGTCTAATTTAAAGCATCCTTGAAAGAGGATAGCCAGTGAAGCCCTTGTTAGAGCGGTTGCCTCCATTATCTCTCAGAACTGACTCCTGTGAAACAACGGGATCAAGTAGTCCTCTTTCACATATTGAAGCCTTCACTTCTTTACACGCAGCAGCAAAGGAAATCTGACTAAAGTTAACATCAGGGCCCCAGAGTGTAACTTCTTATTAACTTTCTCCACTCGTACATATTTCCATGTACACTCTATGTACGTATAATAATAGTCATATAAAACGCTCATGTTTCTTTCACTTAGCGTTAATCAAGGCTGAGGTTTACCAAGTATTCCTCAGTCCAGCTTCACCGTAATTATAAACGGGAAGATATAAATAATCAAATAACGAAATTATAGTAAGGTAAAGGAATAATTGCAATAAACAATTTTCGTATATTAAACCAATGCAACATATAATAAGCTTGGTTGAAAGATTTCTTCGAAGAAAGGTAATTAGCGAGTCATGTTAAGCAAAGTCATTAGTGACAGCGTGAGGAGCGAAAGCATTAGCTTATAGGTTTTTGGAATGCAGTCAGGTTATAAGTTCAGTACGTTTGAACAATCCCGTAGGCCAGAATTCTGAATAAGAGAAAAGTATGAAATTCTGAGAGTCAGGGAGGTGCCACCTAAATCTTTTTCACAATAAGCTGAAAGGAGAAGTAAACAAAACCACGTGAGAAAACAACACCTCATTGGCTGGTGGGCAAACTGCAACCTTCCCGCTTAGCTTGTTGTTTGTTCCTCTACAAAAAACAATTCTGTTCAGATCGTAACATCTTGTGGTTATTCTCGTGCAGAGAAATTTAAAAATCTCATTGTTGTAGCAGTTCAATTTATGAAACTAAATTTGTTTGTTCAGATTCACGTATAACTAAATAAACGGTTATAGCACAGGGTTTAAGAGGCTATGCGCAGGCGCTGCTGTTCAATTCCGGTTTCCGGTTGAGAATCCTCTGTCACTGTGGAAAACATAAACGCCGGGAATGGAAAGAAGACACTTGTGTTAAATGCTTTTAACAAATTCTGTGAAAAGTATCCACCTTTAATCGATAATGAATATGGTTGGCCACTGTTTAACAATAATTTAACTTCTTTGTTACAGATGCAGAATTGTTGCTCGGGTAGCTTGGGTCGGTTTCTTTTCTGTTGTGTTTAACCTATAGTACTAATCGTTATTTAACTTGTTGACTCATAAAAGGTTAAAGCAAAGATGGTATATTGATATCAGTCATTAAATGATTGATTTCTAAAGCTTGAAGTTAAGAACAGTTTAATCCAGTACTTTTAATCACAGATGCAAAAGTGTTCAGGTACAACCTTTATTTGTTTACTCTTAGTATTATGTGTTAGAAGTTTAGGATGTAAGGCAAAATATAGTAACAAGAAATACAATGTTTAAAAGCTAATGATCCCCAAGCGGTGTAATATACTGTATTCGCATTCTGTCGAAGAAATTTCCTCTCACGGGTACGTCATCCTCCACGTGGTGCTGCCATGTGCTCGGCGGACTGATAGATTTGAGTTTAGTTTATTTCTCCTTTCAGCTTATAGTGGAAAAGGTATAGGAACAGTGTAACATATATGCATACGTAGGAGTTTTGAGATCGGACCTCATATGAAGGAATGTTGGTAGGAGAGTAAAATGTAGGCGGAGCTTAAGTTAAGAAATAGGCGTGCATTCTAATCGGAGACACATTCGTGTATACGTGTATACATTCAGGACATACTTTTTTGTGAGAAATAATCACTTAATCTGGTGATCACTCGTGTGTTATTTTAAGCACTCAGTGACGCGCTTGTGTGAGTATGACTTAGAGGCCATCGTGAGGGATTTTAACGGTAAGCATTTTAGCGACTCACGGCAAGCTAGGGTTCCAATTTATTTTATTGCGAAATGAGTTGTTTCTAACGTAAAATTGATACTGCAGATTTTAGCAGGTATAGGAATTCAATTGTTATAGTTTCTAGCACTACAATTTATACTCACTTTCGTTCTTTATTTTCAAACTGTGGGCAACTCGTTCAATAGCTCAAGTATTAGATCATGTTACATTTCTCAGTCACTTTGAACTGGTGTTATCCTTTCACACCCTCCCACACATACTCGGACAGAAAATTCTCATAGCCAACCATTGTAGCAGCCGGCAACAGAATCAATAGCAGATATTGGAGACCACTTCAAAAAGTGACACGGGCCATCGTCGTCAAACTTAGCGACCATCTGAGTGACTGGAAGGCATGTTTTGCCACACAGTCAGCACCAGCCCCTGAATGAGTCCGTCTCGTATTGGTTTGATGTCAAAAGCCAGGCACTCCAATATTAATCTATGTACATAGGTCTATTGTAGATTCAGGTGCAAGGAAAAGGGAGATGGTGGTATAAGAAATATTACTTGGAACACTAAAACCAGGTTAGGGATGAGTGCTGGGCGTGGCAGAGGCGTGATATAGGGGCACGAATTCTTGCACTAAAATACATCTACAAGCAGGCCTAGAATGTTCCCTTCTCAAATTTCCTTTCCCTGTTATCGTTCCATATCAAGAAACCACTGTAAGTTAGTCTGTTTTATTGTAAAATGGGCTTTAAACAGTATTAAAAACGGAAGGAAAGAAAATAAAGGAAACTTGAGAGGTGTAACAATTCCTTTTAACATAGTTCAAAAGACAAACCTAAATGCAAGGTATAATAATTATTCATTCTCATATTTTAACTTTACTTCAATGTTAAACGATGTCTACAGCAATTATATGTCTTTTTTGCGAATAAGTCCTTTACGTTTGGGTTTAATGATGTTGACATACAACTTTGCATCGTGGAGTCGAAGGGGAAAGGGGAAATGCATAGCCAATTACAGCAAAAAGACTGAATATAATGAGAGTTTCTAAGATGAAGTAAGAGATAAACGGTAAAAGGAATAAAACATAGTGCAAACTAACTTCAGGCAGACATAACTTAGCATTAATTCGTTTCTTATCTAGAATTTGTCTCAACTTCATGCATCTAATTAGTATGAACCTAGTTAGGGTCTGCCCACTTTTGGCACAGTATGCAGTTTTCTTACACTGCCTTACTCTGCACACTGCAGCTGACACTTCACATGCTCTTGGCAAGCTGCATTCCTTGTATAATTATTTCATTTAATGACGCCTTAATGCATATATACATAAGCTACCATCATTTAGACCAAAGTGGATATTAAGATACCTAACCAATCGTTGGCAAAAGGGGGAAGACTTATAAACCGTCTTCATATTACTGCGGCATTTACCGCCAGTCGGTTTAATTTAATTACGTCATTATTAGTTCAGAGAGCCCCTTGTCACAAGGAGGGAGTGCGAAATTGATCCACGGAGTGCATGTGTTTCAGGTTTCGTAAACAGGTTGATGTGCTGCTGCGGCACAGAACTGTTTTTCTCTAGGACATCTTGTGTGTTCTTTGCGCGCGAGATGGAAGCGGTTACCGATCACAGAATTTCCATGGCTGAGTGCTAAACCGTGACACTATATGCTACAATAGCCGTTCAATTATTTGACTTACCTATCAGCATACGTGCTGCGATTACGAGCTTACGAGACGCAAGAGAAAGACGTTCCAAATGTAAATACTGAAAGAACACGATACAAGTTGCATTTCACTAAGATGACCTCGAAATTGTTGACATCCACCACTTTCACTATCTTTCCCTAGTCCTCTGTCATAGGCAGTAGTGATAAACTCTTTCAAAGTACTGACGTCATGAACAGTCAACCGACCGGCGGCAATGGGCGAGTAAATCTGAAGACCACGTATATTATTTCATTCCTTGCGCGTCTTGCAGAGGAACATTCGGAGTTGAGATTACTTTCATTATCATAGTAATTAAGGATTTGGCCGGAAAGTTATTTAATGCTAAATCCATAATGGAATTTGGGTACGTTTAGGTTCTCAAACGGAATATTATAGAGAACACTTGCGAATAAACCGCACAAACTTGATGCATGGGGAAACACTAGTAATATTTCACCCTTAAAATATTGTGGCGCTGCGGTTATAGCTCTAGGTTACTGGGACACCAGACCAGTCGGAGATAAACAAAGATAAGTAGCACTCACCAGCGTGAACATAAAAAGCGCTATGAGTAGATAAGCAGAATCCTCTGGAAGTTTCTTTAGCTCTCCTCCAGAACTTGTATCCATGTACTTCTAGAATGTTCTGTGGAAGATTCCATTGACTATACAGGATGGACCATTTAAGTTGAGACTGTAGAATGTATCCAAAACTAAGCGTAGTGGAAAGAAATGTCTTGAATAAAAGCTGCTTGATATTATGGCGGAAAGTAAACGCCAACAGTTGTGTTTTATTTGATGGACGTTGTGATAACCATTTTAAGGTAAATTTTATTTTATCCTAATTGTAGGTTCCCATTTAAAAAAAGGAAATTGAGCCTAAAATTACTGCCATAGCGTCCTCCAAACAAAACACGAATAATGGCATTTACTTTCCCTCATAATATTAAACAAATTTTACTAAAGACATTTCTTTCTACAACGCTGAGTTTTGGAGATATTGTAAAGCCTCAATGTAAATGGTCCACTCTGTATAAGCGAGCGTTCTCGCGAGAGGAGCCAGTAATTGAGTTGGTCTGTGAATAAGAGAGTTGGTGAGCGCGTTTCTGCTCGATATCAAGTGCAGTTCTCCGAGCGAGTTGGTGACGACTGCTGTGACGTGCAGGGAGTGCTACTGCGGAGCGAGAGATTCTAGAAATCTTGTGTTCGACTTCCCAGCAAGTGAACCGTCCGGAAGAAGAGCCGACGTCTCGAAGAATGGGAACTGACATGGAAATTGAACTAGTTCACATAAGTGAATTGATAGTGTGCACTAAGTGAAGTCACAGCGAAATATTAACTAGATCAAAACAGTGATAGTGAGAACTGAAAGGGGTGACAGCTGAAAAACTGGTCAATATTTAAATACTGAACTCGCGTGACACAGTACAGAAGCATTGATAGAATACACCAGGTGAAACAACTGCCTTTTGGTAATCGTATCCATGCAGCATACAGAATCAAGTGTAACTTGAAAATCATACGTTCTTTTGCAACTACGCCTTTTGTGATGTATTGTTCATTTTATTGTTAGCAAGCGTTAACAATTAAACCTTTCACAAATGCAAAAAGTTTAAATGGTAAAGCATCCTTTCATTGTAGAGAATATCAGTAAACGTTTGTCTGAGTAGACATCAAGCTTGAAGAATGAAAAATGTGCCAGGGAACAATTTACTTAATTATTCTGATTTAATTATGTTATCTAAAACGTAGAAGTTAAGCCAAATAATAGTTAAGACCACGTAATTGCAAACTAATTGCATTTTACCCGTTGCTCTAGGATAATTTTTACTTATTTAGCCTTAATTAATTCTCAAGCGAGATAACACCATGCATATCAGCCTTAACTCTTTCAGCACGACCTCAGACATCTTAGCTGGCGGAGGGGGTAGAGGTGCTGTTAAGCTATTGTAAAGCCTGAAACGGTGTCAATTGCAACGTTGAATGACTGTGCATGACACTATTCAGCGACTTTGAAATATGGAGCAGAGTTTCAATTATAACACAACAACTTGGGTTATTAGTTCAAAACTTTTTAATACAAGTTTGACACCCTGTTTTTAATCAACAAACACAAGCTATTATGTATGCAACTTCAAATGTACACAGGGTCTATCCGAAAGGGATGGCTAAGGCAGTTACGTCTGTGGTCCGCATTTGGGAGTTACCGGGATCGATCTCCGATGACCATTCCCTCTGACCCATAGGTTATTCGTGGTTTCCCCGGGTCGCCAGGCGAATTCTGGGGTGGTTCATCTTCCACCAATTCTCTCTTTCCTCTCATTTCCGGTACCTATCATCTTCTTTGTCATCTGTTTCAGGGTTGTAGGATCAACCAAAGGTGTTCGAAGGGTTGTGGCTGGGCGGTGGCTTGCGCTCTGTAAAGGTTTCTTCCCTGGCGTGCTGCGGTACCACTAAGTTAGGTGTCTCCTCAGAGTGGGGCTCCACTCCGGGGGCCCCTGGAGCTTGGTGGCTTGTAGGCAGTGATCGTGCGGCGTCGGACGCGTTCTATCCGGAAACGTTAGAGACCCCGGCCACACTTGCGCTCGTCGGCATTCGAATCTGGTCGCCTTTGGGTCTCTCCCCTTATCCTTCACTCCCAGCGGTCACGTGGAAGCACAATGGTCCGACTGTCTCCTCCGCGATTCCTGCCTTTACCTTACACAGAGTCGAAGTAAGGATAATGCAAGTGAAGCTTAAACTAATTAATTTTTTAAATAGTGACCAGACACTTTTTAAAGTATTTTTTTACAAAAAGGAAGAGCATTTTCAGCCATTATTGCACAGGGTGTGACGTCATCAACAAACGTTTAAATGGTAACATATTACTTTTTCAGTTTGTGATGAAAGGCAGCTATATCATTTAGTTGCATCAACAATTTCATTTGTTTCATACAAAACTTGCTAATGGAGCAGTTTAATTGTTTGCTGATTCTCTCCACAATTGACATATTTATTACTCCTCATTTACAGCCTGTTAGTCGCTAAGTCGAAGCATTATTTCTTATTGAACATTTTCAATCCCAGCTGCCGATATGTCTCTGCATTCTTTCGTGATCCTCATTTTTAACTCTTCCATTTTAACAGACTTCGTAACAAATATCCTACATTCCAAATACACAAATAAAAGCTAATCAAGGGGAGAGATCTGTTCATTTTAGCAACCAAACCTTTTGTACGAGACAAATAAAGTTGTTCATGCAACTAGTTACATAATTTACCTTTCAGAAATGAAATACCTCAATATGTTGCCATTTAAAAGTTTTCTCTCAAAGAAATGGCTCCACAGCAACGTGTTACGCTCGCATTCGGTGATCCTGGGTTCGATTCCCAATGGCCACCCACTCTGACGATGGGTTTTTTGTGGTTTTCTCTGGTCGACGACGGCGAAAGCTGGAGTAGTGTTTATACCACGGATTTCCCTTCCCCTCCGTAAGGGGACGATACATTCGAGCCCCTCCCGATAGGGAGTTGTTAGGATTGCGTTGGACTCGGCGGGGCATTTGTTTTCAATATCTATGGGAGATTGTGTACGCCTGGTTGGGTTTTCCGTCTCTTGCGGTTCCCTCACCACATCTATTTCTCCCGGGGGTGTATGCATAAAAGTTACATTGGGGTCGAAGTGTTAGGTAACCCCTCCCTTAAGTAGTACTATCTCTATCCCTGAATCTTTGCCGTCACACTCTGTACAATAATGGCTGAAAATTGTCTTTTTCTTGTAAAATGGTGCTTTCAAAACATTAAATTTGATGTTTCCGAGTATTTTTTAAAAAATCTTATGTGATACATTCACAAGATTTTCTCTAAGCACATTGTTTGTTGGTGGGTATACAAATTATTCTTAGTAAAGGATATTCTTCTTTCTACTACATTTTAATCCAAATAAAGCTTGTGGAGAAATAGCTACATTACAAATTTTGTTATAAACACAAAGGAAACAGCTTTAGTGAAATGTTTAAGAACTGGACGCTATATGCTGACCTTAAAATTCCATACTGTTTCCATGACATCGCGAGAAACAACTAAATGTTGAAAACATTTAAGAGAATGACCAAGAAATGAACAATTCGAATTCTTAATAACGGGTATTTCAGAAACGCCTTATACCACAGAAAAACTTATTTTAAATAAACTGTGTGTTTTAAAGAGATCTACATTTTTTGGTAGTACCTTTTCGTCTGTCGCTTAACGTTTACCAGTTATACAGGGTTATACAAAATTCCTTCCGAATGTAGAGGACTTTATAGACTATTCCCGAAAATTCAATATATAAATGTTATTTGTCATGTAAATCTCTTTAATAAGTGGTATCTTAAGCAAAATCGTTAAGAGTCATTTTTAGAAAAATCCAAAATTTCGAAAAATGTCTTATGTAAAAGGTAGTTTGGAGTGGAGGGTCTTTTTGAAAATGTTTGTGCCGTATCCTTGGAAGATATGGAAACTAAATACCAAATTTGGTATTTATCCGAATTTTCGTTTTTGAGTTATGCTGTTCACAGGCGCACAGACAGACGGACATACACACGGACATTATTTCAAAAAATTCTTTATTTGTATTCGGGGCCTAAAAACACGTTTTTCTATTGTAATCTCGTTATGAAATTTTTGGGTGGAAAGGCAATACTTTTTCCACTAACTATACGTTATAGAGAAAGTAAACATCAGTTAATTCTTCCATTTTTACTTTCTCTACTACGTATAGTAAGTAGAGGAAGTGTTGCATTCCACCCAAAAATTCTTAACCGAGATTTCACAGAAAATTTGTTTTATGGCCCCCTGAATAAAAAAAAAACATTTTTGGAAACATGTCCGCGTGTGTGTCTGTGAACAGCATAACGAACAGTTGGATGAACAACAAACTTGGTATTTAGGTTCAGTATCTTCCAGAGATGCGACACAAAGGTTTTCAAGAAAATCCCCCTACCCCAGATTACCCTTTAAATGAACAATTTTGCTCAAAAATGGCTCTAACGATTTTGAATAAAATGTCATATGTTTAAGATATTTTCATGACAAATGAAATGTATATATCGAATTTTCGGGGAATGTCTCCAAAAGTATTATTTATTGCGAACGACTTTTGCATAACTGGTAAACCATAACAGATAGACAAAATTTTACTACACAAAAAATATAGATTGTGTTAAAATACACAATTTATGTCATATACATTTTTTTTTTGTTGAGTGAACCATTTTCGAGATATTGCTTGTTACTCCCTTAAGCTTTCCAATATTTATACTTTTTCTCAAATGGGAATTCGTTATTCATTTTTTTTGTCGTGGTAATGCAAAGAGAATGGAATACTTCACGTAGCAACCAGCTCTTAAAATATTTGACTATCGCTTAAAGCCTAGCAATTCCCCTTGCATCTACAAGAAAATTAGCAATAAGATTAACATCTCGATATCGCGATTAACATGAAGCATATGGAGAATAAGTGTTTGTAAAAGTAGTTTGTACATGAGTAGAGAAAGTCATGTGAGTGTAACACATCAGATTTTTTTACTAATGAAAGACACCATTTATCCTTATTCATTCAAAAATTGAAATATTAATTTGTGCTGCGTATGATGTTTCTGTTCATACAATAGTTTTGGGCAGAGATGTATCTCCACTTGACATTATTTATTGTAGCTCTAAATGCACGCAGCCGTTTGGTATGAGTTTTGACATGGATGCATGTGATTAATTAGTTTTTCGGCAGGAGTTTCGTAGATGGATAGCAATACATATCGTAGTCAGAGTAAGAAAGTATATTAGCGACTACATCGGGACCCCAACGAACGAGGCGACTTCGAGGTAACGTATGAGGCTCACATTCTTAAGGTCTGGAATCCATTCCAGTTGGCTCGGACGGTATGACCTTGGGTTTCTTCGCGATTTTTCCTGTTTGGTAGGACTTCTTTTTTCCCTCGAGTGGAGGGGGGCTACTGTTACGTACTTATCCCAATCGAAGCTTAGAGTGTAGTACTCGCCAGTACGTACATGGCCGTACCCATTAAAACCCCACCACCGAATAATTATAAATAAAGCAATTCTTAGGATGGAAAGCACGGTCACGCTACGATTATACTGATGGGAGATATTGAGCTGTCGCTTAATGAGTGGAAGCGGGTGCAATGTAAGGTCCTAGGCTACGGACTTGAAAAACTGCCCTGACTGCAGCCTAGAGGCTCAAGGGAAACTAAGAATAATGTTTTACATATCGAATAGGCCGTCGGTGGCATCCTAGAAACAACATTCCACGTAGCTTACAGGGTTGTTAGGGGGCTGCTGGCATGTCCTGGGAGCGTCCTGTTGTCCTGAAGTCGTGTATGTAGGCTTTGAGCTGTGAGTGGTGTGCTTCTGGGGCTCTGTTTATGGATGCTGTTCTTAGATGCTGTTTTGTGATGCCTGTTATGGTGTGATGAATTCAAGGAGATGTGTACAAAGTGAACTGAAGTTCTTGAAGGGAGTCTTCCAGGGCCGTCAGCTTTGCCAACAGGTTCAGAAACTCCGAATGTCGATCCCGGATAGCGTCGCGTGGGCCCTAGATTTCTTGATTGGCGATGAAGTTCTACGCTGCAGATGATGGTGTCGGCGGCTATGGAGGCTTCGGCATCCTGGGGTAGATTACATTATACCGCGACTTTTCCTGCCCCTCCTTACGTTTCAAGTTGGAAGGGTCAAGAGAGTGGACGACTTCGAAACGTATAGTGGTGAACTTTGCTTCGTGGAACTATCTGCTACGTTTGGTGTTGGCCGGGCCCTCAGAGAGACCTCTTCTTGGAGAGAGGTAGGCCAGTATGGTCCTGTTAGTATCAGGAAGTAATACCTGGAGACGTTAGGAGCCCCGCCTTAGTCCACGTCTGCCATTTCAGATCTGTTCACTCTTTGTGTCCTTCGCTTCAACCCTCCTCCTGGAGGTTCTCAGAAGCACAATAGATGACTATATGCTTATGTGCGAAAATCCTCCTCCGCTTCCTGATGGCCTTATAACCATAACATCGTGATTCCAGGTGTAAGCTCATATTTTGTCTGGCAACTACCCTGCTGCTAGGTCGTGTAACTAGTGTTGCATATCTGGTGAATCGGGAAAATAAGGGGTTATCGTCACACCTGCCTTACAATAAAATTCGTATAATTCGTAGGGGACTTTGTGCACTTTTGGTAATAGAAGCTAGATGAATTACAATCCATGGTATTTTTCACTGAATATATAATTTCGTGTATCTAAGTACGCATATGAGCCATTAGAGGGCGATAAAGATGAATGTAATGCATTTATGCCACTCAGGAGCTTACTTATTGGCAACTGATTTATTTGGTATAATCCCCAGTACATTTGCATAATTAATGTATATATTTTATTCCTAAACCTTGTTTCGCTTTGTAGTTTTTTGACCAGAAAGGTCATATCAGATCATGAGTAAACAGAATGTAGGAAATGCGCGTGGTAAGCTCGGGGGCTGATATTCATCCTAATGGCTAAGGAAAATGCCTGATTCTAAAGCTCAGTCAGTCGGCTTTACCTTGTCAGAATTCAAAAGCTGGGCTCATTACTTACGAGGCAAAAATCGAATCCATGTAATGCATGATGGCTAAAATGTGTTTTAGAAATGCATTTTCCAGCTTTGGGAATCGCAGAGAAACTAATGTGGTTTTTACCTTTGTCTGATCTTTCTCTTCTTTCGTTCAAGCTTATTCCATAAACGGAACAGGTATTATAATACACTAGGATTGGTTAAATGAATTGAACGTAGAAATGAGCTCTGGGAGATAAAGCGCTGCTAATATTTAATGATTATCCTGGAATAGGGGGATACTTCGGACAAAAAGCTAATTCACACGCCTTTGTCTAACTGGGTTTTGTAATCCTGAACCGTTGCTTTTTAAAAATCATTTCCATATTACGTCAGCCCGTCGCTATTGAGCACCATCTGCAAATAACATTAGATTCTCTATTCTGAATAGTAGAGTCGTTTTACTAACAGCATTTTAAATGTGTACATAACATTTTCAGAGAATTTTATCTAAATTTTAAGGGTATAAAATACATTTAGTACACGCTATAAGAAAATTCAAACAGGATTCTACCCCTATTTTCTTTTAGTTAGCAAAATTTCAAAGCATTTAGCCTCGACTAGAAAATACTCATCTACAGAAATCGCCAATTATGGAGTCTATCACGATTCGTGCCTTTAGGTCTGATTAAATATATTAAATGTAATATTAAAATCTCTCTCCTGACAACTTTAAATCTGCTATATTCAAGACGCATTAATTCAGAAACTGAAATATCATAATCAAAATTTTATAGAATACAGATGCATATTCTAAGCCACAGAATCCAATAAACTTGTTTATTAAGCAAGATAGGTTTACTTTTTAATTAACCCATCTTTGATTAAAATTTATCATAAGTAATTTTTTTAAACATCAACTACTTTATTAACACCAAAGTGGATGCACAACAGCACGTCCTTATTATTTTATGAGAAAATGGGTCACATATAACAGAAATGTAATTCACAGTATGTTGCTGTTCATAAGGCAAAAATAAAGAAAAAAAGTCGCATATATTTGCAAAGAAGGAAACCAAGCGACTTAAACCACAAAGCTGTCATAGTTAAAATTATAGCTGAACGCCCCTTAAAAGATGAGCTAAAGTTTGCCACTCTACTCCATAGTGTGAGACAATTATGATTTTTGTTTTGTGAAGAGTACAAATTCACATAGCAGGTGCACTACCATGTTTCAAAATATATTTAAAATGTAAATATTGTGCCTAAAATCATACATTGTATATCGAATTAAAGAGAAGACATTACAATTTATACAGGGTGTATCATAATTAATAGCGCAAACTGAAACTGTTGAAAGTATACTATAATCGAAGCAAAAACCTTCCACTAAACATGGCCGCAAACAACCCGTGTGCGAGATTTATGATTGCGAATGTGTGCTTAGAGCCGCCACTGACGTGAGTTACTTGAGGATGTTCTTGAGCAACGTCAGAGTATGTGGCACATGCATAATGGAGCACCGGCACATTTTGTTGCTACTATAAGAAGACATCTAACGTGGAGATATGGTCCAAGATGGATAGGTCGAGGAGGACTGTACCTTGGCCTCCCTGATCACCTGATTCCAATTCACTGCCTCAAAGGTGTAGTGTACAATACTCCTGTTTATACCGTTGAAGCTCTGGAGCAGGTAATTGTACGTGCTTTCCGAGATGATCCGGCTGTGCTTGAAAGAATTCGAAACTTACTGTCTCACTACAGAGACGAGTGCAGAATTGCATTCAGATGCAGGGACGACACTTTGAGCATCTCCATTAACAGGGAAGAATGTACCGTATTAATAACATGTAGCATACTAAAGTGGAATTGTATTCCTTGTTAAGTCAAGCTAATGAGTGAATTTTGAAGCAACTTAGAAGGCATTATTAAACGAAAAGTCTACTTTTCAAATTCATTTGTACCAATTAACACGATTCTACTAATGAAGTCAGTGGCGGCTTATAATCACACATTTATAATTATCTCGCACATGGCACGTTTACAAACATGTGTTTACTGGAACGTTTTTGCTCCTACTATCGTATACTTTCAACGGTTTCAGTTTGCGCTATTAATTATGGTACATCCTGTATAAGTACATAAAATGCTAAAAAGTATCTTATTTTTGGCAATTTTCACCATTTGGTTTCCCCTTAAGTGTCAAGAATTTAGTTTTTTGTGAATTTGGGACAATCTAGAAAACAAACGTTTTTTAAATAATTATAAAAGTTATTTGGTTTAGTCAAATGCTGCAAATAAGCTTATTTAGGAGTCTTCATTTGAAACACGATCGGACGTTCATAAAATACATTTGATTAGAAAAAATACAAAGTACCTAACAGCTTCACCCGAACCTACTCAGTATGATTCACTTGGACCAACCAGTGAGTACGAGCAAGTTTCTCTTTAGCATGTAGAGCAGGGGTGGCGAAAACATGACTCGCGAGTTATTTTGACTCGCAGGCGCACGTTCCCTCTCTGCAACCGTCCGTTTGATTTTCACATGCTGCTGAGAGACGCCGTGCGTGTTGCATATTTGGTGACTCGCGAAAGGAAGTCGTTTTCGCCACCCTTGATGTAGAGGAACAAATCAGCATTTCCCAGTCTTTCACTTCACTTGTCTCAGATAAATAAAGCTGAAAGATAGAGGTATTCGTGGTAGATGCACTTAGCACTATAGTAAAGAAAGTTAAAGCTTTTATCATGCTAGCCTCTAGTTCCCGAGGTCGCGGGTTCAAACATGGCGTAGGGTGAGAGATTTTTTTCGGGCGTAAAAGTCCTTAGCATGGCTTCCTTCGGAATGGGAAGTAAAGCCGGTGGTCCTGTGTCGTAGATTTAGGCACGTAAAAGAACCTCAAGCCTGATAAAGAGTCCTCTAAGCCAAATTACAGGTCTTTCACGCCCAATATAGAAACGGACGCTAAGGACCATAGTAGGTAAAGAGCGCCCATAAATAAAACTCAATTTAATTTTAAGTTCAAGCTTGTTTTGTTTAAATTTGATCTACAAATATTATCCAAATATGAAAAACATTTCCGGATCTTACTTAAGGATTAAGATCAGTTGGCATTAGTAAGCCTTTTGGGGAGAAAGAATTATAGGAGTTACGTAGGTGTAATGATGAATCTCTTATCTCAGGCCGTGTTTTCCGATGCCCAATAAAGGTGCCGTTTATGGGTAAATAAGTTTATTCACACGAACTTTATTTTGTTCCCTTTAGCTCCACTCCCGCGGTTCGAGCCTGCCACACAAACTATTATATTCTCGCGTCAGAGGCCGATTTTGCAAATTGTTCGCTATAAATTTCCTTTATCATAACTCATAAAGCTTCGTTTGCCAGCGCGTAGTTCTACTTTATGAACTACATTGTCCGTTTTAATTACTCACAGTTGATAAGTTTTACGGGTTCGTCTACGCGTACTTCCAAATTGCAAGCGATCTTATTCGTATGTTTCAGATATCGCTAGTAATTTCTGTTTCTAATACAAGGCCACGTGATATGTTCCTTTAATTATATTCTTTGACAGAAGTTCCTTAAAATAAGTGTAACATCATATTGGTGGATAAATATTACAGAAACATACACACTTACCCTCGCATGCTTTTGAAATATAAACGTTCTAAACGTTTGCACGAGAACTGATGCGATCTCAACATAAAACACCTTTTTGCCAAAACCTGTACTTCAATATAAAATCCTATGTACTGGTCACGTATACCGTAGCCACAAAGACTTCTTACCGCCGACATTCTGGCGCCTTATTGGAAGCTTGCCTATCGTATTAAGAAAAAGATCTGTTTTGCTAGAAAATCTATATTTCCAACTGCTTCTGATGTTATATATGTTTCTAATAGTAATATTAAAGTGAATAACGATATATATTATCTATCACCATCGTTTAGCTCTGCATATGATGTGCAATTTCAGTTTTGTATAGTTTTAAAGAGAAGAATTACAATAATTTAAATATACCGAGTTTCACATTTCCACTACTGGAAAATGTCCTTTAACTGTAGATGTGTTTTGTTATACGTAACTGAAGCTTCAGTTCCCTTTTAGCTGCCTCATTTTCAAACTCTTTAGAAAGTAAGGTAAATATTCACTTTTACTTCTGTTTGACTTCCGTTTTTGACTTCACATTTCATATATTAGACCAAGAAAAGGGAAAACCATCTACAGTTGGAAGTTTATGTTTAGGCCAACTTATTCCAGAGTTGTTATAAGCTCTCAAAATGAGAAGTTTGTGTTCTTGATCCAATCGGGCTTTTTAAGAACTGCTGAAAGAGCGCAGTAAAGAATAAGAGGGACAAATTTTGCCTTCTGCAAAAGTAATTTATTTTCGAACTGCAGATATTAATCCTAGTTTTATGCGTTACTTTTTATTATCTTCATTTTATACAATTGTTGCTACACTCGAAATTCCTTTACCTTTCTAGATTTTTTGAGTACAATGAAATAATATTTGAACTAAAGTCTTACACAAATTCTGAGCCTCTTTCTGTAGCGAAATGACCACATAGAATGATTTACAGACACTTTAAGGCCACCATTTTCTTTTAATTTCATCATTATACTCTCAATATTTGGTTTTATCCTAAAAACTTAGAATTGTTTTTAATAATCCTTCCTCCTTAATGTCGATAACAGTTTGTGATTATTGGGCTCTACGAATTACACCTTTTCGAAAATGGAGCTCAGCTGAAAATTAGTTTCAAATTTCTCAAAACCAGCTTGAAGATATAATAATTTTGCTTTTTTTTGTAAAATATCTTTCGAAACTTCATTTAGTTTTAGATATTAAACAAGCAGGCGAAATTATGGATTAATCGTTTGGAAAGAATATGGAAGTAATATTTCAGCAATTATATTTAAATAAATGACTTCTTCAATCTTCATTGCTTGTTACTAAGAGCATTGTTAAGGACAAACCATAACAAATGGTATAAAAAATAATATCTTATGGAGTTAGTTTTCGGGTTTACAAGCCTAATTTAAGTAATCCAAGGGGTTTGATCTGATTTTTGTGAGGTAATCTGATTTTATAGAAAATTTAACTATTTTTTAGCTGGTCTTTGCCAACATATCTTGTTTTATCGCTATGACAATACCGATTGAGCCCTTAACTCATCGCGGTCCGTTATTTCGAAACGGCCGGAGAGCGTGTTTTTTGGGAAGAAACATTGGAGACAGTATAGATATTTATCTTTATATGCAAATTTATGATGTTCTCATTGTATACATTATCAATCCCGTGGGAGATTGAGTGCGTCTGTGCGGGTTCCTGCACAGACAGGGGTTGACACACGCCTCAATGTTCTCCGGCACCGCCCTGGATAGCCGGACAGCCCTGCTGTCAGCCCTACGGAGGTTTTCGGTAGTCCCCCTTTTAGGATGACGCGCAAGTGGCGTATCCTCTGCCATCATCACGTAAGCGGGGGTCCATTTTAGACTCTAGGTATAGGCTTCATGGGAAACCCCTATGGTTGGAGGGCCAGCCCTGGGTTAGGAGAGTTTGGGCTTCGGCTCTTGCCCTGGCAGACCTTCGCTCAACATGCATACATTATCAGTTCACGTAAGCGGGTTTGACGCCTTCAGCTGCCGTGGTGCGGGAGCTACAGACCCTTAACACTGTTGGTACCTCTGACGTTACTAGAAGTACGTCGGGCAGAATATTCGAGCCCCTCCCGACGGGGAATTGTTCGGATTGGGTTGGACTCCACATCAGTGTTTCCCGTGAGATTGGGTACGCCTGATTGGAAACTCTTAGGTTGTGAGACGCCTCGATGTTCTCCGGTAACAACCTTGAGAGCTGGTAGACGGCGTGTTAGTTCGCTGTCGGCCCTATCAAGCTTATCGGTGGTATTCCCCTTGGGGTTGATTCGCGTAAGTGGCGTATTCACTTCTATCCCTGCGTAAGCCGGGGAGGAGGGGCATTTTTGGACTGCCTCATGGGGAACCAAAGGAAGGGGTAGAGATTCGCGCTAATTGCTAACTGTATACATATTCAGTGTTAGTAACCAAACAAGCTTGGTATCCCTACTCCATTCACGTATCTGGGTATAGAAACACTATAGTGGTGTATTCTGTAACCAAGTTGACCTCTACAGTCACCGATTTCGCCACTAGGCGCGCATAGTAGCAGGGGATTAGTCCACTACCCATAGGTAGCCTCACGGGAGAAGCAGGACGCTACGGACAAAAGTGACCAACAAGTTTGCTCAGGGATGCTCTCTTCCAAAGTATGAGATTTCTTTACGTACAAATAGTCATTACACAGAATCAGCAGCTTTATTTCCGTTGCAAAGGAAGCCATGCTGAGGAATTTTATGACAGAAATATCAATCACCTCCGTCTTGAGCAGCAGAGGCTAGCTTGGTAACCACTGGACCACGTGCCTTCAATACTGGAGACATATTAGACATGCCAACAGTATAGAGCTGAACTTAAGTACTCCCCTTCATTTAAAATTTAAAAAACAAACAGCTATACTGTTGGATACTAATAGATAGCAGCGGCAAGTATCTTGCTCCTGAAAAGGCAACCGTCGAGTAACCTATAAAATTAGCGCTATCTCCTTTCTACCTGATACCAAAAACCTAAACAAGCCATCCTACAACAATCCTACCCTTCTTATGATTAAGTCGTATGCAGGTACACCTGATTCCATTTATGCCGTCACCACAGCTTTGGGAGTTACTTTACCAACTTTGTTAGCGGGCGCTTACATAGCAGGGAGGGGTATGCCTGGAGGGTTCTGCTTTTGTTGTTGGACGAAGCAGAGGTGTGTGTCAACTGTAGCTCATGCGATGTATGCTAATGTTTGGGAAGTGCATCGGGGAAGAATTGTGAGTATGTCGATTTGTCATTTGAAGACATTACTAGGGCAATTCCATGCACCATTTGCCTGGACAGATTATTGAAATAATGTGTAGGAAATGTGTCCTCTTTGAGAGTAAAATGTATAACACATTTTAGTTTTATATTGAGTTGCCATTAAAATATTGTACAAAACAGGGTTTTATTTAGTTATGTATTTAAAAATGGCTTTTATAAGTGATAAAGAGTAAAGTTATTGCTCAAAGTTATATATTCGTATGAGAAAATCTAGAGCACGTAAAACAGAACGCCACTGCATGTGCAAAAAGGTAAACAGATACACACCTCCTTCTTGCATACTCCATCTATGAAGGTCAGTAAAATGCCACCTGAAGCGTGGTGACGGTATACATTGAAGCGCGTGTATACAGCCACACTTATGAGGGTCACTCGTATAGGATCACCATGAGCCTCTCAGAAGCTCAGTCGGTTGAACTACAGGATGATTTATGAAGTAATGGCACAATTGTTTCTTTAATTGTTTCAAATGAGTTATGCTAGTGACAACTTATTATACATAAACGCAGTGGAATTTTGTGAGATTATTTACCTCTGTAACAAATGTTGTAAATGTCCTTCATCCTGCATAAAGCACAACTCAACACTTCATTCCATGCTACTGGCCACTCATTGGATGACTCTTTAGTCAATATCTTGAATCTCCGTGTAATGTTGTGCTTCAGATCGTCCAATGTCTGGGAACGTGTGCACGAACACTGTCTTTTAAGTAACCCCATAGAAAGAAGTCCGGCGATGTCAAATCCGGGGATCTCGGTGGTCACAGATTCATGGAAATTATCCTGTCGTCAAAGAAACTTGCAATTAGTGCCATGGATTCATTTGATGTATGGCATGTAGCGCCGTCCTGCTGAAAATATCCTTGACTCAGCTCTACATCGTCTAGTTGCTCAGCAAACTCCGTTAAAATCCGTCGGTACGCTGCAGTGTTCACATGGTTTAAAAAAAGAACTCCGATATTAACCGGGTACATAGGTGTTTCATGAATAACATATGGATTTTTGCTGGCCCAATAGCTGAGTTATTTGAGTTCAAAAAGCCAGATAAATCCAACCATGCTTCAACTTTGAACCATGTGACGGATAACATGGCAGTATTTTGCACGATGAACTCCTGAAACCAGCGGCAATAATTCAGTCGTCTGTCCTTATCTGGTACCTGTAACTGATGGACAACCGCAATCCTATGCGGTTTTAGGTTCTCTGACACGTTGAGTACCTGTACCCTGCTTCCTGGGACAAACGACGTAGTGATTTTTGGGTGGCTGATCCAGTCGTGCTCTTACATCAACATCAATCGTGGGAAGCCTAGCTGAACGAGTTTTGCCTTTTTCACTCACCAGAGATCAAGTTGTTTCCAATTTGTTTACCAGTCCTAGTATTGAGTTCCTTTGGTGAGGATTCCGAACGCCAAATTCGCTCTGGTATACCTTTTGAGTAGCTGTAATTGAATTCGTAATCGAGTATAGCTTTACAAGGAGGAGTCGTTCATTTAATGTGTATTCCAGACACATCTGACAAGAACAAAATCTCAAAAATAGTTGCCGACAATAAAACTAACAATTACGAATAAAACATGATCATCTGCATATCTAGTGACAGGTAATCGAACTCCAGAACATTCTGCTTAATTTCGTGCTAAAATTGGGGCAGTGAGTGGATTTTGAACAGAATAATTAAAGAAAGAAATGTGTCAGTTCTTCATAAATCACCATGTAGATGGTGCGGTCTCATTAATGTCTTATTCATTACTCAGAATCAAACTTAATTTATAGACTTAAATACGGACAGGACCTCAATACCGTTGATACCTCGATACTCGGGGGTATCGAAGTATGTCTACTATTTTGAGGTAAACCTTTGATACTTTTTCGATACTTTTAAATTTCTAAGTTTTTCACTACTGAAATTGGTTGCGTGAAACGTTTTGGTAGATAAGGAAAGAAAGGATTCGAGACTTTACGTTATTGCCTCTCACGTGTCCCCAAAGGGTTGCTGGACTTGATAGACCTTGACTGCGTTTCCTGTGGGTAAATCAATGTAGCATTCCACAGAATTTCTGGCCCAAATTAAAACATGTGATACGCTGGGGAAAGGAGTAGAGGTACTAATGTAACATGCAGCATAAACTGAGCTGTGAATGAAGCTGATCTAGCTGACGTACTAAGTCACGTTTCTGCAACAACCTGCCTTGTTGACTCACACTCAGCCATTATATTTACCTACTCCTGTGACCAAAATCTGTGAATCCAGTGAAAATAAATCAGAACTTAAGACGTGATATAGAAAATACAGCGCAGTGAATATTTTTTCTTTCCTTCCACCTGTTAGTTTGTGTTTATACAACTCAAACTTGGGGCCATGAGCTTACAGCTATATTGTACACTAATTTCCAAAAATGTATAGACAATGCATTATTATTATTAGCGTTAACAACAGGGGATAATATGTGGCATTATCATGATAAAAATAAGCGTTACCAATTGGAAAATGTCAATCAGGAACAACTTTGGTATTAGAAAACATGCATGGTTGTATGTGTTTCTACACAGAAATAATGCGAACATAATTCAATGATCAAACCTTTACAGTTCTTTATAAAGTGAATATCGTGTATCGGTACTCAAACATCAGTATCGGTATCGAGTATTAAGAAATAGTGGCATCTCCCAGCACTAGTCTTAAAGCATTGTGCTCAAAAAGTAATTACTGGTAGGTATTTCCTATAATCTGTGCTTCGACTTGACTAAAGATCTAGGAAGCCTATTCTCAGGAATTTTCCTGTTACCTACAAGTTAAAAATATAAAAGAAACGTACCAGATCTAAATCCATATAACATGAGATTATAATGCAAGTCATGTCATTGGTTATCCTGAAAGTTAAAGAAAGTGATACCGATCTCGTATTTTAATTATCTTACCGAATCCCACTCCTGCTTATAATTTTTACTTTCTCTACTATGTGTAGTAAGTAAGGGAAGTATTGTATTCCACCCAAAAATTGGACACGGAGATTTCACCGGAAATGCATGTTTTGAGGCCTCCTGAATGCAAGAAAAGTATTTTTAGAAAAAAGCTCTGTGTGTTTGTTTGTCTGTAAGCAGCATAATTCAAAAACGAAAAGTAGGATAAACATCAAAATTCATATTTTTGGTTCAAAAATGCGACACGAGGATTTTCAAGAAATTACCAACCCCACCTTAGGCTACCCTTTACATGGAACATTTTTGGAAAATTTTCGATTCCTCAAAAACGGCTCTAACGATTTTGATTAAAGTATCATATGTTTAAGATAATTTCATGGTAAATGAATGTATATCTTGAACTTTCTGGGAATGCACCCAAACGTTCTCTTCATTCTGAATAACTTTTGCATAACTGGTAAACCGTAGGAGATAGACAAAATGTACTACACAAAAATGTAAATCTCGTTGAAACATACAATTTATGTCCTACACATTGTTTTGTTGAGTGAACCATTTCCGAGATATTCCTTGTTATTTGTTTTGATTTTGCAATACTTATACGTTTTCTCAAATTGGAATTCGTTATTCGTTTTCTTATGCCCTGGACATGCAAAGGGAATGGAATGTTCCACACAGCAAACATCTCTTAAAAGATTTGACTACCGTTTAAAGCCTACCATGTTCCCTTTGCCCCTACAAGAAAATTAGCCATAAGATAGCTTCTGAAAATGTTTATCTAGACTAACATGAAGTAGTATGAGAATAGACATTTGTAAAAATAGTTTGTACAAAAATAAAGTCATGTGATTTTTCTTAGGTAATCCAATTGAGCTTATAAAACTCATGTGTGTTACCCTCAGATAATTTTTCGAGATGCTCGGTCTCGAAATATAAATCATCGCAACGAGCATTGGTTAACCACATTCAAATTACAAAAAAAACAACTGATGTTAGGTGTACTCAAGATATTTTGTTATTCTAAATGGTTTCTCTATCAAACTCCTTTTTCGGTCATAATTTTTATATCAGAAACGTAAATTTTATCAGAGTTGTGGCTTTTTAGAGGATTTAGAGTAACAAAAATGTTATTTGCAAAATCGTAGAGATACCGCAGACATCCAGAATTCAACCACGAGACACGAGGCTACCTCGTGTAGCTCAGATCCAGGGCTAGAGCAACACAAAATTCGTTTATTATTCATGATCACGTATCCAACATGCTGAGACTTCAGGTAGCCGGCGTACGACGTTAAATTTAAATGAGCACAACGTGTGTGCTTCAGATATGGTAAACCTTAGCAGAATATCTGATTAACAAAAGTAATTAACACTTGGAAAAGCTATGTAGTGTTTGTAATAGCTGAGTAGCATTTCGTTTTATTTTTAATCAAATATAATCTTTGGTTTTAAAACAAGCGTTTCTTAAATTGCGAAATATGGTAAGTTAGCATATAAGCAAAATATATATACAACATATTTACGTCTTCCCCTTTGTAAAATAAGCTATTAATTTAGAACTATGTCACCACAACACAGGGATGTTTTTAACCCTTACTTTTGTGGGATCAGGTGCCATTAAACTAAAAATCTTTATTTATAAAATTTCAAAATATTTCAACATATTTAAATAAGTATATGAATATTATGTATAGATACATATAGATACGTTAGAACAACATTCCATGGAGTTCTTTCGAATACTTTTGAAATGAAAAGCTTCAAAACTAATGGAAGCCCTTAAGCTAAAATGAAAATTTAGCTGAAAATGTGAGTATAGTAATATGTTTACAACATTTAGAAAACAGGTCCCACACTGGGTGCTTCTACCTGCCCCGTCATCATCAGGCACGCCATACCACCGATTATTTAACCTGGGCGCACCCCGTTCAAACCAACAGGGGAGATACAGATAGAAATTTATTCAAATTGAAGAGGATTTCACAGACTATTCATGAAAAGTTCAAGGTATGCAACTCATTAGTCATGAACAGAGGGCGGATTAGAGTAACCTGGTCCGCGACTTCAGGTTACCGATGTATAGACCATAATGTTTTGGCACGTGTGCCCTGGATACAGACGATGGGTAAAGAAATTTGCCGTAGTAGTCATGATGTTCCACTTCGCAAGCAGATTAAGAAATATATCAGACAGTAATATAAGTGTGCTATTCGTATGCACACATTACCTGTTACGATGTCGAAAGGAGTTTCTCACAATATAACACTTGTTTAAGTGAAAGACGGAGAATGTACACTTTAGACAATCTCCGCATACTCTTTTGGTATAATCTCTGCGAACACTGCAGGCACGGGCCCCTTGTTTACATCTGGACAGCCTTTTTTCTTAATTAAGTTAACCTCATAAAAACGGTCACGCTGATCCGTCATTTAGACATGAAAATATAATAAAGAAAGAATAAAACATTTAAGTCGTTTGCGAAAAAATGCACAATAACGAACAATTGTAAAAGTAAATTAGAAGGCAGCGACCTTCTTGAGTGCAATTTTGTTAAACCTAAGTAATGCTGTTCACACACAAACCCGCATGACGGATTATACCGAACAAACATGCCTTGATTTCAGAAGACCTCAAAACTGTATTTCTGGCGAAGTCTGGATCTACAGTTTTTTGGTTGAATGCGTTACTTCCTCTACATACTGTAAGTGGTAGAAAATTCAAAGGTGTTATAATGATGTACCCCAACTAAATGAGAAGGTTGATAGCTATAAACTCGAGCGGCGATTGTCTAAGGAAAGAATTTCATCAAAGAATTATCTTCAGGGCTTTGCTTTTGAGGGCGCCTCCACTTTTCAGTGATTACCCTTTATTCTCATTCTCCATCTGTGCTATCATTCCAGTTGCCTTCAGTCAGTTCTTGTTCATCCATAATCCATGATATTTCAGACCTCCAGGAGGTTCTAAGCCGACCTGTTTCCTTCTGTCCGCCGGAGACCACTTAGCAAAATGTTTGGCCATCCTTCTTACGTGACCATACAACTGGAGTTTACTACTCTCAAATCTTTCAATCGCTGGTTCTTCCATGTCCATTATCTTTCCTTCTCTTCTCTAATATGGGCACTTTGGCCCTCCTCCTTATTCCATCCATTTCAACTGCCTGTATTTTGTTTTTTTTGGCCCTCCAATTAACTCCAACCTTTTGCCACATGTGTCAGTATACTTTCTACTATGACCTGGAGAATTATTTTTTCTGTTCTTCATTTTTTTACATGTCATTGTTATACTCAATGATACTCCATTCAGCATCTTTATTGCTCCTCTATCTTGCATCATTCTATAATCTATATCCGCTTTACATAATTTCCAGACTCGTGAGGAACTGATCTCGAATAGCTTAATTCTTTCACCGATTTAATTATTCTTTGGATAAATTATCAATAACGATCGGAGCTTAACACGATAAAGCGCTGGTATCAAAGCCAACCATGTCAGTGATGAACTATCTTTGCCTTGCTTCGTCTACCCAAAGCGCCGTCTTGATGTACCATTGCTTTAACCAAACAGGATATCAGACCACGTGATAAGTTACTACAAAGTACCAACCTGCAGTTTTATAAATTCTGATACAGCTGGTAAAGGAAGCTTTATGGTGAACATCTGTAAACGCAATCCAATGTGAACTACATCGACACTTTTGTTAAAGTGTATTAGGTAGTTACTACTAGGCGTGCTCTTGCAGTTGAATGTCGTTCTCATCAGTGTTTATAGTTGCCCTCTGCTTTGAAACATGCAATCTGTGTCATGTTAAAGCGTAGCGCAGAAGCAATATGCTATAAAGCTCTACTCTGATAGTGGTATTCGTGTGTATTTGTGTATTTGTGTCCCCACGTGGTGGATAATGTTTCTCACGTAATGTTGCTTACCTCACGCGTGGAACCATCTTGTGTGACGTCATTCGTTGGTCATTTGTTAACTCCTTCTGGCGTAGCAATCTATATGAATTAGTTTTAAGGTTATGTATATTGTACTCCGGCCAGCTATTTAGGTAGGCATTTAATTCTTGCAGGGTGTGAAGCGGAAAAGGAATCTTTTATCCAAAAATTACTAGTGAAGAAATGTTTTTTATACTGTTTTATTGTCGAACACGTGCACTAACACTTTCACAGATTTGTCTAGATAATCGCCATACTGAAACTGTTTATAATAACTTCTCACTTTTAACTCACGTACTTCAATTTTTGTATATAAGTGACTTTGTAATATTTTAGATCTTTAATGATTTTCACTGCGCGTAACTTGGTGAACTAAGCGGCCAACGTGTAATGTACGGAGAATTTTGTATAACTGCGGGAGACGATATGTAGTGCTTCGTGAATCTTGCCGAACTGGAGAACGATGTGTACTGTGTCGAGAATCTTGCCGAAATGGAGGACGATCTCTTTGATTCTACACTATTTATAGACTTGCCTCAAGATACACCTAAAGATTATAAATGAATTACCATTGGCTAATAAAACGCGCCAACATTAGCGTCTATTTTACTATCCAATGAAAACCACTAATACATATTACTTTTATAGAATATTCTGGAAGCTTTCTTTACTGAAAAGGCGCGAAACATTACGTAACTTCCTGGTTCCCGGTAACGATAAACAACTCACCCCTTGCTAAAGTATTGTGTTATTGTTAACAGTTTCAGTAGAGCCGAAAATTATTATTTACCATTAATAATTACAATTATTAAACCTATGAAATCAATGTTACATAAAAATACATATTCATATTATTATCGTTAACCACATCTGAGTAATTTGTGATACAAATTACCGTCACAACTCCGAGCTTTATTTCATTGGTTAAATTAAATTATACTCCGCCAGCACGAACATACGTAGTTGGTGAAAACATATGGGCCTTAATTGACCACTCCCTATAATGAACTTTAATAATACTAATTCATTTACAAACAGGGGAAATGAATATTTGCAGGAGAAAGAATATAAGTGAAAATATGAATTGCAATTCTCGATATCCTCTCTAATTTCCTCTGATTGGTGTGTAAAAACAATGGTACTTGCGGACAATAGTAGCGTTGAAACATTCGAGTGTATATTTCTTTTTACTGTTATCCGTTTGTGTTGCCTTTCCTTCCCTCCTGGAGAATGAGCTATTTCTTAAAACTAATACAGCATGGCATACAGTATGTATCCTTATTGGTGCCATATATTTGGGGGACGTGTTGCTGACATCGAAACAGAAAAAAGGTACGTATGTACATGGGCCTGAAAATCAACAGTTTCATTGTTATAGGTCAAAGAAGATGTATTCCACGACTTAACAGACGGATATGCATTACACGTATGGCCGTGCAGACGACAATGCAGCACAAGCACGTGAACTTTATGCAGAAAGGTACCCTGAGAGGCCGTTACCGTGTGCGAGAACATTCGCACGAATTTGCCAACGCTTGAGAGAGAATGGCGTATTTGAGAGGAGTACTAGGGATGTTCGGAGACCAAGAGCGGTACGAGGCTCTGAGCTTGAAGAACGAGTTCTTTGTGCTGTGGATGCAGACCCATCACAAAGCACAAGACGTATAGCTGTAAGGGAAAGAGTCATACGGCTATCTTGAGAATTCTGCACCCTATCACCTTCAATGTGTGCAAGGATTAAATGAGACGGACTTTGAGCCAAGAAGACTTTTCTGTCATCGCATGTTGCAGCAGTGCGCTGTGTTCATCAATTTCCTAGCCTGTATCTTATTCACGGTTGCGGCTGGTTCTACTCGTGACGGCATCTTCAATTTTCATAACACTCATTACTGGGCATTTGAAAATCCTACGACAGGACAAACATCAACAGAGGTTCTCTCTCAATGTTTGGGGTGTAATCATTCATGATCATGGTCCCCACTTCTTCCCTCCGCGTCCAAATGGACAAACCTATCTCCAGTTTCTCAGAAGTGAGTTGCATCACTTAACTGATAATGTGCCTCTGGACATCATCCAATGAATGTGGTTTTTACACGATGGTGCCCCAGCTCATTTCAGTAGGATAGTTCGTAAGGTTTTGAATGATCGATTTCCACAAAGATGTATTGGTCGACGGGGACCCATTGCATGGCCTACTCGATCGTCTGATTTGAATCCAATGGAGTTATTCGCCTGGGGACACCGGAAGTCCTTGTTTTATGCGACTCTTGTACCTGATGTTGACATTTTGAGAAGATGTAACCAAACTGGATTCGACCAAATACGAAACACACCAGGAATTTTCAACAGTGTACGTCAGAGTATGGAACGCAGGCTTACTGCATGCATCGAAGCAAAAGGAAGCCACTTAGAGAAATTTTTATAACTTTCTATTTTGTGTTGTAACTCTGAAATAAATGATTTTAAGACTCATGTTCATATGAACTTTTTTTTACTGGTTTGATGTCAGGAACACGTCACCCAAATATATAATACCAATACAGATACATCTTCTATTCTTTTGTTAGCACAAGCATAAATTCGAAAATAATTATATAGCATCTGTAAAGAATTCGAGGCTGAGGTATTCCCCTAGCATGCTGAGGCGAGATTAGGTTCCGGGTAGACGCAAAACAAACAAACAAAAGGGGCGAAGCATGGAACTGTTTTAATCATTTGCTCAAATGCTTTATTCTGCTCAGCACTTTTAACTATAAAGGATGTATCGAAGTCATTATGCATCACGTAGAAAAATAATCACGCATCAGAGTCCGCATGTACCATTACTGTTCATATACCATCGGCGCGAGATGTTATTCTTAAGTGGTTTATTCTGTTGCGGGTTATGAGAATAAATGTGTTCTATGACACCAGCCCTCTCCTTTAACAGAACATTACCCACTATCATGACGTTAAATGGAGAGGATAATGCATGACAGAGTTCGTAACATATTTATCGGAGAGATACATTTATACCAATGCTTTATCGTAAGAAAATGGTGTATACCTGAGACAGAGTAAATGTTGATGCGTCCTTATGCACAAATGATTTTAAATGTATATATTATATATACCGCATGTTTGAGGTATAGACGGGCCGCAGATCTCGTATATGCGTAGTTCCCTTTCACTGCACTGACCTCCGTATTTTTCCACTAGCGCACTAAGCGGTGAATGACCCCCTCAAGGCTAAGTTTATCAACTGTGTTACACTGCGTCATTTGCTGCCTTCAGTTCGAGCTGTAAAGACTAGAGTTTGTTCATTGTGTATCTGAAATATGAAGTCTGATTAAAAATATCTGTGTTGTGTACGAATTAAATTATATATATTGGTCCAACGAAATGCCTACCAATAAATTCAAGCTGAACAATGAAAAAAACCGAATCATGTAGGCAGGTGTGCAGACAATTTTAGGATATATTTCCTGGCATTCCAACAACAGGTGGAGAAATTGTAAGATATTCGGTTAATAAAATTATGACACGGGATCGTAAAAGCTAAACGTAAGACGTGAAAGAGAAATAACGGAAGAAAAAATTAACCAAATTTGTGTATTCTTCGAACGCTCTCCAAAGAAGTGTCTAAGGCGTGTTGCACAGCAACTGGGTGTTCCAAAAGCCTTTGTTTTGAACCTTTAAAAAAAGCGTTTAAAATTTAAACCCTACAAAGTGACTATACCTCGTGAATTGCAACCTAGTTAAGATGAAAACCGAGCCAATTTTTACTTTCTCTTCTATGTATAGTAATTAGGGGAAGTATTGTATTCCACCTCAAATTCGATATGAGATTTCACAGAAATACATGTTTTTATGCTCCCTGAATACAAAAAGAGCATTTTTTAGAAAAAAAGTCCATGCGTGTGTGTCTTTGTGTATGTATCGTGTGTGTGTGTGTGTGTGTGTGTGTGTGTGTGTGTGTGTGTGTGTGAGTGAGTGTGCGCCTGTGAATAGCATAACTCAAAAACACACAGTAGGCTAAATTCCAAAGTTCTTAATTAGGTTCAGTGCCTTCCAAAGATGAGATTCAAAGATTTTCAAGAAAATCCCCTCACCGCAGACTACTCTTTACATCGAAGGTTTTTTCGAAATTTTTTATCTTCTAAAAAATAACCTTAGTGATTTTTATTAAAACACAATATAATAAAGATATTTACATTAGAAATAATATATATATGTTGAATTTTTTAGGAATAGCCTGTGAAATCCAATTCATTTGAAAGAAATTTTGTATAATCTTGTATAACTGGTAAACCTTAAGCGATCCACGTAAACGTATTTCACAAAAAATGTAGATCTCTTTAAAACGCAATTTATTTCCAATAAGTTTTTTGTGGAGTAAGAAATTTCTGAGATATCCGTTATTAAAGGTTCAAAATGTTAATTACTTGGTCATTCTTTTAAAACATGTCAATATTCAGTTGTTTCTCGCGATTGTATGGAAACAATATGGAATTTTAAGGCCAGAATATAGCGTCCAGTTCTTAAACATTTGACTATCGCTGTTCTCTTTGTATTTATAACGAAATGTGTAATGTGGCTGTTTCTGCATACATTTAATTGGATTAAAATGTAGTAGAAAAATAAGCTTGTAAGAATAATGTCTACCCAGTAGTAAAGGATAGAAGGTAGAGAGAGTCATGCATGTGTGTCACATCAGATTTTTTTTTATCTGGATTTTACAAAATATCGTTCGACGCTACTATGAATCACGTCTAATAATTTTCTCAGATGAGGCACGGTTTTATACAGATGGTCATGTTGCCTAATAGTACAATAAGTAATGGAGTACAAAGAATCCTCATTTAAGTTTCGTTCCACGATGTAAAAATTGGTGTATTGTGTCTGTAACATAAAATGGATAATAAGCCCATATTTTTTAGCGATACCGTAAATTCCGAAAGGTACGGTAGAGATGCCCATGCACCATTTTTTTCAAACATTGTCAGAATATGAGGTAGAAAACGAATATTTCCAACAAGATTGTGGGGAAGCCTATAGAATAAAATTTATAGGAAAAGTTCTCACACCATAGACGAATTTATGGACAATATAAAATCAGAAATTATGAAAATTACGCAAGAAGTACTTATGTTTGTGAATCAAAGTTTCATCTAAAGATGCCAGGAATGCCTCATTGAGATGGATATCACTCTCAACACAACTTATTACAAGGTAAGTACTCATAGTGCATGTTACTGTCATTCGTGAATAAGTAATCTGGAGTTAGAATACAAAAACAAAACAAGGCAAGAGACTAAATTAAAATTCTATAAGGTAATATCCACACCAGATTTATCCATGGAAGTGCATCATCAACAGAAAGGAGCAACAAAATATACAGACTGCAGCGATGAACTTTATAAGAGAAGTGAAAGGTTGAACACATCCCACAAGAAGTAATCTAATCCGATTTCTGATCGTCTGTGAGGGCGTTAATAGGGCGTTACTTAAGATATCCGCTGGCGCCTCCTTCACTCTTAGTGCTTGAAGAAGGAAGGGGGCTTTAACTTGTCTGTTTAAGAACATGTAAATAACTAGGAAACGCGAGGAAACTGATGTTTGAGGACTAAATACTTAAATTTCGAGAATCGACTCATATTCAAGAGAACTTCCAAACAGTCATTTGCAGTATATTCTCAATTAACCTCGCGAAAGATCACAAAATCGGTCTCTATTCCTCACCTGTACCTATTTTTAATTTGCCAATGAGTTGACAGAATTAGCATAGGTATTTTTATTGGTGCGATACACTGCACAAGGCGTGACAGCACCTACAAAGTCACACCACCACGCAATAAAATGAAGTCATAAAGTACCCTAGAAATGGTAACAAATGTGGTTTTTCCAGGAAAGCCGTGTTGATTTCTTCCTGTTCTTTCTGTACAATATTGGATCAAATACAAAACGAAGAAATACGAGTAGAATTAAGAATAGTTTCTAATAATAAACATATACATGAAAATAAACAATGGATACAGCATATTAAAAGAATGAGTAGCAAAACAAAATACATAGCAGAAGAAAGACAAGAAATAGGACGATCTAGGAAGAGATAGCTGGAGTGGAGACGAAACAATCAGCATGCCTCATCCTTAATAGTGAAGAAGTGTGTATAATCTCAAGTTCGCTTCGGGTTAAGGAGGATGGACGAATTTTGCTGGATTACTTTACATGCTGAATACTGAAACAGGTAAATAAGCTGGACGCCCGCATTACTGCAGACTAACCAGCTACAACGCTTTTGCGGCCCAGTTTAGCATTTTCACATATGAGAACAAGTGAAATTTACTTTCGGCATAACATGTAAGAAATCGAATGCCTTGCGTCATGTTCGTTTAAGATATTGTAACGATTCCTCCTTGGTAGGACCCCACTAAGTTAATGATAATGGATGCTGTATTACGTACCTGTATGTCGTCTTGATGCCCGTACTCTCGTGACGTATCTCGACGTTCTCGTAGATTAGAGTTTGATGACCGTGTATCTGTACTCTTGTGTGTGTTAGTATATTGCAATCATTATTTTATACTTATGCCAGGGCTGCTGTACTTTGTATCGGAGAGCAGCTGTGTCTTGTCAGGGTTAGTTATGGAGAAGGTTAAAGTATTCTATTAATTACTTCACTTGTATTTTAAATAAACTACATATCATATTCACAATTCACTATTACTTTGTCATGTTAAAATATGTATAACTGGTAGACTTTAAATACGTAGCTTTAGCGTCTATTTAGAGACGAGCTTATACACTACCTTCCTGCTCGAATACTGACAAGCTTCTGTTAGCGTTCCCTTCAACCGTTTTCTTAACGTACGTATTTGAGTTATAAGCATGTATCAATGTACCTGATTAGTGTTACTATTCAATAACATTTAATAACACCTTATGTTAGATATATATGTGTGTGTGTGTGTGTGTGTTTAGGCATTTCTCGTAATTTTTTATTACTGGTTATATAGCTAGCAATGGCCCTTTCCTCTTATATTTTATATGTTATATCGTTATACACCTGTTCTCTATAATGAGTACTTTATGAATATATGTGAATTAACATCCTATTAAGTATTATATGTACAATATTAGCAAAAAATGTATAACACGTAAAACTTAGAACAAAAATTTGAAATAAAGAAACTATTAATGTTGATGCTGAGAAGCTGTGAATTAGATATCTTATTATATTAATGAGTAATTGTATTTGTCTGTCTGTGGCTAGTACTGTATGTTGCTTCAGTATGTTGTGTTTAACAGCATCACGTCTATTTTATTGTGTATTTAAATGTTATTCCAAAGTTATTCTGAACACACATGAACACTTCAGACATGTAATGAGAGTAAAATGTGAACAGATGTCACCTTGGAAATACATTAAGGCAAGCTGTTAGCCCTGCAAGACTCCAGCTACTTACGTGTTACAAAGTTCGCCTCTTGCACGAAGTTATCCGAGAGTGAGTCTGAATATGCAGAAGGAAAGGAGATGTTGACGGAGGAGAATTCGAGACATTTAATGAAAATAATATTAGCTTTGCCTGAAATACTCGGAATTCTAGGAGAAGTTCAGAAACCACACATGTCAGTCACTTGCGGCATACACAGTGCACGTTGAATATTGCAAATAAGCTGGCATGTTCCCGTCTTTCTAGTTGCAGTGGCGTTAAACGCAGGTAACAAACACTTAGATAATGTAAAAAGCTAAACCGAGACCCTTTGTTATTTTAGTTTCATTCTATGCAATTTGAAGAATAAGAAAATGTAAAGAAAAAATCCAAGTGTTATATTCACATGACTTTCTCTAACCTCTATCATTTATTACTAAAGTTATTTTTATATCTACTACATTTCAATCTAAACAAACCTTCGCAGAAACAGCTACATTTCGTTATACAGGTTGTGGTAAAAATCTACGTACAAATTGCAGGACACATACCTCACACGTAGACGAAGAAATTATGTTATATGAACATGCGTCTGGAAATGCTTTGTTACCATGTTACAGCTCATTTTCTCCAACTCATTAATCATGAGAAACACACATGAATAGAACGTACCAACATACCACATGCAACCCTTTCTCACAGGAGATGTTCAATAAGCCTTCCTTGAGCATTGATACATGCATCAACCGCCGTCGTAGTGAATTCCGGATCCGCTGATGTATCCCTGGAGTATTGCGTACGTTTTCGCAGCCTTCCATAATATGGGCACGGAGACTCTGAACATCTGGTACTGGGTTTCGATACACAAGAGCTTTCAAATGCCTCTACAAATAAGAGTACAGTAGGTTTAGATCTGGGTAGCGTGGAGGCTAGGTAATTTGTCCACCACTAACTATCCATCTGTCACCGAATCTGTTATTTAGAAGCCGACGGACATTCATAGTAAAATGAGGAGGTGCTCAATCGTGCATGGAGTACATGTTTGTCGCTCAGCTAAAGGCACACCTGCTAACAGATCTGGTAGAACATTCTCTACGAAATGAGCCTGGGTGGAAGCCCAAACATTGACAGAGAATCTTTGTTGATGACTTGCTTCAACAGTTGCGTGAGGATTGACGTCAGCTCATATAACATAATTTCTTGTCTACGTGTGGGGAATGTGTCCTGCAATTTGTGCCGCACATTTTTGTTACACTCTGTAGATACAAAGTACACTACAAGTCAATGTTCAAGAACTGGACGCTATGTGCTGGACTTAAAATTCCAATAAGAAATCTGATGTTCAATTTACGCGACTTTCTGTACCTAGTAACGCTTATTTGTATATGCTTAGTAAGCACTATTCCAAGCTTATTTTTCTACCTGCTTTATGTTAATCGAAATAAACCATTGCAATAATGATTTTATTGGGCATTTCGTTGTAGGCGCAAGGGAGATATAGAAAGCAGAACGAATCGCCATATGTGTCTATATGCTGGCCTTGAAATTCCATACTGTTTCCATGACATCATGAAAACTTTTTCAAGTCAAGTGTAGTTTGTGTTGGGAGATTTTCTCGAAAATCTTTGGACCCATTTTTGGAAAAAAATTGAATTTTAACCAAGTTTATCCACTTTTCGTTTTTTACTTATGCTGTTCACACATAGAATATATATATATATATATATATACTCATGCAAGGCCTTTTGTTAAACGTTTTCATGTTTTTTTGGTTCAGTGGGCCTCAAACATTTATTATCGGTAAATTTCGACTTTTAATACAACGTGCAATAATTCTAGTTCTCTCTATTAGGTACGTGGTAGAGAGAGTAAAACATTGCAACACTTGTTTCAGGATATTTTCCCCTTTTATATACTGTGTTTTAAACATCCATGCTACTCACACAGTATAGCTATGATTAGTAGTAATTGTATCTCGTTATGTTCGAGTGTTATGTGCACATGCTTATTACACCTGTTTACTCTAGCGCAAATAATCCAATGTGACTGTTCCGTTAACAACATAGCTAAACACTAATACAGAAATGGTTTTTGAGAAAATGTTATTTCCGGTCCTCGTGCCATCAACGAGGTTTGCTGGTGAACAACAACGTGGAGTTGTATCTGTCAAAGCCAGCAGATGTTTGATTTTCCCATTCGTAGCTTACATGCAAAACACGAAAGCGCACTGTCGCTCACTCTGATGCATGGCTCAACAAGCACGCTAATAAATAAATTAGCGCACTCCTTGTTACGGTCCTCGGCATAGTCTATATGCTTCGTACTAATTACACAAACATTTGCTATGATAATTCATAGTTGTTATAGAAATAGAGGTCATTTCCAATAGCTCTCAGCTTGAATGGGCTGTAAAAATTGAGCGGAAAAATTTCCAGCTGCGTTTATCCTACCCTCTAATCCGGATTACTTTTTTGCTTACCAGGAAAATATGTGAATACTTTTGATAACTATACCGTGATTTTCACACACACTGCGGCCATCATTCGGCGGCTCGCGCGCCGGCAGTCTCAGCTCGGTCTACCGCCAAAACAGGCATAATATCTCCGCAACCATCTCACGTCCTCATATCTATACTTACAATTACAATGATAATAAGTGCGCACCCTATTATAAGAGATGTTGGGAATGTCCTTCGCTATCGTACATTTCTAGCAGCAGATTTACATTCACACCCGAGAGTTCAGTATCCATATGTCAGTGAACTTTGACGTAACATACAGTACCAGACACGGACAAGCTAATACAATAGCTCACTGATGTAATAAGTTATCTGATTCACAGATTCTCAGCATCAACCCACTAATAATTTCTTTCTTTAATTTTTTATGTTCTAAGTTCTACGTGTTATGTATTTTCTTTGCTAATATTATAGTATAATAATTAAGAGGATGTTAAAACACATATATTCATAATGTACCCATGGTAGAGAACAATTATATAACGTTATAACATATAAAATGTATTATGAGGGGGCAATGCCATTGTTGGCTATATAATCAGTAATATAAAATTACGAGAAATACAGTAGTATCTACGTAAACATGTAACGAACCTTGGATTCATTAAGATGATGGAAGTCTGTAAACATATATATGTAACATAAACTGTTATTGGATGTTATTGGATAGTAGCACCAATCAGGTACATTTATATATGCCTATAATTCAAATACGTACATTAAGAAGAACGGTTGAAGGGAACGCTAACAGAAGCGTTCAAGCAGGAAGGTAGTGTATACGCTCGTCTCTAAATAGACGCTAAAACTACGTGTTTAAAGTCTACCAGTTATACATATTTTATTACGACAAAGGTGATAGTGTATTGTGAATATTATATGTGGTTTATCTAAAATATAAGTGAAATAATTAACAGAATACTGTGTGCAAAAACTTTTAGCATCCTCCATACCCAACCTTGACAAGATACAACTGCTCTCCGTCACGAATACAGCAACCATGGCACAATTATAAAACAATAATTACAACAAACTAACACACACACACAATAATACAGATACACGATTATCAGACTACAGTCTACGAGAACGTCCAGATACGTTACGAGAGTAGGGACATCAAGACGACCTTCAGATACGTAATACAGCATCCATTATCATCAACGTAGTATAGGCCTACAAAGAAGGAACCGCTACAACTTCTCGCCTGATGTTTTCTTTTAGTCCTTCCAAAGTATAAGGTTTGTTGCATACACATTATTTTTCATGTGTTCATCAGAGTCGGATAAACTTCTGCAATTGGTTTTGCGAAATGATAAGACTAATTGGACCAAACTTAATATTCTTCTCTGACGAAGCATGGTTCCATTTATGTTTCGTCGCATAATGATAGACATTGGAGCACAGGAAACCCAGTTTTACGCAGGAGATTCCCTTGTATGACTCGAAAATTTGTGTGCAGTAAATGCTTACAGATTAATAGGATCTATATTTTAATAAATAAAAATGCAGAGATATATAGGAATTCCATACCTTGAGGCAGTATTTTTAACACTTAAATGATTTCAGTCAAATTACATAATATAAAATATAATAACAGCCCGCCTTAACGCAATATTTGTATAACAATATATAAAATGCATGTAACAGTCATTGTGTTAATCTTTATATTATTATGTACATGTTCAATAATGTTATGTGAATGTATTACGTAATTTAATAATGTAGGAGCTGTGAGAATAATAGGTCAAAAGTTGCTAACAATGAGGTAACCTTGAGGCAATAATGAATTAGAAAGTTTAATACTACTGCTGGTAATTCTTGGAGCAAAAACAATGTAATTTTTTAGACAGTTTATAAAATAGCCAATCAACAACCAGAAAAAAGCTTAAGTTAAATGAAAGTATACTATTGGAGTAGGAATAGCCAATCAGAAACTGAAATAGGGCAAACTGTGCAAATTCAGAATTCGTTTGCTAGTAGACAGTGTTCCTAACAGGACGCGAGACGCGTCATCGAGAAGTTTAATACGTATTCAGTGTGAGACAAAAATAGTTTACGAGTTATAAAATGCAAGTAATTAATAAATAATCTCACAGCACTCTATATCACTGAAGTGTTATTCAAATCGTGTCCAGGGTTAATAAAAGTAGTAAATTAAATATTATAAGCTGTGTAAGCCTACATTCTTCAGCCGCACCACGCCTTGTTAAGACATTCATGTCTCTACAAATTAATACTGACGCAGCCGAGGCAAACAGAAATATATAATATTTAAAGAAGCAGTAAAAATACAAAGTTAATATTTTTAAACTTGGGATAAAGGCTACCGGGTACCATTCATGCGGTTGCAACTACATCAAGTTCGGCTCCCCAACAATCGAACTACAACACAACTCCTCCTAAAAATAAGAATTACTTCAACCTACACCGTTTTTTGAACAGCTGACCGACGTTGAACGTGTCTGGATTTGTTGAACAATATTGCATACACCTGATGAGTCATTAAACTTAATTCAGGAATTTTTTTAATATATAACTGTTATAGATTTTTAGCTATGGGGGAACTTAAAAAGTAAAGTGTATACAACAGACCACCATACACTGGAAGAATTAAAAGAAAACGTCAGGCGAGAAATTCACCCTCAGATATAAAACTCTCGAGTATGGATGAAACTCTCGTGAGAAGATCCATAAACATTTTGATAGAGGACGTCCAACGTCCTCTGATGTTACGGTTTGTGCTTATTTTCATTTTAATTTTAACCGTACCTATGAGAACATGAAGCGGTTGCGGTGAAATATCTTTGGTGGTAGACCGAGTTGAGACGGTCGGCGCACGAGCCGCCGAGTGATGACCGCAGTGTGAGAGAAAATCACTGCATACGAGTGTATATGGTTGTGATGGCACCACAAGTTGCGTAGAGATCTGTGTCGGTGGCAGCTTCAAGCTAACAATAAGCACTGTTAACACGGTCAGTGATTGAAATGTGTGAGATTATGTTTCATTAGTTTTCATGTAAGTTCAGATAGCAATCCTGAGCGTCTCATATGGACGGCTTTTAATTCCTTTGTCTTCTGGTTCAGCAATGACCTATATTTCACTATCACATATCATATTTGGTATTCTTGCTAAATTACCCGGATTTTTGTTAATCCATACGCCCTTGGGTCAAAATGTGTTTATGGTTGTGCTTCAAGGCGTAGGTGTTTACTCTGAACAAATTAATACATATTTATTTCATGTGATCATAACTCACTTTTAATACAGTAGTGCAAACTCATCTCTGTTAGCAGCAATTTACGTCAACTGCTGGTAAGAATGAAGAACTTTCACTAGATCATTGGTGTGAAAAGCTTCCTCTGTTACTCGACAAAGCTTTGAAATTGATTGGAGTTTTTTCTAACATTTGGAAAGGGGCGTATAAAAGTAATACTGAAGGTTAACTAAGGCACCGTGTGGTGTTCAGATGAGCTCTTGATTAGCTTTAGGGTATGACAACTAAGCCCACATCCAGCAACACACCTATACATCCCCTTGTATTGTCTCAAGTTTGAAGGAAGCTCCTCTTGCAACATTGTAGAGTTCTTCCTCTCATCATTCTTGCTCTGCTTAGGTATTTGGATGGTAATTGTGGTATGGAATGTAAGAGGGATAATGTTGCTTGGATATCTCTTTCTCGGTAGCAAACAATGGATTACTTCTTTTGAGGGATATTTTATGAATCCCTTTGGAGTCTGCTGATTCATTGATCGTAGTCGCATTTGATTATATTCTGCCAGGGCCACATTCTCTTGAATTGTTCGACAGCCAGTGGTGAGAACATGCAACGAGCTGTGCGACACCATATTAAGCATCCCTGTTAGAGGTGATATATTGTACATTAGTTTTATAATAAATGTAGTAATGTGTAATTATTTGTAATTTGTGTGGCACATTTGTTGCTTCAAAAATAATCTAAGGGTACAACGACGTACAGAAGTGGCCCATTCACCTAAATCGCAAGTGTTCTTCCCTCCGTGAGGTTTACACTTTCAGGTAACCAAAAATGGAATTCATACAGTTCTCTATGTGAATGGCCTGGAAAACAATTTAGGGACCCATAAATAAACCAATGAACGACGTTATAATCTATGTGAAATGAAGGGATGCTTCAGATACCGCATCTAAGAAAGAGTTTAACATGATTGGTTCACAAAGAAAGCCTTAACTAATACAACATAATTGGAGTTCTAGGGGATGGGGTATAAATTTATTCACAGCTGTCGTTGATCTGGCCGACGGCTATGACATTTATATCAGAGCTTGCATCAGCGACATTATTTCTACCTTTTTCTTATACTGTATTTTATATTTGCCTACAACTTTAATGAAGCAGTGCCTTAACGGTACTCCGATAGCGAGAAAATATGTAGTTGCGTGATGTTATCCTTTAGCAATTCGGCAATATGTGGGAGAAGTAAAGTACCCTGCCAATCTAGTGACCGAATTATACTCTAAGAAGTCACTCTGGCAGAGAGTGGTGCTGGATTAGTAATATCGACATAAACTGCTGCGTTCCATTATGGGACACATTTTATTCAGTATACTTAAGTTTAAAAAACCTAAAATGTGGATAGCTTTCATTCCATACATCCTATCCTGCAAACGAGGGAGAGAAAGGAGAGGGAGAGAGAGACTAATTGAATGATGGATATGGATGAAATGGTTATGATTTTATGTAGATTTGTTTTAGAGCGTCGCCGGATGCTGACCGATGAAAAGTGCACCGCTGCTCGGAATTTGTAATTAAACCAGCTTAACACATATTTTGTTATCTATCTTATAGAAATACATAACAAACAATCCTACAGATAGGTCTTAAAGTATAAATCCAGCCAATAAAAGTAGAGAATCCAATTTTTCTGCCAAATTACTTTGAGAACAACGATATTTACAAATAATGAAACCTCGATTAGTATCTAATTAAAATATCAGGTTCATAGAACGTGAAAGTTTGCCAAACTTTAAAAGCACCTCTGCCCCACTAGTCAATTTGTCGACCGATCAGGTGAGAATAAGGACGATATCTCTTTGAAACATCTGCGGTTGTTATTGACAATTAAGTGAGCAAAGGTGTTTTTAGAGGTGGACGAAGTTTTTAACATCCTATTATTATTATGCTTCACTGCTTTAAATACTTGTTTTTCGACTTCTACGTTTAGATCATGTCCATGCTTATCTTTGGAACTATTTTTCTTAAAACTTAATTTCATCGATCAATTTAGGCTAATGAACCCCTGGTATAAAACCATTACCTTGGTTATGCAGCCAGAAAATTAAAACACCCGCCTCTGAGGTGAGGTAGAATATCTGCTTCACATTCCAGAGGTCTTGAGTTCGAATCTTGGTTATGGTGAGTTATTATGTATAAGGTTTTTTTCCGGGGTTTTCCCTTATCCTGAGAAGATAAATATCGGATAATCTTAAGCTCTATGGAACTCGGGCTCATTTGAGCATATTTTGATTCATGGTCTGATATGACCTATCAGGTTGAAGGACGTTCAACTTAAAAAATGTGATGTGTTACACTCACATGACTTTCTCTACTCTTGTACAAACTATTTTTACAAACGCTTATTCTCCATATGCTTTATGTTAATCGAGATGTTAACCTTATTGCCAATTTTCTTGTAGGTGCAAGGGGAATATGGTAGGCTTTAAGCGTTAGTCAAATGTTTTAAGAGCTGGTTGCTATGTGGAGCATTCCATTCTCTTTGCATGTCCAGGACATAAAAAATGAATATGAGAAAAAGTATAAGTATTGAAAAATTTAACAAGCAATATCTCGAAAATGGTTCACTCAATAAAAAAAATGTATGTGACATAAATTGTGTATTTTAACGCGATACACATTTCTTGTGTAGTAAAATTGTGTCTAACTCTTATGGTTTACCAGTTATGCAAATGTCGTTCACAATGAAGAATACCTTTGGAGACATTCCCAGAAAATTCGAGATGTACATTTTATTTGTCATGAAAGTGTATTAAATATATGTTATTTTAATCAAAATCGTTAGAGCCATTTCTGATAAAATTAAAATTTTCGAAAAATGTTCCATGTAAAGGGTAATCTGGGGTGGGGGATTTTCTTGAAAACCTTCGTATCCCATCTCTGGAAGATACTGAACCTCAATACCAAGTTCGGTGTTTATCCGACTGTTCGTTTCTGAGTTATGCTGTTCACAGACCCACAGACACAAACACGACATGTTTCCAAAAATGTTTTTTTTTTATTCAGGAGGCCTCAAAACATATATTTCAGGTGAAATTTTGGTTTCGAATTTTCGGGTGGAATACAATACTGCCCCTACTTACTATACGTAGTAGAGAAAGTAAAACAATAAGTAAATAAACAAGCTTGATATTTAGTTTGAGTACATCCCACACAGTGAAAAACAAATACACCAACATGTTTTGTTTATGGTAATACGATATTATATAAACCATTTCAGAATTCAATGTAGTCTGCGTTGTGGAATGTTTAACTTGTAAAGTGATATAACGAGAAACGGTACAAGAGAAGTATTATTGGAAATCTGTATTTAAACATCTAAAAGGTATTACAGTCTCCTTTGAGCCAAAAGGGAAGAGTGCTTCTTTGCACCCCTTATCTTGTCTTGTGTTTGTACGATACACATTTCCGTCATTGCTCCGGACGTACTTCAAACTTTATTGTGCTACCTGTATCGTTTCAAAGCCAACTTATTATACCTGCACCCCTTACCAAGGAATACAGTCTCGTAATAGATATGGTTTCAAAATTTTCTGGCTCTAAAAACATTTTCCCAAAAGGCAATAAACCTCCTGTGACCAAGGCCTCATAGGAGGATATAACGTGGTGGTCTGTTTAAGATTCTTTTTTGCACAATCTGCAATCTAAGTTTCCCTGAAACACTCCCATCTTTTAAGCTTTTTCATAGGAGCATGCCTGTGATAAATGCAATAATTGTTCTCAGTTGAAGTCTGCACATTTTAAGTAAGCCTTCATCTCTTTTCTTACATGGTTTTCTAATAAATAGTTTACTATGTTTGTTTCTTGGAATTTTAAGCTAGGGTTTATGATGTTCTGCTTTGGACCACTTCTTAATAGGTTTTCTATTAAACAACGAGACGTCCGTGGAGCCGGCTCCTTATCAGTGTATGTTGGATTACTACACACACTTGTGACGTCACATACATCTGTGAATGCTCCGTGGCTGGGAACCGAAGCACTAAAGCTCCTTCGATATTATCTTAAGGCACGCGTTCACATTTACTGACGTTCACATAAACATGACCATAAGGTAATAACGTAAACATAGAAATTTGCAAGCTTAGTTTATGTCTATATCAAACATAAGAAACTAACCAATCAAACAGCGATTCTCCTTTCACCCATTACGTGATCATTCTGTTATCTCACTTCAAAATGCTACCTGCATTTCTGTATAAGCTCACGGGCTAGGAATCACTGTTATATCTGTAAATGTCGCAGATAAACAAAATGTGATGATTTAACCAGGTAGCTAGCGTTTATTCATAGTAGTGGCTCGTGAGTACACATGCTAGATGTTCACAGCCCTGAAAATGTGAAATAATATTGATGAATAATAGGATTATGAATAAATTAATACAGATTCAGATAATAATAACTTGTCTGACGAAACAAAGGGTTGCTTTTGTGGATGTTTGTTATTTTATACAATAATTAAGTACACCGTATCAAGGAAATAACGAAGTAATGTGTAAATGAAATTTTAGTTGAGATTATGGATGATATGGAGATTCCGGGAGAAGTTTCCACGCTTGTGCTCGTTACTTACTTTTGCTATAATGACCAACTTCAGCCGTAGTGTGCTACCATTGACGTAAAATTGTAGTGATAGTGGAAATAGAATGCGGGATGGACTTCTTCAGGTGTGCACGATACGTATTAATTTACCCCCTTAAGGTAATTACGTCATACCAGTTTCGCCTGCGCAGAAGCTCTTTAAAATATGCACAAGCCAAAATGTGCTAGGGACTTTGTTGCCATGTTTCACAGAGTTTAAAGGAGTAGCGGGTAGATATATCTAAGTGCTCTTAGAGCACACACCACTGCTTGTTTATTTTTATGCATGGAAAATAACCTATTTTGTCGTGTGTATTGTAACCGCCATATTAGCTCAGCTGTTTCATGCTCACTTGCGATTGGTTGTGGCTTATGTTTCCGTTTGTCGTTGTCATTGGCAACATATAGGGTTAAGTCTTTGTTTGCAATTTATGTCGTTATGTCAATGCTTCATTTTCATTGTGAACGACCCTTAATCACTACGTCACGGCGCAAAACAAAAAGTGGACAAAATATGACATTTTTCTATCAAGACAGTGATTTTTCACAACAATGGTCCAGATATCGATGCTTTCAATTCTTTTCTTCCCATGGTGTATACATTGCCTTAATATGATCTGGAATATTTCAAGTATGTGTCATAAATATTCAGAACATGCAAACTGTTTCAGCTTTCGTTTATATTTACTGGTTGTAAAGAAAATTACACTTGAAGTTTGTAACATAGTTGTATGGCACAGTACCCAAATATGGTTCAACTCCCATTCCTTACCTTAGATCATTGTTGTGTGGCTTTAATTTTAAAATATATTTCACAAAAGTTTTTTGTCAAATACAAATTCCAAAGAGCGATATCTCAACTTTTTTAATGTCCCTATCGGGCACTTAATTAAATTACAGAATACAAATTCCGTTTCCTGAAAACCTTCGCTGAAGGACTAATTTTACAAATTATGTCACAAAGTTTATAGTTCGAATGTCCTTGTTGTTTGGCCAAGTCTATAATTTACCATCTCTTGCCATGCTGATTACTTTAGTTCCAAAACCAGAAGCATTAATGACAGTTGGACTACCTCCTATTTTTACTCTCCCTACTACGTATAGTAAATAGGAAAAATATTGTATTAAAAAGTTTGATATCGATATTTTACCGAAAACACATGTTTTGAGCCTCCTAAGTCCAGATAAAGCATTTTTGGAAACTTGTCTGTGTTTGTGTGTGTCTGTCTGTGAACAGCATAACTCCAAAACGAAAAGCCCGACAAATGCCAAACTTGGTATTTGAATTTAGTATCCTCCAAGGATGCGACACTAGGATTTTCAAGAAAATCCCCTACCCCAGACTAACCTTTGCATGGAACATTTTTTCAAAAATTTTTATTTTCTCAAGAAATGGCTCTAAACATTTTGATTAAAATACCACATGTTTAAGATATTTTCATAGCAAATCAAACGTATATATTGAATTTTCTGGGGATGTCCTCAAAAGTCCTCTCTATTCTGTATGACTTTTGTATAACTGGTAAACCGCAAGAGATAGACAAAATTTTACTGCACAAAATATGTAGATCTCGTTAAAACACACGGATTGTGTCATATACACTTTTTTGTGAACTGACCCATATTCCTTGTCATTTGTTTTAATTTTACAATACTTTTACTTTTTCTCAAATGGGAATTCGTTATTCTTTTTGTTTATGTTCTGGATATGCAAGGAGAATGGAATGCTCGCTACCATGTTCCCCTTGTAGCTACAAGAAAATTAGCAATAAAATACTTCTGGAGTTAATGTTTATCTCATTAATATGAAGCAGATGGAGAATAAGCGTTTGTAAAAATAGTTTGTACAAGAGTAGAGAAAGTAATGTGAGTGCAACATAGAATTTTCTCCTGTTATTTGAATTCATTGTAGTTGTGTCTAATAGACGATCCTACAAGCCATAAAAAGTATACCGTAATACATATATTATTCAAAAGCAACAATAATTACATAAAAGGTTTTGAACACAACTGTGGTCCAACGGACATCTCAGACAACATTTATGCATCAAATTGCAATTTTTAATTTTAAATAACTTTTTAACTACACGAGAAAGTTATACAAAGCAATTATATATTAAATTCGTTACAAATGTATTGCACACAACTCTAATAACATGATTTTGCACGTAATCTTACCTGGGTATGAGCACAGGACAAATTACACAGAATTTTACAAACCACTTCTTGTTACAACGTGAGAATCAGCTACACATATTTACATTGCTGTGCTGGTAGTAGAGAAGGATGTTTGTAGATGGCAGCAGTGGCTTAGCTCTCGCATGCTAGCTCATGACATGTGTAAAGCTAATTTGGGTAAAATGAACCATAGCTGTGTCGTAGGACCATTGTTGTGGAAAACTACGGTAACAGTATATCTCATTTAGACTAAGAGAAAACTTCGCTTTGCGGGGTGAAGAGAACTTCTAAAACAGAAAATGTTAAAGCAGGTACTTAAGGCCTGTGTAAATGACGGACGCACCAAGCGAGCCCAGCCAAGCGGGAATGCCTGCTTTTATATTGAATTGGAACACTTCGTGCAGGATTGCTTTTCGATAGTTGGCTACGTCAGAAGTAATAGGTGGCTGGTGCTGGAATTGTATTTCGATTCCATTGAATTCGAGCTGGGCGGGGGGCATACGACGTTTCACTTCATTGCTTTACGAAAGAATAGGACTAGAGAACTTTGCATTCCAATCCATTACAGCTGAAGTGCTACCTCTTAACTTCCCTATTCCTCTTGAAGGTGGACAACGCTTTCCTACATTTGTCTCGAGCCGCGTGCACCAAAGAGCGCCCTCCAGTTGATAGCACTGAAGTAGATTTCGCAGCAATCGTTATTTCGGGCATCCATTTACACTCAATTTACAACCATTGCTACATTAGCATATCGCTCCACTCTTAGAACTGAACTTGGTGTAAACACAGGACGTCATTAACTACCTCGCGAATACGCGGGAAACCAAAGCACGCCACAACATATAGTACCTTAGATATGCATGATTATCTATGGGTTTTTAAGAAACGTGTTAATCACAGTTCGAAGCTTTTATCAATAGAAATCGTATGAACAGTAAAACCAAACAAGGTTGTAGCTGTTGTTGTTCCTCGCAGCTGATACGAACACGAGGCTAACGCGGAGGGATACAAAATTATTTGTTTACATCAAGTGCGTTTCCAAGGCTGGATCACTTTAGTGTAGCATTGTGTGCAGCTAATTAACTTATTCGGGAATACTGTACAAATAGTAACAGAACATTTGGACAGAAATTTTGTAATAATTTGCACTCTCTCTCTCTCCCTCTCTCCCCCACTATTTACCTATAGTAAGTAGAGAAGCATTGTATTTTACCCAAGAATTGATACCAAGATTGCAGCGCTTTAAGACTTTCTGAATAATAAAAATAAAATTAAAAAAGGTATTTATGCGCGCGCACACACGTGTGTGGTGTGTACGGAAGATTTAATTAAAGTAAAAAACGAAAAGTTTATTAAATACCCAAGTTCAGCATTTTACAAGCATGGCACACAAAGATTTAGAAAAGAATTCCCCTACGCGAAAGTGCCCTTTACACGGAATATTTTCTTTATTTTTATTTTATCTAAAATGCACTAATGATTTTAATTAGAATGCCATACATGTGCATGAAAAATGTGATGTATATCTTGAATTGTCTCGGATAGTCTGTGAAGTCCTCTTAGTTTAGAGTGACTTTTATATAACGGGTAAAACCTAAGACGTAGACAAAACATTACTGCACAAAAAGTGTAGATTTTGTTAAAGCGCACATTTTGTCAAATATATATTTTATGTTGCGTTAACTGTTTCCGAGATATTCTTTGTTATTAGTTTGAAGTTTGAAATCTTTATGCAAATTCAAAGCCATTACATATCTATCTGCTTTTAAAAATCTGACTGTCGATTTAGCCTAGTGCATCCTCCTCAAATGTGTAATGAAACTTTATCTAGATTAAATTAAATTGAGTTTTATTTATGCACCATCTTTAACCACTATAATCCTTAGCATCCCAATCTATATTGGGCGTGAAAGACCGGTAATTTTGCTCAGAGGCCTCTTTATCAGTCTTGAGGTTCTTTCACGTGCCGTAAATGTATGACACGGGACTACCGGCTTTACTTCCCTTCCGAAGGAAGCCATGCTAAGGATTTTTACGCCAACAAAAAATCCATCGCCCTCTGCCGGGTTTGAACCCGCGACCTCGGGAATTAAATATTTCAATTAAGAAGAAGTAGGTATCATAGTATAAAGGTTTGTAAGAATAGTTTGTAGAAGGATGAGTGGGAAAGGACATGTGAATGGAACCCACTGGAATTTTTTACTGCTCACCTTTAACTTCTATGGTCATATTGGGAACTATAACTTCAGAAACAATTAACTCGTGAACAGTAGGTTTTTGCTTTTGCTGCTGGTTCTTACTCATTGTTTCATTAGGAAACGCACTCAGGTTCACTCCTACATTCATTGTCACAGAACAGTGAATGATTCTAGTTAAAGAAAAATTCCTCCGCCTCAGCCGGGGATTGAGCCCCGAATCTCTATTTAGAGAAGCAGGAACACTGACCATTTGAGTACAACAACAATGTATAATATTTCCTTTTTCATTGTAAGAGACAAACCAGAAAAGGTAGTAGTCCTTTGAGGAGAGATTTGTGCAGAAGGTTCAGTTCTTGGTTTATTTATTATTTAATAGCCAGCCCAAAATTTACTTTACCGGGAATCCATGTCATCCATTTTTCCTTACTGCTAACAGCTTGAAATACTTAAGCACAACAGAAACTTAGCAGCTCACACTTCTCATACATAAGTCACACTGGACGATATGGGGACATGATGTGGTCAGTACCATACTTCCTCAATTGGAAAATTGGCCTTTGTGACCTATGCACCTACCTATTGTAGCTTCTCAATTGCCTCACAATGCTCAGTGGACACCGGTCCTATAAATGGGCCGAAAAATTCGTATCCTAACGGCTGGACTCAAACCCAATGGGACTCCGTGTTTGGGAACCGGAGCACCACGCTCCAACCTTGTACATCCGACGCAGGACTCCAATAGACGTACCACGCTAATAATTTCTGGAAAGAGTATACACCTCAGCATAACGGGGTTGAATGCAATAACGATGCAGTAAAAATAGGTCAGTCTTAACAGAAGAGGTGCAGAAATACAAGAAAATCAACAAATTGAAAGAAAGGAAGGGGATAATGAATGTGTGAGATGCAAGAATAATTATGCTGCACCACAAATGCATAGCAGTGAAAGGCGAAATGATTCTAAAGAAGGTGACTATACGAAGAAAAAAAGGTAGAGTGTGGTATACCGCAGTAGACTACGAACAACAAAGAATACCGGATTCTTCAACGGGAGAAATAATAAACAGCTTTGAAAGAGAAAGTAAAGCCGAGAAAATCGGGTAAAAGTATACAGTGCAGCTGGTAAAGGTGATATAGAAGGGTTAGATAAAATTCTGCAGAGTTGAAATAACATGCAGTAGTTCCAACATCCCCAAACTTCAACCCAAATACGTTAGTCTTAATTTAAAGTATGCAAATTTCAGTGCTATGCACTTATTCTAAAACGCTTGGGGATACAAAAATGAAGCCAAAGAATAATATTCCTGTTCTGTATTGGGAGACAGCAAAAACTGGTCAGATGTATGTAGAGATAAAAAAGGACCTGAATATTTCTTAGCGCACTTTGAGTTAAAATGTATCTTTCGTTCTTAAGAAAAGAGAATTACTGTTATACCTATAAAAGTCTGTAGGCTTTAAACGATAGTTAAACCTTTTAAGAGTGGGTCACATGACCTCATGAAAAAAAAGAATAACGCCATCCCATTTGAGAAAAACGCAAGTATTATAAAATTCACCAATAACAAGCGGTTTACCGGTTATACGAAAGTCATTCAGAAGGAACAGGAGTTCAAAGACTAATCCCAGAAAATTCAAGATACACATTTCATTTGTCACGAAAATATATTAAATATATGATATTTTAATCAAAATCGTTAGAGACATATTTGAGAAAATCAAAATGTTATATTCAAAAACTTTCCAAGGATGGATTATAAAAATTATAAAATAATCCAGCATTTTATATAGGTGCACCACACTTAGCCAATGATGCAACCTTAAAAATAACAAGGAAGCAGATTGGGCGCTACAGAGATGATTATATGTACTACGCCGACGTTAACAAGTAGATGCCCTATTTTGAAAATTATTTAGAGTAAATTAAATAATTCTATTCAAAAGCTATACGAGGGAATGCTAATGATACCGAAGACAAAATTCTGCATTTTGAGGACGCTCTAGATTAAAGAGGACTGTGTTTAAGTATTGTTTTATTGTTTTATATTTCACACAGCATTAAATCTACAAATTGTATTAAAATATGTACTATTACTCATCAAAACGTTTGACTATGAGTTTCATAATAGGTTGAAGATGTAAGAAACAGATTTTGTTACTGTGAAAACTTCTGCTTATCTGCTAACTTACAAGAAAAATATAAATTTCCTAACGCATTGTTAAGGTCTTCTTCTGATATTGTGACGTGTTGATAGCACTGGGGATGCTAGTGTTGGCAGCACGGACAGCATGTGACGTACCGTAAGGAAGGTGATAACGTGTTGTTTGCGGCAAGGCCAAGGAAGTGCCTCCTCTCTTTGTGTCTGGCAATTGAAGGGATAACACGTGGTAGACATGGAGGTCCTCGTGGAAGCAATAGAAAATGTAATTTGTGAATTTCGGTGGAATATAGTGGCCATCCAAAGTTGAATATGGTGTGATTATTTGAACAGGTAATCCTATTCCTTAATCCTGCAATTTTAAGTTTATTTAAGAATGATTCAAGGTATATTTTAGGCTCACCCCCGTCGGCCTCGGTTAATGTGAGGAGTTAAGTAAATTTCCGGGTACATTTCTGTGCTACCATCTAAATTTGTAATATTAATATGTGAGGTTACGACAATATTATCTGAAAAATGAAATATATTTAGTTGCCCACTGAATTTAAATGCCTGGAATGTATATTTGCAACACTTGGCTTTCAAAGATAATGAAAAAACGTATATGAAAAAGTGGATGTGTTGAGTTTGTAAAAGTTTGTAATTGTAATTTTTTTAAATACAGGCAGTGACGAACTTCAATTATTCCTCCAATGATGACCAGCAAAAAATTGTGAAGTTGTAACAACTCTTGTAAAGCACTGAATTTGGCAAGCACTTACTTGTTAAATCGTGAAATATCAGCAGCATTTGTATTATTTTACATGAATTTTCTTTGGAGTAAGAACAACTATTTTCTACCCATATTGTTCCCAATTAGAATTCATGGCCTTCTTCGCAGGCATGTTGTTTTATAGCTCCATTGTGTTTGTATTGTACTGAATAGGATTTGTAAATATTTTTTGGGGGTATTTTAGTAATTTATGAACTGAAATAAGGTGTGTAGTAGCCCAGTGTCTGTCAAAAATAATACGATTTTTCAATGGTGAAAACATTATCAAAATCAGCTGAGTAGTTTATGAGATTACTTTATATATAAGTGCAGTTCAGTGAACACTCTTAACGTATTTAAGGGTACTCAGTGTGTGAAAGTTCTACATCTTGAAGTTTTTAATTCTATGTTTTAAAATGTTGTTACATGCTGCTTTATCACAATCATAAGCGTGTTTTAAATTTCATGCAGATGTATTTAATATTTCTTGAGAAAACAATTACTTCACTTTTATTATTCTAATTACTCAGGTATTCCACACGTTCCAGAAATCGTAATTGAAAATATGAAACTAGGAGCATATTATTTGAAAACTAATATACAGACTTTTATTCGCCCATCTGGTTGATTTAGAAAACATTTTAAGCGTTTAAGTACAATTTTGAAACAATTTGTCCTCAGGAATCGTATTAATTATGCCATATATTGAGCAATTTTAATGTGTAGTAAAAGCTATATGCCAGTATTTTAAGTTCATTCCTCTGAGCTTTGGGTGAAAGTTTTAACAAGATTAATTACAAATTACATCATGTGGAATACGGAAAAGCTACATTGGACATTAGGCCATGTGTCCTTGGGCATTTAATTTGTCACTTGAAGCCTTAAAGAGCTCTGAGAGCCATAGTTTGTAATTTTTTGTAGAGAAAAACTAATTTTTAAATTTTGTGAAAATTGTGACCAAATGGTTAGCTGCGGATACCTTTAAGGGTAGGTAACAATCACAGAATGCTATGCATGGATAGCTAGAAATTGGTAAATTAATTTGGATTTTTAAGGAAAATTTATTTTGCCTCGTATTTAGGTACAAGTACCAAATCACAGAATTTCGAAACAACACACAGGATCTAATTATAAATATGTTTAAAGCTAGTGGGTCCACTATGTTACGGTTTGCTTCAAGGGGACCTCGAATGATGGAAAGCCTCCAAACAAAAAACCCTCACTGACTGCAAATCATGGCAGACTTTGCATTCCGCGGGCGAATATTATTGCTGCTGTTATTTATAATCAATCTACTGTGCCTTCCACAATGAACTCCAGCTGTCTCGTTTGTGTTCCTTTTATTTAACTCGCTGGATAAGGGTTAAAACAAAACACTGTGGTTTCTGCTGTAGCATTCATTTTTACGGCAACTAATTGTTCTGTCAACTCTGCAGCTTCGAATGAAAACACTCATTTGTTTACAAATAGGGCTTTGTTGCAGCACGGGCGCCCAAACACACACATATGCACAGAAATCGAGGTTAAATTACTACGGGAAATAGACAAACACTATCGACTCGTAGGCAGAGCTTATTTTGGTGCGAAATGAGATAACACTCTACAATCATTCGCAGTTTACTGTTCGTTTAAGAACTTTACCTCAATATCTATGTCTATATTGTAAACAGGGAAAATATGTACTTATGTGTGTGCATGATGTATGTTGGGTAATCTTAAAAAAAAACACTTAACCGATTTTGATAGTTATTTTGAAAAGCCCAATTCCTTCTGGCGGACATGGGGCTACAAATCACCCTCTAATTTCATTTCTTAAATTACTAAAACATTAAAAACTATTTACAAAGCCCTTTCATTCCAAAAGTTACACAATGGAATATAAAAGAACTTGTTTGAGAAGAAGGGCTGATAGTTGAGAATGGTATGGCATGGGGTGGTTGTAACTCCACAGAATATGCATGTAAGATAAGACGAATGCCGACGGTATTTAATTCCAAGCAATATATGTACTTGGTCACGATTATACAATTAAGGCACAGCAAACCAATATGTTGTAAAGCAATGACGCTCATACGATACCAATGCCAAAATATCTTAATAAATCTCATGTAAGAAAGATATGTAATCTTTATGTAAACATTAATTAATCACACATCCAGTGTGTTGGCTTTATCGAACCCAGCAAGAGGCACATCAGATAAAGAGAAGGGAAGGGGAGGAAAAAGAGATGAAACCGTCTAATGAGAACATCGACCTCCTACTCTAAAACCTCCGAGCTGAATGATTCACCCATAGTTAGTATATAGAAGAAACCCTCCTTTAAAACACCAGCGGCTACCACACCACCTACAGTTACATTGGGAAAAGTAAAAAGTAATGGTATAGAGCTATAAACAAGAAAAGGGGAAGTAAGTGAACGAAGGAGTTAAAAAATTGAAAGCTTCAATGTTGCTTTAAAGTATATATGGTATTATACAGCATATTTGTGATTTCCTAATTGGATATAAAGGCTTCTATCCGATTTTTATAGCAAATGAACACGATAAGAATCCGGGACAACTTTAGAGTGAAGTATAGTTTACTGCGCTATAGTATGGTGGATTGAGTTGACGCATTGGGATGTTGTTTACCTGTGAGGCCGTGTACAATCCGCTTCGAGACTAGAGGTGCAATACACCTTGTCTCTCATTCCGATGTACGTGTTCTACTTCATTTACCACCATAACTAGACTAAACTGTTTAGAGTAGCAAATAAGGCAGATCATTGGCGTCTTTGTTTACATCAACAGTACTGAGTTTACGGAACTCTATTGTAAGATTGCACATGCATCGGTTGCCAACTTGTGCCGGATCCTTAGCCTTCAAATGAGTACTTCATTAGAATTAAAGTTCCCCAATGATACTGAATTTTGTTTTCGTAACTATACAGAAAAATCAAGTAATCCATTATAATAAAACAATTTCATAATCTATGGCTTCAAACTGTAGGTTTTAAACATCTACGAATTATAAACCTACACAGAATTTTAGCTGATTTTGTTTAAACCACGAGGCTGAATTAGACTGGAACACTAGAATAAAATTAACACTCACAAAGGTGAATTATAATTGCTAGGAATGGTAGGATACACTTAAGAAAACATTGATTCATGTACAAAACTATGAAAGAAAAGCTTAGTTTGAGAATTTAACGAATATGCATTAAAATAATTTAAAAGTAAAGTTACTTTCGAAGAAAGGTTTAACAACATAAAACTGCGATGAAAATTATTGTATGGTTATATAGTTGAAAGTGGATGACAATGTAAATATAACTTCAAAGATTGAGGTAGTATTTTTAACACATAAATAATTTCAGTATAATTATACAATATATAAATTCAATAACAGCCCGCCTTAAAGCAATATGTGTATGTAACAATATAAGTGTGTATTACAGTCATTGTATATGTTTATATTATTATATACATGTGTAATAATGTTATGTGAATGTATTATGTAATTTAATAATGCAGGAACTGTGAGAATAATAGGTTAAAAGTTGCTAACAATGAGGTAGCCTTAAGACAATAATGAATTTGAAAGTTTAACAATACTACCTGTAATTCTTGGAAGCAATAATGTAATTTTTGTGTCAGTTTATAAATTAGCCAATCAACAAGCAGAAAAAAAGCTTAAGTTAAATAAAATTATTCTGTTGGATTAGGAGTAGCCAATCAGAGACTTGAAATACAGAAATTTACAAATTTAGGCGGTAGAAATCAAGTCAGTTGCTTGTAGACGAGCTCATAACTGGACGCGTTGCTTGTAGACAGTGTTCCTAACCGGACGCGAGATGTGTCCTCGAGAAATTTAATACGTATTTTGTGTAAGAAAATAGTTTAAGTGTTTAAAAAGTGCAAGTATTTAATAAAAGAATCCTACAGCTCTCTATATCAGTGAAGTGTTATTTAAATCGTGTCAAGCATTAATAAAAGGAGTGAAGTAAAATTATAATCTGTGTAAGCCTACATTCTTCAGTCGCAACACTGGCGCTAAGACATTCATGTCTCTAAAAATAAATACTGACGTAGCCGAGGAGAACATAAATATATAATATTTAAAAAAGCAGTCGAAATTACAAAGTTAAATTTTTTTTAACATTTTTTAGGGCAAAGGTCACCGGAAAGTACATTTGGGGCGAAGGCTACCAGAAACCTTTTACCGTATGTGAGCTTGCAACTTCTTCATGTTTGGCTCCCCAACAGTCGAAATATAATACATCTTCAAACTGGCTTTCCATACGTAGCAGCAACAAACCTTCAAGATGAAGTAGTATTAATATTAATTAAGGATATAAAAGCTTATAATCTAAGGACATAATTGCATGTTAAACGAATCGAAGATAATCATGGTGGAGATTTCCGATGTAGCCATCAGCAGAAGGAAATTGGGAAACGATGCAGTATTTGATGATTCGGTTTAATATTACGAAAACCTAATCTTAGTACAGAGCCAGCTGTGTGAAACACACTGAACATTTCAGAGGCAACCGAGGTCAGGAAAGGTGGTTGAAGGTGGAAGTTGGATCTGCCAAGGGCATGCGTTTTACTCGCTCGTTTCTTACAGCTCAACTCGTTCGAAAAGCAATAACGAATATACAGAACTATGGTGGAGCTTCTGATTCACAGCCCTCGCGTGGGAAATGCGCATTTACTCGATCGAATATTCACATCATAGCGGTGTTGTCAGGTGTATTGCTTCAGTAAATTAAGTCAAAGGAATGACAATAGCCTATGGCATGTTACTGCGTTTTCGACTTTGTTTCCACCTGCTGTTATGGTCAAGATTTGTATTACTACATTGGGATACACAAACTCTATTTTCAAGATTTGTTTTATCCTACACCTAAGCAAAATATGTATGAAAATATGCTCCAAAATAAATAAACGTTTCCCATGTAATTTCACTCAGAATTTCTGCGAGAGGAAAGAAATTATAAAGAAACTATAAATTGCAATGCAATGATTGAAATAATGATTACTCTTTAAAGTTCAGAAGAACATTCTCGTTCTATTATTTACACTGACGAAGTCGGGTAACCAAAAACCATACTAGACCTTTTACCTGGCAGGATTCTAAATGAAACGGGTCTAAAACTTCCATTAGGTACAGGAGCATATCTAACAATCTGCCATGCATGAGAGGACAAATATGCTTTCATAGAAGAAGCAGATTTAGTTTTTCAGCCAGAAAGCTGTGGTGATTATCATAAAGAGATGTGCAATGCGTTTAGAGAAGGGTTTAGTTTATATTGAAACAATTAACAATATTACTAACCAGAAACACTAGCAATTCGACTGGCAGCAAATATAATTGCAACACACCGTATAATAACTCCATTAGGAAATACTGGAAGAACAATAAGAATATCACTCGTACCCTTACATCTGTTTCAGAATGGAAGGTTTGTGATAGTAATGCACAATGCGAGCCACCACTCTATGCTTAAAGAAAAAATCCTGAATACAAATTCCAGGAAAGATGAAATTTTGTCATGGCTTCAAAGGAAGAATATACCTCGTGATCTATATACACTCCTGGTCACAAGTATTCACAAAGACTTTCATAAAACTCTAGCAGCCAAATTAATGGATAAAAACTTCTAATCCTTTTTGACATGAAGTTCAAATGGTAATACAGTTTAAATATTTTGGAGATTTTCCAAATCGTTCATCTTATCTGTTTTAAAAAGTTTTGAAAAATGTGTCAAAACTGCAATTTTTGCGCGTGGTATTTACAAAATGTTATATCATGCATTAAATAGAGCATTTTTTGTAATCATCCACCCACTTTCAGCGACATTTGACTTAAAATGGTGGAGAAATAAATTCATGAAGTCATAAAATGTGATCAGAAAATGAGTTCAGCAAAATACGTTGAAATTCACAACTTTTGTATTATATTCAAATAAAAGCTTATTCTCACCAAAATATCATATATTACACAGACAAAATTGCTCTATTTAATGCATGAAAGATAATTTTGTAAAAACTGTGTACAAAAAAGTTGCAATTTTGACGTACTTTTCAAATATTTATAAAGCAGATAAAATGAACGATTGGAAAAATCTCCAAAACATGTAAAATGTATTTTCATTTTCATTTTCTGTAAAATGAATTAGAATTTTTTCTCGAGTAATTTGGTTGCTAGAATTTTTTAAAAAGTGTGTGAATATTTGGGACCAGGAGCGTACACAGTAGCCGAACAATGCAGTGTTATTGTTAGTGATTGCGCTTGCATTTCACTTATATATCATTCAACTTCGTTATCAAGAGAACTTGAGCCACGTATAAGGAAGGCAACAACTCTAGTGAAGTAAACAGACTGAGACTTCCCCAAAGGGTCTGGTTACTCTGAGCGTTCGAAGAAGAAATGACACATACTCGTTCAATATACCAAACGGAATGATCTGAGAGAGACACCTCTCGGAATCCAGTACACTCAGCCCAGGAGCTCATTTTGTGTTCGATGGCATGAATGGTACAAAATAGTGACCAAAACTTATACGATGGACAGCCAATGGCACATCGTTTAGGTGAGAAGAAGGATTTAAGGTGCGGCCGCCAGGACGGGAGCGATAAAAAGGCGAGAGTAGCTAGCCTATGAGCATGCACAAGGTCCTGAACACAGCCGTATGAAGGAGTGTAAGGTGGATTTGTATTATTAAATATTTGTGCACATAAGTGCTTCGGAAGAGAAATGATGAAGAAGAAAGAGGTAATTATTTAACGGCGGTTGTAATGTTGTCGGAGTGGTTGCAGGACCCATCAGAACTTGTTTCGCGATGAAGTTTCTGATAAGCATGCAACCTTCATCGAGCTTATTGTGCCTGGATTTTAGCTGCGTGAAGTGGTTGGTGATGCCCGCGTGTGCTGGTGGTGATGATTCAGAATCTCAGTGACAAAGGTCTCAGGGCGCTCAACCGCTGAAGTATGTCTTCGCTGTTGTCGGGAGGTGCAGTTGCGGTATCGCGAAATCCGCAATGTTCCTGTCGATTCTGTAGATGGAAACAATGACTTGAGGGTCCTCTTCAGCGGCTATCTCGTGGGTAGTGAGTTGAATTTTAGTAAGTTGTCTGCTGGCGGCGGAGAAGTTTCTTATGGTGTCCCGTTGTTTGGTTCTCACTTGCCTCGAGGCTGAGAGTCTAATCACCTCTAGGCGTTGTTTGAGGTTGACGACTTCGTCTCGGGCTGTGGTGGAAACTTCAGTAAGTGTGGAGAGTTGGCTACGAGGACAATAGTGGTGGAGTCGACATGTCGAGCATCACTGGACGCATAGGCTGAAGTGGAAAAAAACATAACCTGAAGTGTAGATACGCATTTCTTTCAGAAGGGTGCTGGAAATGCTTGTATGCACTGCTGACATTGGATAAATGTGTCCATTGACTCGTTGCAACGGACGAAATTTATAGCAAATGTTTTGTTTGGGTTCTTCCTGAGTGGCAGGCTAATTCGTAAACATTCTCTTTTATCTTTGCCCAAACATAAAAGTCACACCACCTTCAGAACCTTTTGTAAGAGGTAAGTACCGCACACTTCACAATGTGCTTTATTTCATGTTGGACTATCCGCCTAGACACAGGTATTGCTCTGCGGACAGCTGGGCCACCTCTGGCTCTGTCATGAATTAGCGGCAGCTGAAATGTTTGGGGGCTTGCGAAAATTGATTCTGTGTATAGAAATGGAAATATAACCTTAAAGAACCTGATAGATACTTATAAGTTTTAAAATAAACTATGTATAATAAACTAGAAATATCTAAATAAAATTCTGGATAAATAATGCAGCGGCCTTATTCTCATAAGGCATTTCTGGCCCTTCAACAGCACCGCAGATCATGGTTTAGCCCGATAACAGCTGAGAAATCAAAAACCATCATCCGAGAGACCAAGAAACCCTTACATTAAACTGGTGCCAATAAGATAAACCATTTTGAGAAACACAAAAGAATAAAGGTAGGGAAACATTATGTGCTTCTGTAAAAAAAAGAGATAGGTGCTGAAAATAAAGTTGTTAAAGGATTTAAAGGAAATACAACGGAATAGGATGGCTCAAGCGGTAACGTCTGTGGCCCGTATCTGGGAGGCACAGATTCAATTCCCGCTGACACGTGGATTTTTGGAGGGTTTTCACGGGTGCTAAGTGAATACTGGGAAGGTATATTACATCCGCCGAATTTCCTGCCCCTCCATTTCACCCACATTATCATATCACGTCACCTTTCATTTGTTTGGCCTGTTTCAGTGTTGAAAGAGTCGAAGGATGTCTCAGCGTTGCATGGACTGGGAAAAGGATGCTCTATGTAACCCTTTGTTCACCGGAATGGGAGCGATCTCCGAGTCCCGCACCCCCTCCCCAGAGATATGTAAACCTACAGGGGAGAGGGGAGCCGGTTCTACCACCTGCTATTCGGAGAGTTTCAATCTGCAAAAGGTAGAGCCTCAAGGCTGTATTTATGGTGAAATAGTGATATGGAGTTTTTTTAAATGTAATACAGTACATCCCCTTACTGTAATAGGTAGATGGCAGACAAAGCAAAACGTATGCACTGCCAACAGTTGCCTCAGCTGTATTCTGTTAGTGGTGCAGATTACCGAAGCCTGACAAGACTCTGATGGCGAATTGGGATGGAATTGTGCGAGATCAAAGTTGTTTATTGTTGTGTTCGCATGAGATAGCATAGTGCGTTAACAACTTTGGGATTTCGTGTGTTGTTTCTTGTTGCAAATCCTAACAGAAATTACTTAAAGCCATTCGAGCGGCTTACAATTTGTGACGATGCAAACGAGGAGAGAACTATCAAACAACGCCTGCAGGGCTGAAAAAAATCAGAGATTCTTGAACTCGCTGAAAACATAACCAAAATAAAACGCGAGAAAAGGGGGAGAAAGAAATGCCGATAGGGTTGAAAAACAAGCACGAATAAAAGATCGCTGGATGTAGAAGCTCGAACTGGATTGCAAAGATTCGCAAAATTGGGCATTAATTCAATTTCTAGTAGCGCACACACATACAAACGCCCGATGCCAGGATCGAAACAGCTCGTAGAATGCCTCCCACCCACACTACAGCCCGGACCGGCGCGGCGGCGGGCAGAGTTAGTTCCACAACTTGTCCCATCCAACCTGTCACCACCACGAATTATGAACTGCTCTTTAAGCTATAAATTCATAGCTCGACGAACGAGCGGAGAAAAGAGGATGCCGACATATCCAACGGCTCAGAATTGGCTGGATTCACAAAGAGAGAGGACACGGGTCCGGCAAATAGGTGCGGGTAGCGAGGAGAAATAAAAACAAGACCGAAAACAATAGGAACAACCGCTGACTCTACGTAAACTGTTGTTAGTGGAGGTTGAAGCGAGACTAACTGATATTAAAACACCAAGAGAAGAACGTTTGTGCTTTTTGTTGGTCACCACACAGAGAATGGAATTATCCAGTGTAGAAATAAACAAAGGGAAAGCAATGCAATGCAATGCAATTTGCTGTAAAGCGAATGCGAGAAGAAATCCAGCTGGAATTTTTGTACAAAGGATGCATAGTACATCCAAAAATCATGCAAAGTGAGAATACAAAGGTGCAAATATCAGTAAGTGCAAAACGTGCTCAACCAAAGCCTAGTTTAGTGAACATTCGTCAGACAGATGAACATTATCTCAGAATGGATTTAAATATTAATAAAAATCGGAATTTTGCTAAATTATTGTTTTGTGAAATTTTAAAACTCACCCTAGCATCATTTTACATTTTACGCTAGTGCATTAATATGGGAAGCATTGGTTTCCGTCCAAAAATTCGAAAGCGGGATTTCAACGATAATAGACATTTTCAGATTCCCTGAATCGAAATTTTTTTTTGCTTTTTTATATCCTCTGTACCTACCTGTAGTACATAGAACGAAGTATTGTATTCCATACAAAAATTCTGTGTCGAGATTTCACCAGAAATACATGTTAAGGCCGCCTGGATAATAAAAAAAAGATTACAAAAATATGTCTGTGTATGTGTGTGAGTGTGTGTGAACAGCACAAATCAAGAATGAAATGCGAGATAAATACCGAACTTCGTATTTAAGTTCAGCATCCTTCAAGGATAGGGCACGAAGATATTAAAAATAACTCCCCTATTTGTGTAATCATTTTTAATAACACGTGAACCATAGTTTAAACTTTGACCAACTGTAAGATCAGAGTTAGACTTCAGAAAAATAGTGTGAAGATGTATAGTTACAGATAATTTATAAAGTATGCATAAGTTTGAGGCAGTATTTCAAACACTTAAATTATTTCAGTCTAATTATATAATATATAAACTCAATAACAGCCCGCCTTAAAGCAATATGTGTATAAATAACATATAAAATGTATGTAACAGTCATTGTATAATGTTTATATTATGTAAATGTTGAATAACGTTATGTGAATGTATTAGGTAATTTAACAATATAGGAGCTGTGATAATAATAGGTCAAAGTTGCTAACAATGAGGTAACAATGAGGTAACCTTGAGGAAATAATGAATTGGAAAGCTATAATGCTACTAATAATTCTTGGAGAAGCAATAATGTAATTTTTTGAGACAGTTTATAAATAGCCAATCAACAACCAGAAAAAAGCTTAAGTTAAATGAAGGTATTCTATTGGAGTAGGATTAGGAAATCAGAGACTTTAAATATAGAAATTTACAAATTCAGGTGGTAGAAATCAGTTCATTTTTGTACACAACAATCTCGCGTCCTCGAGAAGTTTAATACTTATTCAGTGCGAGATAAAAATTCATTACGGCGAGAATATAAAGTTTACGTGTTAAAAGTGCAAATAATTAATAAAGAATCTCACAGCTCTCTATATCAGTGAAGTGTTATTTAATCGTGTCAAGGATTAACAATTGTAGTGAAGTCAAAATTATAATTTGTGTAAGCCTACATTCTTCAGCCGCACCACACCCTGCAAAGACACACATGTTTCTACAATTTAATACTGACGCAGCCGAGGCAAACCTAAATATGAATAATATCTACAGAAACATAAAATACAAACTTCATTTCTAATCGTTGGGGTAAAGGGCACCGGAACGTAAAGTTGGGACGAAGGTTACCGGAGACTTTGTACCATACGTGGGGCAGTTATTTCATCAAGCTTGGCTCCCCAACAGTCGAACTACAATACAACTCCTAAAATAAACCTTCTCATGTTTATGTTAAAGAAGTCATATATAAATCATGTAATGTTGCATACTGTAATGGGCATGATGAAACAAATACAAAACAAAAAATACATACGATATAAACAGAAACTTACTCCACAAAAAATGTGCACATATTTAAAACGCACAATGTATTTAAAATACCGACTCTTGTGGCTTTTTAAAAGTGCCTGTTGCTCTTTATTCGTTTCTCGCGATGTCATGGTAGAAGTATGGAGCTTCAAGACTATAATATGTTGACATCTGACTATCGATTCTTTTTCTGTAGCTACCTTGTGCCTTCAACAAAATGTATAATGAAACTATCTCTTAAAGTTGGAAAGGTAGAATCAGACGACTGAAAAATTCAATGCCATAGCGGGATTTGAACCACGGATCTCCCGGTCTCCGTCCGGTTGCTCTAACCACTGAGCTACCATGGCAACATGCCGGCACGCCATTAAATTCTCCAGCTGACTCGAATTTTTCCCGGTAAACCACAAGGATATCTCAAATGTATTGAGATGTCATACCCCAATGGCGACTTACATTCTTTGTAAGTACTTAAGTCCCTGGCTTTTAGTTTCAACCACTATTAGGCCAATTAATGGAAATAATTGTTTTTTCACACAAGCCGTGTGTTGAAGTACTTAAGTCCCGGGCTTTTTACAAAGAATGTAAGTCGCCATTGGGGTATGACATCTCAATACATTTGAGATCCCCTTGTGGCTTACCGGGAAAAATTCCAGTCAACTGGAGAATTTAATGGCGTGCCGGCATGTTCCCATGGTAGCTCAGTGGTTAGAGCAACCGGAAGGAGACCGGGAGATCCGTGGTTCAAATCCCATTGAATTTTTCAGTCGTCTGATTCTACCTTTCGAACCCTGTCCAACACACGGCTTGTGTGAAAGAACAATTAATTCATATCTCTCAAAGGTTTATTCCGATTAACAGAATTAGATAGAAAAATAAGCTTACGTGGGCATAGTTTATAGTAGGTATATAAAAATAAACGGCATGGATAGAGAAATGCATATGAATGTACACATAAGATTTCTAGAAAAGCTCCGTGTGTGAGTGCCTGTCTCTCCCTCTGTACGTCTGTCTTGAACGTATAACTCAAAACGAGAAGTCGGATTAAACAGCAAACTTTGTATTTAAATTTAGCATCTTCCAGGAATGCGACACAAAGATAAAAAAATACTCCTCACAACTCAAACTGCCCTCTATATAAAAACAAATTGTCTATTTTTTATTTTCTCAAAAATAGCTCTAAAGGTTTTGATTACAGTACCACGTATTTTAAATATTTGGGTGAAAAAAAATTGAAAAAAAGGTATCTCTACCAGGTGACACCGCCGCGCCATATTTTAAATGTGTAGATGTCCCTTCAGAACTCAACGGGGCAATGTCAAGTAAATAAAGATCAGTGGGGAACTAGTAAATCCGCGTGAGACATCATTATGATTAGTTCCATCTTGAAGAACAATAATATGAAGCTTAATTATTAGTAAACTTAATGGATAATTTAAAATACTAATTGAGAAAAGGAAAATTATCAAAAGAGCTTATTTTTTAAGTTCCATTTATGCCCCCCCCCCTATAACCACAATGGTCTTATCGGTGCTTTTCTTTGGAACATATTAATGCTCAAGGCATTGGTGTTAACTTGTATTAGATTGATTTGGGTTTCCAGTAAACTTTGGGATTTAATCACTAGTTCACTCACAATTCCAGATTTTGGACAGGATAGGGAATAATTTTGAATGGGGAAAACTTTCCACTTCCCAGCCGAGAACCGAAACCGGGACCACTCCCATTACAGGCAGGTGCTCTCCCGACTGAGGTACGGGGCCAGCTTAGGTTCTTTTTCTCCTCTTGCTTATCAGCAAAGACGATAACCTGATTTCGCTCATTGAGAGGTACTTCCCGGGTTTGCAACAGAAGGTAAAATCCGTGATTATAGACAAAAACAGAACCTTGCACTACAGTGCGCTGTCCGCGTGTAAACCGAAAAGGTCTTAAAGGATTCTCTACTTCAATTACACAGGCTTTATTTTTGAGGGAACAAACTGACTTTTTAGACCGAAAAATAATTCATATATCTTTATATGATCTATCCGCATCTACCAATAGCTATTTTTAATTGTGTTTATGCTGTTATGTCTAATATTACGGACTATACGCAACAAACATGACAGCACGCAGTGCTACACTGCCATTTTTTCGCTTGCTATTACAAATGTTATTGTTACCATCATTATTATTATCATCATCATCATCATCTAACGGTGCTGTTATGGTTACTTCGCTCACTGAATAGGTGTTCGAAATTTGGTAGCAGCAGCAGCAGCAGCAGCAGTAGCAGTAGCAGTAGCAGTAGCACTAGCAGTAGCAGTAGCAGTAGCAGTAGCAGTAGCAGTAGCAGTAGCAGTAGCAGTAGTAGTAGTAGTAGTAGTAGTAGTAGTAGTAGTAGTAGTAGTAGTAGTAGTAGTAGTAGTAGTAGTAGTAGTAGTGTCTTTTTAAGTCGCTAATGCGCCACTTCCACACTCACCTTTGTTTACCTTGCCCCGTTGAGTTCTGCAACTCGTTTAACGCACGAAGGATTATCTACCCACGTCAAATACGAAACTGTTGGGCGCAATCTGACGTATTAAATTTTCTGTAATTTTCTTCATTCGGAATACATTTTGTATAACCAGTAAACCGTAAGAGATACACAAATTTTAGTAAACAAAATGTAGATATTATTACAATTTACAATTTATGCGAAATTTTTGTGGCAATAATTCCGTTATAACATTTATTGGTTTTAGTTGTCAACTATTTCTACTTTTTTCGAAAAACATCTTTATTTCTCTACATTGTCTCCTTTCACTCGATACACTTTTCCCAGGGATGGTCTACAGCATACTCTGTTTATAGCGAGAACCATCGAGTTCAGCAAAATATCCATCAACTGCAAACTCATACTTTTCATTGCTGGCAAATATTTTACCACCAAGCTACTTCTTCAACTTGGAAACAGAAAATAATCAGAGGGGGCTAAGTCTGGCGAATAGGGTGCATGAGGAAGCAATTCGAACTTTAACTCATTGATTTTGGCCATGACGATAATGGATGTGTGAACTGGTACATTATCGTGATGAAACAGAACTTTCTTTTTCGCTAAATGCGGTCGTTCATGCTTGATTTCATTGTTTAAACACTGCAATAAGTTTGCATAATACTCGCCACTGATTGCTTTTCCTTTTTGAAAATTATCCCACGCACATCCGAAAAAATCTGATGCAATGACCTTGCCTGCAGATGGAACTGTCTTCACCTTCTTTGGAGCCGATTCTGCCCTTTGAATCCATTTTTTCACTGTTCCTTTGTCTAAGGTGTGAAGTGATGGACCCATGTTTCATCCATGGTTATGAATCCACACAAAAACTCGCCTTTATTGCAGCAAAACATCGCAAAACAGTCGACTGAAACATCTCACGACCTGCTTTTGTTCCACTGTGAGTAAACGCGGCACCCATTTTGAGCACAGCTTTCTCATATCTAAATTTTCAGTTAGTGTGTAATGTACTACACTTTCTGAAATGCCTACGATGTATTGTAGCTCGCGCATTTTCAGTCGATGCTCATTCAAAACCATTTTGTGGATTTTCTTCACAATTTCTGGCGTGGTCACCTCATTTGGTCGACCACTGTAGCTCCTACGGCCTCGCTTAAACTCTGCCACCCAATATTTTACTGTTGTAAAGAAAGGAGCAGACTCTCCCAGAGTAGAATTAGTTCAGCTTTAATATTAGTTGGACTAAAACCTTTCAAATGAGGGAATCACATAGCTGTATCACATAACGTTGACCAGTTTTATCCATGTTTAGAGATTCGCTGAGTATGTTCACTGTTGATGGCTGCCAAACAATTACTAAACAACGTAGCATCAATAAACTTCAAACTTAAGCTTTATAAGGGTGGTACTTTCTACCATAGTCATTTGTTTTAAACAACAACCGCCATATATACGTCAGGTCGGGTACTTCTGGTACTGTCTCGTAGATGTCATGGAAAAGAAAATAGCAAGATTAATTGAAGTACTTTTAAGAATCCTGGTTATCCAAGACGTATGTTGAAATCTCCATACATTACTTCACACTCACTTAAACCATATGATACAGATTGCCTAAGAGGTTCTCAGATAAACATTAAAACTTCTCAGTACTAAAAGTTATGCTTCAGGTAAATTATACCACTCTATCAGTTATCGCATAAGAAAGCTCAATAAACAGCACTTCAGTCAGTGGAATGCACTAAATATAGGCTAAGTGTTGTAAAAGTTCTCAATGTTTGCGATTTCAATTGTTCTGTATTTATATAGGTTTTGTTCTTGTAGCTTTTAAAACATTAACTGTTTTAGATTCCAAGTTGAATTTGATATTTCTTTTGCAACTAATTTATTCACACATACACCATTCGTTGTCACAGAGAGGACGTTGTAATTCTTAACAAATTAAACCTATCAAGCTACCTAACTTTTACTGGAGGTTTGGAAACTTGAACAAAGATAAATACGTAAATTAACGAAGCCATAACAACAAGAGAACAAATGATTTAATTGAGATTCAGTGCCAATATTGCGCAGGAACCATTTTCAGCCTTCGGTATCTTTAGGTGACAATTTCAGTCGTAGTTATGGAATTTAAAATGAGTTAGTTGCACAGAAAGCAATAGCAGGCATCACCAGTTGCCTATGCAGGTGTTTACAGGCTACAGGGATTTTGTATGGTTATAACCGAGCGAGGTAGCGCTGCGGTAAATAATGTATGCGACTCGTATTCGGGAGGTCCCGGTTCGATTCCCGGCTACCGCCCACTCTAACCCAAGAGTTTTTCGTGGTTTCTTCGGGTGGCTCCTCTTAGCTCCACTTCGGCTTTATTGTCCCTCATTTCCCACGTTGGATGTGCGGATTGGGAGGTATCTTCCCTGGCATTGGTTGGGACGCGCTTCTAGAGGGGACAGCCGGGGGTTATGGGCACATATGTGGGGTCGGGTGGCATTGAACGCGTTCTATCTGGAAACGTCAGGGACCCTATTCATACTTAGGCCCATCGTCGTTTGGATCCATCGTCTTAACCGGTCTCTCTCCTTCCGTCCCTCCCAGGAGTCACGTTAGAAGCAATAAGAGCTGTTGCGCCCAACATTTGGTCCTCTGCCCCGATTTCGTAGGCCCTCTGTAATATGAACCTTCATCTTTCTGTGGTTGTACGGAAATGGCTTTACATTCTTCTACAAGTGGTAATTCAAGAACAAGTGTGTGTAAGAAAGAACACGAACATTGTTCTGAAAAAGAATGCTTTACATTTAAGTTCACGCTGAATCGCATAGAGGTCAAAAAAGAGTATGATTGTTCACTACGTAATAATAACTTATTATTCTTGGTGCTTTTCTAAGTGGAGTATAAGAATAGTGGTAATTTCATTAGAAAGAAATTGTATTTTGTAACTACAATTAAACTAAAGTCTTGTTGCTGTAAAATATAATAAACACGACTGATTTCAGATTATTTTTGCAGTTTAGAATGCTCTTTTCTTCACTTTAATAAACTATCTGCATTGCGATTTTTGAAAGAAGGAATTAAAGCTAAGCCTGCTCTGCAGTTTACAAAATATTACACGATATTCCACTGAATGTACAAACTCGAAACATGGCTCAGGCGGTTGCGTCTGGGCCAGCATTCGGTAGGTCGCGGCCTACCTTCCTGACCCATGGGTTTTTTCTCCGGAAAACCAAGGTTTCCCCGGATCATTAAGCTAATGCTGGGAAGGCTCATTGTCTCCTGCGAATTTATCTTCCCTTATTCCTTCTCACTTCATCTTCCTCTTTTACGTTACAGGTTGGCTCTGGGGCTGTGTGTTGGACGACTGCGGAGAGATGGCGCAAATGGCTTGCATGTGGGAACCTCTTCTCGGCCCCGATGATGACCGCTCGAGTCTCCTCTGGGTCGAGTTTCCCCGGTCTCCGCTGGAGTGAGCCGATAAAGCGCCCTCGGTGGCTTGGTATGGCTGCCATAAGCCTTCTTCGGCTGTGTGGTCAAACTTGTAACTGTTAGGGACCTCAGCGCGTGGTCCTGCAGCTCCTTCATCTTATCTGTTCCTCCCGGGGGTGTACGTACAAAAGATACCTTTGTGGGTCGATGACCCCTCAGTAGCGTAATCCTATTTCTGTTTATAACTGTCTCACATGTTAGAAACGGAATATTGCAAAGAATAATAGTAAATACTTACTTGCACATTGGGCTAGCAACAATTGTTAATGAACATTGTTGTTTTACCCAAGAAAAAAACTATTAAATTGATAAGCATAGCATGATCTATTACTCACATTGCTCCAGCAGCAGAGGTGTCACTCACCTGAAAAGAGAAATAGAAGCTCACTTCATACACATAGTGTCATATAAATAAATCATAAGGTGGTTTCAGATTTCAGTCAGTTATACATGATACCCAATAGACTAAACACTAGGAAACGTAGCAGGGAAGGTGTTAAATGTAACTATGGATTTATATGACATAGAAAGGATTTTTCCAAACATAACAACAAGCAACTGCTCTTGCGTTATCATGTTATCTACCTTTGTCTTTAATCTTTCTACAACCTTCCTATAAGGAAGAAAGAGGAAGTAGATAGTGTATTTCAAGGAAAAGTTTGATTTCAAGATTTTATCGAAAATAATGTTTCAAGACCACTTTAACCGAAATAAACTACAAAAGTGTATGTGAGCAGCATATCTATAAAACGATATACTAGATAAATATCAAACATTTAAATTCAGTGACTCTAAATATTCATCGAACATTTTTAATAACATACCCCACCCCAAATAACCCTTTTCAGGGATAAATATTTGATATTCTTTATTTTCTCAAAAATGACTCTAATGGTTTTCATTAAAATACATGATAAATAAAATGTTATTTTTCGGATATAGCCTACGAAGTCCTCTTCAGGCAGATAGAATTTTGTATAAAGTTGTACAACTGATAAACCATAAGAGCTGGACAAAACTAGCTGCACAGAAATGTGGATATCTTTAAAACAATGTATTGCAGATAATTTTTGTAGCATCGCCATTTCCGAGACATCCCTTATTATTGATTTGAATGTTTCAATGCTTTTATGAATTTAAAAGTTCTGCTTCTCACAATGGGAAGTCCATGCAGTTTTTTTATATTTATTTACAAACCGTTACACCGCTTTACCTAAACATATAGGTACTACGGATTATCGACAGTTTATTTTATATATATATTTGAACATTTGTATCAGATTTTAAGTGTGTCGATGCTGGAAGCTGGTAACGTTGGCTATGTTGATGTGGTATTTTAGCACTGATGCATTGGGAGACTTCGAAATACTGGAAAACAATGTGAGTTCGTCATGAGATGATATGCCATTTCAACTGCTTTTTCAGGACATTTGGAGTGTGTTGACGGAGCCTGTTAATTCTCTGGAGGTATAATCGGAAACTTCCATAATTCGTTAAGAACTGCATACGCATATAATTTGGCAAGAGTGTCTATGGGGAAATAGTGGATATGTACATTCTGAGCGGTATGGCTCAGGCGGCAATGTTGTGGTCCGCATTCAGGAGATCCCGGGTTCGATTCCCGGTGGATGCTCACTCTAACCATAGAGTTTTTGTGGTTTTCCTCTGGTCGCCTAGGCGAATGCTGGAATGGTGTATTCTGCCACGAGTTCTCCTTTCCTCCATTTCCTGTTATTTCATTCTTATACTTTTCATCTTTCAGGAAGTGTCTTCGGATTCCGTAGTACGTCTGATGGTGGCCAGAGTGCCGGTCGCTGCGCTTTGGAAAGCCTTCTCCCCGCTAACGACAGGGCGAGTTGGCCTGCCTGTAACGGTCGCTTGTCACCCTCACGCGGGAGCCTTCGCGTCTCCTGGCCGACAGCGGGTGTTTCAAACTGGAAATAATAGGGACTTCCGTGTGTCTCTGTAACCCCACCTGTCGGCGGATCTGAGACCTCCTGCGGTTCCTTCACTTCATCCCTGCCTCCCGGAGGGTCTGGCCAAAATAATTCTAGTTGTTTGCTGTGTCGAGGTGTCTCCTTACGGTAAAGACCTCATGGAGCTTGGTGTGGGCTGCAATTTCGGAGTTAATCCGAGGGAGTTGATAAAGTAACAGACGTTTTTAAATAAAAAATTATAAAAATGAAAAAACCAAAGTTTATGTACACATTTGAAAGGTACACTCTTAAGCAATTTTTCTACATAATCGCCATTAAATTAAGGCAATTATCATACCTTGGCACAAATTTTTTAATGCCATCTCAATAAAAATCTACCGCCTGCGATTTCACCCACTGGTTTACATCGGCATGCAGTTCAACGTCAGTATCAAAGCGTTGTGTACCGAGCCATTTCTTCATCGCTGGGAAGAGGTGGTAGTCGCTCCGCGCCAAATCCGGGCTGTGTGGTGCATAATCGAAACCTCCCATTCAAGAACCCGCGGGTACGATTGGCCGTGTATGGACGTGCTTTGTCGTGAAACAACAACACATAAAAAAGTAGCCGATACATTTCAATTGGTTTGTCGTTTTTTGCCAACAAAAACCTAATCACAGACCACTTCACAAGTGGCGAGCTTTCTATTGCAGCGCGCATTTCAGTACGTCACATAGTGCAAAGTAAGGGAAGCGCAGTCCACGTATTACCACTGCTGGATGCGTACTGAGCGTGGGAACGTTGCGACACCAAGATAGCGGCTCTAGCCCGCTCAACGCCGCGATAGAGCAAAATGTCTGTTACTTTCTGGACGTCCCTCGTATATTATGTTGATGCCGGATTGTTGTACAGTGATTCTTCAGTAACTGCTTTCCTCTGCTCAGTGAATTTTGTTGTAGTTTAAGGTGGTTCTACAGCTTGCGACTGTTTTAGCTAGTCAGCTCTCTCATTTTCTTGTAGTCCAGTATGTCCTTTGATCCATTGGAAGGTGACAAGTCAAATTGTGTTTTATTTATGGACGCTCTTTAACTACTATTGTCCTTAGCGTCCCATTTTATATTGGGCGTGAAAGACCGGTACTTTTGCTCAGAGGCCTCTTTATTAGGCTTGAGGTTCTTTTACGTGCCGTAAATCTACGACACGGGATCACCGGCTTTACTTCCCTTCCGAAGGAAGCCATGCTAAGAATGTATACGCCCGAAAAAATACATCGTCCTCCACCGGGTTATCTGTGTGTAAATCTGCTATTGCCAGTAGTGCTGCTGTGGAGTCTACGTTGATTGCATAGGATGAGCTTTGGTGTTCTATCCAATCTATTGCAAATTTTAATTCCGCTCAGTTCCGCTTGAAACACTGTACATTCTCTGTTCAATCGTCACTCCTTGTGATGTGTTTTCCATTGCTATATATGGCTATCCAATATGGCTATCAGTTTCTGAACCGTCCATGTAAACCCTAACTTTAACCTTTCCTTCTATGCTAGTAAAGTCTACGCTTATATAATTGTCCTTCGGATGGATTCCCTGTGTTCTTTTATGAATTTCTATCTTCTGTAGTTCAGGTATAACTCCTTTATGGATTGGTCATTTGAGATTAAAGGCGAGCACATATCATCCCCCTTTTAAAATCTGACTGTTGATTCAATTTCCTCTACTCCACTTGTAGCTATAATGATGTATGTAATGAAACTATTTCTGCAAGGGTTTACCATGAAGTGGAAAGAAAAATAAGAATATTCTACAAACTATTCCTAGGAATATTTTGTCGAAGATGCATTCAAGTAAAGGCTAGTAGGTAGAGAAAGTCACGTTAATGTAACTCATCAGTAGGGCCCGGATTTTAATGACAACTGATATTTTTTCCTGAACTTTAGAGTGAATATTCAACAAGTTATGCACGAATCCAGATATTGCAAAGTATAAAAATGAATTTTATTGTGTATATAGAGCCATATTTACACCTTTCAATAATAGGTCACATTTCGGCCAAATTTGACAAAAAATGCACATTTTTATCGTATGTTTAAGGATACGAGAATAAAAACATAAAAATGTTGCTCATATGACAATGTTTCAGGTGATATTGTCACAAATAAACACAACAATTGCAAAGTGTTCTCAAGCGGAATCTTGTATATTCTATATTATGCAAAATTAGTGACAGTCTCTGGGAATACCACAACATTTGAGGACAATAAACCAGAGCTGACCTGTAGTGACCTCGCTCTTCTGCTATCCTCAGCGACAACTGTAGATATTTGAAATAGAACACCTGAAAATGCACCTTGTGATCCAGTACAACTCTGCAGAAACTGAAGGTTGACAGAACGTATTAGCTAATTTGGAACACTTTAAACAGATGGTGTGAAGTATTAAAAACATAGGTTTTTTGTTTTTATGGATGTTATTGTTTTCATTGCATTTTGTGCTTTTTTCAGACACATGCAGATATTTAAAAAATAAGTGCTATTTAGTTTCAAAACACTACAAAAATTAAGTACTACACCCACAATTTGTTCTTAGATGAATTTTGTATTACATGGCATATAACAAAACAAGAAAAATGTTTTTAAATAAACCTTTATAAAGTAATTTTTAATCCATTAAGGTCATATTTATATAAGATTTAGGTCATAAATACTTGCATATTTCGGTGTTTTTAGGTCATTAAAATTCGGGCCTATTCATTAGTCAGCAGATTTTTCTTTCTTCCTCTCCATCTTGGTCTTTTTCTCCTTTGCATCGTGTCTGTTAAAAGCATTTTGTAAACTAAAGCTTATACTGTTTGAATACCATAAAATTTAGACATACTAACTGATTGTACAGTAAGGATAATGAAGAAAACAAGATACCTGGATCCAAGGAAACAGTTTAAAGGCATTCAGTAAGTATTTTGGTTTGGCATAAACGACAGGATTTTGAAGCTGAACCAAAGATTTATTTTTGCATTTTATTCGAACTTATCCTTTCCTTAAACGTTTTTGTAAGTTGAATTTCCTTTAATCATAGATGTGCCAATCAGGCAATAAATGAAAGTATGAAATTAAAGGCCAATGGACTAGAAGATCTAAAGCGTTATACCCCCCATTCAGCCACCGAATGCCCACAAAGGTTATAGGCAAACACAGAGCATCAAAGCAAATCCTAATCAATAACGGTCCTTGCACAGAGTACCACATAAACTTCATAATTAAAATGCTGAAGTATAAAACCTTTTTTCAGATAAGCAGTGGAAATTTGCACACTTTTGAAAAGTTGAATTGTAGTTAAAGTTATTACAGAGTAGTCCTTGAGTAAAATGCTGCTTGTGCAAGCAGCCAAAAGAGCATTTTTTAAAGTCTACTGTGCTGAAAGTAACTCAAGATCGGTAACCATTCAGCAGATGCTGGGCTCGATTCCTTAGATGGCCATGACCATAGGGTTTTCGTGGTGTTTCCTGCATAGCAAGGCGAATGCTGGGACGGTTTCCTCAACTACCACGCATTTTTTCTTTCCCTCATTTCCTACCACTTCACTTCCCTTTTCATATATGCAGTAGGCCTACAGGCTGTGCAGTGTCGGTCGGTATCGGGCAGATACCGGGGAAGTTCTGCGCGTTGGAAAGTTCTTCTCGGCCCTGCCAGATGGCAGCCTTCTCTGAGCCGCCTCAGGCGGGTCGAGTTCTCCATGGTTTCACCAGAGAGAAGCCCTATCTGAGCAGCTACTGTGTACCCGGGTCATCAAACTTGCAATCGTTAAAGATCTCTACGCGTCTGTCAGCCGGTCTGCCTGCGGTCTGCAGCTTCCTGCGTTCCTTCATCTCATCCGTTCCTCCTGGGAATGGTAAGCACAAATTATCTGTGTTGGATCGAAGTGCGAGATACCTCCTCTGTTCACTGATCATAAGAAGTCCCTTCAGTATAATTTATACTACTTCAATGTCTTTTTTTCCCAGCAACTATTGAAGATAAAGAGATGAAACGTTTAGCATTTATTGTTACTATAGCAACAATTTTTAAAATGAAGGTTGATGCGATTTTTAACTTGTCAGTAAAAAAGTTAAATATTTACAAATCGCGTGTTAAAGTGTTCATATTATGTTCTGTAGAATTTCGAAGCCTAGAAGCAATTCGTGTTTATAAAAGGTACTTAAAATTTGTCAAATTGCTAAGATTGGCGGGAACGGCTCCCATCAAATACTAGGCGTGCTTTTTAAAGTACCGTTTGAGGCAGTATTTTTAACACTTAAATGATTTCAGTCTAATATATAACATAAAAAATAACAGCCCGCCTTAAAGCAATATGTGTATAAATAGTATATAAAATGTAAGTAACAGTCATTGTGTAATGTTTATATTATTGTGTACATGTATAATGATGTTATGTGAATGTATTAAATAATTGAATAATGTTGAAGCTGTGAGAATAGAGTCCGAAAGTTCCTAACAATGAGGTAACAATGAGGTAGCTTTGAGGCAATAATGAATTGGGAAGTTTAATAATGCTACTAGTAATTCTTGGAAACAATAATGTAATATTTAAAACAGTTTAAAAATAGCCACTCAACAACCAGAAAAGCTGAAAGTTAAATAAAAGTATTCTATTGGAGTAAAATTAGTCAATCAGAGACGTGAAATAGAAAAAATTACAAATTTAAGCGGTAAACGCCAGTTGCTAGGAGGCAACATACCTGAGGAGTTTGTTCGCTGGGTACGTATTCAGTGTGAGACATATAAAGTTCATTACGGCGAGAATATTATAAAGTTTACGTGTTAAAAAGTGCAAGTAATTAATAACTAATCTCACAGCTCTCTATATCAGTTAAGTGTTATTTAATCGTGTGAAAGATTAATAAAAGGAGTGAAGTAAAAATTGTAATTTGTGTAAGCCTATATTCTTCAGCCGCATCAGCCCCTGCAAAGATACACATGTTTCTACAAATTAACACTGACGCAGCCGAGGGAAACCAATATATATATATATATATATATATATATATATATATATATATATATATATATATATATAATATTTAAAGAAACATTAAAATACAAAGTTGATTCTTAAACATTGGGGCGAGGGCCATCGGAAAGTAAACTTGGGGCGAAGGCCACCGGAAACTTAGTACCATGCTTGGGGCAGTTACTTCATCAAGTTTGGCTCCCCAACAGTTTAAATACAATACAACCTTCAAATTGGCACTTAAACGTGGTGCTATATAACGTAAAGCTATATCTATCACAAGTTTTTAATATTTTGCCGCTGCACTCGCCATTTTGAACATGCGTAATCTCTTCCTCCATTCATTAGGAAGCCAAACAAACATCACTTTGTGTTTTCCTGTTGTTCGAGCGTTTCGTAATGTTCAAAACAAGCGAAAAACCCGCCGACTGTGAAGCGAGATCAGTGATTCGTTTTTTTGAATGCAAGAACTGTTACACCAGCAAACATTCACCGCCAAATGGCATGAGGTTTATGGGGAAACAATAATGAATGGCAATGCCCAGCCACACACACAGCCGAACAAACTCAAGATCTGATCGCATAATTTGGTTGGGAACAATTCCATCACACTCCCTACAGTCCGGATTTGGCATCTAGCGGTTTTCATCTGTTTCTTCATCTGACGAAATTCCTTAGTGAAAACATTTCAACGACTATGTTTTGAAACAGGAAGTGCAAACTTTGCTTTCTTCACAGGCAGCATCATCATTTGCCGAAGGTAAATTTTCCCGTTACGGCAGTTCCATGTATAACGGAGGTAACTATGTGGAGAAGTAGTGAAAGGGAACTAATGATAATAAATTATTTGGAAAAAAATGTTGTGATATTTCTTTAAAACATTATCTATACTTTAAGAACACGCCTTATATATAGTACAAGCAGCATGTATTGCTAGGTATTATTTGCATTCGATATCGACAACTTAATAAATCACTGGACAACACCTGAGACAGGGAGCCGGCGCGCGTCGTGGATTCCGAATAGAAGTTGTATGTCTATAGGCACCTTTTAATCAGCATATTAAGGAAATTTTATTCTAGTTTTCCATGTAGTGTTATATGATTATAAGGCTAGGTATAGAGGTGAACCAGACCACCCGTAACAGTCATTTATTTTGGAAAATACGGCATTAAATTTTTCACACCTGTACACATGCAAAGGTTTCTCCTGATACTGTACTCACGGTTAGCTTTAGATTTTCGAAGAGAAAGCAGTATACAGAGTGGAGCATTTAAGTTGAGACTGTACAATATCTCAAAAACTAAGCGTTATAGGAAGAAACGTCTTTAATAAAATTTTCTTGATATTATGGGGGAAAGTAAACGATATTGATCGTGTTTTGTTTGGACGACGCTGTAATGGTCATTTTACGGTAAATTTAATTTTTTAAAATGGGAACCTACAATTAGGGACAATTTAAATTGACCCTAAAATGACCATCACAGCACCCTCAAAATAAAACACGACTACTAACATTTACTTTCGCCATAATATCAAGCAACTTTTATTCAATACATTTCTTTCTACAACATTTAGTTTTGGAGATACTGTACAGTCTCAATTAAGCTTAAAAATTCTTTTTTTTTTAAATACAACCCTATATATTCAAAAAGGTTGTGGCCTAACTTCTTCGTGCAAGTGTAAGGTGTGTCTCTTCTAAGTCGAACTCACCGAGTTAGATTCTTGGTTAGGCTGAGGTTTGTGTTTGGAATATGTTCAACTTGGGCAAAGTTACACAAATGTGTAGGAATGCGTTACAATGAGGCAGCAATTTGAGGAATTATAAGCTCTGTATAGATGTTATGGACTATCAAAGACTGAACCTTGGAACGCTGTAGTGTTTAGTCCTCATGTCAATATTTACAACGTGTAAGTTGGTTCAAAGCATGAAGTGGAGCAAAGGCCCGGGCAGAGGCTGACAAGGGAGCCTTTGGTTTCATTGAGAGAATGCTTTTACGATCCGATTACCACAGTAATTATTAGAGGTTCCTTGTAAACAGAACCGGTTTCTGTCTTTTCTTCCTTCAAGAGGGGTATAGGAAATTTGAAACGTTGTTCCTTGGTGTATTTTTCTGAAGCTCTAGCATTAATTGGGTTCTCCGGGAAAGAGAATTTCTCCTAGAACAAACAGCCAAAATGTACAAAACAGGAAACTCGTATTAGCTTAAACCACTCAAAAGTAGAAAAATTCTTATCTTTCATGTTCACATGATTTTCTCTACCAATTCTTCAACAAACTATTCTTTTACAAGTTTATTCTTCTATTCGAGATAAACATTTGCAGAAACGATTTTATTACATATTTCGTTATAGGTATAAGGAGAATAAGCGAATGCAGCAGATCTTGTTAAATGACACAATTTACGTGAAATTAATAGAGCGCCGGGGTAGCGCAGTGGTTTCTTTCCGGCTGTCAAACTGAGGGTCCATATTTCGATTCCCGGCTCTGGGCTGGCCATTTTAAGTTGGCCCTATCCACGCCTTCACCTCTGACTTGCTCATGTGAAGTAATCCGAAGGCCCAATGTAGTTCGGAGTCCATGGTAAAAGCTGTAGGTCCTTTCATTCCACAGCCATCCTCATCATTATCCTACACCATTGTCTGCTGCCTGCCCCCACCTCAGAAATTGGTCCAGTAGACCAATTGGTAGAATGAGATACCCTGAAAGTCATAGGCCCTATGGAGAGGGTAAGAAACGACAACGATGTAAAATTAACATTTTCCTGGCGTTAACCGTTTCAGAGACAGCCTTTGTTATTAGTTGAATTTTCAAATATTTTTTTCATGTGATAAGTCGTTATTTGGCTTTCCTCCTTGTCATGCAAAGAGGATGAAATCTCAAAACCATATGGCTACAACGAAATGTATGAATATGTAATGAAAGCTTATCTCGATTGACAGGCATTATTTAGAAGAATAATATATATATATATATATACACACATATATATGAATATATAAATTATATGAATAGCTTTTGGTCGACCACACTTCGACTACATTATAATACAACGATTATTTGTGACGTAACTGAACTAGAATGGCCTCAATTATGCTTCAACAACTAATTTAATCTTACTCGGCTGCGCGCGCAGCTCACCCATACCTTTCAAAACTTTCACAGCAGCAATGCACTGGGATTCATTCCCCAGATAAACAATAGAATATTTAAAATAAAATAATTTCCTTTTATTGCAATTTTAATATTCTATTAAATTGAGTTCATTTCCTTTGTACCAATACCGTTCCATATACGTTACCTGCAAAATATCAATAAATACAGCGTGGACTAAATACTACTGCCATCTGTTGCATTACTCGCAACGCTGCCATTTGATCAGCATTTAATTACACACAATTAACAAGGCAAGATCTTTTTGTAACAACTCAAAGCTTTGAAATTTTATTATGATCGACCAAAAACAGTCGTGTGCAACTTGACTTCATATAATGGTAAATAAAACACTCGTATGAAAATTATGAAAGGAGTTACCGCTCGCTTCATAAATACACTCGGATCTTAATTACTACCGTTATAGTCTTTTTCTATAATACAGGGTGATTTATGAAAAACTGACACAATTCTTTCTTTAATTATTCTGTTCGAAATTCACTCAATGCCCCAACTTTAACACCAAATTAAGCAGAATGTTCTGGAGTTTCGATTGCGCAGATGTTCATGTTTTATTCGTAATTGTTAGTTTTATTGTCGGCAGTTGTTTTTGTGATTTTGTTCTAGTCAACGTGAAAATGGAGTACACATTAAATGAACGACTGTTCCTTGTAAAGCAATACTGGATTACGAATTCAATTACAGCTACTCATATCGAATACCAGAGAGAATTTGGTGTTTGGAATCCTCCCCAAAGAAACACAAAACTGGAACTGGTAAACAAATTGGAAACAACTGGATCTCTGGCGCGTGAAAAAGGCAAAACGCGCTCATCTAGTCTTCTCACGGTTGTTGTTCACGTAATAACTCAATTAATATTAAAATCGGAGTTTGGTGCCTAATACCCGGCGCTACATGCCATGCATCAAATGATTCAGTGGCACTAATTGCAAGTTTCTGTGATGACCGGATAATTTCCAAGAACCTGTGGCCACCGAGATCTCCGGATTTGACATCGCCGGACTTTTTTCTATGGTGTTACTTAAAAGACGGGTTAATGCCACACGTCTCCAGACATTGGACGATCCAAGCTATTGACAACAGAATCCTCCAATGAGTTGCCAGTAACATGCAACGACATGTTGAGTTGTGGCTTCCGCGGATGGAAGATATTTTCAACGTTTGCAATACACGTAAATAATCTCCCAAAATTCCTCTGTATTACAGGTATAATAATTTGTAGCTAGCATAATTCGTTTTGAAACAATTAAAGAGATAAATATATCAGTTCTTCATAAACCATCCTGTATACTATTATAGAAGAGTGAATAGAAAAGGACAGGTGATTACAACACATCAGATTTCCTTTATTGATGTTGGCCAATGTGGTGGAAAGCACCCTAGAGACGCAAAATAACGCGCAAGCGCACACATGCGAAGGGAGAAATGGGAGTACAAATACATGAAAGCGCGCGCGGAAATAAACACGCGGCTATGTAATCTTTTGATATCGGGTACGAATAACAAATGCAAATGAATTCGATGATGTTTGCGTGTACAATAACATGACAGATATAAACAGGACAGCTAGCAGATCGACTGGGAGCAATGTAATAAAGCTTTCTGCGGTACAAACATTACCTGGAGGTCTGCAAGCGAAGCTAAATCATCCGAAACCTATACGATACGTTGCCGCCACATGCCTAGGGGCGGTTGTTTGCGCTCAACACAAAACGAGAAACACACGAGAAAACATATTGCACATTTTATGCCGCGCGCTCATGGTTTTGATGTAGTAAACAAATACACGTGTACTGGATTAATTTGGGCAAAATTAATTTATCTTCTAAACACACATCGATTTTGTTTAACCACCTCCAGGCTTGTAATGAACGCAGGAAGATTCAGATATTCCCTTGAAACAGAGTAACAGATGAAGAATTTATATCTGTGACCACTTTATAAATAGGATATTTATTACTGTCCCTATCCAGAAACCCCAAAATCGAGATTTCACCGGAAATATATGTCCTAAGCTCTCCTTAAATCCAAAAAAAAACATTTTTAGGAAGAGGTCGGTATATAAGTATGTGAATAGCATACATAAGAATGAAGTGTCGTATAGATACTAAAGCTGTTACTGAAACTCACTGGCATCCAAAGAGCAACATAAAGATTTTCAAAAAAAATATTGCAACCCAAACTTCGGTTTACATAGAAAATGTTTTATTGTTCTTTTTCATTTTCTCAAAATTTAAGATTTAAGATATTTACTCTTTAACGTATTACCCTCTTCGTTTTAGGACTTACAAGCCAATGCCTTGGGTCAGTAGCCTGTCGAGGAGCAAGCAAACTTTATATCATAGCACATCAAGAGTAGGTGATCACATCAATTCCTGGTATGGTGATGAAAAAGAAGGAAATGAAATGTAATGATGAATGGGATGATAGGAAAATTCAAGGATCAAATTATACAACTCAGCATTCGCCTAGCGTCCAAGGAACACCGCGGAAAAGCTTCGGTCAGTTTTGTCCAATCCGAGAATTTGAAGCCGGTGTCTCCTGAATGTGGACCACAGACGTTACTGCCTGAGTCATTCTGCTCGGTTAAGATATTTCTTAAATTACCTGGAAATAACCTTTGAAGTACTCTTTATTCAGAAAGAATTTGGTATAATTTTGTATAACGAATAAACCATAAAACATAGACAAAAATCTACTACATAACAAATTAAAATCTCTTTAAAAGACACAATTAATTTCGAACTAGTTTTTCTAACCAGCCATTTCCGAAGTATCCGTTCTTATTAGCTTAAATGTTTCAAAACTTTTGTGAATTTTAAAATTGTTGTCACTATTCTGATTTTTATCGTGATGTCATTTAAAGAGTATGGAATTTTAAGGCCAGCATATAGCGATCTGCTTTTAAACATCTGACCATCGATTTGGTTATTTGCATCCCTTTGTACCTATAACGAAATGTGTAATTAAGCTTTTTTGTGAAGATTTATCTCGATTAACATGAACTAGATAGGAAGCTAAGCTTTTGTATTACCAGATTAAGGAACTTTTGCAGCGTGTATACTGCTTTGAAGATTTAAAGTTGTAGTATATTTTGCAGTATTTCCAGGACGAGTTATAAAATAATTCCAGTAAATTCCAGTCACATTGCAGTAAAACTAAAGCAGTATTCAAATGCGTGTTATGGTTAGCTTAATATCTTTACTGGTTTTGTTTGCTTTCGCAGCATTAAAATGAAGCTGTGTTTATAACTAGCTGTCATATCCGATGTTGCACGGCTGGCTTTTCAAATCTGGAACGATGATTTAATTAAATTTATACTCTGTGCTCTTTATGAAATAATTGTACAATGATTAGAATTATCCCATTTGCCCCTTAGAACTGTAATTTAAAATTCCAATCCCAGACTACTCATATTAATGGACTAAAAATTCACTGATATTCACAGAAATAGTAATGAAATATCAGCAGATTTTGTATTTCTAATCCTAGCCTTCCCCGTTCCCACCCCCGAAACACTCTTCAAAATTCTGGAAGTGTTGTATAGCCTGTAAGAGATTTCAAATGTTTGAGTCATTTTTAAATACGATAAACTATAAAAAGCTATGCTAACAATAAAATTAAAGAATGATTAGATTAATAACATTTTCCAAGAACCACTCATCTGAAAATTCAGTCTGAAATAAATCAATACAGACATATTTCATCCATACTATGTGAGTGGTAGAGAAGGTAGTGCATTCCATTAAAAAATTCGATACTGAGATTTCATGGAAATACATTTATAAGGACACCTGTATTAGAAAAAACATTTTCAGAAAAAAACCTCTGTGTGTGTGTATGTGTGTGTGTGTGTGTGTAGCATAAACAAAAACGAGAAATCGGATAAATAGCAAACTTTGTATTTTAGTTCCGGGTCTTCCAAACATGCGACACGAAGATTTTAAAGAAATCCTCATCTTAAACTACCCTTCACATAGAATACTTTTCGAAAGTTATGATTTAATAAAGAATGGTTCTAAAAATGTTGATTAAAGTACCATATATTAAAGATATTCACATGACAAATAAAATGTACATCTTCAATTTTCTGGGAATAGTCTGTAAAGTTCTCTTCAATCGGAACGAATTCGGTATAATCTTCTATAAATGTTAAACCACAGACGAAAACATACCACACCCAAGAAATAAATCTCCTTAAAATACGCAATTTATTTAAAATAAGTTTTTTGTGGCATAAGCCATTTCGAAGATATTCGTTATTAATTGTTGGAATTAATCAATACCTAGCCATTCTTTTGAAGTTCTGTCGAATTTCAATTGTTTTTCGCTATGTTATGGAGAGAGTTTCGAATTTTAAGGCCAGCGTATAACGTCCAGTTCTAAAACGTTTAACTGTCGCGCTGCATTTCTATCTATAACGAAATGTGTAATGCAGGTATTTCCGGAATGTTTATCTCGATTAAAATGAAATAGAAAAATAAACTTTAGTAAGAACATTTGGTGCAGTCAATAATAAATGTCAGACTACAGAGAGTAATGGGAATGTAACACATCATATTTTTCCAGTATGTAATCACTGGTTTTGATATAATTTCAGTATATCCAGTACGTTAAAAAATCAAGTGTATATATATATATATATATTATTATTATTATTGGACACCCTGTTGTATGATAATAAATGATAGGGGGTACAGAAAGTCGTGTGAGTGCGAGCTTTTTTTTTCTTTTTTTATATTTAGAAATTAAATTTCATTTCCGGTTTTTATGCAACGAAAGACCGATAACTTCATCCGTGAGTGTACGAGAAAACATACATTTCATGTAGGTTATACGTATTGTGACACAACAGCTATGGCTTAAGGGTATCTGGAGGTCGGCCCAAGTTTATCCCAGTCGGGATAAACAAAGATAAGTCGCACTCTCGCCTGTCGTAAATAGCAGAGCACTGTCGCCACATAACCAGAAACTTATGTAATTTGCTTTCCTACCGCCGCCAGAACGTCTGTTCAGATAGTTCTAGAATGTTTTGTGGAAGCTTCCATTGGCTATATAACCCAGCGTTCTGGCGAGAGTGAGACAGTTGAAAAAGTGAGTGTTTGTCTGTTTTAATGGAATCAGGATAAAAGGCACTGTCAGACTAAAAAAGTTATCTGGTACACAGACGGTTCAAAGATGGACAATGATTAAGGAGCTGAAATTTATGAGGAATCTTCTACATGTAATATTTCTATCCCTCTAGAAAGAAATACCACAATATTCCGACTGAAGTTTGTGTAATTGAGATCTGTGCCGGGGGGAATCTCCGAAGGCGCTATAAAAATAGTACCATAAGGATTTTCTACGATAGTCAGGCAGCTCTTAAACCACTACAAGTAACCAGTTGACATTTAAGCTGGTTTGGAACTGTCTATAAAACCTTATACAGCTGGCAAGACACAAGGTAACACTTGATTGGGTACCAGGACATAAAGGGATTACATAAAGGCTATGAAAAAGCTGACAACTTAGCAAAGAAAGGTTCAGCTAAAGAATTTATTGGTCTGAGCCAGTATTTGGTATTCCCTAAGCCACTGTAAAGAAATCCATTGCAGAGTGGGTTTTAAACCACCACCAGCAACAATGGGCACAAGTGGAAGGATACATAGTATGAGAATGTTGTTAAAATCAACTTTAGCTCTTACTAAAGAAATCTTAAATCTCAGAAGGCACAAATGAGGCTGATAACAGGCGTCTTTACAAGTCACTGCAAATTAAGGAAACACCTACACACTATGGGTATCTATAAAGAAAACCCATTTTGTAGGTTATGCGGTGAAGAGGAGAAACTGCCTCTCAAATATTCCGACTGCAAGGTGTTAGAGAGTGACTGCTTCAGAAGACCCCCGAGGTACATGACAAATAAAATGCATAGCTGGAATTTTCTGGGAATTTGAGGTCCTCTTCATTTTTGTATAATCTTGTATGACTATTAAACATTAACCGACAGACGAAAACGTACCCCAAAAGTATTTATTTAAATCACTTTTTTGTGGCATAAGCCGTTTCTGAGATATACGCTACTAAACTTCGAACTGTTCAATACTTGTCATTTTTTTCAAGTCCATTGATTTTCAGTTGTTTCTCGCAATTGCATGAAAACAGTATGGATTTTAAAGCCAGCACGTAGTATCCAGTTCTTAAACATTTGATTGTTGCCGTTTCCTTTGTATATATAACGAAATGTGTAATGTAGCTATTTCTGCAAAGGTTTATTTGGATTGAGGGATACTAGATAGAAAAATAAGCTTGCGAAAGAATAATTTGTATAACCACTAATAAAAGATAAAGGGTAGTGAAAGTAATTGAATGTATAACATAAGATTTGTTTTTAGTATTACTTCATTCTAAGTAATAACACTCGCGATCGTGCAAAAAAAAATAGTGCGCGTTTCTTTGTGTGAAAAGCATAACGCAATCTCCGAAATGCAAGAGACTCGATTTCGTCTCCTTTTACCAAACTACTCCTCGGTTCTGCAATAATGCACTTCCCGCACTCATGTCGCATACGAGTATTATACATTATACATTTAACGTTATTTAAGATACTGTGAAAGCTCTACAAATTCACAAGTAAATTTTGCGGAGTATTTTGAAATGGTATGCTCTTTTATGTAATGCTCTACAACTAAAACACAACTTAAGGACAAAATTTAAATCTCTGGAGGGTGTAGAATTTATCCATTTTTTGGCCATGAAATATTTCACTGAAGTACGTTATATTTAAAATAATAAATAGTTCGTTGTAATTTGTGTTCGGATAGTGCTGTAAAAACCTTCATATTACATCCTTAAAAGATGCTGTACTTAAATTTGTAGTTTTACTTTTTATCCGACGTTCCCAAAAATTATACACAAACACACACCACATAGTGTGAACATTTTTATAGAATTCCTTTTTGTTTTCAGAGGAACTATATAACGCGTAGGTATTTTCGTTGAAATTTCTATGTATAAAATATAAGAGCTAGGATCAACAGTGTCTAGTATTAACCATTTTACAAAACATGGTATAATTGTTTAAATTAATTAAGAACACGTTCTGAAGCTTCCATTGCATAAACTGTTTTAACTTCCTTTTTGTAGACGAAATTTTAGATGAAAATCGTATTTATTAATTTCCACGTTTCTTCTTGCTCACAGCACCAGCAACAAACATGAGAAGTCAAAAATAGGCTACCGCTAAAGGTGCTGTTGTGTGACAATTAGCATGTAGTTGAAACGTATATCCCACAGGTCATGCAGCCAATATCATGCGAAATTGGTGTTTTATTTACTGTTTTATTCTATCTTTTAGTAATTTTCTAAACTTCTATATAGCCCAATTATAATCCCTTTGGTGACCATATCTGGTCCACAAGCCAGCAGTTGAGTCCCACTTAGGTAGCACGTCTGACATCTGTCATACGTCGTAACCCGTTCTCTAATCAAGTTAACAGTGAGTGCTGAGCCTCCTACCATTGGCTCTAAACTTAAGTGCTCATACGTGCGTCATGCTACTAAGATCCATCTTATTCCACTTGCTTCTTATATTAATCATGAGGTAAATATTTTATCTGTATGCTGCAGATGGAATCGACAGAAACGGGAAGCTACCTTATCGATAGCTCTGGAAGGTTTCTTTTACCACTCTTCGCAACCTTGAATGCTCTAGGATTAAATGATGTGTAGAATGGCTGGACTATGATGCAATCCGAAATCGTTACTCTGGAAATCAAAAAATTGTCAGAATATTTAATTATTCAATGGCATTTTGTAGGTGTTAGATCTTCTGGAATGTTTTAATACTTCTAGCTTGGATTTTAAAGGTCGTTGTTGCCCTTATCATCAACAACAGCATAAACTTACAGAATTACACCACATGGCCTGTTTCTTCTTCAATATTCAAATCTGCCTCTTCTCGAGATTCCATAGGCAAATTTCCTCTTCCAATTGACTTGGACTTAAAGACCTTCATAGGAATTCCATTCTTTTCCATTCTTAAAAGGTGCTCTTATTGTTTATGTCTATATAAATCTATAACTTCAATTAAACTTTCAGTTTTTAATTTGAAGCGTATATCTGTATTGGATCTTTTATCTTGTAGTCTATATCTTGTCAAGGTTTTAGTAAATTCATTTCCGTTACCTTTATTTTATTTCTTTGATTTTTAGTCTGACTACAGTTTTCTGATCCGAATGTTAATGCTGGGATGACCATTGTTTTATAGAATTTTAGTACGTTTGGTTTCCGTACCTTTATTACTAGTGTTATTTTAATTGTTCCAATTAACTGTATAATTATGAAGAATTTCTTTTTGGTTTCTTCTTTCATTGTTAGGTATCAACCTAAATAATTAAAACTTAATACAGATGTGTGTATGAACAGGATGTTATCAAAATGTTAAACAAATGAGAACAGATTACTCTGTTATTGTCCATGGTTACAGTATGCAGCACACATCTGCTAGTGTTGTTGCTGTAATCCGTATTCACAGTTCTGGGTTAGTGCAACGCATATCCTTATTAGTTCTAATGAAATCAGTTTGTGTTTTGATTAGTTTATGAAATACTTTTACATGCACATTGTAGTTTTATCTCGAAATCTTTGGTTATGCAAACCCTATTAATGATGTACAAACACTACAGAAAGGAGTCATCAAGGCCTGCCAGAGCATCCGTGACCTACCTGGAGTTGTGAGAGTGCACGATTCTCTAAGACGTCGGAAAAACGCATGCCCTACTCTGAATGGGCAGTATATTGGGCACCGCCTTTAGCGATGGTTCACAAATGCAGGTCATATGTAATCGCAAGCAGATTACATTAGAGTCGTCCTCCGTGGACTAGTGGTACCATGCCAGCCTCTGGTTGAGGCAGTATTTTTAACACTTGAATAACTTCAATTAAATTATATAACATGTAAATTCAATAACAGCCCGACTTAAAACAATAGGTGTGTAATAATTTGTAAAAATTCATTGCATATGCTTTTATTATTATAATAAACATGTTTAATAATGTTATGTGAATGCATTATGTAGTTTAATAATGTAAGCGCTGTGAGAATAATAAGTTTAAAGTTGCTAAAAATGAGAGAATAATGAGGTAACATTGAGGCAATAATGAGTTTGAGAGTTTAAATGTTACTAGTCATGATTAGAGCAACGATAATGTAAATTTTGTAAAAGTTTAAAATTAGCCAGTCAACAGCCAGAAAAAGCTTTAAATAAATGCAGGTATGCTATTGGACTAGGATTAGCCAATTAGAGACTTTAAATACAGAAGCTCACGGGTTTGAACGGTTGAAATATATTCAGTTCCCTGCAGACCTTGGTAGTGACCGGATGGAAGATGTGTTCTCTAAAGAAATATTACGTATTCATGTGAAACGAAAATTATGTATACGCGTTTATAAAGTGCAAGTATTATATTAAAGAACCTCACAGCTCTTGATATCAGTGTAGTGTTATTTAATTTGTGTCAACGAATAATAAAAAGAAGTGAATTTAAACTTAAAATCTGTGTAAGTCTATATTCTGGTCGCACCGCCACCTGATTAAGAGAAACGTGTCTCTAAAGTAAGACTGACGCAGCCGAGTCAAACATAAACATAAATACTATCTATAGAACCAGTTTAATAACAAAGTTAATAATTTTTTAAAAAACCTTGTAGCGTAACAACAAAAATACATCTTCAAATCGGCTTTACACACGTAGTAGCATATTAAGTAACAAACAATATTCGTCAAATTAAGGTCCAAAGCGTCGTGCAAACCTCAACAACAGAACACCTTCTCAAATTGGTTTTCCAAGTGTGGAAATAAATAAACAACTCCATCAACTCCAAGAACATCAACAAACTCCTAAAGACAATAACTACTTCAAGTTGGCGCCCATTCGTGGGGCACATACCTACTTCATGGTTCCCGAGGACGCAGGTTCAAACCCGGCGGAGGGCGATGTATTTTTTTCGGGCGTAAAAATTCTTAGCATGGCTTCCTTCGGAAGAGAAGTAGATTTACGGCACGTAAAAGTACCTCAAGCCTGATAAAGTGGCCTCTGAGCAAAATTACCAATCTTTCATGCCCAATATAGAATGGTGCGCTAAGGACAATAGTAGTTAAAGAGCGTCCATAAATAAAACTCAATTTAATTTCATTTGATTACATTAGAAGATATGTTGTTTGATGCGGTAAGAGTAAAGTGTCCTCATTTGTTTAGTGCATTCTGTAGGTCATACCTAATAGCATAGAGCTTGTAGTAGAAGAGACGTTTCGCAGTAGCGAAAATGAACAAGTTCACATAGCTCTTAAGGTACGCATATTAGAGCCCATGATTACTGGAAAGTTCTTCTTGTTTTGGTCCATACTACCGCCTCGCAAAATATGCAATACTACTTCTTTTAACACCATATGTATATATACGTGTGTGTATGTGTGTGTGTGTGTGTGCGCGTGTGTGAAGTGCGTGACAAAAGACACCCTTGTCGTTGTCCTCTTGATATTTCTTAGTGATTTACAGTAGTTCCAGAGATTTTATTAACCTTTATAGTGCGCATATTTTGTTCTACTCAACTTGGTATACTTAGTTTAACGCTGTTGACCATGTTCAAATTTATTTTAAATACAGTGACAAAAAAGAAGCATACATACTTTGGTATATGCAAACGCTTCTAAAGCAATAACATCTGCTTCGAAATGATGGTTTACATCCTTGTTACAATCATTCTTGTCTCTCGTGCACAGGAAATGGACGTTAATCCTGAAGTTAGCCTGTAGTCATAGGATATCCAGGATGGGTGCTCAGTCCAATGCCTGGTATGGTGCTGAAGAAGAAGAAGAAGAAGAAGAAGAAGAAAGTGAAAGTAGTAGGAATGATAGGGAAATTCGTGGATCAAATTATCCGACCCAGCATTCACCTAGCGACAGAGGAAACCTACAAAGAACTTCGGTCAGATTGGTAGGCCCCGGCAGTTTGAACCCGGGACCTCCCGAATGCAGCCGCACACATTACCGCCCGAGCCATCCCGTTTGGTAAAATTTCATTCTAACCCCAAAACTGAATTTAGAGTTTTCACCGGAAATACACATTTTGAGATTGAATAAAAGAAAAACAATTTTAGAATAAATAATGTCGTTTTGTGTGTGTGTGGCTAAATACCTAACTTGGTGTTTAAGTTCAGCATCTTCCAAGGACATGACACGAAGAAATGCAAAAAATCTCCCCACAGCATATTACACTTTACATCGAAAAAGTTTTGTTTTTTTTATTTTCTCAATAACGGTGCTAACAATTTTTATTAAAACACAAACTGCTTAACATAGCTTCAGCATAATCAAAATGCATATGGTGAATTTTCTGTGAATAGCCTGTGAAAACCGCTTAATTGGGATGACTTTTGCAAAATTGGTAAGTTGTTAGAGATAGACAAAAATCTTATTACACCAAATTGTAGACCTCATTAAAGGACACAATTTATGTTAATAAAATTTCTGTGGCATTAACTATTTCCGAGATATTATTTGCTGTTGGTCAAACATTCAAATGCTTATACCTTTTAAAGTGGTAAAGCGCTATTTTTTCTCTAGGTCATGCAGAAAACACGAAATTTCAAAGCCAGCGCATAGCGAACTGATTGTTACTTTAGCTTATTGTATCCTTATTATAGATGCACTCGCTTCATTTATGCCGTCACTGCAGCTTTGGGAGGCATTATACTAGCCTTCATAGGTGGAGTATGTATTATAGCAAGGAGGAGGTGTGTGTGTGTGTTTATCTATTTACCTTTTCGCGCATGCAGTGGCGTCCTGTTTTACGTGCAAAATTATATTTTATTCATATATGACAATAGCTTCAATCGTCATCACTTATAATAACCATTTTTAAATATATAACTAAATAAAGCTCTGTTTTGCACAATATCTCCACCAAACTGCTTTAGTTGTAACAAAATGTAAAACTATAATGCATTATAAGTTTTACTCTCAAAGAGGACACATTTACTACACATTTTAGGAATCATCTGTCCAAATGAAATATACACAACTAAATAAAACCTATTTTGCACTATTTTTCCATGAAGGAAGAATTTTAATAACAATATAAGGTAGAGCTGAAATAAATTATACATGTTACTCTCAAACATAACTTATTCACTAGACACTACTTCAATTAGGTATCCAACTACCTGATTTAGCCGCCTTCACACCGCATTACCCGCCGTGCTCTGGGAACACTATCCTGAAACGTAGGAACATGTGTTTAGAGTCAGCTTCTTCCAGTATCTAAGTGCCTCATAACACAATAACAGTTTCTTTCGGCTACCACTCGCACGACATCGAGATGTCCAGGAAACCGTTCGACCTTGGATAGAAGTCCAATAGCGATTTCCGTAACGGGAATGCTCAAATGGTCGTTACTTCCTATATTATCCTCTGTAAGTACATTCGCAGGCCGACAAACAAATCTAAGTTTGAATTATATCACGCTAAATGAAAGAAGAAATTAAAACGCCTTCATAGTACCGCTTTCATCCCTGGAAGGATAATTTCCTTCAAATTTCCGGATAATGAGTACAAATTTATTATTATTTTTATTATTATTGTGATTCATTACAGCCAATGAATTTAATTGTACACTTTATAGACCTAAGTAGGTCTGTGCACGTTTTTAATATAGAGCCATCTGAAAAATAGCGTAGCCGGGATTTGAACACGGTTCTCCCGCTTTCCGTGCGGTTACCCTAACCATTGAGCTAGTGTGACAACATGGCGGTGGGATATTGAATACCCCAACTGACTCAAGTTGTTTCCCAGGTATACTGCCAAGGCATCTTAATGGCGATTTGCAATCGCAAGTACTTTATTACTGGGTACACGGGTTTGTTTGTTAGAATGTTGATATTATTATATAATTAAGTATGATTCATTACAACTAATGAAATTAATTACTATTTTTAAACACCTAACTTAGTCTGGGCATGCTTTTAATATAGTCAGCTGAATTACGTGATTACTTCTTCTCTTGTGGCACTACCTTTGTGAATGAATGTCTTGTTCATTACTATGTGGCTATAAGGTTACAATTACTCATTCATTTTGCTCCAAAAATAAAAAGCAAAGGTGGTAGGAATCGGTGGAGGTGCTGGCCCTCCCACACAGGGTGTGAAACAGTTGAAAGAATACGACAATAGAAGCAAAAACCTTCCAGTAAACATGGGTCCGCAAACGAGCCATGTGCGAGATAATGGAAACTGTTTGATTACAAGCCTCAGCTTACTCCATTACAAAATAGTCCTAATTAGTACAAATGAGTTAGAAAAGTAGCCTTTTTCGTTTAATAATTACCATTCTAAGTTGCCTCAAAATTCACTCATAGTTTAACTTAACAAGGAATACAATTCTACTTTTTATCTTGCATTTTATTAATACTGTATACTCTTCAGAAGGTGTTCAAGGTGTCGTCCTTGCACCTGGATGCAGTACTGCACTCGTCTCTGCAGTGAGTTTCAAATTCTTTCAAACACCCCTGGATATCTCGACATTACTGACATCTACTACAATTCTCTGCCCCAATATTTCAATGGTGACAATGGGACTGCTGTACACTTTTGAGGCTACCTCATACAGAGAAATCCAAAGGATTGAGATCAGACGGTGGAGGCCAAGGTACAGACCCTCCTCGACCTATCCAATTTGAACCATATCTCCAAGTTAGATGTCTTTAAACAGTAGTAGCAACATTTTCCGGTGCTTCATCATGCATGTAGCACATACTCCGAAGTTGCTCAATGGGAACATCCTCAAGTAATTTACGTCAGTGGTGGCTCATAAACACTAATAAATCTCTTACCCGATTTGTATGCGGACCCATGTTTACTGAAACATCTTTTTTTCTTCCATTATCGTATACTTGCAACCATTTCAGTTTACGCTATTAATGACGATACATTCCGTGTGAAAACCTGTCACACCAGACCCTACACTCGGATGTCATGTAGAAGTAGAACCTTCAGAAGAATCCAATGAAAAATGAGAAGGAAACGGAATGAAAGGGAAATGGTAGAAAGGAAATAGTACCTGCTGACTCCGGGGAAACCACGAAAAAACCAATGGGAAGTATGGGCGGTGGCCGGGGAAAATTATTCGATTATTTTTGTGTAAATGCTATTTATATTTCATTATGTTCTAAAAATAGTATGCAATACATGTGCTTACAATGCATTGGAGAATTTTGGAATGAGAAAACACTCCATTTCGTCTCGTGTTTTCAAACTCTTACTCTTTCTCCAATAATGCTCTTACTGTACATGTCTCGCAATATACTACTGGAAAACAAAATGTATCAATTCAAAATACATAACAAATTACTTGACGCTGTCAATGTCCCACTGCAGTATGTGAAGATACGAAGCCTGCGGTATACGTACTTTGTTGACTCTCCCTTCCGGTACGTTGCATTTAATAGCACTCTCATGTAAATTCAACATCGAATATCAAACAGTCCAGCAAAAACAAACGAATAAACGTTACCTAGATCGATGGCTTACTTTAGAAATTCATACACGTCATGTCCCTGTCGTGCATAAAAAGTGAACCACATCCCCAAGATCATCGTAGTGTTTTTGCTTCCGTAAGGTTTCCACCTTCATGTAACCAAATTTTGAGTACCCAGTGGGTATCAATTCTGTATGTGACTGGTCTGAAAAACAATTCAGGGACATACAAATTAAACAATGAACAATCTTTATAATCTATGTGGAATGAAGGGGTGGTTAGTGTACCACCTCTATGAAGGACTTTCGCTACGATTGGTACACAAGAAAAGACCAAATCAATTACAAATAATTCCACCTTTTTTGTGGGAGTATACTTAAGTTCATGTACCTCCTGGATATCAGTTGCTTCTAGACTTTCTTGCGAGCTGCCAGTCGGAGAGCTGAGGGAAAATTTCCTAACCTGTGTAATACACCTCTGGGATTCCTTGGTGAAGGCAAAATAATAAAATTATTTTACCATAACCATGTTTTGTTGAAGAGAATTATGTCTATTCAGTCGGCTATCAATTTTTGCTTATGAAGTGCTTATTAAATATTGCAGCTTAAATCTTTCCGCTACCATTGTATGTTATTCTGCGGACCTAGCCAATTTGTCACACGATTTTTTCATCCACATACGCAGAATTTTCCACCTGGTTGCACAATTTAATTACATCGCTGATTCTAATGTAGGTTCCTACAGTAGTAGCTCGTAAACTAATGACAAGAGAATATCTCAGAGAGTCATCTAAACTAGGCCTTCTCCCTTTTTACTTTCTCTACTACGTATAGTAAGTAGGGGAAGTATTGCATTCCACCCAAAAATTCGATACCGAGATTTCACCGGAAATACATGTTTTGAGACCTCCTGAATCCAAAAAAAGCATTTTTGGAAACATGTCCGTGTGTGTGTCTGTGTGTGTGTGTGTGTGTCTGTGAACAGCATAACTCAAAAACGAACAGTCGGATAAACACCAAACTTGGTATTTAGGTTCAGTATCTTCCAGAGATGCGACACGAAGGTTTTCAAGAAAATCCCCCCACCCCAGACTACCCTTTACATGGAACATTTTTCGAAAATTTCAATTTTCTCAAAAATGGTTCTAACGATTTTGATTAAAATATCATATGTTTAAGATAATGTCATGAGAAATGAAATGTATATCTCGAATTTTCTGGGAATGTCTCCAAAAGTATTCTTCATTGTGAACGACTTTTGCATAACTGGTAAACCATAAGAGATAGACAAAATTTTACTACACAAAAAATGTAGATCTCGTTACAATACACAACTTATGTCATATACATTTCTTTTGTTGAGTGAACCGTTTTCGAGATATGGTTGTTATTCCCTTAAATTTTCCAATACTTATACTTTTTCTCAAATTCGTTATTCATTTTTTTATGTCCTGGACTTGCAAAGAGAATGGAATGCACCGCATAGCAACCAGCGTTAAAATATTTGACCATCGCTTAAAAGCTACCATATTCCTCTTGCATCTACAAGAAAATTACAAATAAGATTGACATCTCGATATCTCGATTAACATAAAGCATATGGAGAATAGGCGTTTGTAAAAATAGATTGTGCAAGAGTAGAGAAAGTCATGTGAGTGTAACACATCAGATTTTTAAATGTTTTCCTCTGACGCCAGAATTCGCGCCTTTATTTGTTACAGCAGTTTCCATTGGTTCTTAAGTAGTGTACTATAGCATGCTATGACAAAGTATGCCACATTTCTAAAGTCACGTGTCCTGCTGACTTATCCGGCAAAACCCAATGTCTCTGTCCTAATCTTAAGTACATGTTTCCTTTTCTATTTTACCAATGTCTTCGAGCTCCGAGAAATGTACCATTTACTTATGTCACTTTCAATTCTCTGCCCTCTCTTTCTGTTTTCTGAGGTTTAGTCTGAACCCTGTACGCATTAGCGCGTGTGTTAATGTATTTTCACCTCTCGTTTGTTAGCTCGCCTGTTCTAATTACAGATAATTTACAAGTTGGTTTTACGCATTTTAAATTATTTCCAATATTTTAATATTGATTCTTAATCCTATTTCCAATCTTATATGCTGTTATTTCCTATGCTTATTTTCTATCGGGTATGTCCCCTTACACTTTCTAGAGGAGGGGGTGAAGAATTATTTGCATGCTTTCGTCAGTGACATAGAGACGAGGTTAAGTTATTGCTGCTACTAAACGGCATTAAGAAAACGGTAACGTACTATTCAAATACAAGCTTTACGTTGTAATATTACCCTTCGGCAGTTCGGCCATAATTTGGGGAAGGTAGTGTACTCTGCCAATCCAGTGACTAAAGTTATGCTCGAAAAGCAGAGGTGGTCACGCTGGGCAGGGTGGGACTACAATTTGTCAATACCAATATAAACAACTCCGCTCTATTATGGGCCACATTTTATGCACGTATACATTAAAAGTAGGACTGCACGTGCCTCAAAATAATTCTCAAATGTTTCATAAGGCTGCACGTGTTTTATTTAGCAGCCCAAAGACGGGCCTGATGACGAAAAGTTTGAAAATAACTGCCCTGCAGAAACAATTTCAAACTCAGCATGCACGCTTCCTGTCCAGGGAGAAAAAACATTTCTCGCCCTTGTATTTTTTCCTTCCCTGCAGCAAACTATTCTCATATTATCGTGCACATACACACAAAAAGGGGTTGGGGTTGTATGAACGACACATTTCGAGCATGGTTGAAGGTTTGCCTTTATTAAACGTGCTACATAGGAAGGGGTGCATTACCCGCAACCAAATTTACCTCTGAGCCAGGGGAAATAACACCATAAGAAGCCGAGTAAACCTTTCCCTTGGTACAAAGCTCACTGCATGCCAAATTCGGTTCACCAGTGTTGGAATATTATTTATTATGCACCGTACCGCATTCATTATGCAAAACAAGCTAGTTACAGCAAATGAAACGTTAGGTTAAAGGTGAGCTAGTGTTATTCAGAGCAATGGTAATCAGCCCTTAAGAGGATCGCAGCCTGTTTTCATCTAGAAATAGTTATTTCTTAGCAAACTATATTCATTAATCACATAAAATTGGTAATATTCAAATGTACTCGTACTGCAGCGTATATATAAGCTGAATTTTAAGCAAATGCATTTACTGAAATAGCACAACTCTTAAACACACAAACCAGCTTATCCTGTCTTTCTCTGTTACTGTAGTTAACTCTTATTGCTACCTACAAGACGCTCCTTGTAGTGGATTATGACGTTCCTCTGTTCTCTTTCTCATGACGGTAATTTCTGGAAATAGACAAACGATGTGTCATGAAGTCACAGTCGTCTATAATGTGCCCGATGCCGCCTCTAGCTTTAATGTGAAAAAACAGTAACGTAAGTACACTGAGATTACATAACAATAATAAGCACACATTGATTTGGCTAACAGAAGTTCAGTGAGTTTCAGAGGAATATTCTGTACTATGTCCTGAACTGCTTCAAATATTAAAACAGTTAAATGTAGCCGAATGCAAGGATTAAATAATAATTTGGGATCTATTATAAACATTTAATTCATTCAACTAGCTCATAATGTAAGGGGTTAATTTTTTACCCTTTAATAACATAATAACAACAAATCCTCTCCAAATATACGCAGGAGAAAAAGTAAAAAGGTTAAGAAAAGGAAAGAGATACGGTAGAAATTCTAGCTTGGATTTCTAGCTACACTTGGATAGGTAAAGTAGTCATTGATGCAGCAATGAGTGTAGTTAATACCTTCTTCTAACGTGCGTTTATGTATATATATATTGCCCTCTCCTCGGTGCGCTCCCTTAGTTCCTGCATATAGAACTTACTTTCAGCAATTTTGTTTGGAGAATTAAATGACGAAATTTAAAAAAAAATCATCATATATGTCATTATTTGTCAATTTTAATTATATCTGAGTAAACCCCGTTTCAAATACTACAGCATGAGGAAACTTTCATTCTAGTCGTGAGATAGGACCTATAATCTCAATCTCTTGGCAGTAACTGTTACTGCAAATTCACTAATATGGTACTTATTTATCTGTTTATTTAACCCACAATGCTAGTGCCATAAGGTTGCCTATTCTATTCCACCATTATTAAATCATAACAACTCTAAAATAAGAAGTAACGGTTCACAAAGAAAGACAGGGAGGAAAAATGATGTAAAATAAAATAAAATATGTTATTAATATGTAAATAAAATAGGAAGGCTGACAGATTATAATACAGATTCAAGCAATTAATTATTCGTACAAAACGAAACTAAAGCAATGCGAAATTATATTTGGGATATAATGGTTCGCTTCTGTACCTACATGCTGCTCCGAGTTTGAACACTAGCTGCGAATGGAAAGTCAGTCGCTTTAATAGACTCGTTTCTAACTTCCCTAGAATAATATGCAACAGTTACTTTTAGCTCTCTTATTTACCTACAAACCTCACTAGTTGTTCTTTAAGGCAAATCTGCTGAAATAACTATGCAAGTCGACTGTATAATCATACAAAGGGGAAAAGAAAAACAAAAAGAAACAAAGAAAGAAAGAAGTACAAAATACATGCAGAATCTACCAGTTATTTCTTTCAGTGTTCAGTAGATTTGTTTACACAAAAGCTATATTACAATCCAAGAGTTTGTGGTTTCCATTGGATAGTATTAATTAATTTGGGAGAGAGACATTCTAATAGTGAATAGAAGTGTGTTTGTCGGCTGGGGATATATCTTGATACCTTTGACGGGATATATAAATAATTAAATAAAGAAATTATAGTAAGATAAAGAAATAATTACAATAAATAATTTCCATATAATAAATCACTGTATAATGTAATAAGACTGAGTTGAAGGATTTGTCCGAGAAAAGAGTCATTAGCGTGTTAAGTTAACGAAAGTTATTAGCATCAGCCGAGGAGAGAACACATTAGATTAAATATTCCTGGAACGCAATTAGATTATAAGTTCAGTACGTTTGAACAGTCACGTGAGCAGAAATTCTGAAAAAGGAGAAGTGTAAGGTATTTCTGAGAGTTTACCCAGAACTCCATAGCAACAAGATAACATCATATGAAGGGAACCTCGTGAGGGGGTTAAAATGTAGGCGGAGCTTAGGTAAGAAAGGCGTGCAATATAAATCAGTGTTACTTTGGTTCCGGCAGTGAGACTGATCGACATTTGTTTATGCACACATTATTACATACATTTGTAACCCTCTATCTTGAGAATTAGTTACTTAATCTGGTGATTACTCGCTCAGTGACACTTAAAATAAGATTTAGCGGCCATCGCGAAGGTTTTGCAGGTAAGCATTCTAGCCTCTCACGGCAAGTTACGCTATTAGTTCCTTTTATTGCGGAAGCAGTTGTTTCCAACCGTAAAATTTATACTGCAGAAGTATAATAGTTCACTGGTTATTGTTTCGATTCATAATCAGTTTGTCTCTATAAAACGGTCGGCAACTCACTTCAATAGCTCAGGTATTAGAATTAAATTAAATTTCTCAGTACATTTAAACTGGTGTTATCCTTTAAAATACCCTCACGCATACATTGAGAGAAAGATATCATAGCCACACCACTAGAGTAGCTGGCGCACGAGATAACCCAGAAAGAGCTACGAGACAACGACCTCATATATACTGCTACAACTTATAGTAGTTACATGGCTCAGGTTCGGTATACTGCCAAGTAAATTGTGAGCTTTAGTGCCATTAGTTGAGCGAAGACGAAACACTTATTGCGTCCGACGATCCCGAGCTATCGGTTTTCTTGGAGAGAGTAGTGTGAAATCCAAAAGAGAGAAAGAAATGTGGCGCATTTTGTTAATTTATGCTGCATTGTGTTTTAACATAGCTTTTAAAACAATCCTCCCCCCTTCAATATATCTTCAGTAGATCGTGTACCATCTCGAACGGAGAGTGAAGGGCAATCTGGACGCTACTGGCAGGCAGGGAAGACACGGAGGGGATAAATAAAGCTTTACTTAAGGTGACATAGCTGAGATTTCAGAAGGCTGATGGGAGGAAAGCGGGGGTACAAAAAGAGGTAAAGTTAGGTGTTAGTGCTTTATTTATTTTTATGTCTCCTTTTTACTTCCTCTACTACGTATAGTAAGTAGAAGAAATATTGCATTCCAACAAAAAATTTGATACTGAGATTTTACCAGAAATACATGTTTTGAGGCCCTCTGGATCCAAAAAAGCACTTTTAGAAAAAGGTGCGTGTGTGCGTGTATGTCTCTGTGTGTGAGTGTCTGTGAACAGCATAACTCAAAAACGAAAATTTGGATTAATACTAAACCTGGTATTTGGATTCAGTATCTTTAAAAACTGTGAAATTGAGATTTTCAACAAAATCTTACCACCTCAGGCTGCCCTTTACATGGAACATTTTTAGGAAATTTAGATTTTCTCAAAAATGGCTGTAAAAAGTTTTATTAAAATATCATATATTCAATTAAAGGACGTTATGATGGTATGTTAGAGTCAACTTAATTTTTTAAATGGGAACCCTTAATTAGGGACAATTTAAATTCACCCTAAAATGATCATTACAGGACATCCAAATAAAACATGACTAATGGTATTTACTGCCCTCCATAATAACAAGCATCTTTTATTAAATATATTTATTTCTGCTAGGCTTAGTTTTAGAGATATTGTACAGTCACAACTTAAATTGTCCACCCTGTATAATGATGGCAAACTTGTCAACCCTTGTCCATCTTTTTGAAATTACAATTCTAATTTGATTTTTAAGATTTTAAATTCATACGTCGTTTTCATCTCATTTAAACACTGCACAAGAATACAGAATAGAATCACTATTCCAATATTCCTACTAAAAATGTACGTAGTATCACATATAATTATGAGTTATAATTTCAGTAATTAATCTTCCTGTTGTCAGTCCGAGTTTTCTCAAAATCCTAGTGAAAATTCCTGAGTTTACGTCACTTTAGTAGCGTTGGGGTAAAACTGACGTGTAATATGTTAGCCTGTCCAGTATTTGATTTCAAAGGGCATTTAAATGTCAAAATAAGGAGTCACAAACACTTGGATTAGTACCTAGTTATTACCTTCCCTACCACATACCTAGTAGGTAGAGGGAGTATTGGATTATACTCAAAACTTCGATAACGAAGTTTCGTCGAAAATATGCATTTTTAAGCTGAAAAAAAAAACTTGCTGAAAAAGGTTCTGTATGTGTGTCTGAAAAAAAATAAATAAAAACTAAAACTCCGGTAAACAAACACATTGCATTTAATATCTTCTGAAGATGTGACATTAAAATGATTTAAGAATTAACGATTTATATTTAAATACGATATATTTAAGATATTTACAACACAAAAAGAACATCTTACTTCTCTGAGAATATCCTGTAAATATGCATCATTCTTAGGGAAATTTGTATAGTTTTTGTATAGCAGGTAAACCATAAGACGCAGGACAAAAGTCTAGTACATAAAAGATCTTTTTAAACATATAATTTATTTCAAATAACCTTTCATGGCATCAGCCATTTCCAAGATATTTGTTATTACTGGTTTGAATTTTTCAATAAGCTGTTGTTATTCACTTTTTTACGGGTTATCACGGTAAGAGCATGGAAATTCGAAGTCCAGCATACGGCAATCTGCTTTTAAAGAATTTGACTATTTCTATTCTCTTTGCACCAACAACAAGGTGCGTAATGAAGCTATTTTATCACAGTAACCTGAAGTAGTTTACGAAAGTAAGCTCTTGCAATAATAGTTTATTATAAAAGCAACCAGATTTTTAGAGAAGATCATGCGAATGTGGCACATTAAAATTTGTACTTTCTCTGCGCCATACATAGTAGGTAGAGAAGTTATTACCTTTCACCCCAAAAACAATTGATACCGAGATTTCACCGAAAATATATACTTTGAGTTGCAATGAATCCAAAAAAGAACAAATTTTACAAATGTGTGTTTGTATGTATCCTTATGTACAGAATAACTCAAAAACGAAAAGTCATATACTAAACTTGGTATTTGGTGCAGTACTGTTCAAAAATGCGACACAAGATTTTCAAGAAAATCCCCGCGCCAAACTACCCTTTACATGAAACATATTTCAAAACTTTTATTTTCTAAAAACGCATGACCATTTTGATGAAAAACAATATATATATAAGATATTTATATGACAAATAAAATGTATATATCGTATTTTCTGGGAATAGCCTGTCATGTCCTCTTAATACGGAAGGAATTTTGTATAATCTTATAAACGTTAAGCGATAGACGAAAACATAGTAAACCAATATGTGTATCTCTTTAAAACATACAACTTATGTGAAATAATTTGTTTGTGGCATAAGCAATTTTTGATATAACCGTTATTAATGATCCGAATTAATTACTTAGTCATTCCTTTAAAGTCAGTGGTTTTTCAGTTGTTTCTGGCAATGGCATGCAAGGAGTATGGAGTTTTAAGCCAGTGTATAGCGTCCAATTCTAAAGCATTTGATTATGGTTATTCCATTTGTATCTATAACGAATTGATTTTCGCGATTAAAGTAAAGTAGAAAGGAAAATAAACTTTCATAAGAATAATTTGTATACCCACCATGTAATAAGCCACATAGGGTAGAAAATGTCACGTGAATGCAACACGTCCGATTTTTCATATGTAATCGTTAAAATTTAATTGCATTTTTTTAAAAAAGAGGCATGAACTTCAAACGAAGTGGAAAGTCCGTAAAATAATATAGAGTAGCTGATAAAACAGGGTCACAGGCGGAGAGGAAGCAAACATGCTCCCGGTAGCCCATCGCTGTGCAAGACTTGGTGTTTATTCAAGGGAATGTCCCTGGAACAAGTCTGAGTGCATGACAAACATGGATTAGTCGCTACTCAGTCAGGCGTATCTTCAAACTTGAATTTAGCAGATCAACAGATGACACTGCCATATAAAATTCCACATCTAATGTATAAAAAGAGGTAGGATAAGCATGTTCATTTCAATTATTCAGCACCATAGTGCCAACATATACAGAGAGATAAAATATTTAGCTTAAAGCAAAAATCTGATGTGTTGCACTCAAATGACCTTATCTACCTTTATACAAACCATTTTTACAAACACTTATTCTCCATCTACTTCGTGTTAATCGAGGTAAACATTTGCAGGAACTTATTGCTAATTTTCTTGTAGATGCAAGAGGAATATGGCAGGCTTTATGCGCTCGTACTTGGAAGTTCGCGCATTCTTTTGTATTCTAGTTTTTAAACCAAATTATGCGCGAACACTTAATGTCTCACTGTGCAAGAGAAACTTAGTCACCAGATCCAGCGTGGGCAGTCGCTTGATCCAGCAACACACGAGCAAAGAATGAAAGGGCCAATTTAGTGACCCTTTTACATACTTTGTGTAATTTTTATAACTATATGCTAGTAACAGTTTTATAGGGAGCTTTAGAAAACTTCAGACATCACACTCTGACAGTCACTGAGAGCAATTAATTACTAATTAACCTGTGTGTTTCAATGCATATGGGTTATCTTTGAAGTAAACTATGAAAGTGTACACATTTCCTGATAAATATATCCTGCTAAGAGAATCAGAACTACTCTCTGCTACCAAAATGTGGCCATTTTGTTTCACTCTCAGAGGAACTCTTCCAACTTTTCCATTTATCTCACCACCCTTGATAAGCAATTGTGCCCTGACCAAAAGTATGTTACTACAGGATACTAGAAATGCGGAGGAAATAAAGCCCTCCTTGAGGATTTATTAACAAGAAAGTTTAATACAGTAAACGAGGTGTTAACCAGCATTCCAAAAAGAGCGCCATCAAATAGTGGTCATAAAACAAGAGTGACAATTCAAATCACAATTAAAGATGAAGTAATTATACTTTGCTACGAAGGAAGTCATAGCAAAAAATTTAAATCGTCATAAATAACTTGGCACTTGTGACCCAGATGCCAGACCGCCATAAAAACCTTCCTGCATATATTACAGCCATCAACCCTAAGTAATTCAGTTTACACCAATTCTCTATAGAAATAACAAAAGATGTAACTGGGACTCTAGTAGAATTTTACCAAGTTTTTTTATTGTATAATGTCATAAACACTGGTTTCAATTTAATTCTGCTGACCTGTGCCCATGAGTGAAGTAAATATACAAGTCTGAACTGCTTTGTTCAATTTGCTTACTGATAACTATTTCCTATTAGAATTAGAAAAACCTCCAGTAAGTTCAAGGGAAGAGAGTTCAAAGCAATGCTATCAAAATAATGCGTAATTGCATAATACAACCAGCTAAAATTAAGTTCACTGAAACACACATTAAGCACCAGATGAAATGTTCAGCTCCTTTTTTGTGATTGAAATAGGAAATGTCTGACAAATTTTCAAAGTTCAAGTGGACTAATCTTTACTAACTAAACTGCTTTTGATTTACATTGTGATTATTATTTCTTACTGGACTCACAAATATCCACTAAGCTCAAATAAACTAAGTTTTTGCATTTACTTTGTAAATGGTGCTTTCGATCCAAGCAAAGCCATATGATATGATAACTGAGTTGCTTTCTTTTTCACCAGTAAAGGTAATAAATGCACTACCACGTATAAGCACTACCACAAATTACAGATAACGAACCGAGAAAGATGGCTCTGTGGTAACGTGTGAGGCTCGTACTTGTTGGTCCCGGTTCGAATCCCGGCCTCGCTGAATTTTTTTTGTGGTTTACCTAGGTCAGTAGGGAATGTCTATAATGTCGCGAATTTGTCTGTGCCCTATTTCATCGTTTAGGGTGGGAGGATCAGGCAAATAGACGGTATAGCAGCGTGTGGCAGTGGAATTTGCTTTGAGTGGCTGTCTGTCCTGCCAACCGGTGATGAACCCCCAGTAATGTCTCTCCTTGGGAAAGGGAGGCTTGTGTGAATGTTTCCGCTAGTGTCAGGATGTCATACGTGGACATACGTTAGGGACCCCGCCTATGGTCGTTCCTACCCGTGATTCAGTAGGTACAGTATTCTATTATATGCTTCGTTTCGAAATCTTCCTCTGATTTAATCTACTCTACTCTACAGACGACAAACTGTAAGCAAGATATAAATTAACTTCATACTGGTATATGTAATTGTCGCTTAAAACAGAATTTCATCAAGTTCAAATAAGCTACACGATCAAATATCCGCACAGAACTAAGTGAATTAATATCTGAGTAAACAACAATAACATTAAATTGTTAGAATTTTGCAGTAACGTAAAAATTCATTAAGATCAAAAACAACTAAAAGTTTAATTAGATTTACTTTCAAAACTGTGACCATTACAGATGAATCCCATTTGCAATCTAATCGAGCAGTATCTCCTCATGACAGGGATACAGATAACTCAAGAATACCTCAATAGGTAGCATGTCAATTTCCGAACAGCTTAATTCCTCTTCAGTAGTTTATTGAAACCTATACCTGCCATGAACTATTAACTAACAGCTTGCTAACTCGCTTTCCTCAAGGTGGAAAACAATCCACGTCAAGTTGAAGTTTACGAAACATTACTACACTTATCGTGTTTTTGAAAAGCCTAAAAAGCAGCTGGTAGCCCAATTAATTAGGTATTAGATGTTTAAATATACACTCAAATAATAGCAGCAGTTTCACAGGGTTTAGAGCTTTTTCATTGCGTCCAACTGCGTATATCGAGCTTCCCAGAATAAGCAATACTTAGCACCTGGCAGAGAAGTTTAAGTAAGTAAACTATCATGTTAGAAACGCACCGAAGGAAATGGTGAAGGAAGTTGGATGAATCATAAAGAGAAATGTCTTCACCTAACTTTAGTAATGTTTCAACATATCCCTCATATTTGTGTATTGTCATCTGCTAGACTTTAACGGGAAGTTGCACTTCTCATTTTCAGACTGTACTCTTCGTGTGGTTTGCGTACGTCGAAAGTTAACAAGGACACTGGGCATACAGCTGTATAACGTCTATGCACACGCAACCTGACGACAAACCCTCACTTTTACTTATGACCAAAATGGCGAAGCAACATTAAGGTACACAGCAACCAACCTACATGTCAAACAGGAGAAACTAGTCGGAAAAAAACTGGCATGTTGGATTTACATGACTCTATCTGCTGCAATTTATTTTAATACAGTTTATCAACTATACTTAAACTTATTTTTCTACCTACTTCACTTTAATTTAAATAAACTTTTGCGGAAATGGTGTTATTGCATACTTGTATTTGTTAAAGGCACAAATAGACAGAAGAAACCAAATCAATAAACAGACGTTTAAAAAGTCTCTATATGCTGGCCTATTTTCATAACATCGAGAGATACAACTGAATAGCGACACCATTTAAAGGAACGACAAAGTATAGACAATTTTTCAAATTAATAACACTGTGTATCTCGGAACTGACTAATTCCAGGAAGCGTATTTGAAATAAATTGAAAAAGTTCTGCATTTTCTGTGTATCTCTTATGGTCTACCAGTTATAAAGAATTATACAACATTCCTTACGAATAAAGAGGACTTGCAGGCTGTTCCCAGAAAATTGGAGATATAAGATTTTTGTTCTGTGAATATCTTAAACGTATGGTATTTTATCAAAATCTTAGTGTACTTTTTTTTAGAAAATCGAACATTTCGGAAAGCTTCTATGTAAAGGGTAGTTTGGGGAAGAGGAGGTATCTTGAAAATCTTCCTGTCACAACCTTGGAAGATGCTGAAACTAAATTCCAACTTTGATACTTATCAGACATTTTTGTGCTATGCTGTTTCATACACACACACACACGCACACACACACAAGGAGTTTTTCTAAAAATCGTCTTTTTTTATTAAGGGAGTCTTTAAGCATGTATTTCCTGTGAAATCTCTATATAGAATTTTAGGATGGAATACAATTCCTTCTCTACCTATTATGTATAAGATAGAGAAAGTAAAAAGAGCAATACATACAAACTTGTGTATAATAAATGCCGAACGAAGAAACTCAAAAAAAAACAATAAAAGATAAAAGCTACTAACCAACTATCCACACATATCACGTAAACTAACAGCATAGAAGTGTACCCCCTAGTAAGCCATAAACAAAGCAAATATTTTAAAAGTCAAATGGAAACACACTTCTGCGGACAAGATGTCCCTTAATGGAAGCAGATCATGGCAGAGCAAAAGCAGACCAAACGGTGGCATTATTGCCATATTCACTCAAAAGTATACCTATAGCTCATGGCAATAAGAGAGATCAGTCAAGAATTATACGCCCAGCACCAAGAAACTTGCATTATATATGTCCACTCACTCAAGTGAAGTGCCTTGTATGAATGGATGCGTGTATTTATTTAAATAAAAGTAGACATTCATTGATCCGTATCAATCGCATGAATCCGCGGACTGTACGTACCTTTATAATACACAGAATAACAAAGCAAGATGAAAAACGACAAAAATAGTGAGAAAATAAATACTGCTACAAGAAAGCAAAATTGCACAAGAAAAAGACAAACATACTAAAATATAGCATGTTAAATATAAACAATTCACAAAACAGCAGCAAACAGTATTACGATGCATTATTATGCTGTATTATATTAAAAAAGGAGTAATTTAAGAAAGATAAACGAACGCAGCGCACTAACAATAAGTGAAAATGACATAACATAGCATAAAAGGTAAAGTACCAACATCGAGTCTCCTTAGACCCGCCATTCCCTTTTATCAGCCTTCTTATACGGGTGTTCCGATTTATTTGGCCGCCGCCAGTCGGTTGTCGAGGCATGGTGTCAATACTTTGAAGCGAGTTTATCACCAGTGACACTAGCAGAGGACTAGCGAAAGATGAGTGGAAGGGGTGAATGTCAACAGCTTTGAGGTTATCTTAGTCAAATGGGACTTGCACGTTACATTTCCAGTATTTACATTTGGAATTCTTTCGCTTGCGTCTATAAACTCGCAATCTTAGCATATATGCTGATAGGTAACTCAAATAGTTGGACGGCTTTAGTAGCGCAGTGTCTCGATTTAGCACTCCACCATGCAAATTGTGTGATCGGTGGTCACTTCGACCTCGCGTGCAAACAACACACAAATGTACTTTGAAAAATAGTTCTGCACCGCCGCAGTACACCGACCTATTCACGAAGTCGGAAACGCATGCAGTCCGAGGTTCAGTTCTGCACCTCCCCTTTGAGACAAAGGGCTTGCTGAGCAAATGATGACACCATTCAACCGACTTGCAGTAAAGGTCGAATAAATGTGAAGATCCCGTATCGCCTTAAGTAGACATTTGCATAGGTATCCACTCCACGTGTCCCTGACCGCAGGCACCGTCCCTCCGTTTGGGATGGTCGCCTGCTATCAAACGGTAGACTAAATCTCCACCAAACAGAGGATACTAACCCAGAAACACCAGAAACAAAACCACATCAGAGGAAAGATAGCATGCTTACCAATATAAAAGATCACAACTATGTAAAGTGATAAATGGCACACAGTTAAGATCAGTTTCTAGTAAACATAACGATACTGGCTGTGGTCAGAGTCTCAAATGGAAATGAAATTCTGTAGCAGAAAGCTAACTCTGTTGCCTTTCTGGAAGTAACACGATGAAACATTACATCACATCATTTTGAACCGTAGCGTAAACGCCACAAAGTTATTAAATTTGATATTTTGCTTCAACCAACGTCTGTGTTACTGCTCCTAATAGTATATTATAGTATCATGCTGCAGTTATTGTTAGTATGAGCCAATATTCTACTATCAATTAACTATAATAGTGGAAAACAAAGTGCTTCTTTAGCCTCAAAGAACACGCACAAATTGCTTTATTAAAGTGGCAACGAATACCACAAGCACTGAGCCCGATAAAGAAAATAAAATTTGTGGTGCAATTATTTTCACAAACGTCTATGATGCTGATGAATAGAAAGCGCTTCACTCAAAAGGATTAAAGCGTAGAATACACAATGTGCGTATGGGAACTCTCGCCGCACAAGATAAGCTACGCGGGCTGAAGCAGCTTTACCTGTTCCTCAGCTTGCAAAGCTGATTGAGTCTCTAATAATTTAATTTTAAAAATCTGATGAGTAACACCTCCAGGGTGTACTTTAGCAATTATGAATCGACGTATAGACGTAATACAGGGTGAATCACCTAAAACTTGCACCGCAAATATTTCGGAAATCGAAAGTGCTATTGATGTGCAGTTTTCACGGCATTGATTGGTAGTCAGGGGCTCGTACATTTAACCTATAAACAGATTTTAATAATACTGTGAAAGTGTATTTTTTGAGCAAGCATACAATTTTTTAAATGAAACAATGCCTAGTTACATCAACCGAGTAAACGTAGGGTAAATTAGACTGCCAATGGTCTTTGTTGCAGTATTCCAGTGCAAGTGGTTTACGAGAAATCGTATTTCGAAAGGTTTCCACCTAGACAATTGTTCATCCCATTCAACCTGCTTAGTAGCTAGGTACGATGTTATTATGTTTGTTTGCATTATGTTATCTGTTCATTGATTGCATTGCTTTCTGGTCAATTAGTTTGTGACAGTTCAAGCAGTAAGTCGTGAGTGGAAGATGGAGTTTACTAATGCAGAAAAAGCCGACATGCTCATGGTGTATGGAGAGTGTAGGAAGAATGTAGTTCGTTTCTGTACAGTGTATGCGGAAACGTATCCCAATAGACGTCAACCATCTCCGCAATCATTTATCAACCTCTTCAACCAATTGCGTGATAGTGGTACTGTAACGCCTAAAAAACGTAACAGAAACAAATAAGTGACTGGAGAAGAAGAATAAATTAATATTTTGGTTGCCGTTGCATTAGATCCGCAAATTAGTTTCCGCACAATCGCACGTGGAAGTGGCAAGTGTACTGCGCATTTTCAATGGACATAGGTTCCATCCCTATTACAGCTCTGTCCATCAAGAGCTGCATGGAAACGATTTTGAGAATCGTGTTAACTTTTGTACATGGGCATTAAGACATGATACTCTAGATTCATCATGTATCGTTTTAGTGATGAGACAACGTTTACTAATCATGGCCAGGTAAACCGCAGAAACATGAACTATTGATCCGTTGACAATCCCCGTTGGCTTTGTTAGGTAGAAAGTCAGCGTCCATGGAGTTTAAATGTGTGGTGTGGGATAGTGAACCATCAGCTTATAGGCCCTTTGTTCATAGAAGGAACAAAGAACTCGCACAAGTATCGCAGCCTCCTGACAGACCATCTGCCACAGATGCTAGAAGACCTTCCTTTGCAGACTAGGTGATACCAACAAGATGGCTGTCCAGCCCATGGTGCACGAAGTACTACAGCTTGTCTTAACGGATTGTTTCCAAATCGTTGGATTGGACGAAGAGGGCCTGTACCTTGGCCGGCCCATTCACCGGATCTGGCCCCTTTAGACTTTTTTCTGTGGGGAAGGTGAAATACACTGTCTGCAAGGATATACCAACTACACTAGACGATATGAAACGAAGTATTGTAATGCCTTTTTGTTTTTCTTTAGTTTGTGATACCACAGGTTGTACAAGTGTCGGTGCGTAAAAGCTTCAAAATAAGATTTCTCATAAACCACTTACACACATAAACCACGCCAATGACATTCTAATTTACCCCACGTGTATTTTGTTGATGTAACTAGACATTGTTCCATTTAAAAGATTGTATGTTTGCTCAAAAAATACACCTTCTCGGTATTATTAAACTCTGTTTATAGGCTAAATGTACGAGCCACTGACTTTCAATCATTGCTGTGAAAACTGCACATTAATAGCACTTTCCATTTCGGAAATATTTGCAGTGCAAGCTTTAGGTGATTTAGGTGTATATTATACTATTAAAAAAAGTAAATTTTCTATTTACGTTCAACTAATTACGACTTCCTTGCTTGCACGACGGGTAAACAAAACAATTGCTCGCATTACAAGTCAATGTTTGTATAATTATTGCGAGTTGAAGAAAGAAAGGGGAAAAAATCTCATGTGTTGTACTCACATGACTTTCTCTGCTCTTGTGCGGCTATTTTACCAATGCTTGTTCTCCATCTACTAAATGTTAATCCAGATAAACATTTTCAGAAATTATCCTACTGCTAATATTTTTTGTAGGTGCAAGGGGAATATCTTTAGTAAAATCTTTTAAGTGCGGTTGCTCAGTGGGGAATTCCATTCTCTTTGCAAGTCCAGGACAAAAAAACCAATAACGAATTCCCATTTGACAAAAAAAATAAAAATTGGAAAATTCAAACAATTAACAAGGAATATCTCGGAAATGGTTCGCTCGACAAAAATTTTATATGGCATAAATTCTGTGTTTTAATGAGATCCACATTTATTGTGCAGTAAAATTTTGTCTAGCTCTTACAATTTACCAGTTATGCGAAAGTCATTCAGAATGAAGAGGACTTTTGGGAACCTTCCCAGAAAATTCAAGATATACAGTTCATCTGCCATAAAAGTATCTTAAACCTATGATATTTAAACCAAAATCGTTACAGCCATTTTTCAGAAAATAAAAATGTTATAAATTGTTTCCATGTAAAGGGTAGTCTGGGGTGGGGAATTTTCTTGAAAATATTATTGTCAAATCCTTGGTAGATCCTAAACTCAAATTCCAAGTATGGTATTTATCTGACTTTTCGTTTTTGAGTTATGATGTTCACAAACTGACGACACACAAACACACACACGCGGACATGTTTCCGGAAAAGCTTTATTTGGATTCAGGGAAGCCGCATTTCCAGTGAAATCTCGACATCAAATTTTTTGATGGGATGCAATGTTTCCGCTACTTTTGGATGACATACTTCAAATTAGGAAAATGAAAATGCATAATAATGATTATTTTGAAAAGATTGATGTTACGAAGAACTATATTTTATAGCCCATTAAGTTTTTTTCCTATTTTAAGGTCTCCAAGTTATACAAACTTAAGTAATTACAAACAGACTCAGAGGCTATTTACACAAAGTTGATTTTATGAATAATTGTGTCAAATAAACGAAATGTTAAATCATAATGCTTAAAGCGATTTTTGAGAAAAATGTAATTTTAACAAAAGTGCTTCTATGCAAAGAGTTGTTTAATGCAGGGAATTTTCTGAAAGTGTATATTTGGCATCTTTAAAAAGTATCCGTTCAAAGTGTGAAATTTTTGTTTATTTAAATTTTGGCTATAGTTAATGTGATCACAGATAGATAGAACAAATCACAGATATTAAGACAGAAAGAAACATATATAAATATATATATATATATATATATATATATATATGTATATATATAGGGTGTTTCAACAAGAGTGTCCTATCTTTGAACTTAAATAAAACACGTTCTCTAAACGATAGGGGTTTATTTATTTATTATTTTGGAACATAATTAATGTTATTACGTGTGAAAGGGAACATCAGTTAAGCGACCGCCGCGACTTCGTTGGGTTGCGCGAATACGTTTGACCCAAATTTCAAAGGCAGAAAAACGTAAATTAGATTCAACTTCACAAATAACACGCCTGATGTTATTCATAAGATCATTTACTGTTTCTGGCTGGTTGACATAAACCCGAGATTTAACATAACCCCACAAGAAGTATTCCAACGGCGTTAAATCACATGACCTCGGGGTCAGTTATCGTCACCACCACGGGAAATGAAACCTCTGATCTTCTCCTTCAAAAGATTGATTGTTTCGAGAGCAGTGTGACATGTGGCACCATCTTTCTGGAACGAAATGTTTCTGAGATCCATATCATCCAATTGAGGCCAAAAATAGTCCTTTATAGGAGCCCAGTATCTTTCTCCATTGACAGAGCTTCTCCATCTTCATCTTGAAAAAAGATATGGACCATTGATTCCACCATACAAAACAGTAACCTTTTGGGGATGAAGTGGTCGTTCTTGAATGTGAATGCATTGGATTGTGATTGCTCCAATAGCGGCAATTTTGTTTGTTAAAACAACCATCCATCCAAAAGTGGGTTTCGTCGCTGAAGATGATTTTTCGATAAAAATACGACTCAGCTTCCAATTGATCCATAGCCCAGTCAGCGAATACACGGCGCAACCTATAGTCGTTGGGTTTTAGTTCTTAAGTTAAGACCATTTTGTAAGCGTGAAACTTGAAGTCCAGATGCAGAATTCGCCAAGTTGTGGTCGGCGAAAGCCCCAATTCTTGTGCTCGACGAGCAATTGATTTGTTTCCGTTCTCGCGTACACTCTCACGAACGTTGGAGGGCTTACGTCGATTACGTACAGGCACTCTTTGATCGCTGACAGAACCATTTCTTTCAAATTTATCGATCAAACGCAGAGTCGTTCTCTCGCAGGGACGATTATGCACACTGTAAACTTCATGCAATACACGGAAGGTTTGGCGAACAGATGATCCATTTTGATAATAAATTTTCACAATTTCTACGCATTGCTGAATGCTGTAACGTTACATGGCTATTTCTCAATAACAACTGTAACCACATGAAGAAAATGACTGCTGTAAGTCAATAACAACGGCAGCTATCACATGTTAAATATAGGAAACTCTTGTTGAATGACCCTTTTTATGCAACTTTTTGCAATGGTGGGAGGGTGCAGAAGACCTAAAAGCTTTACATCTGGTGAAATCGCAATATCGAGTTTTGGGATAAAATAAAATGTTTCTATTCATATCTGAGCAATGTGCCTCCGCGGTAATATGTGAGGCTCGCATTAAATAGTTCTTGAGTTCCATTCCCTTTGGACCGAATCTCGCTCTTAGGTTTTTGTCGCCGGGTTTTTTTCTGGTTGTTAGGAGAATTCCCGGTGATGGGGGAATGACAAAATATCGCGAATATTCCTGTAATTTCAGTTGTTTATAATGTTTCAGGGTCGGAGGATCAGGCGAGTGTACGGCATTCGATGCGTGTATTTTCTTTGAGGAACTATCTGCACTGGCTTCGGTGTGTGATGGGCCCTGCCGCGTAGAGAGGTAAGTGTGTGAGGGGTCCCGCCGTCGTCAGGGTATAATATCTATTAGTTTGAGATCCCCCCGGTATCCGAGCCTGCCGCCATGGATCTAATCGCCCTGTTTCTCCCTTTGCTTTGCCCCTTCCTTCTGGAGGTTTCCAGAACAATAGGCGACCGTGCGCATTAGTGCCGGAATCTTCCTCCTATTTACTGATAACCTTATACATTAGACATCTAAGCTGCAGAAAAAGTAAAAATTTATTGCTTAAACGAAAGCTACTATGGCCATGAAAGAAGTCGGAAGTACTATCTCACTGCTGAATTCAGAGATAAAAAGCTTGTGTACAGTCACACAACTTCGCTTCCCTGTCTTTTCTTAGCTATTCATAAAACGTGATATTTGTCATAAATGTCTATAATAAAAATAGTTTCAATGGACTAATACTATGAGAGTATGAAGTCTGTAGATATTATGAGTTTGAGAGCACCTTAAACTGGTAAACAAATGCCTTATATGTGGCCATGAACTGAAAGGAAGCAAAAGAATGGAAGCTTGGCATTTCAAAACTTAGTAAACTTCACGTATGAAGTGTTTTAACGTAAAGTGTTTAATATTTCGGTACGATCTAATGCTGTGGAAAGGTCTCCTTGAATCATATCACAAATTTTAACTATATTTTACACTTTTCCTGCAGTAAGTTTTGATTATCCTTTGTGGATTTCCAATTGCATCATATAGTTCTACATGAATGAAAAAAAGCATTAGCAGTTCATAGAATATCCTGGTTACATAGCTATATCTCGTGCAAATATTTCGTAATTAGGAATGTTAATCCTAAGTGTTTAAATACATGTTTAAAAATTAAATATAAAAGGGATGTTTGTTTTAATTTTATTTAGGTTGGGGGAATGCTTTGGATAAATTCTTTACTTAATACAATACTGATTGTATTGTCTATTTTTGATTTATATTTATTATGTTTACTCCCATCCTTTCCTTCCGGCCTCCCTCTCTCTCTCTCTCTCTCTCTCTCTCTCTCTCTCTCCCAAACACACATATACTCACAACTTGGAAAGCTCTTATCTTCTTCGCTATTCAGGGGATTTCAAGCGTGTATTTTCTTACAAATTCAATATAGGAACTTTGGGTTGAATGCAATATGTACTCGGGACAAACAGTAAAAATATCTGCAGATGTATTCCCATACATTTCTCAATGTAGATAATATAATTAATTAGATATAAGCGCAAGAGTTTAGAAAAATGCTCTAAATTTCATGGAATCCAATTTGCTGCGACGTTTACTTACTTTCTGTGTTTGCATTTCATAAAGATGAAAATGAATTAATTTTAAGAGGAAAAACATTATTTGGCGGTAATTAATCCTCGAGAGATTCATAATTACACAACTGCTCTTTTCTATGGGAACTAGCTCATGGGAATTAACTCCAAAAGCATAATATTAGAATTAAATGCTCAGAAATGAAAACTCTGTCATATTCGTTGTAATGAACATCGTGATGATTTCAGAGAAATAGAATTCGTTACTATAAATTCATAATTAAAAAACTTCTACCTGAGCAATATTAAAATAAAGAAGAGAGAGTAACGTTTGAATTAAATGAAAAAAATGCATGCAATGCGTTATATGTGCTGACTTTCCCCACCCATCTGCGTTTATTTTTATATAGCTTCTACAAATATTTTCACAAAAGCTTATTTTTCTATACACTTCCAGTTAATCGAAATACGTTTTTATAGAAGCAGTTTCATTATACATTTCGTTGTAGGTAAAAGGGGCACAGAGAAAACCGAATAGATTCTTAGATATTTAAAGCGAGTCGCTATATACTAGACTTGAAATTCCACACTTTTCTCAGGACATCGCGAGAAACAGTTGAATAGCAAGAGAACTTTCAAACACGATAAAATAGTAAAAAATTCAAAGTAGTAACGGATATCTAGAATATGAGTTGTGTCACAAAAACGTCATTTAAAATAAACTGTGTACTTTAAGAAGACATACATTTTTGTTAAGTTGATTTTTATCTATCGGTTAACGTTTACCAGTTATACAAATGTATATAAAATTACTTCCGAATGAAGAGGACTACAGGGTTATTTCCAGAAAATTTAGCACAAGCATTTTGGTTGTAATGTAAATATCTTCAATTTATGATGTTTTAATTCAAATCGCTACAGCCATTTTGATAAAATAAAATAACTTGAAAATGTTCCATATAAACGGGCATTTAAAGAACTTTCTTTATAGTGTCCTGAGAGTTATAATTAACTTTTAAGTGTGTTGTGTGATAATTTTTAAATATCTCCAAAGAAAGGCAAGGCTATTGGGCAAGTGCAACCGCAGACTAAATGTTATGAGGATAAGCCGTCAAACCACGGACAACACCAAGTATTTTAGTTATGAAATAAATCAAGAAGGCAAACAGGGCTAAAGTTATAAAACAATTCCGGTCCATAAACTATCTTATGGACCTGAGAGATGGGTCTTCACGAAGAAAATGAAAAGCCGATTGCAAATCGCAGAGATGAACCTTTTAAGAAAAACAAAAGGATAAACAAGGTTCGATCAAAGCAATAAAACTTTATACACTCACTAAATGGTGAAATAGAAAATTATCAGAATGAGTGGATGCAACGTATTCTAAGAGTGTGAGATTCAAAATCGTCTAAGGTTTCCTTTCAATATCAACCATAAGGAAGAAGAAATTCAGCTTACTTGTGAATACCACTACCGCTGCTGTTAGAAGTTTCCATGAATTCCTTCCAATGAACCAGCAACTGTGTGTACTCTGGGAAAACCTTATTATAAAACAGCAAAATTATATTCCCACAAAGTTAGCTCAGCAAAAAGGCAGTGAAACTCAATTTCATATAGCTATCGGCATCACAATTGCTTCTCGGAAAGGAAAAAAAATACCAATTATTTTTTCATCATTGCTCGCACTCCATATATTAATCTTTCATCAGTGAAGATATTTCACGAACGAAATGGAGTTTTCTTACTTCAGTAGCCTTTCCCTTCACATATACGTGATATATTACTTTAAAAAGGTTGAATTTATTATTACCATACACGTATACTAAGAATTCATTCCAAATTATAGACCAGGACTGTGATTTTTGTACTACGATAAAAGCAACCTTTCAATTTTTCTCTTCGATTCGTCCCGGTTTGTCTCGGTTTTTGGGGATCACCTAGAAAATGTTCTCACTAATCCTAGAATCATCAGCTCTTTCTATGGGTTGTAGCCAAATCATCTTTTCAATAGGAGCTATCTTTGCTATTATAGCAGGATTTGTTCATTGATATCCTTTATTTACTTTTTCTTCATCTTTCTAACTCCGTGATAGATATAAAATATAATTTCCTTAGCATGTGATTCACATTTGGTTTTCATTGAGCTTACCGGCATTTAAGCTCCTGGAAACTTAATGATTTCGTGAACGTTCTAAGTTGTTTCAAGCTGCTTAGTTATTTTCTATTAGTTTTAATATAAGCTGGAGCCTGAGAGGGCAAAATTATTGAAATGACACCGTTGCATTTTTATTTACTGCGTGATCCGTTTGAGATGTCAGAAAAGTAAATCGTTATATACAAAAGGTTAATGCACACATCTCTGAGAAGAAAATGATAGAAGTTACAAATGAGTGATGTCTCCTACTTTACCGTGTGGCATGGCAGCGCAATCGTGCATAGGAGACAAAATGGCTGTCATGCCAAAAGAGCGCAAGAGTCCATTGAAGCCACACCACCGCTTATCAGCACAGTAGAATATGCCATACAATATGTATCACAGAATTGATAGATAGTACCTTAAGATATTTCCATACCATATTCAGCAAAAGCAAGTTTGATGTGGCGTAATTACCAGGCTGTTATCAAGTTTGCTGTCATGATGTGTAAGAGGCACGAAACGGACGATCAGTGGTTAAATCGATGAATACTCATGAAAAAGTCACATTTAAACTGAGTGGCCGAGCCATCAAGCAAACTGCATTATTTGGAGAACTGAGAACCCACACGTTTCATATGACACATTTCACATACCTATCATAGGACAGGCTAAGTACGCTGTTGCGGCATGGCCACTTTTTGTTTCCTATTCATGATAGTGCTGTCAAACTACAGGGATGAAGTCTAAAACAACAATCACTGTTAACTTCCATCCTTTACGCTTATATTACAGCAAACTTCTTAGAGATGTGTGCATTAATCTCTTATATTTCATCCTGTATATCGCTCATGTAATAAATATTTTAAGACAGTAGGTAGACTAAAGTTGCCATCGTTGGACCAGTTAATTTTTTTCTCGTATATAAGGAAATCCAATGAATCAAATGTTGTGAAATGTAATGCCAAAACACTTCAGGTAACCTACATTGCAGTGTAATATTTTTAATACAACCAGGAAAAAACTGCTGAACTATTTTCCTAAATGGATGAATTCCATGAATGAACCATTGATGTATATTCTAAATGTCATGATTAAATACGTCTTATTCTAATATACAAAGGCTGGGTGGGATTGAACATGACTACAGAGTATAATTAAGAATTTAAAAACATAATAAAGTGGAAATTAATTTTAATATGAAAGAAAACTGTTTACTCTGAACATAAAAGGAAATAAATTAGACAAATTTGAAGTGTTGTATACATATAAATTGAAATTGTTTTGAAATTAAATGGAATTTACTTTATAAATTAATTACTACTGCGTATAAGCTTGGACAGTGAGGGTTATGAACTATATGAGGCAGTTCAAACTCTTTTCCACAACACAGGAATACAGTCTATGTGTAATTAAAGCAGAAGTATATTTTATTATTCTTCCTTACTCCAACGCAATTTTCATAAACCCCTTCCTACATGACATGCACTGAATCATGCCCTACACAGATCGATTTTGACATCGTTCACAAAAGCAACCACTTGTGTTGGTGCTTTTCATTTGTTTCGTTTGCCTCACTATAGACAGCTTCCTCTTTAGGTTAGCGGGAGGTTTAGCTACTTAATTGATCCTTGTATGCAGACTTCTCAATATCAAAGCTTTTGGGTGCCTTTTCTAGACCTGGCCTTTAGTGAAGTGGTAGCTTTGGGAATACGAGAAATTTGAGCTAAAGGAACAGCCAAACACTGGACCCAGCCATGTGACCTTTGTGTTTTTGGTCTTGCTGGGCTTCCTACGGATGATGTTGAACCTATCGCCCCTTCCATCACTGTTGCTACTGGTAATGGTGGTGGTGTTGTCTGTCTCTCTCATTACTGTAACTCTTCATTGGATGGGTCGGAGTGAACTGCATTATAGGAAGAAAAGTGATGATCCTTGAAGACATCTCTATCCACTGGCCAGACTACAGAGCGAGCGAACCCATTAATTGCCGTCTTCATAGTTGCTGTCCCCCATATGCTTTTTTTAAGAATTGCTGAAACTTGGAACTGGGTTCCAAGTATTGTATTGGATGGGCTTTTAGCCATTTTTCCATTCCGTCTATGTAGTAATTGCTTAAAGATTTGTAGAAAGACACATCTAAAGGCTGCATTCTATATATGGTGTACCCAGGAAGAGAAAGCAATATCATTCTTTCGAATTAGATGCAGTGCTTCAGGATTTTTTTGTGTGGGTTGTATGACCATTAAGGATAAGAAGAACCTTATGCTCCTTCGAAGGTTTTACAGTAGTAATAAAATGTTCCAGATATTTCACAAATGCATCTTTGTTCATGTATCCACTATCTGGAGTGAAAGCGAAGAATATCCCAGGAGGGCACCATCCTTCAGCTCATATTAACCACGAGCACGCTTGAAGATCAGCCTCTGTGGTACGTATTGTCCAGCAGCACTGACACAGCGAACAGTAGTTGTAACACCACGCTCTGTGCTCGAGATGGATCTAACTTGTTGTTTCCCCTCCTTAGCAATTTCTTTCCTTGTGTTTTTCTGTACGGTTAGAAGCCCAGTTTCATCGACATTAAAAACTGTAGATGCTTCCGACTTGCTCTCATCGACTGTCTTCGTGAGAATGTCAAAAAAAATCTGTAACTATCTCTTAATTGAAGCCAGTGGCAAAAGCCATGGATGTGGACTCTGGTTGTCTCAACGATACTTTTTTATGCCTTTTCATAAAATTGTAGTACCGGCAATTTTTTCTCAAGGTTGAATATATGCGGTATATTGTTTCTTTCGGCAACTTCAATTGCTGTGATTCGTAATCCTTAGGCTGATGCCGAATATGCACTGTTCTAATGACATCACATGTTGACATATCTCTTGCTCCGCTTCAGAAGATAAGTCACTAACGCTGCCGATTACTTTTTTTATCATCCACGGAAAACCAATTTTTTCCATCCAGATGACGTCTGAGAGTTGCTTTGTAGCAGCATTTAAACCGAGATCACGATTTTGCACAGCATCAAGTGCTCGCTGCATGATCTCTTCCTTCCGTTTTCCACATTTAACTATGTAATACCTTTCGACATATTGAAAGCTGCAAAATAATAGTTTAAATATAATATGCTTTAAATAATCAGAAAACAAAAGTTGCAAAGTAACTTATAAAATGAGTTTTAAAGCCTTGACAATTTTATTGGCTTTCTATTTCGTTAGACTGAAAACTACACTACGTGATGAAAAGTATACGGACACCTGGCTGAAAATGATGTACAAGTTCGTGGCGCCCTCCATCGGTAATGCTAGAAGTCAATATGTTGTTGACCCACCCTTAGCCTTGATGACAGCGTTCACTCTCGCAGGCACACTTTCAATTCGGTGTTGAAAGGTTTCTTCATATCAATGTAGGTCTGCGCTGTGATCGTGTCACGCAAAACAACAAGCGGTGCAAGTCCCCTCCAGGAAAAACACGATCACAACATAACACCACCTCCGTATTTCATTTTTGGCACTACACACGCTGGCAGATGGCGTTCACTGGGCATTCGCCATACCCACATCCTGCTGTCGGATCGCCACATCGTGTATCGTGATTCGTCACTCCACACAACGTTTTGCCACTGTTCAATCGTATATTGTTGACGCTCCTTCCACCAAGTGGGGCGTCGTTTGGTATTTTCCTGCGTGATGTGTGGCTTATGAGCAGCCGCTCGACCATGGAATCCAAGGTTTCTCACCTCACACCTAACTGTCAAAGTACTTGGTGTGGATTCTGATGCAGTTTGGAATTCCTGTGTGATGGTCTGGATAGATGTCTGCCTATTGCTCTTTTCAAATGTCGATGGTCTCTGTCAGTCAACAAATGAGGTCGGCCTGTACACTTTTGCGCTGTACATGTCCAGTCATGTTTCCATTTCACTATCGCATCAGAAAACAGTGGACCTAGGGATGTTTAGGAGTGTGGAAATCTCGGCTACGCAGGTGATACCCAATCACCTGACCACGTTCGAAGTTCGTGAGTTCCACGGAGCGTCCCATTCTGCTGTTTCACGATGTCTAATGACTACTGGCGTCGCGGATAATGAGTACCAGCAGTAGATGGTAGCATAATGCACCTAAGATGAAAAACGTATGTTTGTGGGGGTACTTTTGATCACATGGTGTATTTGAACTTAAATATGAAACTGCTAAGTGCGAAATAAATTTTATTTTCCTTCCAATATGATTAAAATGTGTGTGAGGTAGCAACATTGTAGTATTAAACATTATTTAACCACTGCTTTTTATAACAACTAGCTAGGATAATTTTAACGTACGAATAATTTAAGATAATTTGTTAAACATTAAATTACAGTTCTAAATATACTTACGTAATATACTTTAAATAATCAGAAAACAAAAGTTAGTTATAAAATGAGTTTCAATGTCTTGAAAATTGGTTAAGTTTAAAACTATTTTAATTTAAATATGAAACCACTGTGTGAGAAAACAAAATTTATTAGGTCCAGTATGATTAAAAAGTTGTGATAGCAATATACTTGTACTAAATGTACTAAATATAATTTACCACTGTTTTTAAATAAACCAGCTAGAATAATTTTTACATGCTAGAACAATTTATCATGATGTGTTATATATTTAATTACACTTATTGTTAATATTAGGCAATATTTTTACTATAAATAACATTTGTGTACCTATCAGAGGAAAAGGAATGGTCTCTGGCATGTATTTCTTGCCAGTACAATAAGTAAATTCTAATGTTATTTGTATAAATGATATCCTCAAGTAATTTTACGGGATTTGCATGAATGGACCAGTGTTCCATTTATGGAAGCTAGCAGCGGTTCAATGGTGGCAACACCGTAACTTCTGCTTTGCACGCCATTAGACATTGAGTTGCGGCAAGAATTAAAAATCTAAATATATCCATGAACAGTAGATAAGATTCGCTTACCAATGATATACTTCAAGTAGAGCTGGAAGAATCGATGTTTATCACCAAACAGGATCCAATTTCAACCCGACACTAAATCAAATAAGACATTTTCTTCCTCTTCTTGCAGTTACATCAAGTCTTCACTGTAACCTACATCATTCAAACTAAAATGGTAGCATGTTAGTCAACTAGTAAGTCGGTTCAGCATAGCTAGATGGCAGAAGCTATGGAGCAAACAAAACAGAGATGGACCATGCATGGGGCCGTTCCGTTGATAGCGACTTTACGCTGTATAGATAACGTCTAAAGCTGTGGACCCCAAATATAAAAGGACTAACACATATTTGTTAAGTTTTATAGGAATAATAATATGTATGCCTAAGCCGGGGTAGCGCAGTGGTTTCGTTTCTGTCTCTCGTATCTATCGATTTTTGGTTCTGGGGTTACGATTTTCAGCCGCCCCTATCCATGAGTCAAATTCAAGGTTAGTGCCGAAGGTCCAACGTGGTTCGAAGGCTCTAATAAAATCTTCAAGTTCTCCCATTCCATAATCATCCTCCTCAACATCTCCCTACCATTGGAGGCAACGGATACTGTCATAGGCGGAACGGCCACATGGGGGCATTAGAAACGATACATTGCCTACAGTTATAATATAAGTAAGGTTCAATATTCAGACATATTAATAAATGTCCAAGTATGGCATGTATGTATCAAAAATGTAAGAGTATAATACAGGGTGATTTTAAATGATGGACCCATGTTATAAAAGCCGTATTTATTAAAGCACAAACTTAACATGAAAAGAGGAAGTTTTAAGTTTTTTTTCGGCGGGCGGTGATGGTTTTAGAAGCGGCCGGTAGAGTGCTCGCGCAATTGGCCGCCATTGCGTTTCACGTCAGTACGTAGTGAGATGGCTAGTGTGGAGCACAAGGTTTTCTGCGTTATTGAGTTCACAAAAAGTGAATCGGTATTGAACCACCAACTGGAAAAAGCATCAGCCGTTGGTTTACGCAATTTAAAGAGACTGGAAGTGTGTGTAAAGGAAAAAGCACGCTGGCCGTGTGTGTCAGAGGAGGACGTCAGACGGATTGAAGACAGTTTTGTTCGTAGTCCACGTGAGTCTACCCATAGAGCTAGTACAGAACTTGGAATACCCCAACCAACTGTATGGAAAGTTCTGAACGGCATTTGCTGCACAAGCTCTACCGATTACAACTTGTGCAGGCTCTTAAACCTAAAGACAAAGAAAAGCCTCTCGAATTTTGTGGTTATGTGCTAGGAATGATTGAAAATGACGCGTTACTACAGTGTATCATTTGTAGCGATGAAGCGATTTTCCACCTTAGTGGAAAATTCAACAGATACAATGTTCGCATATGGGGTTTGCAAAATCCATATTCAACATGGCAACACGAAAGAGACTCGCCGAAGGTAAACGTGTTCTGAGTCCTATCCCGTAAAAAGGCTTATGGGCCATTTTTGTTTGCGGAAAAGACTGTAACTGGATATGTTGGAACAATGACTGTTCCCTCAAATTACGGTAGATTTACAGGACCTCATTTTCCAACAGGATGGAGCTCCGCCCCATTGGCACAGCGATGTACGAGGCTTTTTGAATGAATCCCTTCCTCAGCGCTGGATAGGTCGCAGGGTAAATGAACACCTGGCTCTACACTTCTGGCCACCGAGATCTCCTGATCTCACCCCATGTGACTATTTCTTATGGGGTTATGTTAAGGAAGCTGTTTACATCCCGCCGCTACCTACAACTCTGGACGACCTGCGGAACCGTATCACTGCTGCCGTACACTCAGTAACAGAAGATACGCTTTCTCGTGAGTGGGACGAGTTTGGTTATCGCGTAGATATTTGTCGTGCAGCAAACCGTGGGCACATTCAACATTTATAATGTGTTAAACAAAACTTAAAAAAATCCTCTGTTTATTGGTATAAAGATGGTTCATGTTGGATTTGTACTTTAATAAATACGAATTTTATAAAATGGGTCCATCACTTAAAATCACCCTGTATAATCCGAGTGCGAGGTGTTCTCAGGAAACTGTTTGACGAGTTTGTACGCTTTGCTTTAAGCAGATACTGCCGAGATATTTGTGTTGCCCAAAATAATAGGTGCTTTGGACAGTCAGATAGTAGTAGTAGTAGTAGTAGTAATACTAGTAGTTTAAACCCCTGACGTATAAGCAGCTTGTTTACTTTAGCATTGCAGAGAGTCGATCTATTCTATTAAGGGCAGAATAAGTGGCGAAATGTTTAGTTTTTTGTGGAGTATTAACTGAAATTTTCACTTTGGTTTACATAGTATATATTTTATAATTATGTTACATTATACACAACCGTACACGTTTTATATAACTCGAGAGAGTCGCACTCGGGAGGTCCCGGGTTCGATTACCAGCGGCCATCCAACGTGAACCATGGGTTTTTCGTGGTTTCCCCGCATCGGTAGGCGAATACTGAGGTGATTTCTCATCTGCCTCGACTTTCTTTCTATGGTTTACCCTTCATTCTCTTTCCTTCTCTCTTTCAAGAGTGCTTCTAGGGTATGGCTGTGTCGGACAGATGGCGCGGTTTCTTACTCAAAGAAAAGAGTACCGTCGTAGACACTAGAGAGCTGCTTGATCGATGGTTCATTGATCTCTTTTCTAGTAGGCTCCTGCAGTGGGAGGGGTCATCGAGCCTGGACCTATTAGGGACTTCAGCGCGTCCTGTGGCCTAGTTCCCTTGTTTTATCCCTAGCTCCCGGTGGATGGTAGATACAATGGATTTATATAGCTCCAAGTGTGCAAGGCGTTACCCTCCGTGGTATAACCCTAAACGTATATTATATACAACATTTATATTTGAAATATATTTTAAAATATGTTACTACATCTGCCATTTTGTACTATGAACTCCTATGCACTTTGTGTATCTCTATAGAGATAAACTTAGCATAAATTTTAGGGGATTTTTTCCCCCTACAAGTTGCTAATTCTGTTAAGTATAGTGGTTTCTGTCAGCTTAAATCATGTTACTTTTTCTTTACAAATACATGCCAGTTTATTTTCTTAATGTTCCCTTTAAACATATTTTTTCTGTAAATGACATGTTGTACAATAAATGACCGGTTTTCTCATCAACTGTTCAAGATAGATAAATTATATATTAGAATGATGTGTGTGTTGTGGATCTCGTTGGTGTTAATAAGATAATTGTTTATTAAAAATATTTCTAATAATGTTCAATCAAACGGTGGTATACTTGACAAACAAAACCTATTTTGCTCAATAAACCAATTTCTTAGGTAGAAACGACCAGTGAACTCCGAAAACGTCCCGTAAAAATCTCAATTTATCTTAAGTATTGTCTTGAGATAATGGGTGATGTATTTGGCACGATAGAGCAGATTTTAAAGCCCCTAATAAAGCAGATGAACCTGCTAAGCAGTTGAAGTAAAGAAGTTGCCTGCATATCAGGGGTTTAGTCAGCAAATCCTATTTCCCAAAGAGTCTATCACTTCAGGTAACAAATCTAAGCTAAATATATACGGCACACAGAAAGATTATGTATACAACATTTAAGGATGTAAAGCAGGTTTAAATTGAAACATTTTAAGGATAAGAGCCCAAGCTCAGAAGAAAACAAATCTTTCAGTTTCAATACAGTAGACTTTTAATTGGTTTGATTTAATTTTTTGTGCTGCACATTGGCAAAAACTCGTTTTATATGCAATTTTATCTTAACAATAACGATACATATTTGCATTAAACGTTAATGCTTACTGTTTACCACACCATGGGTCCTAAAATGCACTTCCAATTATACATAACACACACACACAAATACCACACACATATATATATATATATAATTTACTTATTTACTGCAATTTCGCTTCAGATTTTATATTGTAGCCTGCTTATCTGCAAGTAAAACCGAATCAGGATAAAATTATTTGTCGCTCAAATGACCACAATTTCAGTACCATTTATTTGTAGGATTCCTCATTATAAAATTAAAAAAAATTGAGATGTTACATTTACATGACTTTCGTTACCCATTCCTCAACAAATTGTTCCTAAGAATCTAATTCTTCTATCAACCTCACGTTAATCCAGATAAACATTTGTAGAGATGCTTTTATGACATACTTTCTTATGGGATAGTCAAATCTTTTAAGAGTTGTTCGCTTTGTGGTCGCTTTGAAATTCCATTCCCTTTGCTTGACCGGGAGAATAAACTAAACGACTTTCCGTTTCAGAAAAGCATTCGGAATTTTAATACTGAAACCAATAACATGGAATATCTCAATAATGGTTAATTAGAAAAAATGTATCTTAATAATTTGTGTACTTTAACGAGATCTACAGTTTCTGTGTAGGAAGATTTTGTGTATCTCTTACTACACCAGCTGTGCTAAAGTCATTTAGAATGAAGAGGACTTTAGAGGATATTCCCAGAAAATTGAAGATATACATTTTGTCACGAAAATGTTTTAAACATGTGGTATTTTAATCAAAACTTTTAAAGTCATTTTTGAGAAAATAAAAGTTTTCGGAAAATGTTCAATGCAGAGCGTAATTTGGGCAGGGGCGTTCCTTTAAACCTAACACGGTAATTATTAGCAGGAAGACATAAATAATTAAATAAAAAAATAATAGTAAGATAGAGAAATAACTGTTATAAATAATTCCGTATATTAAACCAATGTATAACGTAATAAACTCGAGTTGAAAGATTTGTCCAAGAAAAAGGTAATTAGCTAGTCATGTTAAGCAAATCCATTAGCAACAGCGCGAACACTGAAAACATTAGCTTAAAATTCTTGGAATGCAGTTATTTATAAGTTATAATGCAACTATTTAAAATAGAAAGTTAATGCAATTCTGAGAGTCGAGGAGGCACCGCCTAGCAACAGTGTCCAAACGCATATGCAGTTTTGAGATTGGAATGCATATGAAGCGAAGTTGGTACGGGAGTAATACGTAGTCGGAGCTTAAGTTGATATATAGGGGCGTGTATTCTAAGTCAGACACATTCGCCGTGCAGACCTTCGTGCATACATTCGTGACACACCTTCTTGAGGATTAGTCACTTAATCTTGCGATTACTCCTGTGTTATTTTAAGCGCTTAGTGACGCGCTTGTGTGAGTAAAATTTAGCGGCCATCGCGAGGTGTTTTGCCGGTAAGTAATTGTAGCGTCTCGCGGCAAGTTATTCTCTTAGCTTCTCTTATTGCGGAAAAGTTAACAGCTTCAATAGCTCAAGTATTAAATCACATTAAATTTCTCAGTCAATTTAGACTGGTGTTATCCTTTCACTAAGCGCACGAATACCCTCAGAGAAAAATCTCATAGCCAACCATTGTAGTAGCCCGGCTTCAAAACTTTTTGTCGTATCCTTGGAAAATGAACTTATATAATATGTTTGGTATATACCCGACTTGTTTTTGGGTTATGTTGTTTACAGACATTCGGACACGCACAACCATGGACCTTTTTCTAAATCTTTTCTTTTCTTTCTTTTCATTTATGGGCCTCAGAACCTGTATTCCTAGTGAAGTATCTGTTTCCATCTTTTAGGTGGAATGCAATAGTTTCTCCACCCACTTTGTTGACTGGAAGTAGAGAAATTAAAAAATATTCGTTAAAATTGCCAATATTTTCTTAAACTATCAAATTTTCTGAAAGGTAGTGACTTTCTTGTTTTTTCATCTATGTTCGATTCAAAAACGTTGTTATATAAAACGTATATGTTAAAGTTCAAAAGCCTTATAGATCTAACAATTACTGCAGTGTTTTAATACTAAAATCTACCTTAGCAAAAACCTTGATTGTGCAAGGATATGCTAATCTCAGAGGTTCTATCGAATTGAAATGTGTGCAATACATTCCTCTGCTCTAAGCGCTGAAAGCAAGGGAAGTAGCATAAAAGCTAGTTCGTGATTTCTAAAGCTTTATCTCTCGCAGGTTTTACTCGAAATGGGAGCGAACATCTGAAAATGTAGATTCGTTGGGTGAACAAATAAGAAAATTTAATGGTTCGACGAGTCTGCCTTTCATTATTATGCTTTACAAAGAAATCCACCTCGTGCCTTAAAGCGAAAAATTTTCAGTTATTTAAAGTGGAGCTGGAGATTCTGCTCGTAATGAAATGAATAATACTAAACTTTCGGGTTTAAATATTTTTCTTATGTTGGAATAGACTATTAGCCGTAATTATTACCACTAAATGTCGTATCTTTTTCATATATGAATGAGGAAAAATAGAAGCTTTAAATAGAAAAACAGGGCACTTTAAGGAAAGGTAATTTACAGCATCTATTCATATATATGTTAAACTAATTTAACTACAAAATTCAATTTCATTACAATTTAGATAAATTTATTTATGAATGAAAGTTAGAGAAACTTCGTTTAGCACTTAGTGAATGTTTTGAAAGTGTTGAGCTAACGTTAAACCAAACTGGGACTGTTCAAACATCGAGGTCCGGCATTTAACAAATACGTTTTAGCAATTATCATGTTTAAGGATCTTAAATCAGGAGGTACAGCGATGAGGAGTCGCGTTAAATTAGCCCGGAGTCCATGGATCTTATAGTTATCAAATAACACTGAAAAGTAGGTGCCTTAACCAGACAACTCACTAGATCTGAGTTGAAGCACATATGTTCTAACTACACTACAGATGCTATATCCACACTGGAGTGTATAATGGTTTATACCAGGGGTAGCAAAATCGCCTTCCTTCCGCGAGTCACCAAATATGCAACACGCGCTACACCACTCAGCAGAACGTAGGACAGGCAGACAGGGAAGTGGCGCTTGCGAGCCCAACTGACTTGCGAATCCCAATATAATACAAGAGCAGAAATAAGATATGATACTCAGATTGTACCGATTATATGAAGTGTATCCAGAAAGTAAGTTTCCCTATTTTTTAAACAAAGAAAGCATTGTTAATGAACAACGTTATTAAAAACATGTACAACAATTTTGAGTTACTTTTCGGTATAGTCACCCAAGAATTGAGACGGTTGTCATCTTGGGATCAACGTTTGTATTCTTGTGTCATAGAAGTCTGCCGCCTGTGAATGGAACCATCGTGTAATACTCGTCTTCAGCTATTCGTCGTTGTCAAAAACGCTGACCATAGGACAGAAATTTCTTGAGGCGCAAGAAAAGATGGAAATCGCTGAGAGCAAGATCAGGACTGTATGGTGGATCGTCAAACAGCTCCCAGCCAAACTCCTGCAGAACAGTTGCTGTGCGCCGAGCATTGTCATGGAGTAGCACAACACCTGCAGTAAGCATTCCGCGTCTCGTTTTGAATGGCACGTCGCAATTTCCGCAGTGTTTCACAATAACGGTCAGCGTTCACTGTTTCACCTTCCTGTCCCAGAACACCGTGCACATCACTTTCTGCATCGACACAGCCTGTATGAATTTCGTCTTGACCGAAAATCCACTGTGACGCCAATGCACTGACTGCTGTTTGGTTTCCGGGGTAAAGTGCGAAATTCGCGTCTCATCGCCCGTAACGATCCCATCGAGGAACTCGTCGCCGTCGTCATGGTACCGCTGCAGAAATGTCAGTGCTGCTCCTAAGCGTTTCGTTTTGTGCTCGGGTGTCAGGTTTTTTTTTACCCACCTGGCACACATTTTCCTGAACATCAGGTGCTTAGTGACAATCTCATGCAACAAGGAACGTGATATCCGGGGGAAAATGGCTGCTGAGCTCCGAAATCGTAAAGCGCCGGTTCTCCACGATGCCCTGCCGCACCAGCTCAATAAGGTGATCATTAATGATGGACGGTCTCCCACTGCGCTCTTCATCATCATGGACACTTTGACGACCTTCGGAAAACTGTCTACATCAGTGACGCACCATCTGTATGCTCATGATGTTCGGCCCGTAGTACGGGACTTTATTATTTACCAAAACTCGCAAACGGTGGGAGAACGAATAAGAGCCGACATTTCGGACCAGTGCTGCCGCGCTACTGGCACCAGACGGGACCTGTCCGGCCGGCATATAATTGATACTCATGCGTAATTTTACCGGCTAAATACGTTTACTTTAAAGGAAAGAAAATCGGGAAACTTACTTTTTGGATGTGCCTCATATTTCCCACGGCACAATTTTAGAGTTTTCTTTAAGCACTCGCGCTGTACTATTTTTCTTTCCTTCCGTCCGGCACCGGTTGTAGCTTGTATTGTTTTGTTTGTTTTTGTTTTAGTTTTTTTGTTTGGTGGGGGAACCACTATCTTCAGCTGGGTGGATGAGCTCTCCCGAGTTCGGGGCAGTAGAGTTGTCACTGGCTATTGCCGACGTGCTTGTCTCTGTCACTTGGGTGAGTATTACGTACTCTATTACTGTTATTATTATTATTATTATTATTATTATTATTATTATTATTATTATTATTATTGTCTTTCTTTGACCATAAGATAATGTAATAACCATTTTAGCAATTATTTATGGCTGCCTTTCATTTTGTACTCGTCTTACTCGAGTTTTTTTAGCTCTCCTGTTCGGTCTTATTTTTAATTTCTTTTAACTTTAATTTTTAGGCATGATGTGCTCGGAAAAAACACATGCATAATTGTCAAATTAGGCCGGAAAGAAGTGATAATTCGATAGATATAGACAGCCGATTAACTGATATACCGATTTCAATATTTAATATGTGAAGTAATCCAGGAACTTATTTCAAAACCCCTTAACGAACAGCAAATATCGTATGTACAACAAGACAATAGATGAACTTTATCACATTTGTACGCCAACAATAAGATCCAGTCAGCTGTTTTAAAACCAGGAATGAATACATATATTGCTTTTGCACTGCAAATATCATAATTGTTTTTAAAAACACTTGTTATATTATTCACTCCCTTTAATATGATCGTAGTGAGTAGTAAAGTGGGGAACTAATTGCGCAAGAGACTCAAAGGATCAAGTAACAGTGATTGAATAGTTGTCTAAGGTGGGGAGTTTCTCTTTATCGCCTCCACAACTATTTTAACTAAAAGTATAATTATTCTTCAAGCAGGAAAACGTTATTTTTGAGTTTGAGATGCCTTCTGAATTATGATTTCAAATGGACATAAAATTGAAGGCAGAATTTTGCATATAAATAAATAACAATAGAATTATTTGTTGAGAATTACTAAAGAAAATATCAGCAAATCAATTTTTGTCACTGGCTTCAGGAATGCCGCTTGTAAAACGCTACAACAGGAATTATACAAACTAAATTTAATATTACAAAAGATTTCATGAAGATGGTAAATATTCTTCTTCGTTGTCGTCTTTCCCTATTTTCCGTTTGGAGGACTTGCAAGCCAATGCCTGGGGTCAGTCGTCTGTCAGGAACAAGGTAGATTTTTGTATCGGACAGAAGAGCACCGATGGGTGATCAGTCCGAGCCTGGAATTGCAAATAGTAAGGAGATGATATGAAATGGCGGTGAAATGAATGAAGGGAAAGGTGATGACCAAGCAGTTGGTGAAATGAATGGCGGAAGAAACCGGAGAATGCGGAGAAAACCAGCTCTGATGCCGCTTCATCCATCACCAATACCACATACGTTCCCTGGGATCGAACTCGGGTCGCTTTGGTGGGAGGTAGACCGTCTAAGCACACTGCTACGGCGCCGATGGGAAATCAAAGTCCCTAAATTTGAAATAATATTATATTAGTAAGAGCAAGATGCTTTACTGGCAAGCCAGTAAACCTTTTTACTTTGATAAAACATAAGTAAATACAAAACGTACTCTGCTGTTTACTTTGTCACCAAGTAAACTTGTTCAGGTGACGGTGTTGTGTGGACAGTACAAGCTTGTCAGCCTTACACGTCAGCAGAGCATGAATTTCGCAGTTTGAGACTGTAATTAGTTTTCCAACTTACTTGGCTAAGTCAAATAAAACCCTCAAATTCTCCATTATTTGTGTCAAAACAAGGCACGTTTTATGTCAGTATGTTTCTGGAGTCATACTATATATTTTTACTTTTTCTACTACGTAGAATCCAAATAAAAAGAATCTGATGTGTTACACTCACATGACTTTCTCTACTCTTGTACAAACTATATTTACAAAAGCTTATTCTCCATATGCTTCACGTTAATCGAGATGTTATTCTTAGTGCTAATTTTCTTGTGGATGCAAGGGGAATGGGTAGACTTTAAGCGATAGTCAAATATTTTAAGAGCTGGTTGGTATGTCGAATATTCCATTCTCTTTGCGTTACCAGGACAAAAAAATGCATAACGAATCCCCATTTGAGAAAAAGTATAAGTATTGGAAAATTTAAGAGAATAACAAGCAATATCTCGAAAATGGTGCACTCAAAAAAAATGTATATGACATAAATTGTGTATTTTAATGCGATCTACATTTTTTGTGTAGTAAAACTTTGTCTATCTCTTATGATTTACCAGTTATGCAAAAGTCGTTCACAATGAAGAATACTTTTGGAGACATTACCAGAAAATTCGAGAGATACATTTATTTGTCATGAAAGTACCTTAAATATATTATATTTTAATCAAAATCGTTTGAGACGTTTTTGAGAAAATTAAAATTTTCGAAAAATGTTCCATGTAAAGGGTAATCTGGGGTGAGAGAATTTTCTTGAAAACCTTGTGTCGGATCACTGGAAGATATTGAACCTAAATACCAAGTTTGGTGTTTATCCGACTGTTCGTTTCTGAGCTATGCTGTTCAAAGACAGACACACAAACACACATACAGACATGTTTGAAAAAATACCTTTTTTGGATTCAGAAGGCCTCAAAACATATATTTCCGGTGAAATCTCGGTATCTAATTTTTGGGTGGAATGCGATACTTCCCCTACTTACCATACGTAGTACAGAAAGTAATAAAGAATTTTTGTAAGTATGTCGATGTATGTGAACAGCAGAATTCAAAAACAAAAAGTCTGATAGAACCAAACTTGGTATTAGGTCCATTACATCCCAAAGATGCGAAACGAAGGGTTGCAAAAAAAAAAAAAAAATACCCGACCCCAAACAACACTTGACATGGAATGCTTTTGAAATGCTTGATTTTCTAAATAATGACTAATAATTTTGATTAAAGTACCATATATTAAAGTTCTTTGCATTACAAATAAAATATACATCTTGAATTTTCTGGGAATAGTCTGTGAAGTCCATCTCATTCGGAAGGAATTTTCCTATAATCTTGTCCAACTGCTGAGCTTTAAGACATAGACGAAAGCCCGCTACACAAAATTGTAAAACACAGTTCATTTCAAATAGTTTTTTTTTCGCATAAGCCATTTCCAAGGCATCCATTATTAATCGTTCGAATTGTTCAATACATTGTCATTCTTATCCAGTCTTTTTGGTATTCAGTTGTTTCTCTCGATTGCAGGCAAAGAGCATGGAATTTTAAGGCAGCACATACCGTCCAGTTGTTAAACATTTGACTATAGCTGTTCCATTTATATGTACAACTAAATGTGTAATGTATCTATTTCCGGAAACGTTTATCTCAATTAAAAAGAAATAGATATGCAAATAAACTTTCAAAATAATAGTTTGTATATCCACTAATAAACGATGGAGGGTGCAACACATCAGCTATTTTAATTCAGAATTCTTATAGATATTAATGTAATTATTAATTTCTTTACCTTGTAACAATAGGTAGAGAAGGTATTGCTCTCCAACCAAAAACTTGATACCAATATTTCACCGGCAGTATATGTTTTGAGCCCCTCTGAATCCAAAATAAAAAAAAATTAGAAAATGATCCGTATTGTTATATGTCTGTAAACAGTATAATGCAAAAACGAAAAATTGGATAAACAAACTTGCTATATAGGGCCAGCACATTCCAAAGATGCGATTCGAAGCTTTTCAAGAGAATCCCTCTGCCTAACTACGCTTTACATGGAACATTTTTCGACATGTTTCATTTTATAAAAACGGCTGTAACGATTTTGACTAAAATACCACATATTAAACATATTTACATTTGAAATAAAATGTATATCTTGAACCTTCTAGAAATAGCCTGTGAAGTACTCTTTATTCGGAAGGAATTCTGTATATCTTGTATAACTGGTAAACTGGAAAGCGTACTGTACAAAAAGTGTAGATCTCCTTATAACACACACTTTATTTCAAATATTTTTTTCTGGCATTAGCCATTTTCGAGATTTCCGTTATTAATGATTCGAAGGGTTCAATTCTTAGCCATTTTCTAAGTCCTGGCGATTTTCAGTTGTTTCTCACGATGGAAAAAGTATGGAATTTTAAGGCCAGCATATAGCGTCCAGTTCTTAAATATTTTATTGCTGCTATTTCCTTTGTACGAGGCGTATTCTTAAAGCAAGTACCGGATAATATTTTTCTGCTGCAGCGCTGCAATCGCGATTTTGAGCATGTGCGATCACTTCCTCCAATCATTAGGAAGCCAGACGCAGCTGTGAGCATTCTTCGCTTTGTGTTTTCCTGTTGTTAGAGCGTTTCGAAGTATTCAAAACAATCAAACGACCTGCCGACTGTAAAGTGAGATCAGTGATGCGTTTTTTCTTCTTTTTTTTTTTTGAATGCGAGAAATGTTAAACCAGGAAACATTCATCGCCAACTATATGAGATTTATGGGAAAACAGTAATGAATGACAAATTCCGGTCATACATAGGGAAACAAACTCAAGAACGGATCGTTTAGTTGGGAAGAATTCGACCATCCTCCTTACAATCTAGATTTGGCACCAAGCTATTTTCATATGAAGAAATTCCGCGGTGGAAAACATTTCAACGATGATGATGTTGTGGAACAAGTAGTGCAGACTTTATTTTCATCCCAGGCGGCATCATTCTTTGACAAAGGCATAAAACACTGGTTTCCCGTTACATCAAGTGCCTAAATAACGGCGATGACTATTTGGAGAAGTACTGTAAGGTAATGACTGATAATGTATTTGGAAAATAAATTTCGTTATTTTTTAAAATAATATTGGCGATTGCTTTAAGAACACGTCTCGTAATTAATTAAATGTGTATGCAGCTGTTTCTGCAAATTTATCTCGAAGTAGACATAAGGGTAAGCTTTCATAGGAATACTTTGTATATACATTAATAAACGATAGAGAGTAGCGAAGTTCATGTAAATATAACACATTAAATTTTATTTTTCTACACTAACAGTTTTCTCAAAAACTATTTCATTTGTTTGCCTAAAAATTTCGGAATTAGTTACATATGATGTAGTATGTGGTAACAAATTATTTGGTTAAAAAGCACAAAACTTATAAATTTCACAGGTTGGTCCTCCTAAGACGAGAAATTACGACTCGTTTCTGGCAAAATAAAAATTATATACAACCGAAAATACAAATTTTAACTCTCAGACTTTAGTTACCTCCACAAAACAGCTTTCAAGTAAATCAAATTCATGCTCTGAAAGACATTTGAATGCCGAGGGAATCTTAAGCTAATCCTATATAAAGTAAGGGAGGTCTTTAACCTAGTAAAAGTCTTCTGCTTTTAATGCTGATCAAAGAAAAATGTTTTATGTTTTAGTTATGTACACAAGTCGTGCAGTGATTTATTTCCACTTTTCTTTCTGGAGAAAGAAAACCGACTTTCGCCGCCAAAGTTGATTTTATTATTATTTATCTTAATAAGAGTTGGAGGATGGGGTATAGCTCGCGCCGGTCCATCGCCTAGGGAAATGCTAATTTAAATTACTTTTGATGTGAAGCAAAATAACTCGAGAGCTCTTGATGGAAGACCAAGAGATGGAAAAACACGGACAAATAAATAAAAGGGGTTTCAGTAAAGCGGCAGCGAATCCCAGAAGGGATGTTTAAGCCTTGCCAGTGAACAGTTTACTTAGAATTTATTCTCCGCTATGGTTTCTCCGCTTATCCTATAGAGGTTTAAATATTTTTCCTTTTCATTTCCATGTGTCTTTTTCAGTAGCGCTTAATGTCTGCATGAATGTTCTAAGCTTTGATAACTGTTCCTCCCGAAATAACCAGCAAATGATCCAGTATTGACTCGGGAAAACTATAATTCGGAAGAAACAGCTTCCATTTTACTTTCCCTACTATGTAGAGTAAGTGGGGAAATATTGCATTCCACCAAAAAGTTCGATATCAAGATTTCACCAAAAATACATGTTTTGAGGTGCCCTGAATCCAAAAAAAAACATTTTTAGAAGAATGTCCATCGGTGTGTCTGTGAACAACATAACTCAAAAACGAAAGTCAGATAAATATTCAACTTGGTATTTAGGTTCAGTATCTTTCAAAGTTGCGACACGAATATTTTCAATAAAGTTCTCCCACCTCAGACTATCCTTTACATGGAATATTTTTCGTGATTAAAATAGCATATGTTTAAGATAGTTTCATTTCAAATAAAATGTAAATCTTGAATTTTCTAGGAATGTCCACAAAAGTCCTCTTCATTCTAAATGACTTTTGCATGACTGGTAAAACGTAAGAGATTGACAAAAATGTATACAGAAAAATGTAAATCTCATTAAAATAAACAATTTATGTCATATACATTTTTTTTGTATAGTTAACCATTTCCGAGATATTCCTTGTTATTTGTGTGTTTTTTCAACAGTATACTTTTTTTTCAAATAGGAATTCGTTTTTTTATGTCCCGGACTTGCAAAGAGAATGGAATGCTCCAAATAGCAACCAGGTCTTAAAAGATTTGACTGTCGCTTAAAGCCTACCATATTCCCGTGGCACCTACAAGAAAATTAGCAATAAGATGGTTTCTGCAAATGTTTATCTCGATAACATGAAGTAGACGGAGAATAATAGATTGTAAAAATAGTTTTATAAGGGTGGAGAAAGTCATATGAATGCAACACATTCTTTTTCTAAAAGCATTCTTTCTTTGTGTTTGTGAAGATTCAGAGGATCTCAAAAAGCGTATTCATATAAGGTAATGATATAGAATTTTTGGTACCAATATAATCCTTACTCTAGGGCTTATATTGTAAGCCCTAGAGAGGAAAAAATACAAATAATACATATTAAGATAAATAATACAAAACATATAAATAATACCTCGTTGTCCGGAAAGTTCTAATATGGTGCGTTTTGTGAATACGTTTTTGGCACAAATTTCAATATTTCAGCCACATTCCGCATCGCTGAAAACTGCATTATAATTTGCAGTAACCAAGGGCGTGACTTCGCGGAATAATGAGCAGTTGGACCCCAGTAGTAACATGATTACTGCTTGCTTCATGAATCGTTAATGCATGAAATTGCACAATCTGCATTGGGTTTAATAACAATGGGAGAGATTATCTAGCAACAATCGTAACCTTTTGTAACAAAATTAGTTTTGCAATCATTCCACAAACCTATAACAGTACGATGCTTCATCTCGAGAAACGCTGAGATAAGATAAACATTTTTAGAGGAAATAATTTTTCGGGTCTTAGTTCCTCCTTGGTCTCAATATCAAAACTTCATCCTCGTTTATATCATACCTGCCTGTTAAAACATAATAGAGGTATAAATACGTGTTTTACATACATTTTATCTTCATGAAAAATATTTTATCTCCTACATTCACATGCTTTTCTCTACCCACGTTTCATACAATACTTTAGCTCCGGTATTATAAACTTTAAATTTGACGGAAACCAAAAGAAACGTATTAGTTTTCCAGAGAAAAATGGAGAGGAAAGTGTTAGGACTATCCCTCTAGGTGCCCAACACCAGGTTAAGGGAAATAATAAAACTGGAAGATGTATCCCAACGAACTACCGGTCTGAAATGGAAGTGGGGAGGTCACGTGACGAGGCTCAGGAACAACAGATGGGCATACATTTCTACAATGTGGACTCCCTTCATCGGCAAAAGATGACAAGGTAGACACGGAACAAGATGGGCGACGCCTTCAAGAAAGCATAGGAGCACACTGGACAAGGACTGCACACGACCGCAGCAGCTGAAGAGACAGTCGAAGAAGTTAGGAAGGGCTAAATACAAACACCTAGTGTTCGATGGGAATTAAGGGAGAAGAGTGCGAAGTGAGGAACTCCAAACAAGATCGTGAAGTGCTAATCGCAAAGAAGTGAGTGAACAATAGTGAGAGTTGCGAAAGAAAAAACGCAACGAAACACACCACCTATGCGGCCTAGGACCCCGCATGAGTAATATGGAGCTACCCCCTCGCAAGAGGAGGCCCTAGCCATTGCGGGACAAATCGGTTGTTCATTCATTCACTATAAACGTAGTTTGACTGGAGTTTGAGTTAACACGAACCAAAAGTTTAACTGTAGGTGTCGTTTTATAACCTTGTGGTTAAGTTAAACCTTAGTGCAACGATGTTGATATACCTGAAGTCTCGGAAGATGGGACGATCGCTAATCTTCGTCCTCGTGCACAAGTAAATGTTGGTACATCTCCAGCTTAGAAACAAAAGACGATAGACAAAGTTTGTTTTTACAACCGAAGCGAAAATGGCCTTGTTGGCCTGTAAGCTCAGTCGGTAGAGCACCTGCCCGCTGTCGAGAGTTCCAGGTTCGATTCTCAGCTGGGGGTGTGAATTTTTCTGCAGCCAAGATTATTCTCCATCCTCTCCCTAGTCTTGGAAGTATGAATGTGAGTGTGAATGTGCATATGAGCCAATGCATAAAACCCAAAGAAAAACCAGACATCGAATGACAACTGCATAAGAGTTGCCGATAGACAATATGTTCCAAAGGTTTACCTACATGTGCATGTAAAAATGGGGGTATAAATGGAACAAATTAAAACAAGGGGAAAGTGGCTAATATGAATGAAACGATAGGGAATAGATGAGCATGCCTTTCTAGGTGTACGTTGTCGGAAATGAATATTTTTCTCGTAGGTAATACAAAACATACAGGAGGTTAGGTGACAGGCACGTATCAATTCCATTAGGCGACTAAGCAATCTGTCAAGGACAGATCACAAATGTCTCCGGCCGATTAAATCAATAACAAACCGGATGATACAGGAAGACAACTAACTGAAGCACAGGTGAACCACATGCTGAGTCATGTGTTTCAAGGAACCTATAGGTAATCGTCACTACTTGATCAAACATGTTAAAGCAACGTTTAACCCCCCCCCCCCAAATAGAACTTCCTGTAACTCTGTGGCTGTTGAAGGGTGGTTGTCAGCTTGAAAGCTCCAATAGTGCAGTCAATGTATGTATTTCCTGTCATCCCCTTGCCCATTATAACATCTCGTTTTATAAAAAAACATTCTGCCCTATTAAGCCTGGACACGGGAGAATGTGCCCTGGCCCCTTCACACATAGACACACAAGTTGTATCATTTATCTGAGAAGTGCGCTTCTCTTGTACTAGTCGACCAAGATATGAGTGCGTACGGTGGGAAGTGTTTCGGAGGAGCTCACCGAAAAGGATAATATACCAGAAGGGAAAGGTCTGTAAATCACAGCTCCACTGCATCAGCCTTAGTGTTCACCAGTGGCGGCGTGAGCATATTTTTGTTTGTGAGACACAACATATAAAAATGACGTTGCATAGAATCCGCAAACTTGAATTCATCACGCTGCAATAGACATAGTCAAAAGTAATTCGATGTAGCAATATTAAATTTTATTTTACATAAAATAAACTACATACTACACATTTACTAACAAATAATTCACCTTCACCCATGTTACTCATAAATTTCAGATCCTTTTTAATAGTTTCACTATTCAGTTTTAAATAGTTGTCTGAATTTAGGATGGTAACTAATAATTCAAATAGACTATTGGACTTTTAAAAGTCAAAAAACAAGCAAAATAAAAATTGCTTCCTTACCTTACAAATATCTCAAAAAGCGATTACATCTACAAAACATTTTATTTCGACCACATACTAAAGAAAGACAATTTGCCCAATATTCGAGCTCTACTCATTGGCGCGGAAGAACAAACAGTTGAGGGGAAGCAATGATGTTGTCCTCCCGACAAACCGCTTAGGGAAGCTACTCTAGACAGCGATCCGATAGGGAGGACAGGCTCAATGTGCATGTGCGAGTAGTACACAGACTCTGCGTGCCGTTCGTCAACCCTCCCTGCAATTTCTCCAGTCATCCCCTTGGCCATTATAACAATTCGTTTTATAACAAATCATTCCGCCCAGTTAAGCCTGGGAACAGGGAGAATGTGTCCTGGCTCGTTTTTTTCACACATAGACACAGGTTGTGCGTATTCATCTAAGAATTTCACTTCTCTTTTTCTAGTCAGTCACGATATAAGTGCGTTCGATGGGAAGAGGAAATGTACAGTTACGGAACAAGTGAGCAACGCATCAAAAGGACAGTGAGGTAAAGAAAATATCCTCACTTCCGATTGTTTTTACTAGCGAGGCTAGACCTGCAAATGTAGTACTGTTTTCGTTGTGCAACTTTATATCCCCCTATCGCCTGGTCCCTTTGATTCCTCGACCTTGATGACATTAGGAATATCAACAGAAACAGTGGCGTCATGCTCCAAATCACACATATCGTTGCCAAATAGTATACCACAATGCAGGTGCTGAAACATTCAGGGTTTACGTCTTAATTTGTAGAATCTTTTTTGGTTGTCAATCTATGCAGAGATTATTTATACGAGGGTCAATCCCAAAGAAATGCCTTCCATTTTTTGTTTGCCTTTGAGTGTCCGAGCCAGATTATGTTGGTTTAGTATTGATTGCTGAACTTTCCCGCTTGTGTCCTGTTAGGTTTGTTGTCCTACGACAGTTAGCAGCAGCAGGAGAGCATTCCAAAATGGCTACTGACAACGAGGTACGTACAAAACAGAGATGTGTGATTGAATTCCTTACCGCTGAACAAATTGAGCGAATAGAAATCCATCGACGCTTGCTAAAGGTGTAAGGAGAAGATACAGTAGATGTGAGGCGGTAAGTACAACGTTTCAAAAGTGGTGAAAAGGATGTGCGGGACAAACCACGCCCTGTTCGACCCTGCTCGGCTGTCACAGCAATAATGAACAGCGTCTCGATCAACTCATCCGTAATGATCGGCGGATTATGACCAAAGAATTGTGTGTAGAACTGAATGTTGGTTGTAATGCTATACAGCAGTTTTTCAACCATGGAGCATGTTCGGACTTCCACCTCTTTGGGTCTATGAAAGATGTACTACGTGGCCAACATTTTCCACACGCAGATGCCGTTGTCTGGCTAGCCACAGATTTTTACGAACGTGGCATGCAGAAACTTGTTCGTCATTGGCGAAAGTGCATAACAAATTGTGGTTATTATGTGGAAAAATAACAATATCTAGCTGAAATCTTGCTCTATTTAACTCATGGGCTTTAGATAATCATAAATTTATATAATATATAGGTATTTTAACTAAAAGTGCCAAGGTTATTCTGAAATATAAATAAAAATTAAATAAATTATTCTTATAAGTTAATGAAAAGATTAAATAATTTAAATTATCTGTTATTGTGCTTTCTATATCTATTGTAGTTTCCATGAAAATTAATAGGAGGCATTACTTTTGGAATGATGTAATAGTTTAAAGTTAAAGGGAAGACCTTGGCCTTGTGCTCATATTTACAGTACATTTTTGTTTAATGTAGCTCTGATTTAAAAACAGGAATATGATGTTTAGATAGGGTTTAAGCATTGGCTTGGTAGAGGGTATCATAAGACATAGGTAGCTACCATATCACATACTTGTGTGGTAAAGTTGGTCTGCTGCTGGAGGGGTGTAAAGTGTCGCACGTCACACAGTCATTATCATGAAGTGTTACCCAAGGGACAACCACTTCTCCCGACAGTACTAATTAGTGCCGAGCTCTCAGGTTGTAATTGCGCGCGCGCACACAAACGCACGACCTTCCTCTGTTATTACCTCTGTCTCGGACTCCACACTGTCACTCGCCTCCTGGAGTTTTCAGAGGCAGGCTACAGAAGCATAAATATCATCTTACTCGCAAAGTAAGAGCTTCTACCAGTAGTGGCTCGTGGGTATATATTTTGCTTGTTCACAACATTTTAGATCCAATAGCTCTGTAAATGTGAAATAGCGTCTGCTACATAATAGACTATGAACAAACTGATGCAACCGCAACCGCTCCTAATAACAGTAATAATATCAATAATAATAAAATGTGATACTCGATACCAACACTGAGTTATGTGCCCCAATACGCGATACTCACCTTATAAACACCTATAAAGGCCATAATTTATTCACTGAATTATATTCTTATTAGTAGTTTTCTGTGTATAAACGCAAGTAGAAAATTTTGTATTGTATGCAAATTCCGAAATTGCTCCTGTTTGATATTCTGCAATAGGAGCAATATTTTTTCTTTCTATACAGAAAGCGTTGCATTCCATCCAAAAAATTGATATCGAACTTTCACCCGAAATACGCGTTTTGAGGTTCCCTGAATCCAAATAAATAATTTTTTGAAAACATGTCTCTGTATGTGTGTTTTTTCTGAGCATAACTCAAAAGCGAAAAGACGGATAAACATCAAATTTGGTATTTGAGTTTATTATCTTCCAAGAATGCAATACGAAGACCCTTCAGGAAATTCTCCCACTCCAGACTCCCCTTTACATGGAACATTTTTCGAAAATTTTGATTTTTTCAAAAATGGCTCTAACGATTTTGATTAAATTAACACATATTTAAGATATTTCATGGCAAATTGCATGTATATCTTGAATTTTCTGGTAATGTCCCCAAAAGCCCTCTTCATTCTGAATGAAGCTAGAGATACAGCTAGAGCTAGACAAAATTTGACTACACAAAAAATACAGATCTCATTAAAACACACAATATTTATGTCAAATACATTTTTTATGTGGAGTGAGCCGTTTCAGAGAGCCGTTCTTATTTGTTTGCATATTCCAATACTTTTTCTCAAATAGGAATTCGTTATTCGTTTTCTTATGCCATGAATATGCAAACAGAATGGAATTCTTCACACACCAATCTGCTCTTAAAAGACTTGACTATCGCTTAAAACCTGCCACATTCCCATTGCACCTCAGAAAAATTAGCAATAAGGTTAACATCTAGATATCTCGATTAACATGAATTAGATGGAGAATAAGGGCTTATAAAAATAATTTCTACAATAGTATAGAAAGTCATGTGAGTGCAACACATCAGATTTTTATCTCGATAGTGTCACAGGCCATATTTCCTATTGTTTAATAACAATAACAAAGTAATTTCTACCCAGATTCTGGAATTAAGTCGTACAGTATACCTGTTAGCTACGCTCGTGACCCGAATTTGTCTTGTGTAGACACAAACTAACAGATGGAAGGAAAGAAAAAACATTTCCATGCGTTGTATTATCTCACGTCTTAGTTTCTTATTTTTTTCTGTTGGATTCATGGATTTTGATCACCGGAGTAGTTAAATATAATGGCTGAGAGAGAGTCACCAAATCAGGCAATTGCAGAAACGAATTTAGTGCGCCAGATAAACCAGCTTTATGCACAACTCAGTTAACATAATACCTCCACTCTTTCCCGCAATGTTTTGTTAGTTTTCATTTAGACACGAGAAGAGAATCTATGGAATATTCCACTCACCTACAGGAAACGCAGTCAAGGTCTATCAAGAACTGTAATTCAGCCACTGTTTGGGGACACGTGCGAGGCGTAACGTCTCTCATTCCTAATCTAGGATTGAAGTTAAACACAGCAACTTTCAATTATGCAAAACTTAAAAATTTAGAAGTATCGAAGGTTTGTCTCAAAGTATTATACATACTTCGGCATCACCGAGTATCGAGATACCATCCTTAATAATAATAATAATAATAATAATAATAATAATAATAATAATAATAACAACAACAATAATAATAATGCATAAATTGTCTAACGAAAGAAAGGGGTTACGTACTGAGTTTTAAGGCAAGAACGAAATAATATGTAAATTAAATTGCAGTTGAGGGTATAGATGGTCTGGAATAACCGGGAGAAGTTTCCGCGCTCGTGCCTCCTTCTGTTAAAGTGCCTGTATTAGAGTAATACAGACACTGTCTGCTGCACTGTACTACCACCTAGTGGCATTAAGTAAAATTGTAGTGATAGTATTGAAACTACAGCGCGGATGAAGCTTGGTGCCCGCCTTCAATGTGCCCGCTCCGTATGTATCTGATCCATAAAGTAATTACGCCATACCAGTCGTGCCTGCGCAAAACCATCTTAAGACCTGCACAAGTCAATGTGTGCTACCGACAGTGCTGTCATATTCCATTAAGTTTAGAGGAGTAGTGCGGAATAATTAAACGCCATAGAGTTTAAATTACCGCATATATATACCTTACGTTTTTAATAGCATTCAAATAAAAATTACCCAATAAATATGCAACGTGTCCGAAGTTGGGGCGTTTACGTGCTCTTGTGCTCTTATATAACAGCCACTGGCTTCTATTTCTGCTCTTGTTTATATACTGCTTACTGAAAGTATTTGTATGGGATTAACAGGTAATATGTAGTAAACTCTCAATTCTAATAAGGGTTAACAAGTTACGTAGTTATGTAACATCTTCTTTGCTGTTTTAACGCAGTCCAGTTTAAATTAAGCTCATTACATGGACTATAAATAAAAAAATAGATCCTAAATTACATTTGATAAGCATAACCCCGAGGTTTTCTTGTACGAAACGCTTGAGCGCTTTGACAGTTACTCGTATTGACACTTGCGTGGGCTTCCCTTTAAGTTATCTAAAATCAAACCCTATGAGAATACAAAGAATCTAAACAGTAGTGGGCATGGGTCACTGAAGGCTAGTGAGTGCTGTCTGCAAATGTCAACGATGGACGTCGTCCCTACATAATGGCCAGTAACAATTCAACTTTTATTTCTTTTCGTGCTGGGTTTAATACTTAGAAATTCCTATACCTAATTACTATGAGCGAAAACATATTTCAGGTGTGCAAATTTAAGCGGAATCTTATTCTACCCTTCTTTTTACCGTCCAATTGTTCACAGCAACATCATTATAGTATACATTTGGTATAACTTTATAAATTAATTACTTAACTTGCAGAATATTTCCAATGAGCATTAAATGTATGAGGTCGAGATTTCTTTTATATTTACACACACGAAGTACGGGTCTAATTTTACTTTTGCTAGTTTTTTTAGTCTATATTTATATTATGCATTTTTTCATAATAAATCCTATGGAATGTATGAGAAGTTTAGTATGTAGAAATTCTAGGTTCACTCATTACTATTTCTTCCACATTTCCTAGGTCAGCATACATTTTATATGTTTTTTAAAGTGCTTGCTTTTTCGTCTTATAAGTTTTGAATATTAACTTCGTAGCTGTTTCTGCATGTTTTGACGACGGCTTCAGTTGAGGAATTCGAAAATTCCCATTTATTTTAAAGTATCATAATATATCCAGCCAAGCCGGATATTTTAGGAAAACCAGTGTCTTCCTTCGCAGTCATTACAGCAATCACTTGGTATATTTTGTGGGTTATAATGAAATAATTGAGTCACAATATGCATTTATGAGTCAAAACGCTTCTTCAGAAGGATTTTTGGTGCCGAATCCTCAAATTATCTAGTGATTTATTAATTGTTAATTTTTTCATAATGTTCATACAAATTCACCATTCATGTTTTTTTCAATTTATATACATTGTAAATTACCAATCCATGATATAGAATTCTAAATGATAAGTGGCTTTATACAGGAACAAAAGCTAGATGCACAATATCAGTGACATGGGAAATGAACATTAATATGGCATTGCCGAAATATGTTAAAAATTATATATAACTTAGGCTGCAATTATGGAGAAAGGTTGCTGATTTGCGCACTGAAAAAAACAGAAGAACGTTGAAAATTGACATATTTATTTCAGATTCCACTGTCATTTTTTAAATTTCATCATTTGAATAGCCATCCTTCATATTGCAGACTTTGTCTAAAAAAACATGGTGTTTCTACTGGTAGCTAAATAAAATAAATATATAATATATATTCTCCTGCATATGGATATCCAAAGCAGGGAATGTAATCCAAATTCACAATTTATTATTTACGTTTTCCTACATAGTTTGTTTTCACTCATTGATGTACAAATTAAACCTTAACCTAATTAGCTAATTAAAAAGCAAACATGATCTCTACTGCTACTATGCCTACTGTAAACGAGCACTCGCACTAGCTTGTAACATAGACTATATGCCTCCAGTATATATTCCCCTTTCATTTACATTAACTCCACTCGTAATTGCTGACAGACAGCAGTATTAAAGAGTTTGCTGAACTATAGGTTATGTGAAGTAGTTTCTTATTATTAGTTACTATTGAACATATTCCCACTGCATTCATACTTCCAGATCTGCGTAGGAAATGGCATGATCCGGTTTAAGAAAAATTAATAAATTCCCTCCCCAGCCGAAAATCGAACCTGGGACTCTGGGTCATCTACTGACGTTTCCCGAAAGCTTTTCAAACAGATAATTTTTTGTGGTAGAAGAACCACTTCTTCTGGTACAGTCTGTAGGAAAACATGAATGAAATGCCAATGCATATGCATCAAATATACAAATACTTTAAGACTAATGTTGGAAAGCAATGCAGTTTGTACAAAATTACACACTACTGACTGAGCGAAGGGGCGAAATTGAGGTGTAGAAGAAGCCAGGGATTTCCCAGTAGCATTTCTGCGCAAGTGTCAACAAGTGCTAAGTCTTCGTGAATGCCTCAACCTTAATTATTTTCAACCGACGATAGTTTCCTTTGGTCACAATTTCGTCTCTTAGCATTAACGTAGCACAATTATCTCTCCTTTTGGTGGTTTTCTCACAACTTTAACTAGAGACGAGTGCTTCAGTTCTATAATACACTAATAGATAGCTGGACATTCGTAACAATGCCCACACACATGTCGCACCAAAGAGAAACTGCCATAGCGTAGTTATTCAAATATGTGTTTCATTGTTCTAGTTTGATTTATCACAATAACAATGTGAATTTTATACAGTAAGGTTTATATAATTATATGAAATGAAATGAAAAGAAATACTTCCTATGACTTTGATTTTACCTATAATGCTCTTAGAAACACACTGTTTCTATGCCGATTTAAAATCTAAACATATTAATACTGTGACGTAAGGGTCGTGACGATGCCATCAGCGTCTTCACCAGATGTCACGTAAAGGATCGGGGAACGTAGCATAGAATGGCCTCACAAGGGCTACAGGTTACGGTAGCTGGAAGGGTGCTGAGAGAGTGACATCATAAAACATGTAACTTCTGTCTCCAATCGTTCTTTAATTCATCTAATTTACACTTCAAAAAGAAATAAAGAATTGCACAACTAGTGGATTTACCTGCTGCGTGGCAGAGAAAGTCCGGTAGTCCGTCGTCGTCGTCGTCGTCGTCGTCGTCGTCGGCCTACTGCCTACCTCGAGATTGCAAAATAAAGCTAAAATGAATTTAAGAACCTGGCGAGCAAAGGCTCCTGCTAGGCACGTGGTTGGTCCAGAGAGAGCTGTCAAGAATCCACATATTTAAATATCCGACAAAATTGCTGATTAGTGCTTAGCTAGTACCTGACGTAAGCGTATATGAGCAGAAATTATGTAACTCACCCACATGTCGGACAAGAAATGATCTTTTCCCGTAAACGGCATGTCACCTAATCTCTGCGTACTTCAATATCCGGGAAACGACTAGGAAGAACTCTAAAGAGAATTTCCTGTAATTACTTCAACCATGTTTGTCCTGAATATTTCAAAGTGTATAAAATAATATTTATAAAAATATGTTAAAATACAATTATAACCGATACAATACATAATATGCTCCTTTAGCAAAAGTGCATTTTGAAATGTTGAAGAATATTGTAGCACAAGCATCAAAAGCTGATATCGGACTACCAGAATATATCTTTACCTCCTTCATAGGAATTTTCCTCCCAGCAAGGCCGGCTAAGCTTCGCATTCATGACCGCCTGCCTATATGAAGTCTGATTATTTTATGAGAGGTACCGAAATTAAATTCTGGCCCTAGTTGTTAATCACTTCACGGAGTAGTTTGAACACTGCTCATACAGCAGAGTATCAACTTGAAAAATAGGGAACATGCTTTAGGATTGAGTCATTAATCGCATCCCTAGTTCAAGAGGGCCACAAACCTGAAAAATTGAAAAAAATTTGATATATCAATAATTGGATTCTTCCCAGGGCCTCGTTGGAAGCACAAAAGGCCTACTATGGCCTACTTGCGGTGATGCACTCCAGTTACTGGAGGCCCCTCCATCTGACATCTTCTAACAATTCTAGTTTACCACTACACAATAACAACATCATGATGAGTACTTCCTTTATTTGTGACTTCTATGCAAATGTAATATGCTTTAATACTTTGTCGCATCAGACGAATTAATGCATATAGAAACTTGGGGTTCTGAAGTAGCTTTGAACAATCTAAATTCGAACCGCAATGTAGCAGGCAAGATAATTGCAACTAGAGACCATAGACACCATATATTTCAAATTGGTTTTGAAAGTTAAAATATATTAACACACATCAGCAGGCTTTTGCAGTTTCTTCGAAATACTATTCAACTATTCACTACCTGAAATGTTTGAGATAGACTTAATCTTTGCCATAAAAATCAAGTTCCCCCCTTTGTTTGCTTCAAGAAGAACTTGGTCGAAAGAACTTTCAGGGCTAGTTTACGATTTGTGATCATTTTCGGTCCACTTTAAAAGTGTAGCGAGGATTGGAAGAGATTTCCAGAAAGAAACACTACATTTCGATAGCATCTAACCCCACCCTAAGCTATAAAACTGCGGAGCAAGGCGTCTGCTTGGCACAAACATGGCAGTAGTGTTTTTTCAGCAAAGCGAAGTGGGTAATCAATGTTCAGTCCTAGGAAGGAAAACATTTTACTTTCTTTGACACCTACCTAAAGATGTGGCTGCCGCATTTCACCAAAAATTATTAATTTCTTCGGTTCTTTCTGCCTACACATAGGTCTTTCAACGATTTTCTTTTCTTATCAGTTAGTTCTCATAACAGAGCTTCAGGAAGCAGCTTTTTATGTTCCGTTGTTTCCATTCCCGATTCACTTCTTCATTTTTGTCCTTATGTGATTTTCTCTACTGCATAGCTACTCTTTGACACAGGAAATACTATTCCATTCAATAATTGGGAATCGTTTATTTCAGCAGAAATACAGGAAATGTGGTCTGCGGAAACCCAATATTTTTTAGAAAAAAGTTTGTGCACGAACTAGGTTGATTATCTGTCAGATATTTTAGAAGTTGGCATGAAGGATAATGTATACGATTTTCTAATACTGAGGAACCTTTAAGAATCAGTCATAAATTTACTATACAAAAAGATGTGGAACGTGTTAGCCGATGCAATGAGTGTGTAATTCCTTCCTAACTTTTGTCGTTTACGAGTTTCTTATTGTTAGTTTGACTATTACAGCATTCCGATCTATACAGTTTGGAAAAATTTATTTCTACTCACAACACTTTGCGAAACAATGTTATGATTATTAGAAAGTAGACGGGAAAATAATTTACAGAATAAATATTAAAACAAATTATAGCGGAAAAGAATGTCGTATAATAGTAGCATATTATATATTTTATTACTTTCTCTACTACGTATAGTAAGTAGGGAAAGTATTGCATTCCACCCAAAAATTCGACACCGAGGTTTTACCGGAAATACATGTTTTGAGGCCCCCTGAATCCAAAAAAAGCCTTTTTGGAAGCTTGTTCGTGTGTGTGTGTCTGTCTGTCTGTGTGTGTCTGTGAACAGCATAACTCAGAAACGAACAGTCGGATAAACACCAAAGTTGGTATTTAGGTTCAGTATCTTCCAGAGATGCGACAAGAAGGTTTTCAAGAAAATTCTCGTACCCCAGATTACCCTTTACGGTGGAAAATTTTTCGAAAATTTTAATTTTCCCAAAATGGCTCTGACGAGTTTGAGGTATTTTCATGACAAATGAAATCTATATATCGAATTTTCTGAGAATGTCTCTAAAAGTATTCTTCATTGGGAACGACTTTTGCATCACTGGTACACCATAAGAGATAGACAAAATTTTACTATACAGAAATGTAGAGCGCGTTAAAATACACAATTTATGTCATATGCATTTTTTGTTGAGTGAACCATTTTCGAGATATTGCTTGTTATTCCCTTAAATTTTCCAGTACTTATACTTTTTCTCAAATGAAAATTCGTTATTCATGTTTTTTTGTCCTGGTAATGCAAACAGAATGGAATACTCACATAGCAACCTGCTCTTAAAATATTTGACTATCGCTTAAAGCCTACCAATTCTCGTTGCATCTACAAGAAAATTAGCAATAAGATTAACATCTCGATATCTCGATTAACATGAAGCCTATGGAGAATAGGCGTTTGTAAAAATAGTTTGTACAAGAGTAGAGAAAGTCATGTGAGTGTAACAGATCAGAATTTTTAGTCAATTTGTGCATCTGCCTTATATGCTTGCATTTACCGCGTTCCAACTACATTAATTCTGCTTTATTCCTACGTCACGTTAGTCGAATGCTTCATTCTCATACGTATGTACTAGAGCAGACATAATTTTAAGCTTGCTTGTTTGCATTTTTTATCTTTAATGTTCTTGTTAGTGGTCAAATAGCACGCAGGAATCTGTGCATTACTATGCTTACTGAGGCCGCGGATCACGAGTATGCATGTTCCTCACTCTATCTATTACACAGGTGGTTTTGTTTCCTAACTGCCGCGTTAGTTATTCACGAGTGATACTTATATGCACTCTAACGAGTACTAATCTTCTTATAAGTGTTGTTGGAAGTAATCTCCATCTGCGTGAAGACATTCCTGGTATCTTGGATGAAATTTCCATCCGCACCTACAAGTTCTTGCGTAATGTTCCTTTTTGTTTACGTATTACTCTTAAGTTCATCTATCGTGTGGGGATTGTTCCCATAAACTTTATTTTTTAGGCTTCGAATAATGCACCAAGTTCCTCAATTTTTTCCTACGTCAGAATATTTCATTTTCTCTCCTTGAGTTTAGCGATCCCGTTGTCCTAAGCATATTAACCAGTACCGCACCTTTAACTGGAATACCAAGAAATTTTCTGCTGAAATTGTCTACACAGCTGTCTACATGATTCGGTTTTTTACGTATGTATCGTACATAAAAATTCCTTGTTCAAGCGGGAATTTGTCGGCAGGCATTGCAGTGGACTAACACAGCAATTAACAATTATAAGCAAATAAACCACAAGTCAGTTGTCTTGAACAAGCTTTCACCTTATTCTCTTTACAGCACGAACACAAAGTAGCGACTAAAGTACAGCTGATAAAGATTACCTTTAATGCGTCATACACCGCCAGTTGAAAGGTACCGGGTGACTGCAGTACAGTATGCTACTCATACAGCCTCATCTTAAAACGACCGCATTGTATTTAAATCACAGTGGCGATAATTTATGCTGCTCTCTAAAGAACTAATGTTCTTTATTCTTTAGAGTATAATATTATTTAGAACTAGTTACGATCGAGCAAGGTCTTATTATGATTTGCGATTTATTTTGTTTTATTCATACGTGAATCTAAGCTTTGACGCAAGCAACCATCTGCATTCCTGCACATAACACAATAAAGGTTTTACTGGAGTGTTTTTATTACGATTTATGCGCAATTTGTAATGTAAAAATATTACTACAGTAAGACAATGGATATCATAATGTGTAATAATCGTGCCTTTGCCTGGTAGTAAATTAACAGCATAACATCGTTTCATTGTCTGCTGGTCCTGTTGGCTCAGTTGCGATTGTTTCAACAGTAACAGGTGCCTCTTAAATCAACATTTTTAGCTCAGCGTAGGCAGGAGAAGGGAGAGTTAAACACATAACTGCTGACATGGTCATAGCAACTTACACACTAATACAGTGCATATCTTGAATTTTCTTGAATGACCTATGATGCTCTGGGTATTTATTGAATGTTTTACAATTTTGTAAAATGGAAATCATAGGTTTCTTTTAAGGCTTACTACAGGAAGAACATAGACCTCATTAAAAACATAGTTTTTATCAAATATATGTTCTCGTAGGTAAAAGAATCACCTTTATAAGAATGCTATAAGGCACAATGTATATGTGACGCGGGCAAGTGATGCCAGCAATGCGATAATTGCGCAGCTAGTTATGGGTCATAGACCCGCAGCCAGGTCGAATGCAACAATGTAAGTCGAAGCATCCTTCAAACGAACTGCCATTAACGTTGCAGATCCCTTCAGTAGGCAGATGCTGTGAATCGCTACCCATTACTTGGTGTAAACTATTTCATCAAGTGGTCGGATGTCGAAGCGACCCCCCAAAGAAGAGACTTCGATCGTGGCTGACATCAATCACTTCTTCTGCCGCTTCGGGGTCCCCAGATTTCCATAGTGACCAGGGGCTAATTTTGAATCCTGCTTAATAGTGCTCCATGGCCTTCGGTCACACACAACCCTACCGTTCTCTTCGTCCACAGTGGAACGCATGATGGAGCACTGTATCAGACCGATAGAGATGCACCTCCGGATCAGCCATCAGCGAGATTGGGATATTCCTCCTGGCCTAGCGGGCCTCAATACACGAGTCCAATGGTACAATAACTGCGAGTGCGGAATTCGAACAGAACTCCACTGCTATGTGATCTATTGTTCGGGATGATTCCCAATGTAGACTAGCCAGTAGTGTATTATTTTTGGAGATTGGTGGACAGGTTGACAGTCACCTCGCCAGAAGCCGCCAACTGACCGGATGAAGCGCTTATCCACTATAGTAAAAACAATTTTATCCATGCATTCTACAATAACCTAAATTTGTTCAAGTCACACTAACACATACGTACATTTTAAGAAAAATAACTTTGTCAAAATCAGGTTACACCGAGACATATAATTGCATTGTTAATGACAACTTTAACTGTAAGCTGAACACTGCCATATTTCAGGAGGGTGACGTGGGTCGACTATTACTCCTCGAGGAATAAAGGCAAATCGCCAAGTTACTACATTCCTGGGACAGCCCGTATAAGGTTATCATTCGGATCAACGATAGAGTATACTGTAGTCATGCACAAACTACGAGAAGCTCGTGGTGTTACTGATTGATTAACTATCCCATGTCATGAAATCATTTGGGATGACAACACTGAGGAGAGAGTTACATCGTGGGCAAGTGTCGACGCCGGCTGAAGCGTGGATTAGGGAGAGGAAGGAGGCATGCTGTCAGTTTATCTTTTTATCACATCAGGTGAAAGGGAATACTGAACTATTTGTTTAAACTTAAAGTTGTTATAAAATATAACACAACTTATATTTGAAAAAAGCCTTTTCTTCTTTCTAATCCTGAGACTGCTATAAAATCAAACAAATTAACCAAACTTATTATACAAGGAAACAAATACAAAAATAATGAAATAAAATTAAATAAAATGCATCAAAAGAGAATAAGTGACAGTAATATAAAAAACGAACAATTAAATCAAAGGGAAAATTAAGAAAATAAAATTTCAAAATGCAGTTAAAAGGGTACAGAACATAGAGGTTTTTCAAATTGAAATAGATCCTTTAATGACCAATACTGCCTATGCCCTCTTGCAGAAGTGAACGAAGAATTTGGTGATAGCGCCACTTCCTCCGACCATTAGATCTCAATTTCGATAGAGTTAAGGCTGTCTTTTCTCCAGGTAGAAGGGCACTGTTGGCTCGTAAATTCTGCACATTTCTTCATGTACCTCGATGGCTGTTGATAATAAGATTCCAGTTTCATTTTTGTGCCGATAATATAGATAGATGAAGAACCAGGTCATAAGACAAGCATATCTATTCACCGACAGGAATCCTCATAACTTCTTCATATATGAAATGGTATGCCTTTAAGGCCTTCGGAATGAGCGATTAAATTTTGTGTTGTCTCAGGTTTTGAAGAGTCTCGCTGTAAGAAAAGGCACTCAAAACGTGTCCAAGAGTTTCAATCTCAGTGCCGCAGCGTCTTGCGACCTCCCTGGTACAACAGTGTTATTATTAAATTATTTCAATTATATTACAGTTATAACAATTATTAACATGCTATACAGGACGCTTAAAAATGGAGGACATAATTTCAGGCATGTATTTCCCGTATGTAGGCAATAAAAAAGTCCATTACAACATCTATCAGCAAATGCTTGGTTTCTGTGTTATCGTCTTAAAACAGCGATATTCCCCGAAATGTACTTCTTACCGCAGGTAGTTTTCTTTACAGAAGGTGTTGAAAGTGTCCACTTCCCGCTTGAGTACAGGCCTCACATCTACGTCTCATGGCCGTGCGAACACGACACCAAGTTTCAACAGTATTGGGCGTTTCCTCACAACCTGCCACAATTCGACGCTGAGGGGATTCCATGTCAGGTACCAGAGACGATTACACCAACGCTTTTATATAACCCCACAAGCAGAAATCGACAGGGTTCAAATCTGGTGAGCGTAGTGGCTAAGCAATTGGGTCAACTCTATCTAACCATCGATCAGGAAAACTTCCATCCAGGTACCTGCGAGTGGTATGACTGAAGTGTGCAGGAGTGCCATCATGCAAGAAGTGAGCCTGTTGACGAATGCTCAGTGCAGTGTCCTCTTACACATGAGGTGTTCCTGTTTTCCAGGAACTTTGTGTGCGTCTGCCCGTAAGTCTGTTTACAAGTACATGGTATCGAACTAACCGGTCAACAATTACACGGACCCACAAGTTGAGAATTATCCGCACTTGGTGATGAGATGAAAAAATTGCACGAGTTATCATATACCCATATGTGCTGATTGTGGAAATTTGTAATACCATTTAGTGTGACCTGTAAATAATATTAAGGCAGGAATGTTCGGATTCGTAACATACTGCTGCACGAACCACTGGCAGAACATCAATCTAGCTGTGCAATCTGCTGGTGATAGGGACTGTACACGTTACAAATGATAAGGATATTCAGCTGTTGGGAGACTATAAGGAACATTCACTTACAACACTAACCTTCGGTTACTGATAGGAGTGTGTGCACAGAATCCAGAAACTCCTCCTCTACATCTGGAGTTGTAGATCTTGGTCGTCTCCTCCCCAAAACCAGGAGATGTAAACTTTCCATGAGCGCACAGATGGGATGGAGACGTTCAAATGTCTTCCGATCTGAACATTTTCGCTGCGGGCACCTTTCTTGGTACAAGCTACGAACCAGCGCAGCATTGCCGTCCGCCTTACCGTACATGAAGTGCATTCCTGCCCGTTCCTTATTTGATTACATGTTGCTCACTCAATGTACTCTTATACTCGGAATAAACTGTCAGAGTGTCCTGTTAATATCTTCTGACAAAGCAAGTACCTGAAGGAAGAAAGATGTTGGGTGAATATCACTATTTTGAAGGCTCTAACTCAGAACCCAGGCATTTCCGGTTACATGTTGTAATGGACGTTTTTTATTTTCTACATATGGGGAATGTATACCTGAATTTATGCCCTCTATTTTTGAAACAGAATGTATATATTGAAATGTTATGACAATTGGATATTTACTACAAAAGGTTATCTTTTAATCATATTTTGAAGTTAAGGAAAATCTAATTAAAGCATTAAGATAGATCCTTTGTTATATTGTATATTGAGACACAGAGGCTATGGCCCAAGGTTATCGGGAGGTCGGCACAGGGCAGTTAGAGCAAATAACGATAAGTAGCGCTCGCCAGAGGAAACACCAGGCGCGCTAACGGCAGATAACTGGAACCTTCTGGAAGTATCTTCTCTCCTCCTCTCGAGCTGTGTTAAATAGTTCTGGTATGTTCTGCAGAAGATTCTACTGGTTATATAATCGAGCGTTCTCGAGAGAGGAGTTGAGTCAGTCACTGCAACTTGAGTTGAGCCAGGTAGTGCGAGTTGAGTTTAGTCAGTCAGTGAGAGTTGAGTTAGTTGAGTTTGCCAGCGCAAGTTGAGTTACTCGTAGTTAGTGCAAGTTAAGTTGAGTTGAGTTAGTCAGTGCAAGTTGAGTTGAGTCAGTCAATGCGAGAGGAGTTGAGTCAGTCAGCGCGAGTTGAGTTGGGCCAGTCAGTGAGGGCTCAGTTAATTGAGTCAGTCAGTGCGAGTTGAGTTGGGCCAGTCAGTGAGAGCTCAGTTAATTGAATCAGTCAATGCGAGTTCAGTTGAGCCACTCAGTGTGAGTTGAGACAGTCAGCGCGAGTTGAGCTGAGTCAGTCAGTGAGGGCTCAGTTAATTCCGTCAGTCAGTACGAGTTGAGTTGAGTCAGTCAGTGAGTCAGTGCGAGTTGAGTCAGTCAGAGCGAGTTGAGGTCAGTCAGAGCGAGTTGAGTTGAGCCAGCTAGTGCGAGTTGAGTTGAGTCAGCCAATGTGAGATGAGTTGAGTCAGCCAGTGCGAGTTGAGTTGAATCAGCCAGTGTGAGTTGAGTTGAGTCAGCCAGTGCGAGTTGAGTTGAGTCAGCCAGTGCGAGTTGAGTTGAGTCAGTCAGTGCGAGTTGAGTTGAGTCAGTCAGTGCGAGTTGAGTTGAATCAGCCAATGTGAGATGAGTTGAGTCAGCCAGTGCGAGTTGAGTCAGTCAGTGCGAGTTGAGTTGAGTTGAGTCAGCCAATGCGAGTTGAGTTGAGTCAGCCAGTGCGAGATGATTTGAGTCAGCCAGTGCGAGTTGATTTGAGTCAGCCAGTGCGAGATGATTTGAGTCAGCCAGTGCGAGATGATTTGAGTCAGCCAGTGCGAGTTGAGTTAAGACTGTCAGTGCGAGTTGAGTTGAATCAGCCAGTGTGAGAGGAGTTGAGTCAGCCAGTGCGAGTTGAGTCATTCAGTGCGAGTTGAGTCAGTCAGGAGTTAGCGAGTGCATTTCTGGTGCGACATCAAGAGCGATTCTCCGTGAGAGTTGGTGGCAACTGCTGTGACGTGCAGTGAGTACTGCTGCAGGAGAGACTGAAGAAGTCTTGTGAGTTTTACTCAGTGAGTGAACCGTCCGGAAGAAGTCACGTCACGAAAAGTGAAATACGGGAATGTTGAACTAGTTCGCATAAGTGAAGTGATAGAAAATTAAGCTCCAGCGAAAGTAGAATTAGTAAAAGCAACTAAACAGTGACATTGAGAACTTAGAGGAGTGTAAGTTAAATGGAAAACTGCACAGAGTCACAATATAGTGTTAGCCAATGTTTGAAACGAAGAAAAAGCGATCAACGCAGCAACCTTCTACAGAAGCACGAATAAGCGTAAAAAGTCAGTAAAATTACTCCACGTCCCTTTCACTAACACAAATAATCAATTTCAGTTATTTCCAAATATTATTTCACAATACAAGTTTGTACATTGAAAGCAAACATAATGTTATATATATATATATATACGGAATAGATAATTGTTATAACATATAAGATATTTTTTACTATTCTAAAAGCACTTTATTGGAGAATGCCTCCTTAATCAGTTCCATTAATTGCATGATCTCCTTGATTTGTTGAGTAGGTATTTCGTTTTCTGAAATGTCTGCAAGGACTTAGAAAAACAAATTTGATGTGAATGCATATTTTGAATTACTTGAGGAAAACTGTGGGAATTTAAGAAAAGTTCCTATTCCGCTCAAGTCGCAAAGGCGCCAGTGTTCTGATGATGCCAACATTACACAGCTAAAATTGCCGAAACTTTGTGACAAGCACCACGCAGCAAAGGGAGTAATATCGTTTTCATCTCCACGTCGATTTCAAAGTGAAAAGGAATGAAAAGGACCCAAAAGAAAAGGCAAAAGGAGGGGGTATGAAGTGGCAAAAAGCATAGAAAAGGCGAAAACTGTTTGGGGAGAAGAAGATTGACAAGAAAAACCGAGAAAGTGAAATGTTGTCGAAGCGATGGAGGAATACGGAATCTTGGAAGCGTTTTCTTTACCTTATTTGTTAGTCTATTCTACATGGGCCGGAAGTAGTGGGATATGGGACGTAAGAAAGAAAGTGTACAAAGAGAAGGGGAGCCAAGAAACGAATGTTTTCCGTAGAGGAGGAATCAAATGTCAAAGAAACTCTACATTGCAATGAGTTTATACGAAAGCTGAATTACTTCAGTCAACGTTTTATTTGGAAATTTTATAAATTGTTTGTTTGCTTAAGCATAAACGGCTTTAGAAAAAACAAAGCATGTCTGTATATACTTTCTGTGCTGAGATTTTTTTACTTTGTTCATTTTATTTACTTCAGTAATCCATTGATGTTAACGATTATTAGTAAACAAACCTATGTGAGTTTGGGATTAAATATCTGCCATTTTAAGCAATTCTGGTACTGAATGTGATTTAAGAACAGGGAATTAGTTTAAAATTAAAGTCCTATAATGCTGAATATTAGAACGGCGCCGTGGCCGAGTGTTTAGACCGCTCGCCTCCAACCAAGGCGGCCCGGTTCGATCTCAGGAACCCTCATTTAGGATTCGTGATGGACAAAACGGCATCTGGGAGGGTTTTATCTGGGTTCTCCTGTTTCTTCCGCCATTCATAATTCCACCGGTGCTCCATCTTTATGTTTTCTGTCATTCATTTCTCGCATCTCATCTATCATCTCCTTCTTCTCTCTCATCCCGAGCGTCGGGCTGATCCCACACGCTGGGCGTTACTCGCTGATCCACAGACCCTCGTCTCCCCAACACTGACCACAGGCATTGTCTTGTAAGTCCTGGGGGATGTAAGTCCCTATGAAGGGGAGGGTAATCTGAGATTGCCTTGCTTTGCATGAATATTATGTGGCTCGTCTTTACTGACTCTACGAAACGAAACGAAATACGTCAGTGCATGACAAGAATGCTTCCAAGATGTCTACAGTGCTATATGCACAAACATGATGTTCGAAACGAAATGTTTAAGAATACGGAAATTCCAGCCAAAGATCTGCATTTAGCTCGACACTCTCGTCCTCATCTAGTAATGTGCAGTGGGAATGGGTAGCCACTACCGCATGACGTGATAGCTCACTGATGCGCTGATTAGGCCGAAGAGGTTCAAGTAGTACCTAAGGAAGAGACTCGCTCTTAAACACTCATACGTATAGCAATACTTTCTTTCCCTGTGTTGCAATAAAGTTTCACTGCATTTGTTAATGCCGGAATATTTAAGGAGAGGTTATATTGGCAAACCGAGCGGGATGTCTCAGGCCCACATTCGGGTGGCGTGGGTTCGATTTCCTGAACCATGGATTTTCGGGTTTTTTCCCGGGTCAGTAGACATATGCTGGGAATGTTCATTACGCCTCCGAATTTCCTGACCCTCCATTTTAACTACATTCTCATTTCACTTCACCTTTTCTCTGCTTGTGTTTCAGGGCTGAAAGTGTCGCCGGGGAGTCTCGGCATAACATGGCAAGGAAAAGCGTGTCTATGTAACCTTTCGTCCCCCGGAATTGGGGCGATCAGCCCGTCCCAGACCTCCGGGAGATGTGCAAGTCCACAGTTGGGGAGCCGGCACACCAGCTGCCATCCGGGGAGTTTCAATCTGTAATGAAAGGGACCCTGCGCTCTGCCCTGTTGTGCCTCCTGGTCCATCTGACCTCTGTCACCTCTAATCTCAGCCCACCCTCCTGGGGGCACCCCGTCAGGGACTTCAGGCACAAAAGGTCTTGTAGGTCGAAGTGCTAAGTGCCTCTTCGCAGCTAGTTCTCGTCGTATATTAGCAATGGTGGAGGCTAAATAGCTAAAATTGTCAAAAAATAATACCTTTAATTTTTGTGCACACCTATTAATTGGAATTTCCTATCTTAATTTGAGACATATTATTGTATGCACAATATTCTGTTTTAAACGTATTCCTAAGACTGGTGCTGCATCTGACATTTTATACTGTGAATTTTGCAGCACACTTCACAGAAGAAAACCATAACAAAAAGCAAATCGGGGTAGACGAGAAGCCAACACAGATTTCGCCCACCGTCATGAGAAAACCACGAAAAACCCAATGTCACAGAGGACGGTGGACGGGAATCGAACCTGGGACCTTGCGATTGCGAGCCTCACACGTTACCGTGGAACCATTTGCTCGTCCATAATAGGTTGCTAGCACATCGATTGAATTGCGAAGAATCTCGTAACCTCCAATGGAATTAATTAAGACTTTGTCAGAATAAAATATAATAATTGCTTTTTGTGCTGTCTAAAATCAAATCACAATTTTTATCAGAGGACGTCATACGAAATAAATGAAGTATTCCTAGTGAATGGAATAATAACCAATGCTACCAAAGGGAGAGTGAGAGAACGGTTAACCTCAAAATTAAGATAAGTTAAAATCAGAGCACATGAAAGACATATTTGTTCTATAACACAATTAGTATGGAGCTTTACACCGCTTGAATGTACATGGATTATGAAACAATATAGAGTACTAGCCACGGATAAACTTATTAATGTAATAATATATCTAGTTCCAGCTTCTCAGCATTAGTAATTCCTTTCTTTAATATTCTGTGGTAAGTTTTACTTGTAATGTACTTTCTTTGATAATGTTGTACTATAATAATTAAGAGGATGTTAAAAAAAACACATATTCATAATGTACATATGGTAGAGAACAATTATATAATGTTATAACATATAAAATATAATATGAGAGGGAAAGGCCATTGTTAGCTATACAACCAGTAATATAAAATTACGAGAAATGCAGTAGTATCTACCTAAGGGTGTAACGAAACTTGGATTCATAATTAAGACGATGGAAGTCTGTAAACATATATGTAAAATAAACTGTTATTGGATAGTAGCACCAATCAGGTACATTTATATATGCCTATAATTCAAATGCGTACGTTAAGAAAACGGTTGAAGGGAACGCCAACAGAAGCTTGTCAGTGTTCGAGCAGGAAGGTAGTGTATAAACTCGTCTCCGAATAGACACAAAACTACATATTTAAAGTTTACCAGTTATGCATATTTTAAAATGACAAAGGCAATAGTGAATTTTCAATATTATATGTGGTTTATCTAAAATACAAGTGAAATAATTAACAGAATACATGTGTAAAATATTATAACCTTCTCCATACCTAGCTCTGACAAAACACAATTGCTCTCCGACTCAAAATACAGCAGCCGCGGCATAATTATAAAATAATAATTACAACACAGTAACACATACACAAGAATATAGATATACGATCATCAGATACATCACAAGAATGCTGGCATCAAGACGACCTACAGGTACGTAACCCAGCATCCACCATCATCAACATAGTGAGGGCCTACCATGGAGAAACCGCTAGAATTAAAACTCAAAATTCAAACTTGTAAATTGGAGGATTTTGTTATTATTTCTAATGGTTTAGCCTCTTTCATGATATCAATTTTCTTGAAAGAAGCATTGCAAACCTTGAGCTTGACATCTTTTGTTTTCAATTTGCAACCAACAATCCAGATGGTTGACGTAGCCTATAAATCACTGCGTACCTACTAACAATATTACAGTTCAATAATCAGCTGACATTTTTAGCTTCTCCACCACGTAGTAGGTAGAGGAGGTGTTGCATTCAATCCAAAAATTCCTTTCTGAGATTTCACCGGAAAAATACATGTTTTGGGACCCTTGAATCCAAATAAAGCATTTTTAGGAAAAAATCCATATGTGTGTGCGATTGTGAACAGCATAACTCAAAAATGATAGGTCAGATCAACACCAAACTTGGTATTTAATTTCAGTATCTTCCATAGATACGACACACAAATTTTCAAGACATCCTCCATAACCCAAACTACCATTTACATAATTTATTTTCTGTAAAATGCGTCTAACAAATTTGATTCAAGATATGTACATGAGAAATGAAATGTATATTTTGAATTTTCAGGGAATATTCTATGTATTCGTCTTCATTCGGAAGGTATTTTGTATAATCTTGTATAACTGGTACTAAAACCTACCACAGAAGAATTTAGATCTCTTTAAAATACAGTTTGTTTACGATAACGCTTTTGTAGCATCAGCCATTTCCGAGATATTCGTTATTAATGTTTCAAATTATTCAATACACAGACATCCTTTTAAAGTCCTGTCAACATTCAGTCGTTTCTCGCGATTCCATTGAAACAGCATGAAATTTCAAGGCCCGCATATAGCGTTCAGTTCTTAAATATTTCACTATCGCTGTTCTGTTTGTACTTATAACGAAAAGCGCAGGGTTGAAAACGTTTATTTGGATTAAATGATGTAGATATAAAAATCAGCTTTAGTAAGACGAGTTTTTATACTACTAACAAACGATAGAGAAGGTCAGGTGAATGCATTACATAAGATATTTTCGATAAAATCGAACAAGCATATACTAAGATAAATGAACCAGATTGCTGGATATTCGAGGTATTTCTGAACGTTATTAATCTATATGACTTGCGCAACGTATGAATGGATTAGTCTACAAAAACCCAGCAAACAGGTTCATAATAAGATTAAAAAAGCGTTCATCCTCTTCGCTTCGGCACCTTTTTTTATTTCTTTTTCTTTTCTTCCTTCCGTTTTTCTTTTTAATCAGTCTATCATATTACTATGTTCTATTTGGCTTCCTTTGTTTATTTAGTCACCAAGGTTCCAATTCGTCTCTCGTCTCCTCATTATTATATCACAGCAGACATATAAAAAACAGGAATTATCTGGGCTAAACAAATACACTTATAAACTCCGGAGTCACTTGATAGCTTCGCTCTTCATTTAATTATAACTTCACGCTGTTAGCTGAGAACTTTGTAATACCTAGTTAAGTTTATTCCGTTCTAAAAGTCAATTATTCTTGTCTAGGTTCTGCCACTGAAATTAGGCCACTGTCTAGAAATCGCCTGTAAAGATAGTTGCAGAAAACTTCTCCTGTGAAGGAGTTACTAACTGGTTTTCAGTCATGCGAAAGTAAAACGGTTTTACTCCTATAGGATGAAATAATCTCGTGTCTGATATTTGTTAATTTCTTCAAGGTTTTATGTTAATACCACAATTTGAGAAAATAGGATGTGAACTGCTTTTCTAAGCATAAGGATTGTTGTTATGAAAGGTTCTTCTTCTAACCCTTTCATTTAATCACGTTAAACACTTGCACAGAATACTTTTCAATTAACTACAAACGAACTAATTCTTATATACAGGGTGTTGCCGTGATGATACAAACTTTCAGAGAAGATTATGAAGTAAAAATGCATGAATTTTATATAAGGCACACCGGTCCGGAAACAACTCCGTCGCAAGTTATGGGCGAAAGTTGTTTTGGGATACCTATGAACGTGAAATTATGTGTACTTACGAATATGTGTATTTTACTTCGTGTACTACTTATACAAGCCGTGATACTACAACAGGTATTTAAAAAGTCATCCTTCAGCACCGATGCAGGCATGACAACGTCGGATGAGGTTCTGTCGTACTTGGGCGAGCAACCCTGAAGTCGCTCTGACGATGTCACAGGCAGTGAGAATTTGTGCTAGTAGCTCCTCTTCTTTTCGTACTGATGCCTCTTATATGAGGGCTGACCAACAAAGACTGAGACTGATTTTTTTCTGTAGCTTCCGTGATAGTTTCGTATCTAACATAAATATTTGAAAAGAGCGGATTTTTATGTATAATGTTGGTAGGCGGCAGCACTCTCGTATTGGTAGGTTGGTAGTAATGCTCTATTTTGTAGACCCTACGTGGATTTCGCATACCAGACAATGGAGGTGACGCGAGAGGAGCAGTACAGCGCAATCAAATTCTGTTTTCGTTTAAACCATACAGCCACCGAAACTTATGAAAAGCTGAAGCAAGTGTACAGTGAATATGCACTACCTCGTGCAACAGTGTTTAGGTGGTTCAAGGACTTCAAAGAAGGCCGACTTGTCAGTGTTAAGCAAGGTGATGAGTCATGGCTGCATCATTATGATCCTGAAGGAAACAAGCCAGCACAGTGTGAAAATCGCCAGGTTCTCCAACACCAAAAAAGACAAAAGTTGTTCTATCTGCAGTGAAATGATGGTGATCACATTTTTTGACTGTAATGGAATGATTTACCAGCATGCAGTTCCCACTCACACTACTGTTACAGCAGCATACTACACGTCAGTATTGACTACACTGAGGAAGCACATTGCAAAGAAACGACCAGAGCTTTCTCGGACTTGGTGGCGACTTCATCATGACAATGCACGGTCTCACGTCGCAAATTAAGTCATGCAGTTTCTGGCTCGATTCAACATTAACTGTGTATCACATCCACCTTATAGCCCCGATCTTGTACCCTGTGACCTTTTTTATTCCCATCACTAAAGACAAAGCTTAGGGGTATTCGATTTGAGAACTCTGAAGCAGTGCTCTAGAAAAGTGAGGCGATTCTCAAGGACCTGACAAAGAATAGTCTGCAGCACGTGTTCAAGGACTGGCAGAGACGTTATAAAAAGCGCATTGAAGTAGGAATATCATGTAAACATTGAATTGGAGTAATAAACATTGGTGAAAAAAATCAGTCTCTGTCTTTGTTGATCAGCCCTCGTACAAGATTTTTCACATGATCCCAAAAGAAGAAATCAATTGCAGTCAGATCAGACGAACGGGCTGGCTATGGAACAGGACCTCGCCTTCCTATCCACTTTTCTGGGAATATTTCGAGCATGATGCGAAAGATGAGCTGGGGTTGAAACAGTGTACGTTGACGTACCGCAAGTGGGACATGTTCCAAGAAGCTGTGGAGCATGTCTCTCAAAAACAAAGTGTACACTACTCCAGGTATTGGGGTGGAAGCAGTGAGAAGTGAGGATCGAATTCTCACTACCTGTGACGTCATTAGAGTGACTCCAGAGTTGCTCGCCCAAGTACGACAGAACCTCGTCCGAGGTTGTCATGCCTGCTGAAGTACTCCACTTTGAACACCTGTTGTAGTACGACGGCTTGTGTAAGTAGTGCAGTGAAGAAAAATACAGATTTTCGTATGTTCGCATAATTTCACGTTCATGGGTATCCCAAAACTACCTTCGCCTGTAACTTGCGACAAAGTTGCTTCCTTATAAAGTTCGTGCGTTTGTCCTCCTTAATATTCCCTGAAAGTTTGTATCATCATCACGGAAACATCTTGTATATTGAATCGGGCCCTGACTATTAATAAAAGAAGGCTATATATGCTAGTCATCAGCTCATGGTGCACAAAGGAACTGCCGGCCAATTCGCGTTTCAACAAAAAAAAATTCGGAAATAGCCAATGATATTAACCTCTTACATTTTTACCTATTTCACCACGTACATAGCAGGTGGAGAGGGTATTACAGTGCACCCAAATTTTCTATATTGAGATTTAACCAGAAATATATGTTTTGAGATCCCCATAATAAAACTATTGTTAGAGAAAAGGCCCGTGTGTGTGTGTGTGTGTGTGTGTGCGCGCGCGCGCGCCTGTAGCTGTGATCAGCGTAACTCTAAAGCGAAATTTCGTGTAAGCACGAAACTAGTATAAATTCAGCATCTTCCTGTATGTGACATGAGTATTTTCAATAAAATCTCCTTACCCCAAACTACTGTTTACTGCTTTTCGAATTTTTTTTATTTCATCAAACATGGTTCTAATGATTTTGATTAAAATAACACTTATATATTTAAATCAAAACCACATATTTTAATAATAAATAATTAAAGTAATAAAATGAAATTCAAGATATTTATATGACAAATAAAATGTATATCTTGAATTTTATGGAAACAACCTGTGAAGTCCTCTACGTTAGGAAGGAAATTTGTATAATTTTGTGTAAGCGCTAAGAGATACATAAAATAATACTACACAGATACTTTAAGGCTCTTTTATACACAAGTTCAACTAATTTCTTTTGCAACATCAGCCTTTCCGATATATCTGTTGTTATTTGTTTAAATTGCTAATACTTTTATCATTTTTAAAACAGTGTTACTATTTGGTTGTTTCTCGGGGAAAGAGTATTGAATTTCAAGATCCCTATACAGCCTCTCGCTTTTAAACTTAAGACTATCGGTTTTTGTTTTCTCTAAACCCGTTGTAACTGTGCAGAAATAATTTCATTACACATTTCGTTAAAGATTTATCTCGATTAACAAAGCAGATAGCCTTCGCAATAATAATTTTAAAAATTATATAAAAATAAAATATAGGGTAGAGAAATCCTGTGAAAGTAAAACAGGAATTTTTCTGTAATAAATATCCAACTGCTGTGGTTTAGTAATAACAATATTACTATGCTATCACTTTACGAAAATCCAATATTCATAAATTTGCGATGTTTCAATCAAAACTGTTAAGAAGAGTTTTTTTGAGAAAAGAAGTTAGCGAATATTTTGGTATATGTTAGTATTCTGTAGAGTAGGGAAAATCTCCTTCAATTTCGTAGCCTCGCGTTTTTAAAAATACTTGACTTAAAATACTCAAATGCGCCCTATGATATTTATAATCAAATTTAGTTATAGGCGCGCATCAGCAGATTATAAATGTTTATAGGGAGAATTCGGGTGGTATTAAAACGTGTTTTTATTGTCAATCCGGTATTAAAGCTTTGGATCGAACGACATATTTTCTGTATTTTAGGTGAAGGTAGATAAAGTACAGCAAAGTATTTACGACGGTAAGTCAGTAAGTCTCTGCACACTATTTTTAATTTTTTGTAGACTGATTACATCGGTTTGCGCGTGCGCACTTCTCCGCTTGTGGAATGTTTGACCGTTAAACTCCACTGAGTATTGCATGTTGCATAATAAGCATTTGTGCACCCGTCATCGTTTGTACCAAAGAAGAACATGTTGCGGTTATCCGTTTTTCGTCGTCTGAAGATGTACCAGGAGCCAGAATACATTAGAGACTTTTCGCACAATATCGGAGCCATGTTTACCCTGCCCAAATGTGTACGAATGGATTGAAACGTTCAAAAATTGTCGGACATCTGTGAAGGACGAGGAAAGAGCAGGATGCTCTATATCCATTAGTGACGCCAACGTTGAGCAAATCCGTATCCTGATCCAGAGAACCGAAGATTGACTGCCGATGAACCATATCTTTTTGGTCCAGTTAAAAATGCCTTAAGGGGTCATCGCTTCACCGCAGACCAAGAAGTGAAGGAAGCGGTGCACATATGGTTTGCTGCTCAACCGAAAACCTTATTTTCTGAGGGCATCAGAATGTTGTGCAACGATTGTGCATTGAGGACTATGTTGAAAAATGAGGTAACTGTAAGTTTATATTTTTGTTATAATAAATTTAAAAAAATGTTGACCTACACTCGTATATAACCTCCATGGCTTACTAAGCTAGTTGAGATAAATCAGAGAAGGATAGAGTATACGTGGTCTAGTCCTGCGTCCTCACGTTGTGAGTTGGAGCGTAGTTTTCCGATTCTTAGCCACGGAATGCGAGAGGTTTCAACCCCACCCTGCGGTTGAGGATTTTTCAGCTTCTACTACACGACCAGCCCCCACTCAGCATCTTGAGCAATTTGAGGTGCTACGATAGATAGCGTTTTGTACTTCACGGAAACCAGTATACCGACTGGGAAAAGCACTTCAGCCGTGGGCATGTTGCCGGTAGTCGGAATGGTCGTCCCATAGCTGTCAAGCCACAGATTGTTTACTATTACATATTGGCAAAGCATTGCAAAGTGGTAATTTTTGGATTATGGATGCTCAGTACAAAACCTATTATAGAGGTATAACTTAATACCTTAACTGCACATTTCATAAAATATAAAACATACACCATTATGTAGAGTAATCTTGAAATTGTAAGAAAGAGAAGAATACTCTTTAAATCATCATATCACGAGCATAGCAATGAAAAATCTGAGGTAATATACACATATGACCTTCTCTACACTCTATCGTTTATTAGTAGGCATACAAACTATTCTTACTAAAGATCATTTTTCTGTTCCTACATTTTAATCCAAATAAGCATTTGCAGAAATAGCTGCATTACACATTCCCTTATAGATACAAAGGGAACACCCACAGTCAAATGTTTAAGAAATCGACGGTATAAGCTGCCTTAAAATTCCATACTGTTTCCATGAAATCGCGAAAGACAAGTGAATGTTGACAGGATTAAGAGAACGACAAAGAAATGAACGTTAACGTAACACCTAAAGTTTACCAGTTATACAAGATTACACAAAATTAATTCCAAATCAAGTGGACCTCAGGTTATTCCCAGAAAATTCAAGAAATACACTGACGTTTATGAAAATTGCAACATCAAGAAGGAAACACGTGCATTCAATGAATTTAATACCACAGGTATTATAAGTAACAAATTATAAACTTTCCAAGTCTATACATGACCTTTGAGCCCTAATATTCAGTATTTGGTATGACCTCCATGCGCTGAAATTAGGGCTGCTATACGCCGTGGTATTGAATTAAAAGTTTCTGAATAAGTTCCAGGGATTTCCCTCCATGCAGTCTGTATTCGAGCCCACAAACCCGTGACACTGGTTACTGGAGGACCGCGATGCACCAGATGCCGACCAACCATATCCCAGACTTATTCGATGGGCGACATGTCAGGTGAACGTGCAGACCAGGGAAGCAATGGAATCCGTCGCTCTTTGAAGAAGCCTTGTATATTCCTCACAATATGTGGCCTGGCATTGTCCTGTTGAAATGTGGCCTGTGGAGATGCCTGAAGCAGGGGAAGTACCTCAGGCTCTACAACCACCGTTAGGTACCGGTTGCTGTTCAAAGTGCCCTCAATTCGTAGGAGGCGAGATCGGTTGTTGTAACGAATGGCGCCCCAAACCATCATACCTGGTGTTTTTCCAATATGCCGCTCAACAATGCAGCCCTCCAGATTGCGTTCACCACGGTACCGCCAGATACACATGCGGCCATCACTATAGGACACGATGAAGAGAGACTCATCCGAAAAGACTGCATTTTTCCACTCAACACACCAGTGAGGGTATTCACGTGCCCATTGCTGTCGAGGAGCTTGTGGTTTCTGGACAATGGAAGCCAACATAATGGCATGCATGCAACCAGTCTAACCTGCAGCAGACGGCGAAGAACTGTTGATGCCGACAACTTTACACCTGCTGTAGTGCTACAGCGTCGAGCCGACACTGTGGATGAAGCTGTACGATCCGTTATGGGCATGCGGACAAGATGACGGTCATCCCGTGCTGTGGTCATGTTCCGTGGTCCAGTAGCCGCACTTCGCTGCGTACGACCTTCATCTATCCACTGCTTCCACACACGAATCACTGCCGTAGCAGCATGCCCTGTATGAGCCAAAATGTCACGGAATGACAAACCCGCTTCCCGGAGACCGATCATTCTGCCCCGTACGAACTCACTCGCATGCCGATATGGTTCCCTTTGACGTAGACGAGGCATACTGGCCATCACTTTTTTGCTTTCACCTTGTTTGACAGCTCTGCACTGTCCACACTAGGCGCAACACTGATCTTGTCGGACCGACACCAGAGGGCTCTGCTCGGCCTGCGTGTACCCCATCTCTCTGAAAACATAATCACTTATTGCTTGCACACTCTTCTACACTTCCACCAAGTTTGGAGTTATTCAGGAAATGTTTTCTTGGTGTTGCAATTTTCACAAACGGTAGTGTATATTTTGTTTGTAAATTTCCTTAAGATATGGGATTTTAATCATAATCGTTTCAAAATCATTTATTGCCATTTTTTAAAAAATCAAGATTTTCGAAAATGTTTCATATAAATGGTACTGGGGTGGGAGGATTTTCTTGAAAATCTTGTTGTCGCATCTTTGGAAGGTGCTGAACCTAAATAGCAAGTTTAATATTCATCTAACTTTTAGTTTTTGAGTGATGCTGTTCACACACACACATATATTATATATATATATATATATATATATATATATATATATACATAATATCTTTTTCTAAAAATATTTTTTTTTTGTTGGATTCGGTGGACTCTCCTCTGACTACTGCGTAGGTGTCAGAGAAGGTAATAAATAACAGACAGTAAAGTTATTAGTAAATAACAAACTAATTGTGACATAACTAGGCGTTTGAAAAGCTACTGTGAGCTACAGAATTTTAATATGCGACCTTTTTAATTCCTTATGGCAATTACTTTCTGATTTTCTTATCGAAAACTGATGAAATCAACTTTGCATGACAAGGAATTCCTTGAATATTCATTTGAAACTACTGGGCATATGAACAATGCATCCATCGATTCTTAAACAAATACTTCTAGTTTAAAATTTAATAACCTCAATTCAAATTAAGTGTTGCTGCATAAATTCAATAAGCCGTATCAAGTTTAGTTTAAAGAGATTAAATTTCACTCCCTCCTCATACATGTTTCCAAAATACGACGGCAAGCAGTAATTACTTCTGCTGGTTTATTGACTTGATGAAATTGTTTCTCCTTGTTTTTGTTAAAAGAGGTCCTTACAGAGGTTGACATGCATTTCTTTTGCAGAAAACACCATTGTAGGTGGAAGTGGAGACAGTATAAACTTTTACAACTCTGTAGTGTGAAAATTGAAACTGAAACAATGCCTCACTTCCTTTTTCTCTAGATCTTTCCTAAGGTAGGTAGATAAAGTATTATGTCACAACCAAAAATTGATTGTGCGTGTGTGTGCGCGCGCGTGCGTCTTTGTGGATAGCATAATTCAAAATCGAAAGATTAGATAAATATAAACGTCATTTTGAGTTTAATAATGTAAAGGTTGCTAGAGGAGGATTAAAAGAGAAGAACCCTCAATTTTAAACTACCCTTAAATTGGAAATGTTTTTATTGTTGTTTTATTTACTGAAAAACTCTCAAAAGGATTTGAATTACGTCTAAATTGTTGAGATATTTACATGACAAAGTAAATGTCTATCTTTAATATCATGTAAATAACCTATGCAGTCCTCTTCACTCGCATTGAATTACATATAATTAAACCTGTGTAACTAGAAATCCATCAGAATTAATTTGTTACCTAAAGAAGAATTTAGTGTTGATTAGGTTTTCGTATCATAACCAGGTTTTAAAACATTCCCTATTTTTAGTTTGAGATAGATACTTTAAGCAATAATTTCGCTTTTAAGAGCAGTTCTTTTATTTCTCTGGAGTTCATGCAAACAGTACGCATGCCATATCATGGCAGGCATATACAAAGCTGTCAACTGTCAAATTAGCTCTTTATGGCCTTCTTATTATGCTACACAAAAAATTAAAGTCTCGTTAAAACACAAGATTTATGTCATACAGATTGCTTTTGTGGAGTGAACCATTTGCGAGATACTCCTTGTTATTTGTTTGAATTTTCCAATGCTTATACCTTTTCTCAAATGGAATTCGTTAACCTTTTTCGTCCTGGACATGCAAAGAGAATGGAATGCTCCACATAGCAACCAGCTCTTAAAACATTTGACTATCGCTTAAAGCCTACCATATTCCACTTACACCTACAAGAAAATTAGCAATAAGTTTCTGTAAATGTTTATCTCGATTAACATGAAGTATACGGAGAATAAGCGTTTGTAAAAATAGTTTGGACAAGAGTAGAGAGCATCATGTGAGTGTAACACGGATATTTTCTTGTGGCAATACAATGAGCATAGCATTTCAAAGCCATCATGTACCGACACGCTGTTTAAAAATGTGGCTATCGCTTTAGCTTACTGTACTCGTATCTAGAACGAGTTACCAGTACCATAACCATTGGATACCGGTGGTTAGAACATAGTTTAATTTAGAACAGAGATTTTTATCCTTATTTTGTTTAGTTTAGAAATTGTTAATAGCTGAATACCATTATTTTATGTTGCCGGTTACCAGTAAGAATAGCTTTGAATATATATGGTTTGATTTGTATTTTAACTGTGATGATTATAGTTTTTATTTAAATATTATTTTAGCTTACTTATTGTTCTGTTTTATTTTTTGTTATTTTTTTACTTTTATTCATTAGAATATAAGCAAAATCGGTAAAATAATAATATACAACTTGAAAGAAATATTTAAATAAAGAACACATTTGGAATACACGTCCTGGTGTAGGAAACAAGTTACTAGGATAGCGTATTGCAAAATTTATTTTATTCTTTTTTATCTAGAACGAATATGTAAATATGTACTGAAAGACAATAATGATTAGCAGATTAACAAAAACGTGCATTAGAATAATTGTAACGCTGGATGGATGGATGGATGGATTGATTTCTTGAAAAGAGTTTGAAGAAATGTGTTTAAATTGTGTGGCTGAATCGGGAAAATATAATTAATAATAGTAGTAATAATAACAATAATAAATCAGAAAATTACGTAATACTTCACAAGAAATTTGCAGCCATAAGGAACACAATAACAAGATTACAGCTTTATAGTATTAATATAACGTAAAAAGATCTAAAAACAGCCCGAGAGGCTCGTATGTGAGACTTCTAAAAGCAACATACGTAGTAATCATTAAATAAGCACAATCACAATTTGCCACGGAAGCACAACAGCTAGTCCCTAGCCCATTACGCGATTTCGGAAGCAAACCGCAGAAGGCTTCGATGTTTCAAGATCAGCTGACAAAGCCAGTCTGCCTTGCCGCAGGCACCGGCAAGACAGCTTACAACCAAGTAACCAAACGCGGAAGTAGAATCCACTACCAGCTCACAAAGCGAGTAGGCAGAACTCAAACACAATACCGCTCATTGGCTTGGCAGAGGTCATAGGAGTCAGTACTCCAAGAAAATGTTCTGCCTTTCTCATTTCCGTGCTAAGAGTTGACTAGATGTTCTAAAAGGATGTGACATGTGAATTGGATCTGACAGAAACTTGACCTGAGACATCACATTGTGGGTGTATTTTATTGCTTTAAACCTTTAATTGTTAGTCGTCCTATAATTTATTCTTCTACATCTCCCAACCACGGTTTAGATCGAAGCCTCTTCCCTTTTCTAATTTTCCATCGTTTCCTTGATGGTCCGATTGATCATCCTGTAGTTTTGTAGTTTAAGGCTTGTCTTGGAGTTCATTCTTCAGGTATTCTTTGAAAGTGTCTTTTCCATTTCTGGTTATGTTTGTCAATTAAAGCTAACAAGCAAACATTCAGGAGAGCAAATAAAAGTGTTGAATTTTCTGGTACTATAGGATGCAGCATTACCAAATGTATAATTATGCAGAATTGTATAACTCCGGGAGAACTACAGTACACGTCAAGGCCATTTAAAAATTGTTATTATAAAACTTCATAAGTTGCCATGCATTATACGTGGTCGTCCGTTAAGTCATCGACTAATGGCTGGCACGCTGCTGATCGTTTATCCAGTGTTATAGTCCACATGCGTGTTTTATTTATTGCAAATATATCACCGCGGTAACTTGAGAGACTCGCATTCTTGAGGCCCCTGTTCAAATCCCGGAGTCAGCCAATCTGACCGAAAGTTTTTTGTGGTTTTCCACGGCCACTAGGTGAATGCTGGATTGATAATTTGATCCGACCCTTTCATCATCACATTTCATTTTCTTCTTCTTCAACGCCATATTAGGCATCTGGGCTGATCACCCATTCTGGTTCTGCTATGATCTGGAGTTTGCTTAATCCCTGACTAATGACCCAAGGCATTTACTTATAAGCCCTTGGGGGTTTAAGTCCCACAAAGAGGAGAGTAATCAGTTAAAGAGAAGAAAGAGAGAGAGAGGAAAATGCAAGGTACTTCTGAAAACCTGGCCAATCATGCAGCAGAGAAGGTTTCGCGCCAGTGATTGGTGGCTTAATGCGGCGAATGGGTAGATGGAAATTCTCTGGTCCTCTAGAATAAAAAGGCGGCAATCCGCAGTATGCGGTGCAGTACAGCCCTGAAGATGACCTCAACAAGAGGTCCAAATGTTGGTGTGAAGCAAACATGACGCGGCTTAAACCGGAAAACAGCTACATAAGGTCTCCTGGCCGAGGAAACCGAGCAGAACAGAGAGAAAGGAGTATGACTGTGAATAAAATGAATTTTTCCATGCGGTAGAAATACCTGCTACAATATTTGAATTGAAAGGATATGTATATGCTTCCTTACGGAATAAAGAAACAGAACTAGCAGAAATCCAAAGATGATATTTCTAAGGAACTGATTGTAAATCTGCGACCGGTAGTTCGCCGAAATTGGGATCTGTATATGAGCCATCTCCGGGAAGGAAACCAAAAGTAATACCATTTGCAGAGAAGATCGTAGTAGTTAATTATTGGTTACTTCTTGGTGCACCTAAACATCACAAAACAACATTTAATGATACATTTTGGTGTAAAGTTGCTGTGTAAACGTAATCACAATAGCATTCTTCATCCAAAGTGAACAGGATTACCTCTCGTTTTTCCTGTAGTTATATCCTCATGGGAGCACGCAAATTATTGGGCAAAATTACAGTAGGTAGCGGCTCTCGGGGGGGGACGCACGGAATGTAAATATTTTATTTGTCATTCTAAATCTAATTCATAACAGATATGTGAGATTTTATCCGCCCCTCCTGTACGTTTGCAAGATGGACTCTATACCTAATCATTTTCTAACATCCTCATTCCTTAGGTGTTCTTCCCTCGTGGAGTCTTTGACTGAGCGTCGGAAACTCATGTCAGCCGCATTGTCAACTTTTGTGTTTCTCTTTATGTCCGTGACTCACTTCCGTATAGAATAACGGGTATAAAAGCATAGCTTGGTTTCATTTCTGAATTTATTGTTAAATGTCAGATGAATTGTTCCACAAATTGCTTAGAATTTGCTATTTATTTTTTGTTTTACTCCTACATAGTAGGTAGAGAAGGTATTGCATTGTACTCAAAAATGTCATACCAGATTTTACCGGAAATACATGTTTCGAATCTCTCTGAATCCAAAATAAGCATTCTTAGAAAAACTTCCATGTGTCTGTCTGTGAACAGCATAACTCAAATACGAAAAGTCGGATAAGAAGCAAACTTGGTATTTAAGTACAGTGTCTTCCAACGATGTGACAAGAAGATTTTAAAGAAAATATCTCTACCCCCAACTACACTTTACATGCAACATTTTACGAAAATTTTCATATACTAAAAGGTGGCTAAAGATTTTCATTAAAATAGCATATATTAAAGATGTTTACATGACAAATTGACGTTTCTGGGAATAGGCTGTAAATTACTCTTCATTCGAAGGGAAGTATACGTAATCTTGTATAACTGGTAAATGTTAAGCGATAGACGAAAACGTGCTACACCAACAAATGTAAATCTATTTAAAACATAAAATTGATTTAAAATAAGCTTTTTGTGGCATAACCCATTTCAGAGATATCCGTTACTGGAACTTGGAATTGTTCATTCCTTGGTCATTCTCTTTAAACCTGTCAACATTCAATTTTTTTCGCGAATGCATGGAAACAGTATGGAATTTTAAGGCAAGCATATAGCGTCCAGTTTTTAAACATTTGACTATCGCTGTTCCCTTTGTATCTATAATGGCATGTGTAATGCAGCTATTTCTGCAGAGGTTTAATTGGATTAAAACGTAGTACATAGAAAAATAAGCTTAAGTGAGAATACTTTGTATAACTACGTAATAAAAGATACAGGGTAGAGAAAGCCACGTGAATGTATCACATCAGGTATTTTGTTCACATTACTACCTTCGCAGCATGTTAAGGCGCGTCCTAAGTACTGGTAATGAGACGCTTGTTCTATTACACTGCCTTCAATAATTTCTGAAACCAGAAATTTGAGATAGTTGTTGAATTTAAATGGGAATGACAAAGCAGTACTGTGACGAAATCATGAATGTAAACTTGTTACATTTCAAGGATAACAGTTTTTTACTTTCTCTACTACGTATAGTAAGTAGGGGAAGTATTGTATTCCACCCAAAAATTCGATACCGAGATTTCACCGGAAATACATGTTTTGAGACCCCCTGAATCCAAAAAAAGCATTTTTGGAAACATGTCCGTGTGTGTGTCTGTGTGTCTATCTGTGTGTCTATCTCAGAAACGAACAGTCGGATAAACACCAAACTTGGTATTTAGGTTCAGTATCTTCCAAGGATGCGACACAAAGGTTTTCAAGAAAATCCCCCCACCCAAGAGTACCATTTACATAGAACATTTTTCGAAAATTTTAATTTTCTCAAAAATGGCTCTAAAGATTTTGATTAAAATATCATATGTTTAAGATATTTTCATGACAAATAAAATGTATATCTTGAATTTTCTGGGAATGTCTCCAAAAGTATTCTTCATTGTGAACGACTTTTGCATAACTGGTAAACCATAAGAGATAGACAAAATGTTACTACACAAAAATGTAGATCACGTTAAAATATACAATTTATGTCATATACATTTTTGTTGTTGAGTGAACCATTTTCGAGATATTGCTTGTTATTCCCTTAAATTTTTCAATACTTTTCTCAAATGGGAATTCGTTATTCCTTTTTTTGTCTTGGATATGCAAAGAGTTATAATCTGTGGCAGAGGGAGTGGTGCTGCACCTAGCAACCAGCTATTAAGAGATATGTATGTGCTTAAAGGCTACTGTATTTCTATATTGCCCTTGTAAATATATTTTCCCCTTACATCTACAAGAAAATTAGCAATAAGATAGAGTGTGCAAATGTTTATCTCGATTAACATGAAGTAGATGGAGAATAAGCGTTTGTAAAAATAGTTTGTACAAGAGTAGAGAAAGTCATGTGAGTGTTGCACATCAGATTTTTTTAATAGCCTAGTCTGTCCAAGTTTCAGAGGAATAATGTTGATCGTATTATCTCAGAAGTAGTCACGTGTAAGCATCTCTAATGTAGAGCTCAACGAAGCATATGAACTGTTCTCCACTCTCCGCTTCCTCAAATCCTATTTGCTTGAATCACAGACCTGAGCAATGAAGGATAAACTCAAGGTTTATTGAACTAATCGGACACCGACGAGTAGATTCTATAACAAATATAGCAGACTTTTGTAAGTTAAGCCCATACAGAATCGTTTAAAGAATAGTATAACGAAATTGAAATAAATTAGCTTCTTTAAAGTAATGCAGCTGTAGCAGGTATATTTCATTTATTTAACTTTTTCCGTCTCAAGACACTACGTCAAATTTAACTTTTCCTTTCTTTTAATTTCCGTACTCCAACACCAACATATGCTAGGGTAAACGGATTCCCCTTCGGAGTGGGGCGATAGATCCTCTGTGGGGGGCGGTGGTCCTTGATCTGCCTGTCTGCCGTTGGGGCGTTTCAATCTGGAAGCTTTAGGGATCCCGACATTAGTTTGCCGACACTCCTTGCTCCGGCTGCCCGGTGTCTCCGCTCACCTCTTCCTCTCTCCGGGAACGCCCCCTTGTGCAGCATAGATCCTCACTGGAGCAGTTCCGAGTCCCGATCTTCGAAAAACAAACATTGGTGCAATGAGCATATGAAACATATGACTACACACATGTCCAACATAATTCACAGTATAATATAGGATGTTTAACTGGAACGCCCCACTTTTCAATCAGCTGTAACTCTGTGACTTTGCATGACTTTTAAATTGTACGTACGTTGCAATGATGCACGAAGTCTGGAGTTTCAGTGGATGACAGCGGATAGCAGATTGCCGTCGATTTCGATACATGTTTTTTCGCCTGTTGTAACACAACCTTTAAAATGTAGTACACAATTCAACAGCGAGTATGTATTGTGAAGAATTATTGGCTCACAATTCTATTACCACCACACAAACAACTTGCCGACGTAAGTACGGTCTTCAGTATGGTTCTGGTTGAAAGACAATTCTAAGGTTAGCGGAGAAGCTGGAACGAACTGGTTCATTAGACAGTGAAAAAGGCAAGCATCATCTACCGTCATTAATGCACAGCGATCTGCAGATCGCTCGTGAGCGATTGCTTTGCTCTCCACAAAAGTCTTTACTCCATCGTCACAAGTGACCAGCAACTCGGAAACGATGTGCCAAAAAGCAGCCATACAAAGTGACAGCAGTACACGAGCTGAAAGAACCCGACGAAATGAAGCGTGTGTGACACTACAATTGGTTTCTCAACGTTGCGGAAACAACCCAAGACATATTGAAAATGATGTGGTTTACCGATGAAGCTTGGTTTAATCTCACAGGCCAGATAAATTCTCAAAAAACAAGGATATGGGCATCATAAAATCCTCATGTGTAACATGAGATATCACTTCATCCAGAGAAGGTTGAAGTGTGGTATGCAATATCCAGTCACAGGGTCATTGGACCAATTTTGTTTGACAAAACTGTAAATAAGAATGTGTATAAGAACATTTTCACGCAATTCGTGGAGTACATCGAGCTTACGCAGGGATATTTTCAACAGGATGGCGCCATATGCCACATCTCTAATGAATCCATGGCACACATCAGCAGCTTCTTCGAGAACTGTGTTATCCCTAAAGTTTTGTGGCCTCCAAGATCACCAGAATTGAAGTCAGTAGATTTTTTGTTTATCTGTTTGGTTTTGTTTTTTGGGGGCCATATCGAGGAAAGAGTCAACAGAAACAGATCACGAACCATCCAGGATCTCCGGACAAACATCACAGCCGAAGTAAAGATTATCGACGTAGAGAAGCTGAGGCGTGTATCTGAAAACATGGTGAAGTGGGTAAGAATGTATCTCCAGGAGGAGGGAGGACACTTCCAGCACATCTTGTAACTGTCGTTATTTCTCCCAGAGATAACCTCTTATTTAATTTGGGTACCTTTATTTTGTGTTATTTAGTGAAAGACTAGATTAATTAAAAAATGGGACATTCCACTGAAACTCCATGTGTTTAACCCATATATATAAGTATTTAGGCATATTATGAAACAAAATAATGTACATAACTGCAGGAAAGTGTTTTTCAGGACTCGTTTCGATATTTTGGAAAGGATTACTGAAGTCTAACATCTTACTCCTCTTTCCTGTACAGTTACATAAATAAGTATTCTTGGATGTAAGGAAAGGTTTTGATGCAGCATCAAACAAAGAGCAACAACAATGCAGCGTTCTTACCTGACACTAGTGTTTTTTTAATAAAACCTTTGTTTCAATTTGCGAGTGGTCTTCAAATCCGCAGAGAGGTGAGGAATATAGCGGCTACAAACGTTTCACGCTGAAAGCTGATTCAATTTGAAGAAATCACTGCCAAGGTAAGGATAAGAACTGGAGATTTTCGTCTTTCCTTGCCAAAATTCCGTACCTGAATAATGGCGAGATGCCTATGTCGAGACACTCTGAATCAAAATAAAAAGCTTAATGACCCATGGAAGCTCAGGTACGGAAAGCTGAAGATCCGTATATTGAGTCACGCCAGTGACAATGAATTTTAAAACTGGGTTCAATTTTCCAGCTTTATCTTCCTTGAATATATGGTTTTAGCTTACATACAGTAAGTGTGAAATAGCGCTTATCGAAAGGCAAAATGCAACGTTGTCTTGCCAAGCTGGTCATTTAGGTTTCAAATACAATGGTGTGCTGTATGATGGCTTGTATGCTTAGAAAACAACATGATGTAGTTTTCCAGTATTCCTAAAGACAGATATTCACTTACCGCTGTTACCATTAGCTACAAGGACTTAATAATGTTGAGGTTTTGAGAAAAAAACATTTAATTTGTACACCTAATTGAAAAGCTTTGATTATATTAGATTCTGTAATGTCCAACATTTAATTTTAATCGTTTTTTGAATTAGAGCATAGAAACTAAATACTTTAATATTATTTTTGTAAAAACACGGTAATCTATATACTCGTACTAGGTTAATGCAACACTTTTTTAATTCCTACGCTTTAAGGCTCCTTGAACGAACAAAAATAAGAAGCATTTTTAGAAAAACTCCATGTATATGTGCAGAACATAACCCAAAAACGAAAAGCCGGTTAAATGCCAAACTTCGTATGTACGTTCAGCGGCTTCCAAGCATTCGACACACCAAGCTACCCTAACACGAAAAAAACTCTATTTTTTATTTTCTCGGACATGGCTCCAACGACTTTGATTAAAAACCGTGTGTTGTAAAATGTTTTCATGACAAACTGCATGTTCTTTTTTCTGGAAATAACCTGTGAGGTCCTCTCCGTTCTGAATGACCATTGTATAACTGGTAAACCATAAGACATTGACAAACATTACGACATAAAACATGTATATCTCGTTAAAACACAATTTATACTAACATTTTCTTAAGCATTAAGTATTTCCCAGATATTATTTATTATTGGTTTGAATTGTCATATACTTCATAGTGTTGTAAACTGCTGTTTTGTTTCCTCGTGACCATGCAAAAAAGAATTTCAAATCCATAGCATAGCTTAAGATTAGTGTATTCTATTTGTATGTATCTGTAACGCAATCTGTGATGAAACCATTTCTGTAAATTCTTATTTCAATTAATATGAAGCAGATAGTAAACAAGCTTTTGAAACAAAAGGTTATAGAAGAGTGGGTAGAGAAAGTAACTCGAGTTCTGCACACCAGTTAAAAAGGTAAAATCTATATCTAGCCATTAAAGTAACAACAGGGAACTTGTAAATAAACAGCGAAGCACACAGGTGGGAGCTAGTGCAAATGGCAGGCGGGGACAAATTATTTAGACATCTTGAAAGAAATATATAAATGTCATCAGCTGGTGAGACGTTAGCATGTTTTTAATGAGTTTTAAAGGAAAAAAGTTATAAAATAAACCCTAAGTTGTGCAGGGGCTTAAATGTTAGTTCGTACATAAACTATTAAGTTAGTCACTACGGTTGCACTTATTGTATGAGCTCCATTGGGAAATAAGTATAAAAGAAACTGAAACTAACTACCCGTACCTTTAATTGCATTTTATATGGGGGCTGGTAAATGTATCTCTGAAATAAAATACGAAGATTTTCTCGGATAGCTTTTCCTTCAACTGAAGGATGTTAACTATCATATAATCGCTTTCCTTTACGATGGAAGTCTTAAATTCATTGGAAAAATATAAAATTTTTATGGATTAATTATATATAAATATATAATTAATTAAAAATATTAATAGTAAGTATTCACGACAATACCCAATTACTCTTCTATAAATAACAGAATAATATATACCATGTTGACTATACGAGTATAAATATAATGTATAAACAGCTCTAAAAATGAAATAAATATAAGATAAAAGATTGATATTCTTCAAGTGTTCGCAGTCTCACAAGAGTTCTTAAAAATCGATGCGTTGTTACCATTTCATTAGATGGACATTAAAGAGTGTCTCATTGGCCTATTTTTCACGCTTGAACTAACTTACAACAATGTGGCTTATTTACGTCTCATGCCGCTGGGGACTCTCCAGTCCCTAAAGCTACAACACGTTTCTTCCATACTGCATAAGTTATTTGAGTTTTATTGATGGAATATGCACTCAATGGTAATATAGTAAATACTAAAATATCTCCTCACAGAACCCGATAAAGGAGTAGCGAAAGATCATTTGTCTATCTACAGCACCAGTGTCATTGCATCGTCTGAATTCATCAGTGACGCATCTGTTCATATCCTCTTTCAATTCCTGGTTAGGCATTTGCTTGTTCCGGTCTTAAATCTCTTGATGCCATTTAAATCGTATAAGCCATTTTTACTTTCTTTACCACGTATACTGCCATGCATAGAAAGTGGCTCATTCCCTAGATTGCCATTTTGTTTATCTCTTCATAAGGTAACTATGACTCCGCCCGTCCGGTATCAGTTCTCTGTATGACCGGACTTAAAAATAATTGAAGGGCATAAAAATAAGCAATGAACGATGTTTATAATCTATGTGAAAAGGAGGGATGGTTCACATGCCCCTCTATAAAAGAGTTTCGCTACGATTGGACATAAGTAAAGGCTAAACCAATTACAAATAATTAAGCCGTATAGAGGAAGGCGTGAAGAAGCATTTGCATTGTGGTTAAACTGAACGACAGCTACGAAATTTACACATATGAAAGCCAAAGGTTAAAGCTATTGCTGCTACTAAACGGCAATAATAAAACTGTAGTGTAGCATGAAAATATAAGGTTGAAGTTGTAATGTTACCTTTCGCAGGTCGACATTACCTGCTTTTAGGGTTGTGCTAGAATTATCCTGGAAAAACAGGAATAGTCACACTGGTAAGGAGTGTGGCTAGATTTTATCAGTACCAACACAAAAGCTCCGTTCCGTTACAGCTCCGTGAATATACACACTTGGTAGTGAATGCATTCCACAAACACAATATACTTCAACTGATGTTTTTGTGGCATCAACCATTTCCAATATATCCGTTATTAATGATTCGATTTGTTCCATGTTTTGTCATTATTTTAAAGTCCTGTAAATTTTCAGTTGTTTCTTGTGACTGCATGGAAACAGTATGAAATTTTAAGGCCAGCGTTTAGATTCCAGTTCTTAAACATTTGACTATCGCCGTTCCCTTTGTACCCTAACTAAATGTATAATATAGCTATTTCTGCAAATGCGTATCTCGATTAAACTGAAGAGATAGAAAAATTAGGTTTCGCAAGAATAATTTGTTTATCCACTAATAAATGATAGATATTAGAGAAATTTATTTGAATGTAACACATCAGATTTTTCAAATACTCTTGTATTTGCTACAATAACGGTTTTACCCTTAATTCTTCTCTAACTGTGGCTTTTTTATAATTGTTCTCTCTTACGAATAATTCCTGAACGCACTACGGCACGTAAAAGAACCTCAAGCCTGATGAAGAGGCCTCTGAGCAAAACTTACCGTCTTTTGCGTGCAATATAGAATGGGACGCTAAGAACCATAACAGTTAAAAAGCATTCGTAAATAAAACTCAATTTCATTTTTAATTTTTGGCTGAATGTAGAAACCTCATTTCAGCTGCTTAGATGTTACTTTTTTCTTTTTCTTTGAATATCTGTGCTTCATTTCCATAATACATATATTACTGGTATTGGTTACCATGGGAGTATAAAATCTTAATTGTGTCTCTTGCCTTACCTTATTTTTAAAGGTTCATTTGATTGTTCCACAGACTGCCTAGATCGTATATTCCATTGCAGCCAAGGTGCTGGAAATGTAATACTTGTTCCAAGATGTTATCTTGTAATACAATTTTACTGATTATTGGGTACCTTACCTGAAATGCTGTTAATTTAGTTTTTAATCTTAGAAATGTCCATAATTTATACTTTATATACTTTATTCAACTTATATACTGTTTTCTTCAGCCTATTTTCCTTATAATAATTAAGTCTATTTCACCCGCGAACAGAAGAACATTTAATGTTCTACTGTGTTTAATTCCTTCATGAACCATTTCATTTCTGTTTGTGGAATGTTTCTCTATATCTTTTAAAAAAGCCTGATATATTACATTTACATGACTTTCTCCATTACTACAATTTATTAATGCTTATAATAACTACCCTTACGAAAGTTTATTGTTCTATCTACTTCATTTTAATCGAGACAAACCTTTGCAAAAGTAGCTACATCGTAAACATTTTGTTAAAAATGCAAAGGAAATAGCGATAGCCAAATGTTTAAGAACTGGACGCTTTGTACTGGCCTTAAAACTCGCACTCTTCTCATGCAACCGCGAGATATGACTTAATGCCGACAGGACTTTAAAGAATAACATATAATGGAGCAATTCAAAGCATTGGAGAGGTAGAATCAGACGACTGAAAAATTCAATGCCATACCCGGGATTTGAACCACGATCTCCCGGTCTCCGTTCGGTTGCTCTAACCAATGAGCTACCATGGCAATATTCCGGCACGACATTAAATTCTTTGGACACACGGAGGCGACCTCTTATACAAACATATAGTGTCTTGCAATGTTAGTTTCAACATCGAAGGCTCTGTGTAGTGTTGTATAGGTCTCGCTAGGGATATTGGCATATGACCTTCAGGGCTAGCCCAGTCAGCCAGCCCTCTGATGTTTCAATACCTCCCTTGCAAGTAGCACGTGGTTCCTTCTGTCCAGTTGTGGTCCAGTTCCTACCACTGTATACAATTCCCGTCTCAACTTGCACCATTCTTCGAGCTGGAGCCCCGTATGTGTCATACATCTATAGGTAAATGACTCGCATCGTACCTTTCCATTAAAATTTTCACATGTTAAAATCCGTGGCGGGACCTATACCCTAGATAAAGCTCTCACTGCACATTTATAATTGATTAACTTCTGTTGAAGTAGAGAATACAGAATGTTTTGTTGTTGTGTGTCGCCATCTCAACTCCATGCCCACTGGGTACTAAATAAGCAAGCTATTTGCACAAACCGGGAACCATGTAAAACAGCAACTTTCAACTAGAGTTAATAAACACTTGTAGTGTTAATGCGTATTTTGAAACTGGCCCTGAGGTTCTATCTGCATACATGTAGAAGGTATAACCTTGTGAAATCGGATGATTATTTTTGGAACACTCTGTATAGAGGTGGGTATCTAACTCAGAGAGTTACTGTCTCTCTGGTACCATCAGCGATACTTGTTATTGAGATATTTTAAGAGCCCAGTAACACGATTGTGTGATTAGCGGCTATCGCAAGAGATCTTGCCGGTAAACATTTTAGCGACTCACGGCAGATTGCGCTTCTAGTTTCATTTATATGTGGAAACAGTTATTCCCAGCCTTAAATTTGATATTGCCGAAGTCAGGCCGGTATAACAATTCATGTTTTACAATTTAGAGTTCTGCGATTTATAATCATCCTATTTCATCTCGAACGGTTGGCAACTCACTTCAATAACTCAAATATAATTCACAATAAATTTCTCAGTCACTTTAACTGGTGTTGTCCCTCACAACACATCCATATATATCCTGGGAGAAAATACTCATAGCTCAACTACGGAGCAGCCGGTAGCAGAATTAACAACAGGTACTAGAGTCAACGAGAAAAGTTGGCAACTGCATTCCTATTTCAAATTGTCGCACCATCATCGCGGTAACTCTGAGGCTGCTTCAATACCCGATAGTCTCGCAATAAATACAAAGTAATCAATAAAGCTCTCTTAACTTGGGTAGACTTAGGTACCTCCTTACATAGCTCCTTAGAAATACAGCTTGCTAAAATCTGAAAAGCAGGATGTGATCTTTATTTAGCTTCTTTTGTTTCCTTTTGTCATAAAACGAAAATTTCGCTTAAATCACTGTTTTCTCTGACATTTTCTTGCTTTTGTTCATTTTCTCATAAGATTTACCCCTGAATCTCATGGTTTATACGATGCGCGTTTTTGTACCGTTCGCAATAAAACAACGCCGCCAAAGTCATTTTCCCCCTCTCTGCGTCCCAAATCCCTATCTATTCATAATTCGGTACTCTTACCCTGAAGGCTGTTACACTACTACGAATGGAGTCGTAAATCTAGCAGTAAAACGCTTCCAAGTCTAGATCCTCCAACTCCTAAACAAAAAACCATCTTTCCACATTGTTAGAAATAACAAGAATATATGTCGATGGTATCACGTTCGTTGAGCAATTTCCTAGTGTATTAAAGTACAGCTTGTGTTATAGGATTCTTGGACATTTTAAAACACAGTAACTTAGAATAGTTATTGAAATTATTTTCAAGCACATGCTAAATTAGACGTGCATATATTCCTGTAATTATTAACTATGTAATATTCTTGTTTTCGTAAAACTTCTGTACAGCTCAGTACAAGGAAACTTGCCGATGCGTCTAATACTCCTTTACTGTTTTTCTTTATTATATTTTTCGCAGAATCTCCTTATCATCTGTGTTCCACACCAGGCGTGAGCAGCCCATCTCTTATTGGCTTAAACTCAAATCCGACACACATGCAATCACCTATAAAAAAATGTTCAGAAATAGGTGAGCGGCGAAATGGGAGGAGTATGGAAAAATTTCACCTAAGTAGCGGGAAGGCGTCTTCGCTACGACGGTCCACACCAGTACCTATATGAGACCTCTCATATTGATTTGATGCTAAATTTCTGGCACTCAAACACTAACCTAGTGTCACTTTCAGGCTCAGGAACGAAGGAAAGGCTGGCAATAATATAGACATTACCAAACCAGGTGGCATTGCGGTAACGTGTGGACGCGCATTCGAGAGGTTCTGGGTTCGTTCCCTGGTGACCGTCAGCTCTTATCAATGGACTTTTCGTGGATTCCCCGTGGTCAAAAGGCGAATGTCGGGGTGGTTTATTCTGTATAATTTCCTTTCCATCATTTTTCTTTCACTCTGGTTCCATCTCATCTTTCAGGTGTGCCTCTAGATTTCTTGGCGTATGGCGGTGCTTGATAGATGGCACGGATTAATGCTCAATGGAAAGAGTATTCCCCATGGACACCGGAGGGATGCTTCATTCGTAATTAGCTCATGGCCCCCTCTCGGCGGCTCTAGCAGTGGGACCGATCTGCGGGATTGGAATTTTTAGGGACTTGCGCTCGTATCTGTAGCCTGTAACCGCCTGAGGATCGTTCATCTAATGCCTTCCTCCTCCTGGGGGGTGGTAGCCGCAATAGATCTGTCTGCAGCGAGGGATGTATCCCCTTGAATACGGCACTGTGCTGACACAGTGAGCGGGAGCGATCGGTTCGCCCTCCGCACCAGTGGTGGTCAATGCAGACGCATGCGGCATCTATGATTGCAATGCCTGGTTCGACCTATGTATGTGAAGTCTTATTTTCAGCACATGCTAAATTAGAAATTCAGCTATAAAACGTAATAAAGGCCCTTAGAGAGTCAACGTCAGTGAGTTCAGAGTTGTGTTTCAATGTCTCTAAAAATATCGAATACATTGTAAACGTATGTTGGTGGTGGTGTAAGAAAGCAGCTCGGGGATTGTGCCGCGCCCAGATTGGTGTTACGACAGTTAAAATGCCCATCTCTGGTGAACTGTGCCTCATCTGTGAATAACACGTTATTTAAAAAATTGGACTCGTTCTCACAACGGTCAACAATCCATTCACAAAATTGAGTCGTCGTGAAGTGATTCACACTTAAACCATGATCTCTCTGTGGATGATATGGGTGCAGCTGGTTGTCATAAAAGACTCGTCAAACACTACTTTTGGAACCTCCCACGGTATGAGCGATGGCACGCGTGCTGGCTGTTCTTACACGTGAGCAAGTATCTCTTCTTCCATAGCTAGTGTTCGAGTCGTACGTGGCCAACCCAAAAGATGCACTGGACGTAAGGAACCTAACTCCCCGAGTCGGCGGTGAACGTTTTGAAACCTTCGAGACTGTAGTTGACGTCTGCTCGGATCCTGGGTGCTGGACAGGCATTGAGCTTTGTGTGCAAAACCATCGGCTCTGACATGCATATCTCGGACAACATGTATTCTATTTCACGAAAGTCACAAACGCAAAGCTCAAGCCACAGCGGTCGTGGACCTGCAGTACAGTGCCGATGCTGAACTGCAATGCAAACAACCTGCTTGTCTTAGAGCTCATATATGTCTATCAGATGTTAGCAGGGAACTATGCATAATGTACTTGGTAGTGTCTGCCATAATTTTCGACGATGTGATGCGTGTATTGATTGTAGTGTGAAACATTTTGAACACCTTTTATAACACTGACTTGTTGATTAAACATTATATTTGATTAACTTAAATATTTGCAAAAAAATAATTTGTTGTCCGAACTAACGTTCCAGGCTTGCACCGACAGGCTTGCAACTAACATTCCAGGCAGGATCAGCTCCTAGATAACAAGTTTCCATACCGAAGTTCTTGTATTTCTCCCCCTGTATAAGCTCCTTAAGGGGTCAAGGTACTCTGAAATGGTAAAACATATTTTTTTTGCTTTAGGCACTAATAAAATCTGCATTTTTCAGTTTCAGAAAATTTATACTTTTTGGGAGTTAATAGGTTTTTAAGACCTTTAAATACTATTTAAGTGCTAGAAATGCATTCCTTTAAAGCTGTCATGCAACATATTTGTATCTTTCAAAAACATCTTTCAATGTTTGTATCATGCTCATCGAGCAGTTCAGCAATCAAAAAAACAGGCCAGGACCAACAGAAGGCAATCAGAAAAGCCGAAGCAATCCAGGAATGAAGGTACGGGTGATTATGATCCTGGAATATACTGAAACGTGTCAGAATTTTAGGTTCAAACTTTAAATTAATTTTTTCAAAACTTACTTAGTACCTTTTTCTCCGAAAGTATGGGAGATGGAGAGCTGAAATTTTCAGCACTTCTATACAACACATAGTTAAGCTTTCTGAATCACAATCATAATTTTATGATGAATATTAATGACATTAAGAAAGCAACACCATTGTAAAATTTCCACATTTTTACTTTTTAGACTTTTCAAACAGTTTTTTTCAGTTTATAGTGAACTGATATACATAAATGAATAATTGAGGCTCAGAAGATAGCTGATTATACAAAGAAAAAACATGTAAAAGTGTGATTCTTTATTGCAAGTAGTAGCAGAGAAAAAGGTATATGAATTGACATGTTTTAAGAGTAAATGTTATTACTTTTCTGCTGAATGAAATAATTTTTACGGACTCAAATAAATAAGCTATTAATTCAAACAACCACTTGAAATACAGTCATGATCTATACAATGATTTATAAACATTTCAGGAAAAACCATTTAGAACTTTAAGAGCAGTGGTAATTTAACACACTTAGGTGTAATTTTCATGTGTTCAGACTACCTTGTCACCTTAAGTTTGTACGGAACCTTCGGACTAACCTGTGTATGTATGTGTGTGTAGAGAGAGAGAGAGAGAGAGAGAGAGAGAGAGAGTGATTTGGAATGAAAGTACAGTGAAGAAGAACAGAACACAAGAAAAGCGGGAGAGAATACAAAAACCAGTTTTTTTCCCCCTAAAGAAAAGCATTAGTTCCGCGTCATTTGCAACTTTTAACTTCAACTATCGAACTCTGAAACCACCCTATGTTCGGACAATAAGTATGCAATGCGCCCTTCTGCACATATGCATGCTTCAAAATGTCTCTCCATTCATCCATACGTGTATTTTTCAATCTTCACGCTTCACTTGCTAGCTATTGGGGCCGTCTGGTGAACATGGAGTGTGGTTGGAGTCCAACTATAATGCGTCAATCGAGGTCTGTTGTATCTCTTAAAGTAGCAGCTAATTTATCTGTATCAAAAGCTACCCGTTATACGCTCGCATTTGGAAGGTCCCGGGTTAGATCCCCGACGACCGCCAACTTTGAGGGGTTTTTCGTAGTAACCACGGTTGGGGTAGTTCATCTTCTACCACGACTTTTCTGCCGGTCATTTCCTGTACACATCATCTTCCTTGTCTTCTGTTTTAGGGTTGCGAGACCAGGCGACGCTGTTCGGCCGGTTGGACCCCACCAAGAGGGGCACCGCCGGTGTTTAGGAGGCTTGTGAGTGGGCCCGGGCGTCGTCGGATGCTTTAGAGCTGGAAACGTCAGGAACCACAACCAAGCTTGCGCCCCTCTCATCCGGATCTGATCTCCCCTCATCCCTCCCTCCCAGTCATGGTAGAAGCATAAAGAGCCATTGTGCCTACTCTGTTCTGGTTGCGAGGGCCGTCTTTTCTCCGTACCCTTACATTTTACCCATTTTACGCAATGCGATTTATATATTTAAGGGGACAAGGTAGTCTGAACACTGAAAATTACACCTTAAGTGTGTTAAATTACCACTGCCCTTAGAGTTCTACATGGGTTTTCCTGATTTTTTTTAATTATTCTATACATCATGGAAATTATTTCAAATGGTTCTTTGCATTGATAGATTATGTATTAAGTATTTCATGCAGCATAAAAATATTAAAATTTACTTTTAAAACATGTGCACTCATGTACTTTTTTCTCTGATACTACTGGCAATACAGAACCACACTTTTGCATGCTCGTTTTAGTATAATCAGCTATCTTCTGAACTTAAAATATTTAGTTATGTATAACAAAAATAGAAAAAAATTATTTGCAAAGTCAAAAAAGTAAAATTGTGAAAAATTTGCAAACATGTTGTTTTCTCAATGTCACTAATATCATTATAAAATTATGATTGTGGTTCAGAAAGGCTAACTATGTACTGTATACATGTACTGAAAATTTCAGCTCTCTACCTCTCATACGTTCTGAGAAAAAGGTAAAAAGTATCCAAAAATGTTGTTTTGAGGAAACTGAATTTAAAGTTTGAACACTAAAATCATCTCCACCTTCATTCCTGGATTTCTGCAGCTTTTGTTATCGCCTTCACTTGGTCCTGACCTCTTTTGTTAATTGCTGAACTGCTCGCTGGGCATGATATAGTCGTTCTGCTGAAAGATACAAAAATGCTCTAAAAAGGGATGTTGCATGACAGCTTTATAGGAATCCAGACCAGCGTTTAAATGGTATTTGAATGCCTTAAAAACCTCTTAGCCCCAAAAGTATACATTTTCTGAAAGTGGAAGTAATAGATTTCATTAGTGCCTAAAACAAAAAGTGGGATTTTTTTACCATTTCAGGGTATTTTACCCCCTTAATAATCTGATGTGTTCACTTTTATACGAAGTATTCTTACAAAAGGTTATTCTTCTGTCTACCTCTTGTTAATCGATATAAATTACCAATTACGCATTTACATATTCGTTGTAAATATAAGGGTAGTATAGACTAAGGTCATAGTCAGATTTTTATAATTCGGATCTCTATGTATCTGATGACTAATGACCATGCTTTTTGCATTATCACGAGAATATGCCAATACGGCTTATCACTTGAAAAAAGTATAAGTATCTGAAAATTAAAACAAATAATAAAGAGTATCTCGGAATTGTATAGTGCCATGAAATATCTGTTTTACATAAATTGTGTACTTTAACAAGATTTACATTTTTTGTGTAGAACGTTTTTGTCTATCTCATATGGTTTATTAGTTATACAAAATTTCACTATTTTCGTTCCGTATGAAGAACACTTCACATGCTGTTTCCAGAAAATTCAAGATATGCATTTTATTTAGCATGCGAATATCTTAAACAAATTTTATTTTAATCAAAATTGTTAGTTATTTTTCACATAATAAAACATAACGAACATTTTCCCATGTAAAGGGCTGTTCGGAATGGAGATTCTCTTGAAAATCCTTGTGTTGCATCTTTACAAGATAATCAACTCAAATACCACGTTTTGTATTTGTCCGACATTTAGTTTTTGAGATATGCTTTCACAGACACAGAGAAAGACAAAGATATCCATTTAAAAGCATTTATCTTATTCAGGATGCTTCAGAAGATGTATTTCGGGTGAAATCGTATTATCCAATTTTTGGTTGGCATGCAATACTTCTGTTTACAAGGCAGGTGATAAATAAAGTAAAAAAGACGCTTCGAGATATAGAGACGAATAATTAAATGCAGGACCTCTGTTGAGAGAAGAGAGTATTTAGTCGATTACTTTATAATACGCAGATTGCATTTGACGTAACTGAACGGTTATTGCATCCGTAATACTTCGAGTAATTATGATCTTACTCGGCGGCGCGCGCAGCTCCCGTGTCTACTATAACATTCAACACCTTCAAAGAACATTCACAACTTCAAACATTACACGGCGATCAATTCTTAAAATAAACAATGAAATGTATTTAAAATCAAATAAACCCTGTTCATTGCAATTTTAATATTCTGGTAGACTACATTTCCTTTGTTTCAATACGTGCTGCTTTCACGATACCTGCAAAAATAAATAAATACGGCGTGGACTTAACAGTGCTGTCATCCGTTGCACTACTCGCAAACACGCTCAAGTACCTGGCAATTGACAACATAAGATCTTTTTGTAAAAACTAAATACAGTCGTATGCAACTTGATATAATGGTAATTTAGCCGCTCGTATGAAAATTATGGAACCCGCTACCGCTTGTTTCATAAACGTACTTGCGTCCTACTTACTACCGTTATACTCCTTTTACATAATATACCTACTGTAATGTTAGTATTGCTGTAACCGGGCGGTATGGCTCAGGCGATAATGTCTGTGGCCTTCATTCGTCGTGGATTCGATTCCCTGGACTATGGTTTCTTTCAGGAGTTTCCTCCGGTAGCTGCGAATGCTGAAGGTTCATTAGATGCTGCGAATTTCCTGTCCCTCCATTTCAGCTCCATTCTCATTTCGCTTCACCTTTCACCTGTTTGGTCTGTTTTAGGGTTGAACGTGACGGGGGAGTCTCAGGATGGGGAGGCCTGCAAGTTCCGGGCCTCCCAGCGGGATGTAAACCTGCAGGGGTGAGCCGATTTAAGAGTGGAGGGGAGCTGTTTCATAAGCTGTCATCCGGAGAATTTCAAAATCACCACCGCCAACCATCATCACCAGACCGTTACAGCGGAGATATCAGCTCGTCTTTGGCGCCTACGGACCCTGAAACACACAACCGTTCAGCCAGCACATCAGGACACACATTATTCGAACTACCACCAGACCATCAACGCTTTCTCCAGGCGTGTCGCGCCCTCAACGAAGAAAGAAGAAGACGCAGCTACTCCCATATAAACACTCATCATCACCTTTCCTTAATTGTCACCTCTGACCCTCTAGGCTGCAGTCAGGACAGCTTGTCATGGCTGTTAGCCAAGACCTTACCTCAACCACTCCCGCCTATAGGGCGATAGCACAACCCCTTTAACATACTAAAGCGAATGCTATGCGGAACCCGCTACTTTCACCTTTGATTCCCATCTGTATCATTCCTCCTTTTTCATTTCCGATGGAGGAGTTTTAGTAGGTATGGCCGACTATAGGCGAGTCCCACACTTAAGCACTTCAGCACTCCCATCGGGCCTGAAGTGCTTAATAGCATTTTCCCCTCCACCCAAATAGGGTAGAGACTCTGCCCTCTGCACTGTCGTGTCTCCTCCGGCCGCCCTCTGTCTTCTCTCATCTCACCCCTCCCTCTCGGGGACACCTCGTGAGAGAAGTAGACACAAAATATCATGTAGGTCAAAGTACTAAGTCCCCCTCTGCAACTGATCATACTCCCTAGTGTTGCTGTTATTAACGTTTTGGTTCAAGTTTATTGGCTAGCTACATTAATAAGGCTTGCTTTATTTCTCATCAAAAAGTGCACATTTACTCACATTCCGTGTTAGCGTGCTACCGGTAGGGGTGCCTCTCAGCTTCTCCTCGACGTGATCCTCGTGCCCAGTCACTCAAGCCAGGCCAAGCTGAATAATTCTCCATTCCTCCGTTGCAGTACTGCCGCCTCACTATTGGCGACTTCATTCGCCAATGACATACTCCCACGCCCAAGTCTTAAATATGTAATTCTGCTACTACAGGCATAATTGAACTTGTGGAAGAGGAGAAAATGGCACAGTAGCTAATACAAAGGTGTCTGAGTTTTACATCACTGTGTACTTACCGTAAAACTGTTCACACTTGCACCCCCATGTACACTCGTTAACTGCCTCTTTTTAATGCTAGGGATGACGTTTTATGCTACTCTTAACAGTTCATCTGGCTTTTAAACATTCACTTAGGCTCTAAACTGACACGGATGGCTGAGGTGGGTAAGACATGAATTCGTGAATGAAAGTTCGGAAATCAATTTTCGCCGAAATTGCACTGCCGGACAGAAATTTTCGAGGTTTCTGCCAGTGATCTAACCGAAAAATACCCAGGAGGTTCTCAAAACTTAGGTCTGTAAATTTACTTCCCAATTATCATTTCATTTCATGTATCACAGTGTCACCTTAATAGGTTTTGAGGTTCCTAACTTTTTGTCGCATCCTCCAAACCACATCTTAGCTCGGTTTTGCTTTAGCTAGCTAGTAGGTAAAGAAGACACTCGCCTATTGACCAGGGAAAACGCGAAAAAAATCAAGATTTGAATGGTCGGTCGATAAAATCGAAACCGGGACCTCACGAATGCGAGTCTCAAAGGTTACTGTGGAGCCATGTCACAAATTACTTTGTTTTCTTCCTTCTTCAGCTTTTTAATTTGATAGCAGCGAATGAAGTAAGTACTTATGGTAAGGTTATTTAATGTATGATAACTAGGGGTTGGATTGGAGAAACCTGGTCTGTGATTTCAAGTTACCGATGCAGAGGGCATAATGTCTTGGCACGTGTCTCCTGGGTACAGACGGGGGTAAATATATTGTAGTGGGCATGATGTTCCGCTTCGCAAATAGAGTAAGAAATATATCACACACTGATATAAGTATTGTTGGACAACGAGAAGAAGGCGAGTGGGGCCTGGGGGGCAAGCGGGGTTCTGTAACTGTTTATCTGCTCACGTACTGTCGATTGTTTACTACGAAATGTGTTTATGTGTGCAAATGAACCACCCATGCTACCAGATCTTCTTCTCAGACTTGGATCGTGCACGACCGCTGCTAGACTTCTAGCCTTGGGTGAGTAGTACTTGACAACACTGTGTAGTTTATAACCTCCTAACATGCTTATCGTATCCACACGGCAAGCGTAAATATGATACGGACGCAGGAAAGTGTTGAAGTTACACATTCCTCTCGCTTGCCTTCTTCTCGTGGTCTAATCAGTATATTATTTGTAGGTACTTAATACCTCTTACGATGTCATAGGGAGTTTCTCACGTTACAGCTTTTGTTTATGTGAGAGAAGGTGAATTTCTCTTAAGACAGTCACCGCATGAATATTTCTGTCCACTGCAATGCGTGGACTATGTGGTATTCACTTTACGCATATATAAATGTAGTGTTTTATAACCGAATAAAACACTAACAGTCGTCATGTACAGCGCATTTGTTTGAAACAACTGTATGAACACCGAAAGCACACGCCTGTTGTTTACATCTGGACTCACCCTCTCTGTTTCAACATAAACAGACTAAAGTACAAGGTAAGTATACTTCATAAATTGGTCACTCTGATCCGCCCCTTATTGATGAGATTAAAAAATTACAATAAAACTACTATTAAGACAACAGTGCCCTGAGTACTTGAAATTAGGGTGCTACTAGAAGGCACCGTACTCTATAGGCAGTATGTCATACACAATGTCTCGCAACAATTTAACAGGTTTATAGCATATTTAAATTCTATTTGCAAGTGTGATGATGTCGATACTATAAATATCGGAGAGAGACGTTTTATGTATAAATGCAACTGATAGTAAACACTACTATTTATATGTAATCTAGAACAATCACGAGGTCAACATTTCCATTCTATGTTGTGCATAAAATAACAACCAATGACAGCTATGAATTAATTACTTTCTCAAATGAAGCTACAAATGAATAACCAAATGGTGTGTGCTTATAATTATGGATTAATGCTTTTCATAAAAATATCTCTAAAAGCAGAAATTGTGTATAACCGGCTCCTAACAACTTTATAGCTGAGTGTAATTTCATTTTTGTTGACTTCCATTTAAATATTAACCTGGACTGAACACGTTTTTCCTTGTAATTGCTTACGCTTGTACAAGAAAAAAAATCTTGTATGTTACATTCACATGAATTCTCTACCCACTGAATCGTTTATTTGTTATAGCTTCTAGAAACTGCTCCTATGCAAGTTTTTTTTTCTATTTTATGCTAATTGAGATAAAGCTTTGCAGAAATAGTTTCATTATGCCAGGGGCCCAATCGCGCTTTATTTAACGTGTTCAGATATTCTTTCCTGCGTTAAAAGAGTTGCAGAACTCAACGGGGCAATTCCAAGTAAATACAGTTCAGTGAGGAACTGCCGCATTAGCGCCCTAAAAACCCATCAACACCATCAATCTCAGAAACGTCCATATGGATACACGGAGATGGTTGGAACATCTTATCAATCAACAGGGAAGAATTTCGAACAGATCTTCAATGAGCGAAGTCAGTATGTTAGATGATGATAACAATAATAATAATAATAATAATAATAATAATAATAATAATAACAACATTTATAAAGCCAAGCCTAAAAAGTGGCGGTGAAACACCGCATGCTCTAACGTTTGTTGCTTATAGTCCATTATGTTAGAGAAGAACAGTGTAAACACAGTTAAAATAGCTGTGGACGTACAGGTCAAATAAATACATTTTCATTTGTTAGTCTAAAAATGAGTTTATTCCTTCGAAAATAAAGCCTGTATAACTAAAGTGAAAAATATTCTTATACGTTTCTCTATCAACTAGGATAGTATAACCTAGTGCAAGGATCTGTTTTTGTCTCTCATCACGGACTGTACATTCTATTGCAAGCCTGGGAAGTGCCTCTCAATAAGCGCCATCCGCTCATCGTCTTTGCTGACAAGCAAGAGGAGTAGAACCATGCTCTTCTCGGTTCATAGCTCTGTCAGTAGAGCACCTGTCTGCTGCTCGAGGAGTCCCGGGTTTGGGGTGGGCATTTTTCTCTACACAAGATTATTCCCTATACTTCCCAGAGTCTGGAAGTATGAATGGGTATCTGATCTAATTTTAAAGCCCAAAGTTTACCAGAAATGCGACAAACGAATACGAGTTAACACCATTGCCTATAGGCAGTAATATGTTTTAGAGGAAAGGTCACCGATAATTAGTTAAATACGGGGTATAAAGGGAACTTAAAAAAAAGAACTACTAAGCTCGATCAGACTAATTTTCCAGTAACCCGCTAACCTGTGATTACTTGGAATTTCCCCGTTGAGTACTGCAGCTCTTTTAACCACGAAAGGATATCTACACACTTGAAATACGGCGCTGTTGGGCCACCTGGTACATTTCGTTGTTGATACAAGGGGAATAGAGGAAACCTAATCGATAGTTAGATGTTAAAACAGAATCCCTGAGCGCTGAACTTGAATTATATGACATCACGAGAAACACTTCAAGTTGCAGCACTTCAAGAATGACAAAGTCTTGAAAACTTAAACAAATAAATAAGGATCTTTTTTGAGATGGCTGATGTCACAAAAGGTGCATTTATAATTAATAACCGGTTTTAAATATTTTTGTGCAGTAAGTTTTTGTCTATGTTTTATAGTTTACCAGCTACACCAATTATCCCAGAAAATACAAAATCAAAATCTTAGTAGCCTTCCAAATAACTTAAATATACGATACTTTAATCAAAGCATTAGATTCATTTTTAAAGCAATAATAAATAAAACATTTTCCACATAAAGGTTAGTTTGTGGTGGTTGGGTTGTTAACACACACGCACACATACACACTTCTAAAAAGATAAAAATCTTAAAAAGGAAAAATCAGGAAGCATCAAAACATAGGGGTCTTCGGTAAAAAACGACACTCACTCGTTATTTGAGTCAAGAGCCAAAGCCGCCGGCTGGCTTCCCCTACTCCCCATTCCACACTCACGACAGGCTTTATGTCCTTCCGTTATCTCGTAGTCATTGGCATTAGTAGTTCACTTTCATTTGCGAGGATGAGAATGCAGTTATCTTTAGAACGCGTAATGTTTTATGTAAGCTTATTTTAAATACGAATTGGCTCGTCACGTTCGTGAAGAATTCATCCTGAAGCTCCCTGCACAAATGCCTACTTCCAGAACTTTAACGCATGATCTTGTGAATAAATGTGAGACTACTGCTTCAGTACTACAGAATTAACATAAGATAAATAAGACGAATTGGCGAAAATTTTGAACATTAGCCGCTGAAACCTCTATCGAAGTTAGCACAACAATTTAGGGTTTCAATAACTTCTGCACGTACAGCATTTGCTATGACGTAAGTGTTAATTTTGTTTCATTTTATGTAGAGGTTTACAGAAATACAGATTTAAGAATTGAAGACAGAGTGCTGGCACATTCGTCTGTGGCATGTCGTACCTCCTCGACACAAAACTCCGTGTGAGCGGTCAAATTTTATACCGAAGACCCTGTAAATGTCGTCTAAAATCTCGATATAGAATTATTTTTGGATAGAATGCAATACTTCAATTGCTTAGCTACGTGTTAGATAAAGTAAAAGCAAATATGTGCCTTCTGATTTCCTTGACCTCAGGACACAAAGACTAGCGGACATTTTGGCCATTTTGCCTTGGGAAGACCAGAGTGTTGCGAAATAAACCATTACAACATCCTACCCTCCCAGGCTGGTTTCTTTTCTTCCTTATGTAGAATATCTTAGTACGAGACCACCAAGTATTTGAAACAATTATTATTTAATTGAATACTATTAATTAAAAGTATTTTGGCAGTTTTTTCTATTTAAGAATATAAAACGGTAGGAATGTTTTAACTCGTCAAAACTACTCAATAATAATAAATAGGACATATGCGCGTTTGAGCACATCCATTCATAAATACTGTTTTAAATTATACACTATGTGATCAAAAGTATCCATGCACCCCCACAAATACACGTTTTTCATCTTAGGTGTATTGTGCTGCCACCTACTGCCTGGTACTCATTATCCGCGACCTCAGTAGCCATCAGACATCGTGAAACAGCAGAATGGGACGCTCCGTGGAACTTACGGACTTCGAACGTGGTCAGGTGATTGGGTGTCACTTGTGTCAGAAGTTTGTACGCCAGATTTTTGCACTCCTAAACATCCCTAGGTCCACTGTTTCTGATGTGATAGTGAAGTGGAAACGTGAAGGGACATGTACAGCACAAAAGCGTACAGGTCAACCTCATCTGTTGACTGACACAGACCGCCGACATTTGAAGAGAGTCGTAAAGAGTAATAGGTAGATATCTGTCCAGACCATCACACAGAAATTCCAAACTGCATCAGGATCCACTCCAAGAACTATGACAGTTAGGTGTTAGGTGAGTAACCTTGGATTCCATAGTGAGTGGCTGCTCATAAGCCACACACCACGCAGAAAAATGCCAAACGACGCCTCGCTTGGTGTAAGGAGCGTCAACATTACGCGATTGAACAGTGGCAAAACGTTGTGTGGAGTGAGGAATCACGGTACACAATGTGTCGATCCGATGGCAGGGTGTGGGTAAGGCAAATGCCCGGTGAGCTTCATCTGCCAGCGTGTGTAGTGCCAACAGTGAAATTTGGAGGTGGTGGTGTTATGCTGTGGTTGTGTTTTTCCTCGAGGGAGCTTGCATCCCTTGTTGTTTTGCGTGGCGGGATCACAGCGCAGACCTACATTGATATTTTAAGCACCTTCTTGCTTCCTGCTATTGAAGAAAAATTCGGGGAGGGTGATTACATCTTTCAACACGATCGAGCACCTGTTCATACTGCACGGGCTGTAGCGGAGTGGTTACACGACAACAACATACCTGTAATGGACTGACTTGCACAGTCCTGACTTGAATCCTATAGAACACCTTTCGTGCCAGGCCTCACCGACCTACATCGATAGCTCTCCTCAGTTCCGCACTCCGTGAAGAATGGGCTACCATTCCCCAAGAAACCTTCCAGTACCTGATTGAAAGTATGCCTGCGAGAGTGAATGCTGTCATCAAGGCTAAGGGTGGGCCAACACCATACTGATTTCCAGAATTACTGATTATGGGCGCCACGAACTTCTACGTCATTTTCAGCCAGCTGTCCTCAAAGGATGCAACAGGATAATTTTCAAGATAATCCCCCACCTAAAACACCATTTACGTCGACAATTGTTCGTTTTTTTATTATCTTCTCACAAATTGCTATAACTTTTTTATTTAAAATATCTCATGTTTAATATAAATGCAAGAAACATAATATAAGTCTTAAATTTCCTGAGAATTTCCTGTGAAGTCCTCTTAATTCGGCAAGAATTTTGTAGGATTTTATAACACTGGTAAAGGATAGGAAATAGACAAAAACTTATTACACAGAAAATGATTAACTCTTTAAAAGATACGTTTTACTTCAAATACATCATTTTGCAGCCATTTTCGAAACCTCGTTTATTATTGGTTTTAGTTTCTAAATAATTTGTTACTCCTTGAAGTTATTTCGTTCTTCAGCTGTTTTTTGTTATGTCATGGGGACACTATGGAATTTCAAGTCTAAGTTCAGTATTTAGCGACCTGGTTCTAAAAACATCTGGCTATCGATTTTGTTTCATCTAACCCCATTGTGTCTACAATAAAATGTAGAATTGAATTATTTCCGAAGTGGTATATTTAGATTAACAGAAAGCAGACTGAAAAATAAGTAGTTTTTGAATAGTTTGTAGAAACTATATAAAGAAATCCAATGTGTTAAATTCACATGACTTTTCCTGCCCTCTATTGCTTACTAATGGATATACAAATTATTCTTATGAAAGTGTATTTTCCTATCCACCTCATTTTAACAGAGATAAACCGTTTTGAAAGTAGCTACATCACGTATTTAGTTATAAACATAAAGGGAATAACGTTTGTTTTAGAACTGGACAGTATATGCTGGACTTAGAATTTCATACTCTTTCAATGACATCGCGAGAAACAATTGAAAATCTACTGGACTTGAAAAGGGACTAAGTACTGAACAATTTGAACCAATAATAAATGATAACTCAGAAATGGATGATACCACAAAAAAGTTATTGGAAATAAATTTTTATCTTAAAGAGATCTATACCTTTTTCTGCAGTACGTTTTCGTCCATCGCTTAACATTTACTAGTTATAAAAGATATACAAAATTCCTGCCTAATGAAGAGGACTTCACAGTTAATCCATGAAAATTTCATACATATATTATATTTATCAAGTAAATATTTTTCATACATAGTAATTTAATCAAAATCGTTAGCCATTTTTAGAAAATAAAGAAATCCCACAAATGTTGTTAGGGGTAGTTTTAGATAGTGGGATTTTCTTGAAAATCTTTGTGTCACATCCCTAGAAGGTACTGCAACTAAATAGCAAGTTTGGCATTTATCCAACTTTTTCGAACTCACACTCGAGCGTTTTTCTCAAAATCCTATTTTTGGATTCTGGGGGCTTCAAAACATATTTTTATATGAAATCTTGGTATCAAACCTTTGGGTGGAACACAATACCTTTTCTACCAAGTTAGAAAAAGCAATAAACGTTGTGGATAGAGAAAGTCGTGTAAATATTGCACGTAAGTTCATACCAATACTTTATGACTACACTGACTCCAGAATAATTATCACTCCAAACAAAAACAGAATATTTAGGCATGCAACATCATATAATTAAGTAGAACTGTAAAGAACAGTTTTAATAGGGTTACCAGCTTTTTGGATACATTTTCATCCTCTGCATAAGTATGTTCTTAAAGAGTTTACATACCTTTTATTACACACTGTATTTAAGGAACCGAGGGATATGATATTTATTCGTGTGAATGCAGCAGACAAGAGGAAGCGTACCATTTATTTTCTATCTATATTGGGTGTGCTAATTCATTTGCCGCATCTTAGTTTTGCATTTTGGCCACCGCATGGCGCTGATGTTAGAGTGCTTCATGCGAGTTTATATGCTTAATATATCAAGATAAGCTACGCTGAGTGTGTTAGATAAATGTGCGAGTTGTGCCAGCAGATGAACAAATAATAGCCTTAATGCGAGAAGCATTATCGGATATCATATTCAGTAGTAAATCATCACAACTGAGAAGAAAGAGAGAAGCAGAGACTTAATTGAACTAACGCAGCGCTCTTTATTCCCTAGTTCTGTGGTTCTTACCTTATGTTTACTTTTTATATGAATGATTTGCCTTTTGTACTTACGGATTTATGCCCTTAATATTTATATATTTGCGAATGATAAAGCTATTTTACATGAAAGTAACCTGAAGAGAAGTTTAAAGCTTATAAATCTCATATAATAAAACAGTGATGCAGTGCTAGTAAAACCATGCTAGCCTCCTGTTCCCAAGCTCGCGGGTTCAAACAGAGGGCTGTGGATTTTTTCGGGCGTAAAAATCCTTAGCATGCCTTCCTTCCGAAGGGAAGTAAAGCCGGTGGTCTGTGTCGTAGATTTACGGCACGCACAAGAACCTCATGCCTGTAAAAGAGGCCTCTGAGAAAATGTTCGGTCTTTCACGCCCAGTATAGAATGGGACGCTAAGGACCACAGCAATTAAAAAGCGTCCATAAATAAACCTCAATTTATTTATTTTAGTGCTAGTAATCTTAGCTTAAATAATAGGAAAATGGCTGAATTAATTTTTCTATCAGTCTTATTACATCTGATTTTAATACACCTGAAAAAAATTGGATAGGTTGGCTAAAGACTGGAGATTAAATAAAATACCTTAGGGTGTCGTTTTCTGGTAATTACATGTCAGATTTTGAGGCAGTATTTTTAACACTTAAATTATTTCAGTCAAATTATATAATATAAAATACAATAACAGCCCGCCTTAAAGCAATGTGTGTATGTAACAATATGTAAATAGTGTATATTACAATCATTGTATAGGTTCATATTATTATGTACATGTTTAATAATGTTATGTGAATGTATTATGTAATTTAATAATGTAGGAGCTGTGATAACATAGGTAAAAAGTCACTAACAATGAGGTAATAATGAGGTAACCTTGAGGCAATAATGAACTGGAAAGTTTAATAATGCTACTAGTAGTTCTTGGAGCAACAATAATGTAATTTTTAGACAGTTTATAAATAGCCAATCAACAACCAGAAGAAGCTTAAGTTAAATGAAGGTATTCTATTGGAGTGCGATTAGCCATTGAGAAATTGAAATATAGAAATTTACAAATTCAGGCGGTAGAATTCAGTTGCTAGTAGACAGCGTTCCTAACTGGACGCGAGACGCGTCCTCGAGAAGTTTAATACGTATCCAGTGTGAGACAAAAATTCATTACGGCGAGGATATAAAGTTTATGTGTTAGAAAGTACAAGTAATTAATAAATAATCTCACAGCTCTCCATATCAGTGAAGTGTTATTTAATCGTGTGAAGGATTAATAAATGGAGGGAGGTAAAAAATTATAATTTGTGTAAGCCTACATTCTTAAGCCACATCACAACTTCTTCAGAGAAGCCTAAATATATATATATATATATATATATATATAATATTTAAAGAAACATTAAAATACAAAGTTGTTTCTTAAACATTGGGGCGAAGGCCACCGAAAAGTAAAGTTGGGGCGAAGGCCACCGGAGACTTTGTACCATACGTAGGGCAGTTACTACATCAAGTTTTGGCTCCCCAACAGTCGAATTACAATACAACTCCTCCTCCTAAAAATAAATCTGCTTCAATTTTCACAATACAACCGAGCGAAACGGCTTAGGCAGTAACGTCCATGGCCCGCATTCGGGAGGTCCAGGCTTTGATTATCGGCGATCACCCACTCTGACCCACAGGTTTTTTTTTTCGGTTTTTTTCCGAGCCGTCAGGCAAATGCTGGAGTGATTTTTCACATACCCCAAATTTCTTGTCCCTCTATTTCTTCCATTAATCATTTCATGGTTGGAAGTGTCGGCGCTACTATTTCGTGTAACGTGGCAGAGTAAATGGATGCTCTCTGTGAACTTTCTCCCTCTCTTTGCCTTCAGCTGGTTGCCGGGGCATAAGGACCACCCCCTTGGAAGGCGTTGGACCCTGTGAGGCAGGGTACCCGGTCTACTTGTCCGACTGCTGTACCGTCATTCCTGGCCGCCCGATGTCTTCCTTCACCTCACCCTTTCCTCCCGTGGTGGTCCTCTCATGGGGCGTCGGTACAATTTTCTCATTCCTGGATCGATGCCGAATCCACTATGCTTCACAATCCAATCCTATCCCACAATACAATAAAGCTCTTCGTAGAAATTACATATACTACTCTCTTCGTCTCTATTAAAACTGAACAAAAATATACGGGGATTAAACAGTTCTACCTGCGCATTTGTAACCTACCACTCAAAAAAATTGGACCTCGAAGATACCAAACAAATTCCTAAATGATAGCAACAAAACCATTAAAAATGCACTCAAATATATCTTGCAGCTAGCAACCGACATCCCAATCCATATGTGCCATTCAGGCATGAAATTGAAGAGATTAGTCCGGTTGGGAAGCCTACGTACAACATATTAACTGTTGCAGAATTATTCTCTTTCAATCTAATAACCCTTATGACAGCTTATCAAGATCTTGCAGAAGAAAATTTTGAATGTATTAAACAACTACACCGAAAGGACAACTACGGTGAAATGAACTAATCCTCAAACTTACCTACTGGATGTTCGAACAACCAGGAAAGAACTAAGAGAAATGAACGTTTATAATATTCAAAGATTCCGCAGAAAGGTATTGGTATCACTCAGTATGGAGGGTACACTTTGGTGAACTCTTGAATTAAGACACTGCAATGGTTTAGCATCTAGCGAATGGCGAGAAGCTCTCATAATGACAGCCAAAGTTACCGCAGCACGTTCTCTGCCGGCCAGGACCTAGGATGCCAACCTTTTCAGTGTGTATGTGTGTGAACAGCATAACTCAAAAACGAAAAGGCGGATACATACCACACTTTCTATTTATGTTCGGTACCTTCCAAAATGCGACACGAAAATTTTAAAGAACATCCCTCACCCTCAACTACCCTTTACATGGAACACTCTTATAAAAGTTTTATTCAAGGAATGGCTTAAACGATTTTGGTTAAAACATCATATTTTAGATATTTACATGAAAAAGAAAATGTGTATCGGAAACTTTCTGGGAATAGCCTGTGAAGTCCTTTTCATTCGGAAGGAATGTTATTATAATCTTGTATAACTGGTAAAGTTTAAGCGATAAACTAAACTGGCCGTTTAAAAATTAAGATCTATTTCAAACACGCAGTTTCTTACATAATTTCGAAAGTAATGCTTATATGTTTACATGAAAATTACAAGCAGATACAGAAAGTACAATAACACCGTTAAATAGAACAAGATTTCATAAAAGATGCCCGCTGTAATGGCATACTTGTTCTCTGAAGTCTTCTTTCACCGAAATGTTTGTCGAAAAGAAATTTCTTCAAATGAATAAATAAAAAAAATCTGATGTGTTACACTCACATGACTTTCTCTACTCTTGTACAATCTATTTTTATAAACGCCTATTCTCCATATGCTTCATGTTATTAGAGATATCGAGATGTCAATCTTATTGCTAATTTTCTTGTAGATGCAAGGAGAATATGGTAGCTTTTAAGCGAGAGTCAAATATTTTAACGCTGGTTGCTATGTGGCGCATTCCATTCTCTTTGCATGTCCAGGACATAAAAAAAAATCTGATGTGTTACACTCACATGACTTTCTCTACTCTTGTACAATCTAATTTTACAAACGCTTATTCTCCATATGGTTCATGTTAATCGAGATATCGAGATGTCAATCTTATTGGTAATTTTCTTGTAGATGCAAGGGAAATATGGTAGCTTTTAAGCGATAGTCAAATATTTTAACGCTGGTTGCTATGTGGCGCATTCCATTCTCTTTGCATGTCCAGGACATAAAAAAAATGAATAACGAATGTGAGAAAACGTATAAGTATTGTAAAATTTAAGGAAATAACAAGCAATATCTCTAAAACGGTTCACTCAACAAAAGAAATGTATATGACATAAGTTGTGTATTTTAACGCGATCTACATTTTTTGTGTAGTAAAATTTTGTCTATCTCTTATGGTTTACCAGTTATGCAAAAGTCGTTCACAATGAAGAATACTTTTGGAGACATTCCCAGAAAATTCGAGATATACATTTCATTTCTCATGACATTATCTTAAACATATGATATTTTCATCAAAATCGTTAGAGCCATTTTTGAGAAAATTAAAATTTTCGAAAAATCTTCCATGTAAAGGGTAGTCTGGGGTGGGGGAATTTTCTTGAAAACCTTCGTGGCGCATCTCTGGAAGATACTGAACCTAAATACCAAGTTTGGTGCTTATCCGACTGTTCGTTTTTGAGTTATGCTGTTCACAGACACACACACAGACACACACACAGACACACACACGGACATGTTTCCAAAAATGCTTTTTTTGGATTCAGGAGGTCTCAAAACATGTATTTCCGGTGAAATCTCGGTATCGAATTTTTGGGTGGAATGCAATACTTCCCCTACTTACTATACGTAGTAGAGAAAGTAACATGAATAACGAATTTGAGAAAAAGTGTAAGTATTGGAAAATTGAAGGGAATAACAAGCAATATCTCGAAAACGGTTCACTCAACAAAAGAAATGTATATGACATAAATTGTGTATTTTAACGCGATCTACATTTTTTGTGTAGTAAACGTTTGTCTATCTCTTGTGGTTTACCAGTTATGCAAAAGTCGTTCACAATGAAGAATACTTTTGGAGACATTCCCAGAAAATTCGAGATATACATTTCATTCATCATGACATTATCTTAAGCATATGATATTTTCATCAAAATCGTTAGAGCCATTTTTGAGAAAATTAAAATTTTCGAAAAATGTTCCATGTAAAGGGTAGTCTGGGCTGGGGGTATTTTGTTGAAAACCTTTGTGTCGCATCCCTGGAAGATACTGAACCTAAATACCAAGTTTGGTGTTTATCTGACTGTTCGTTTTTGAGTTATGCTGTTCACAAACACACAGACACCCACACATACAGCCAGACACACACACACACACACACACACACACGGACATGTTTCCAAAAATGCTTTTTTTGGATTCAGGGGGTCTCAAAACATTATTTCCGGTGAAATCTCGGTATCGAATTTTTGGGTGGAATGCAATACTTCCCCTACTTACTATACGTAGTAGAGAAAGTAAAAATAACTGGTTGTTAAGTAGGGTAGATGCTTAAGCAGTTTCCAACCAAAATTCTCTCATTCTTAAAATACGATTTTCTGTGACATAAACCATTTTAGAGATATACGTTATTAAATGTAGGAATTATTCATTACTTGGCATTGTTGTAAAGTCTCATTGATTTTCAGTCGATTCTCGCGATTCATGGAAACTGTATGGAATTTAAAGTCGACATATAGGGTCCAGTTCCTAAAAATTTGACTTTTGCTGCTCTCTTTGTATCTATAACGAAATGTGTAATGTAGCTACTTTTTCAAAGGTTTATTTGAATTAAATATATTGGATATAAAAATAAGCTTTAGCAATAATATTTTGTATAACCGCTAATAAAGATAGAGGGTAGTGAAACTCATGTGAAGGTATTCCATAAGATTTGTTATGTTCTCCACAATTCTCAAACCTCAGGTAGATAAAGCATTTTATTGCACCCCAGAACTTCATGTTGAGATTTTACGGTTTTGACTGCATCTGCATGAAACAAATATTTTTAGAAAAATCTAAAGAAAGTGTGTGTCTGTGAGAGAGTTAGAGGGAGAGGGGAGGCGGCAACTGCTACATTAAATCAAGTGCATCGTTTGTAAACGTAGACGAGTTTTCTACTTCTGAGATTCTCTACTGCATGTGTATTGCACATATCTTTTCGAAGTTAGTGAATAATACAGTTAGCACTTACGTGAAAATAAAATTAATAATCTACCAACAGCTGCTGAACATGGTGTTTGTAGCAGCAAAGTTACCTACATAAACCTTGTGATGATCGATTTACCATGCCTGGTTGTTAACCTTAAAAAAATCGACATTTGTCAGCTCTTATTTTGCTGGTTCATTAATTATGTCGTAAGTAAATATTATCAAATAAAAAGGAAAATGTAGGAATAAATGTGAAAATACAACAGCTTAATATGATTTTCTATCCTCCAATATTAAATATAACAAAAGTTAGAGGATTTAATATAGTTCTGGCACATACGTGCAGAAATAGAGTCTAAACACTCATAGGTTAGGTTATCAGCATTGGATTCAAGAAATTCAGCTTTCCACTATGACAGTATGATAGGAAACTGGATGAGTTTACATTGTTTATTTTCAAGTAAGGTTGTATATTATTGATTTACTAAGTCTGCTAGTTTTAGTTTTAAATCATGGCATATTATTTTTCACGCTTACATCCACCTATGCAGTGTATTTAAATTAGTTGAAGATTAAACTTCCAATTATTCATATACTTTTACCGTTTATACTCCTGAGAACAATAATATTTAATCTTATTACAATATTTAATCGTTCGTAATACTAACTTTACTACCTTGTTAAGTGTTGGTAATATCATTAAATTGTTATATAGTTTTACGGAGTAATAAAGGGTCAACTAACGACGGAGAACAGAGTTAAAGAAGTCGCTCATACGTCGTAAATGACGAGCTTATCATAAACAAATGACTTCGTCTGAACGTGAAGTTCTTTAATAATGAACTAGGTAGCCATATAGTGAATACGTTAAGTAGTTCTTGCAAATGAACTGGTTCGACTCATCTGTTCATGCACAAACCAACAGAAATTAAACTCAGCGATAAGATGAAAAGTATTTAATTTCTAATGTATGTTTATCTACTTTTCATTTCTGCATAATTACAGGTTAAGAGTATGTTGAGTCACAAAATGAGAAAAAAAAGTAAATGTGCAGTAGATAGATTGAGATATATAGATAATTATTGCTGTCAACTTGGAATGCGTAGAAACGCCAAGAAATTAAAAAGGAAAACAAAAGTTTAATTATAAAAACCATCTACCTTCTAAAGACGGCTAGACTTCAAAGCTTCCTTTATTGCCGAGCTAATTGCGGTTAACGGAAGAATTCTAAGATGAGGAATAATACAATTCTTAATTGATAAGTATTCAAAGCTTTTTGTGTAATAGTATGATTCTCTTTATTAAGCTAAGTATATAAACTATTTCTAGTAGAGAATTTGTATCATGAAGAAGAGTGTTTATAATTGTGAATGTTTTTATATAAAATATATGTTTGTACATAACATAAAATCTGTTTGCTTTCTTTTTTAATAAAACAACTTAAACATTGAGGTATGGTTATCCCCAGGGAATTTTTCCATGACTAAGATGACCATAAATTTCAGCATAATATACTGTAAATAAGCATTATATTTTTATATTTTCTTTAAAAAGTTTCGGACTAAAAAGCCCTTTACTAATATTAGCAGATATAAAAATGTATTGTTGAAATTACAATAACAGCTCTCCATAATTACGAGCAGCCGCATTGGACAGCACATTAACTAAAAATTATAAAACCAGAAAAACCTTTATGAAATAATACAAGTAAGATGATAAATGAGGATGATTATTAAAATTATAATTTTAAGAAGAGTGCAACACGTTTAGCGCATCGTTACTGTGTGATGTAGAGGTGATGGTGAAACAGAGTCATTGAACCAAAAAGAGCAGGCAAGCCTAATTGTTTTCATGAGGCGATAAAGTGTTTTGTAACTGTATCACGAGCTCGCATCATTAGTCCGATTACTTTGATGATTTCCAGGTAACATTCTGTTTTGCCACATAGATGACTGGTTTTATTGTTGCACCTTCTCTGGTTGGGCTGTGTTTCTCAAACCTCACAATAGGATCGAGAACGAAACCAATAGCGTTGCTAGGTGCAATGTAGCTATCAGGTGCTGCCGTTGGTCGCGAAGCAGCGTGTTTCTTCATAAACCTAGAATAGGAGAGATCGAAGTTCTGCCATCATGGAACGAATTCTATGGGTATATTCAAGGTTTCTATCTCTCTGTGGTATCTCCGAGTATATGTAATTTCAGTACCTTTCAAGGATGTGACACGAAGATTTTCAAGAAAATCCATCCACCTCAAACTACCCTTTACTTGGAAAACTTTTGCAAATCTTTGATTTCCTAAAACATGACTAATAATTTTGATTAGAATACTACAAATTAAAGATACTTACATGATCAATAGGATGCCTATCTTTGATTTTTTTGGAAATAGGTCTTTAACTCCTCTTTATTGGGAAGTAATGTTTTTGGTCTCGTGTAACTGGTAAACGTCAAGCGATAGACGAAAACGTACTTCACAAGAAATGTAGATATCTTTAAAACACACGATTAATTTCCAATAACTTGTTTGTGTTATTAGCAGTTCCTGAGATATCCATTAATACTGGTTGGAATTGTTCAATACTTAGGCAATCTTTTAAAGTCCTGCCGATTTTCAGTTGTTTCTTGCGATGTCATGGAAACAGTATGGAATTTTAAAGGCCAGCGTATAACGTCTTCTTAAACATTTGACAATCCTGTTTTCCTTGCGTCTGTAACAAAATGTGTGATGTAACTACTTCCGGAAAGCTTTATCTCAAGTAAAATGAAGTAGATAGCAAAATAAACGTTTGTAGGAATAATTTGTATACACAATAATGAACGATATAGGGTAGAGAAAGTCATGTAAATACAGGGTTAGTCAAAAAGAAAGTACATACTTTAAACATTTATTTCTAATGAACGACAGTAGATAAAACTTCAACATTTTATTCTGTGTGCTCAAAATGAGCACCATTTGTTATGCGAGGACGACCAGATCTTTTCCGTTTGTATATGCAACGATCTTCCACGAATTTATTGTATCAATTGTAAATTTATTATGATGAGGCCGTTCGTTGTTGAACTTCAACGAAATGCACGCTGCAATGAAAGAATGGATTCACTCTTTGCATAATGCAGGACACTAAACAACTTTTTCTGTGGTGTCGCCTCGTAAACAAACACAGCGCCACTGCAGGCACTTAATGGAACTAATAGGTGAGGTGTAAAACTTTGAGATTTCCTCTATTCAATGATGTGATGTATGTGTCGCCAACTATTATTGTTCATTCAGAATTAATATTTAAAACCTGTCCCTTCTTTTTGAATAACCCTGTATAACACATAAGTTTTTTAAAATAAGTTCACAGTAAACTTTTTGATAGTTTGCTTTTCTTAAACAGCGGTTGTGAAGTAGAGTGTTTAGTTTACCACGTTAGAATTTTCGTCCACTAGTTATAATTGTGGTTAGAGTTAATTGAATACTTTAGCAATAAACCCCCAAATTGTTTCAAATCATACATAAAGTGTATATTATCTTACACCTAAGCCCTTGAAAGAAACGCATACATTCCATAGAGAATACGCAGAATATATCAACTTTGACCGATCACTTGGTTTGCTTGCTGTTGCGTTCCGTCGAACTTCTAATTTTATTCTGATAAGACAAACCTAGCTTCAACATCATTTAAAAGCAGAGGTCAACGGAGAATGCATACTTTTTCATTTGACCTACATTATACTTTATTCCACAGTAAAATGCATAAAGACATGATCGATAACCAATTAGCAGAGCATTATGGACTGAAAGTATAATTGTTAACTATAGTAAACGTAGAACTTACATGTTAAAACAAACCGCAACCGTAAACAAAGCTTTAGTTTCAAACGCTCAAAACAGAACACAGTGCATTTGTTTACTTTATAACCTGTGGTTACACTGAGCCAGTTAAATAGTACACGGCGTTGTTATTAGCTATTGTACACAAGACTATTTTGTATCACTGTAGAGGCAGCATTAAAGTTAATTCCATATTTTAGTGAATTGTCGTGCCTAAAGTAAAATGATGCTACCGAGGTACGCTTTAAAGGGCACACTTCTGCAAACTTCACCAAAAACATATAAAACTTATATTTTTCTTTCTCTACTACGTGTTACAGTAAGCAGAGGAACTATTGCTTTTTCTCCTACGTATAGCAAATTGTATTCCACGCAAAATTTGATGTCGAGGTTTCATCGGAAATGTATGTTTTGAGGCCCCCTGAAACGAAAGAAAGCATTTTTAGAAAAAGGTATGTGTGTATATGTGTGTGTCTGTGAATAGCATAATTAAAAAACGAATAGTCGAATAAATACCAAACTTGGTATTTAAGTTCAGTATCTTCCAAGGATGCTACACGAAGATTCTTAAGAAAATCCACCCACCCAAAACTACCCTTTACTTGGAAAACGTTTGGAAATTTTTGATTTCCTAAAAATGGCTGCGACGATTCTGATCAAAATACCATATATTAAAGATATTTGCATGACAAATACAATGTACATCTTTGAATTGTTTGGGAATAGCTGTGAACTCTTCTTTAATAGAAAAGAATTTTGTATAATCTTGTAGAAACGGTAAACTTTAAGCGATAGACAAAAACGTACCTCAAAAAATGTAGATCTCTTTAAAACACAGAATTTATTTCAAATAAGACTTTTTGTGGCATAAGCCGTATCTGAGATACCCGTTATTAAAGGTTCGAATTGTTTAACACATGCTCTTTAAAGTCTCAGCCATTTTCAGTTGTTTCTCGCAATTGCATGGAAACAGTATGGAATTTTAAGGCCAGCATATAGCGTACAGTTCTTAAACATTTTTATTTCTGTTCTCTTTGTATCTATAACGAAATGTGTAATGTAATTATTTCTATAAAGGTTTATTTGAATTAAAAATTTAGTAGATCGAAAAATAAGCTTTAGTAAGAATATTTTGTATACCCGGTTATAAAGACAGAGGGTAGAATGTATCACATCAAAAGTTTTTATTGTTCCATTTATAATGGCGCAGGTATTCGCTTGTCTCTACGTAAATGTTTTTAATTGCTGAGCACCACTGTTTATAGTAATTATGAACATAATTTATTGTTCCGACTAGCTAGGCACTAAGGTCGAGTCAGTATCGCTAGCAGGTAGTAGAGCTTGAAAGATATGAACTATTGTGAAAATATAACACTGCTGAAAAATAATATTCCAGCTAATTCCTTTAATATAATTGCGCTTTGAATAAAATGAGTGTTAGAACCAGCTGTTGAGATGCCGTTGCAGTTATTTAGGCGTCGCTTGCTACAAAGCATAAGTACCGTCATTACCCTTTAATAAAAGTGTACACGTTAATAAAATAAGATCATTCGGAACCTAATGTCATCTTCTATCACGTTGTACTAATTATCTCGTTTTAAAACCCCTATTATCGGCGATTACCTATGCATTTTTAGCGACTGCACCTCACTACGGTCTGCCTTCATCCGTATCCAAGCTGTGACTGACATTATTGATGAAATAATTATTTTTCCACACCAGCCGTGTTTTGGACAAGGTTGGAAAAGTAGAATCAGGCAACTGCAAAATTCAAAGCAATCGCCGAGATTTGAACCACGGATCTCCCTGTTTCCGTCTGGTTGCTCTAACCATTGAGATACCACGGCAAAATGCAGGTACGACATTAAATTTCCTCCTTGCCATAGTATTAGCTACTAATCTACCGCCTTGCCATACTACTAGCTCTTTCAAATATCACACTATATCCTCAGAGTATATCCACGCAAAATCGCTTACTTGTTACTAAAAAGTTTGTGGTCTTGGGAAAGTTTTCCCCTAAGCTATAAAATGTAATGGGTTTCGTCTGGCTACCAACACGTTTTTCGCTTTCTGCTTTCTCCAGTACGTAACTCGCCACACTTATATAAAATTAAGGTATATACATTCACCTACATGATAAATCATATATAAACAATAAAAATGCAAGAATTATTAATTATAATGTAAATAACTATCATTTATAATTATTACTTAGGTTTGGTGTGTGGCATTGTTTATTTAATGTCTGGGTGTCAAAACACTGCCACATAACCCGCCTTTAATCTCAATGGTAATATCGGCGGCCTTTTACTTTAAGCCCATACATACATTCACACTCTTCCAGACTCCGGAGACGATAGGGAATAATCTTAGCTACAGAAAAATTTCCAGTCCCAGCCGAGAATTGAACCCGAAACCCCTCGCACAGCAGGCAGATGCTCTACCGATTAAGCTACGGTGTCAGCTTATATAGAGGAAGTAATGTATTCTATGTAGAAATTTTATCTGAAATGCATTTTTGAGGTTCATTTATATTATATTAAATAAATCCGTGTCTATATACGTCTGTCTGCCTGCCTCTGTCACTGCCTCTGCCTCTCTACTCTCTCTGTATGTATGTATGTATGTATGTATGTATGTATGTATGTATGTATGTATGTATGTATGTATGTATGTGTGTATGTATGTATGTGTGTATGTATGTATGTATGTATGTATGTATGTGTGTATGTATGTATGTATGTGTGTATGTATGTATGTGTGTATGTATGTATCTAATGTGTATGTATGTATGTAATGTGTATGTATGTGTGTATGTATGTATGTATGTGTGTATGTATGTATGTATGTGTGTATGTATGTATGTAATGTATGTGTGTATGTATGTATGTGTGTGTATGTATGTATGTGTATGTATGTGTATGTGTATGTATGTATGTATGTAATGTATGTATGTATGTAAAAATGCGTAACTCTATAACGAAAAGTCGGATACATACCAACTTGACATTTACGTTCAGTGTCTTTCAAAGTTGCGACACAAGCATTTTCAAGCTCTCCCCAACCCAAACGATTTTCGAAATTTTCGATTTCCTCAAAAATATCTTTAACGATTTGATTAAAACACCATATATTGTTGATACTTTTTTGACAAAGTGTTTATCTTGAATTATTTGAGAGTAATCTGCGAGTACCTCGTGATTCGGAAGAAAACGACTTAACGTCCATACATGCTCACCATAACCCTGACGAATGTAGTTATACTACTTAAGTACTATAGATAAACAGACGACGTATTGTATTCCACCCAAAAATTCGATATCGCAGTTTCACCGAAAACACACGTTTAGAGACCCCATGAATAAAAAATTCTAAAGTGATACACTCACATAACCTTCTGTACCCTCTATCCTTTATTGGCGGGTATACACACTAGTCTTACTAAAGCTTATTTTTCTATCGACTTCATTTTAATTCAAATAAACCCCTTCAGAAATAGTTACATTACGCATTTTGTAATAGATACAAAGGGGACAGGAACAGTTAAATGTTTAAGAACTAGACGCTATATGCTGCCTTAACATTCAATACTGTTTCCATGCAATTACGAGCAACAACTGCATGTAGAAAGGACTTCAAAGATTGACCAAGAAATGAACAATTCGAACCATTTATAATGCATCTCAGAAATGGCATATGTCACAATAAAACGTACTTTAAATAAATTATGTTTTTGAAGAGATCTGAATTTTGTGTAGTACTTTTCGTCTATCGAGTTATACAAAATTATACCAAATTATATAACATTCCTTCAGAATGAAGAGGACTTCAAAGGTTATTCCCAGAAAGTGCAAGGTATACATTTCATTTGTCATGTAACGTTCTTTCATATACGGTATTTCAATAAAAGTCGTTACAGCCATTTATAGTAAATCAAAATTTTTGAAAAATGTTCCATATAAGGGATAGTTTGGGATGGGGGATTTTCTTGAAAATCTTCGTATCACATCCTTGGATGACAATGAATTTATGTAACAACTTTGATATTTATCCGAGTTTTCTTCACAGACATAACACACACGCACATGAATTCAAAAATGCTTCATTCTAAATTAAAGGCACCAAAACATGTATTTGTGGTGAAATATTGTTATCGTACTTTTGAGTGGAATGCAATATCTTCTCTATCTACCATGTACTTGATACAGACAGTAAAAGTTTTATTTTAGAAAAAATAGTATTTGTATATGTATGCGAGTGTGAATTCAAAAAACAAAAGTCGATATTTAACAAACTTGGTATTTAAGTACAGCATGTTCCAGTGATGAGACACGAAGATTTTCAAGTAAAAACCCCTTCAAAACTACCCTTCGTATAGAACAAATGAAACGTATCCATTGAATTTGCTAGGAATAGCCAATGCAGTCCTATTCTTTCTGAATGAATTTTGCGTAACTTATAAACCGCAAGACATAAAAAAATCTTGCCACATAAAACATGTAGATCTCGTTAGAGCACACAATTTATGTCAAATATTATGTTTTTGGTGTCGTTAACCATTTCCGACATATGGTTTGTTGCGGGTTTGAACTTTAAAATACGTTATTCCTTTCTCACCTGCAAATGCTAGGTAATGTGTTTTTCCCTCCTTTTTTTCGTGTTCATGCAACAAGAATAGAAGTTCAAAGGCATCACATGGTGCCCGGCCAGAAAACATTTCACTGTCGCTAATCATCAGATTTTTTTTCAAAAAAAGATTACGTTTTTAGTAATTAAACATCTTATACGAATTATACTTTAAATTTTGGTGTGCAGATATTAGAGTGCAGGCAAGATTTTTGTGTAATGAAACTGCTTCGAAAGACCATTGTTTGTGGTTAACTCGAAAGAAAGTGTTTCGAATGAACAAACCGGCAGACAGCATCAAAACGGCTTGGCAGAAAGATGTCATTTCATATCAATGGCTTGAACGTGCGGGAGCGGACGTGAGCTATTTGAGGCAAGCTTTCCTCCAAGTCCTTCAATAGAAGGAGAAAAACCAATAAAACTTTGTAACTTAAGAGGTTTGGAGCGTCAATCACGCGGCCACATCTCAAAAGACTTAAAAGAAACAGCCATCACAGGTGAGAGCGACTTACAAGGCATTAGTGCCGACCCCTCTATTACGATTTTCTGCGCCATTCCAAAAAAACTACTACAAAGAAAGCTAACCAGCAAATACCCTACTTATTTCTATTTAAAACCAATAAATCACAAATTGGTCATCACTACCCCTGAAAACTGCTGAGATACTGCGTATTGGGGTCTAACTGAATTCCTAACCGTAAATTAAATATTTGTTTAGTAAAGACGTCTCTAATGAAAATACAAAAAATGTATTCACACATCCTTCTCTACTTACTCTTCTTACACAGCTTATTCTTGTATCTACTTCCTGACCAACTCAATGCACATGCGTACATCTCGTTGAGGTATAAGAACAATAGAATAAGCTAAAGCGATAGTCATATAGGGTTATTCAAAAAGAAGGAACGGATTTTAAATATTTATTTTTAATGAAAGACAATATATAGCAACACACACGACACACCATTGAATAGAGGAAAGTTCAAAGTTTTAAGCTCCCACCTACTAGTTCCATTCAGTGCCGACAGTGACGCTGGGTTTGTTTACAAGAAAATGGCAACGCCATAGGAAAAGTCTTTTTGTGTGCTGCAGTATGCAAGAGTGAATCCATTATTTAATTGCAACGTGCATTTCGTTGTAAGTTGAACAAAAAGACACCTCTTCATAAAAATTTACGATTGATACAATAAATTCGTAGAAGATGGTGGCGTATGCAAACGGAAAAACACGGTCCTCACATAACAACTGTTTCTCATTTTGAACACACAAAATACAATTTTGAACTTTCCTCTATTCAGTGGTGTATCGCATGTGTCGCCGTCTATTTTCGTTAATGAGAAATAATATTTCTTCTTTTTGAATAACCCTGTATTTTTAAAAGACGTTCGTTGTATGTTGACTATGAAATTCAATACTCTTTGATAACCACGAGAAAAAGTAGAGATAAGTGTTTAAAAATTTAAGGTGAATAGTAAGGGGAGCGGAGGATCAGCTCTGCAGATCACGTAGGCTACTAGTAGTCCTTTGTGTCTCACGTTACCCAAGCGATGAAGAGGAGGCCCAAAGGGCGACCATATCCGGACGGCGATATGCGTAAGTATGGAGGGAGCTCTAACGATTCCGGAATGGCACCAGTCCTGACGCTAGTGAGAGTCTATGTATGTCATCATCAAGTTGGTGTTCCCAGGAACGAACATAGGAAGGGGCAACAGCCCTAGGTAAGTGCTAGAAGAAATCTTTAGACGGATCTTGCTCCACCGTCCCGCCGAAACGCACAACCCTCAAGCATTCAAATATATGAAGGGTGAAGCATGAAAGGAAAGGATGGAAACAAGAAATGATGAACAGGAAATTTGTGGTAGAGGAGAAAAAACTGCAGCATTCGTCTACCGACTTGGGAGAACTACAAAAAAAATCCAAGGTCAGGTGGCCGGCTCAACGGGAATCGAACCTGGGACCTCTCGAATACAAGCCTCAAACGTTACCATGGAGCCATCTCGCTCAGTTGTAGGAGTAGTTACAGGAGTAGTGGCCGCCGATTTGTCTTGTATAGCAACAGAGAACAGTCAACTCTAAGACAGTATTTGAAGTTTAGGATCAGATAAAGCTTATGTATGTAAATAAGAATATGGCCAATTGAGTTTAGCGTTGATATGGGCATGCCATGTTAATGTAACTTGATCAGGTATGCCATGATCAAGCTGAACACCCAGGTGTTTTACTGTTCAATCAGAAGGCAACCAAGCGAACGTATGTCTGCTGGAAACAACTTCGTTTTTCCACAAATTTTTCGTAGTAAGGGGTTCTTCACTGAGGAAACTGTATCATTATGCAAGTAGTATAAAACCTGCGTAATGTTCAATTTTAACCTACTAATAATATACAAACAAAAAGACAACCTTAACTAACTTTTAAATTTTCTATCTTCATTTTTATTCGTTTCGCTTGCTTTGCAGGGAATTGTTTTTTCATCATATTCCCATATGGCACATTATTTAAGGAAATAGAACGCAGTATCTACTTGGAAAGCTTTTTCACGGTATAGCCACTGAGTACTGAGAGGGGTACATTGCTTTCCTTAAAAGTAAACAACTGTCATGCTTTACATCGCTCAAGATATACTAATGTAAACAAATGTATTCTTCTGATATGAAAAAGGAATACAGAATAGTATTCCAAGTACATTTTTATCAATAAATCAATGTGTAATTTTCATAAAACGACTTTCTTAACAGAAAGGTTTGGATAATTTCTAAAACGCGTCATACATTTTATATGATCATAGCATTATACACAGTGAGCAACAATTAAAAACAGAATTGACAGTATTTTGAAAACCCAATAACCTTTGAAGTATAACATATGTATGAAGTATATTGTGGCCAAACAGGCGTGATATAGTCGGCCAAGCCATCGATGCCGGTTTTGAGCGCAGGAGATTTGAGTAAACAAACCCGTATGATACAGTCGGTCAAGACGTTGACGAGGGCCTTTTGTGTGGTGGATTCGAGAGAATCGTAATCGAGATGGCCGATTGATACAGTGGCCAAGCCATTATGAAGGCTTTCAGCGCAGGAGAGTTGAGAAAGCAAAGTCGCGTGATACAGTCGGCCAAGCCATCGATGAAGGCTTTATGCACGGTAGATTCGAGAGTGCAAACCCGCGTGATAGTCGGCCGAGCCATCGATGAAGGCTTTGAGCGCGGGAGGATCAAAATTGATTTTTATTTATGGAAGCTCTTTAACTGCTGTGGTCCTTAGCGTCCCATTCTATATTGGGCGTGAAAGACAGGCAGTTTTGCTCAGAGGCCTCTTTATCAGGCTTGAGGTCTTTTTACGTGCCGTATATCTACGACACGGGACCACCGGCTTTACTTTCCTTCCGAAGGAAGCCCTGCCAATAATTTTTAGCCCAGAAAAATCCATCGCGTGATACAGTCGGCCAAGCCATCGATGAAGTGTTTGAGTACGGGTGGTTCGAGTAAACAATCACGCATGATACAGTCATTCAAGCCTTTGATGAAAACTTTGAACGCGGGAGATTCGAGAAACAAACCCGTATGGTATAGTTGGCCAAGCATTGGAATAGGCTTTGACGGCTACTCTTCGAGGAAATTCCCGTATGTATTCAGCTAAATTCTGGAACATTGCATTAGAATGTTTTACAAACAACAGACGACCATAAGAAGACGTCAAAAAATACGTAAATCAATATTACGAGATAGTTGCCAACAAGTTACGAGCAGTTTGGCAGTCAGAGCTGCAAAGCGATGTTTGTAAAGAACCTAGTGTAATAGACAAAGTTTGTTATAAGCTAATAGGTGTTTTTATTTATCACAATACATATACTATATGCCTAGTAAATTATGACTACAACAAGTGTTTCAGAACATTTTAATAAAATTTATAGGATTCACATTTTCAAATAGCATTGTCAGTGTTATTTCAATAATTGCAACCGGTAAAATGGGTTGTCCTCACCTCGGAGTCTGAAACGAAATAAATTTAGTAGGAAAAAGCTGTATGTCCACGTCTGAATCCAAGAACCAAATAACGAATATAATGCACATGTAATCCTCCATATAAGTTACCAAGCGACTGCTCTTGGGTTGGTACCTACTTCATAGTTTGTGTGCACGCGCACTAACTTTAACGGCATTTAATAACAAACGTATGGATGTGAAATACAAAATTGGTACGTAAATGTTCAATTATTTCATAACAGTAAACGAAACATTGTACATTTTCATAGCTCTTACAGAAGAATTATGATGACCATGTTATTTTTTCAAACTTTTTGTGTATTTCTGGGTGTTGTTTTGTGGACAAGGGCCTTTCATGAATGGCCAAAAGATCACACACCTTGCGTGTAGCAAAACGTGGGTACATAGTTAGTCAGTACTGGACATGAGAGAGTGAAAACGTAGCGGTCGGCTCCCCGCTTACAAAGCAAGGCAACGGCCCCGATTCACTGAACCAAGTAAGAGCTCCATATGTAGTTTTCAAAATGTAAGATAAGCTTTTATTTTAGTAAATTTATATGTGTGTGTCCTAATTAATTTCTATCGCTCTTTCCATGGTTCATTTCGCAGACAAGTAGCAACTCCTGGAAATCCTCGGCCCGCCAAGGGAGTGCTTGCTATTATGATGCTGCGATCCTTGTTTCCTGTTCTTCTCTTTTGCTCTGCTTAGAGATATGTATTACGTAGAGTTTTCAGGTTTCACCAGCTCCTGGATATACGTCCGGCCGTAACAGTTGGAAGGACAGCTCCAGAAATCACGCCATGTCTCCTGAGAGCGAGGGTTCCCCCCCCCCCCCGCATAACGCTACAGTATAAATTTTTAGTGTACCTTTCTGGATGTGACAAAATGCTTTGTGCGTTCACGAAATCATGAAAAAATGACATTTGGTTTACCAAACGGCAGCTTATTTTCAAAAAGATAATTCCTAATTTGTTGTTCTGTGAGAGAATGAAGCTGAATTTGTTATAGAACTGTATGATTAATACCATCGTGTCAATACGGTACATCTATGAAGTACAAAGTTACAAATAAATATTTTAGTATCCATTAAAATTCGTACATGTTTTTAGCGTACGCAAATTATAAATGAAAAGTGCATTTTAAAAATTAATTTTCAAGAAGATATATAGTATTAAAAGGGCTTTTGTGTCATTTAAAGAAGTTTATTCAAACTATCCTTACAAAAGTAAGTCCGTAACTCATGATTAGAAGGATCATGCCATAGCAACTGACTGTTCCAATATTTTGATCAGCATTTTGATGTGTTAACCAGACCGTTTTTGTTGTAGCTGCTTTTCTCTAGCCAAATCGTGAAAAACACTAATTTTAACTACATAACCAAGTTCAGCTGAGGTTCCGAAATGTTTAGATTGTTTTTTCATGTGTTATAACGTTCATCGAATATTTTTGGATTATTCTTATAGAACCCTTTTTAAAACTCGCCATATAAATGACCCAGGAAAACCCACTTATTTCCGACACTGAAAACACGATTCTATTATTCTATTCTCTGTTTACCCTCCCCGTTGTTAGGCTTACACCCTCAGGACTTAAAAGCGGGTGCCTGGGGTCAGATGCCTAGCAAGGAGCACAGACTATGGATCATAGAGAACAGCCAGGATGGATGATCACCCCGAAGCTTGGTATGACAGGGAGGAAGGAGATGATATGGAATGATGGTGAGATGAATGAAAGGAAAGGTGATGGTGGAGCAATTGGTGGAATAAATGGCGGGGGAAACTGGAGAACCAGCATAAAACTAGCGCAGAAACCGCTTTGTCCACTAAAAATCTCACATGCAGTTCTCTGGGATTGAACCCGGGCGGCCTTGGTGTGAGGTGAGCCGTCTAACCACTCGGCTACGGCGCGGTCACCAAATTATATATGCTGCGCTACATTTAGTATGTGAAGCATGACTCAAGCGACAATTACTAACTGACGATTCAAAATTGAATATTGCACTGAAACAGAACTCGGTCCAGAAAACCGTCTTATCAAGGCTATGAGTGCCTTTACTGACGCACAGTAAAGAAATGCGAGATACAGATGCCATAGGCGAGTGGAGGAAGTAAATCAAATCGGATGTGATACGGTCACATGACTTTCTCTACCCTATAATCTTTATTAGTGCGTATACAAAATATTCTTACCAAAGCTTACTTTTCTATTTACCTCATTTTACTTCCAAATAAATCTTTGTAGAAATACCTACATCACACATTTCGTTATAGATTCAAAGGGAATAGCGATAGTCAAATGTTTAACAACTGAATGCTATAAGCTGCCTTAAAAGTCTATAGTGTTTCCATGCAATTATGACAAACAACTGAATGTTGAAAGGACTTTTAAGAGAATGACCGAAAATGAATAATTTGAACTTTTAGAAACGGATATCTCAGAAGTGGCCCAAGCTACAAAAAACTTAGTTTAAATAGTCTGTTTTAACGAGATCTACTCTTTCGGGTAGTAGGTTTTCGTCTATCATTTAACACTTACCAGTTATACAAGATTATACAAAATTCCTTCCAACTCAACAGGACTTTACTCGTATAAGCTATTCCTCGAAAATTCAAGATATGCACGTTATTCGTCATGTAAATATCGTTCATGTGGGGTATTTTAATAAACATCTTTACAGCCATTTTTAGAAAATAAAAGATTTAGAAAAATGTTCCCTGTAAAGAGTAGTTTGGGGTGGGGGATATTGTAAATCTTGGTGTAGCATCTTTGAAAGTTCTTGAACCTAAATAATAAGTTCAAGATTTATCCGAATTTTTGTTTTTGAGTATCGTGATCACAGAAAAACACACGGACATGTTTCCAAAATTGCTTTATTTTGATTCAGGGGCTTCAAAACATGTATTCCCTGTGAAATCTGGTATCGTATTTTTGGGTGAAATGAATACTTTCCCTATTTCCTATACTTAGTAGAGGAAATAAAAATACTGCTTACATTATATTCTGTGAATTAGGAGTTTGTAACGTGTATACCCTAAGGGAGTCTAAGGGTTTTGTACCCTGGACGCTCAACGGCTAAATCGAGCTTTTAAAATTACACAAACTACGCAGGCATTTAAGGCAACGTAAAGACGGCAGTTTCAACTCTTGAAAGTTTGCCTCTGTTACTTTGAGAGCTAACGTACAGAATACGAAAGTATTCTGTGAGAAAGACATATGTTAAATTCTCATGACATGCGCTGGACAAGATAAAATGGAATGGATTTCAGAAAGGACACTGGTGACTTGAACGCCGTGGCATTAGTTATTCCCTGAAGCACGGACAGGACTGATATAAACTCTCTACAGCCTCTCTTGTTCCTTTTGCATAAGAGGCTTAGCGGTAAGCCGTTTAAATGTTGTCGCTGGTAACGATGAGAAATTTGTAGGATTTTACGCCGCTTAAAATGAACGAACAAAACTGAGAGGATAAAAGTATCCACGTGTATTAGCTCAGGACTTAGGGAATTCTTTAGCTGTTTTCGATAAAACTTGATTTGCCACCAGTGAGTGGAATTTTAGTGAGGTGGCGGCTCAGCTGCTCAAACAAAAATTCTAAGCTCACATCTACAACTATTTAAAGCTTTTACTTATCTTTCCCAGTAAAATATACGTTAACTTCTGTGCTACAAATACAATGGAAGTAAGGCTCACTTTGAAGCCCATGTATATTAAGTCAACAACCAGGTTTCAAAATCCTTTTTCTATTTGACCAATTTGATTAACATTTTAGGATATATTTAGACAAATTTGATAATATAAAGATTCAGAGCTCTGGGAGAATTATTAGGATAAAAAAATTGTTTTAGAAAGGGATCCAAATTTGAAGCCTATTTTTGACGTGACTATCACTGAAATTCATGACCTTGGAAAAATATTGGAGTCCAATATTATAAATTTACCAGATTTAGAATTATATAATTCTTTATCTTTTACTTTCGCTACTGCTTGCCTATAAGTAAGTAGAGGATTTATTGCATTCCAAGTAAGAAATTTATACCGAGATTTCACCGAAAATACATGTTTTGAAGCTCCCTCAATCCAAAAAAGGCATTAAAGCTCCGTGACGCGTGTCGGATAAACACCAAACTTAATATTTAAGCTTAGTACCATCCAAAGATGCGACACAAAGATTTTTAAAAAAATTCTCCCACCCCAAATTACCCTTTATATGAAACATTTTTCGAAAATTTTTATTCCCTGAAAAATGATTTTAACGATTTTGATTAAAATACGAAATATTAAAGACAGTTACACGACAAATAAAACGTATATCTTGAATTTTCTGGGAATAGCTTGCAAAGTCCTCTTCATTTGCAAAGAAATGTATATAATCTTGCTAAACCGGTAAACGTTAAGTGATACCTACTCAAAGTACTAAACAAAAGATGTAGGTCTCTTTAAAACACAGAACGTATTTCAAATAACTTTCTTGTGGCATAAGCCATTTCCGAGTTATTCGTTATTAATCGTTCGAATTGTTCAATTATTTCTCATTACTTCCAAGTCCTTTGTTCCTCGCGATTGCATGCAAAGAGCGTAGAATTTTAAGGCCGGTACATAGCGTGCAGTTTTTAAACACTTAGTTATCGCTATCCCCTTTATATCTTATAACGAGATGTGTAATGAAGTCATTACTAGAAAGTTTTATCTCGATTAAAATGAAGAATGTAAAATATACTTTCGTAAGGTTGTATACCCACTAATAAGCGCTAGAGAACAAAGAAAGTCATGTGAATGTAATACAGCTGTTTGTTCGTTTTTTTAAGTTAGTATCAACTGAAGCTGGTGTGACTTGGTTACGTTGTGCATATGAAGTTCAATATTTTAAATTTTAGCTTTTGATGGGTTCCTGTTAGCTAAAATGTTATGTTTAGAACTTCGTAATCCTTTCTCTTACCTTTTTGTTTTAAAATGATAATTGAAATAATTCACACAAGTGAATATTTATTAAAAAAAAGTAGCAGATATGCAAATTAGGTAATTCTGAAGCTTTTGCACACTTAAACAAGACAGTCTGAATATCAAGGGTGTTGTGTTGATAGAAGCTTGGAAGCGGTGCTTACCTTGAAAGTTTCATGTTTGCCTAACTTCGTCTTATTACTACGTAGCTTGTTGCAGGAAGATAGTTAACTCGAGATGATATTTACGCCCATCAAGACTCTCACGAATGTCACCAGAGGGGACGAATGTTTTCTTCAGCACATAAGCGCCCGTTACTAGTCTGAGTGGTACTAACACGTTCATTCGGTGTGCTTGGATGTGAATTCACATCTACTTCGCAGTCACGTGGAGTCATATCTCGCTTGTTCTTCTGCAGAATTTGGGCTTAAATAAAGTTTAGCGTTATGCTTAATGTGCTACCTTATCTGTTTTACGAGTATTTATGTACATTTAGGTGTTTAGAATAAGCCTGTATTTTGGAAGCCATTATTTTTGAGTCAGCAACTCACAAAGACTACTTAAAGGTCAACCAAAGATCACACTGTCGGAAATTAAAACTGGAACATTTACTCGGAATTTCATTGGACTGATGCATTTCCCGATAACCTTACAAAATGGGTATCACGATTTAAATGGTGTTTACAAAGCAGAGAAACAGCAGCAAAGAAAAAAACTCATGTAATACATTTTTAGTTGAAATACATCAACTATTTGGAAATAAAGGCCGAAATAAAATTTCCTTTTGGTGCAGTACTAAATTTCGATTCGGAAATACAACACCAAACAGGAAAGACAATTCATATGTCATTTAGTAACAAGGGTATGTTTTCTGGACTCAGTGTCGTTTAGGGTCCACAGTAAAAACGACCAGTCTTCAAAAAGGGGAAATTATATTGAGTTGATTAATATGCCGGAGAATTCTGATGTGCAGCTCAACTTCAGCTTTAAAGAAAATTATGAAAGACGAAAGTAGAAAACCACTATTGTGAAATTCAAAAAGATAAGTTGGACATTTATCTCATTCTGAGATTTTAAAATATCAATTAAAGTAACATTTGAAAATGTCATACATGTTTTTGCAAACAAAAAACCGCAGAATTGATTTAGACTACCAAAACAAGGAACCACTACTGTAATTCACTAATAACAATAATAAGAATAATAACAAATATATTATTATTCTATATAATGTTGCTGATATATGATAAATTAAAAGAGGTTTAAATGTGGTCGTTTTGCTTAGGTAACTGCGCTAGTGTTGCAGTATCTCTCTTTCCCAGTAGAGATACGTTTTGTTGTAGCATATATATATATATATATATATGTGTGTGTGTGTGTCCCATTCTCCTAGACGTAGTCTAATCTATGGTCGACAGCCCTAATGGGTCTGGGTTGACCAACTTGATTGCTGGCCTCAATCCACATGCGCATAACAAAGGTGGATGATATCCACAGGATTTGGTGACTTATGGTTAGCATCATGCTTCTCCTAGCCGGAATTTTTGTTTCGTAACCTACGGAACCCTACCTATTGTAGCTCCTCAAATTCCTCACGATATGGACTGGGCACCGTCCCAAAGTGAGCTAAACCCATGTGCATTACGTGGCATGGGAATTGGAACACCAGGCTACTGCGCAGGACATTCACCCAGATCATTGACACATTGACCTAATTAATATTGAAACCACGCTAATTAATAGGATCACTTTTCTCTATGGCTGATTTGAAAGAAATTTCAATAAACAAAAATGAAGCAATAAGCGATGTTATATTAAGTGTGAAATACTTTCAGATATAGCTTCCCTTAATGAACTATACTGCGATTAATGCAAATAATCAGGTGGACTAGTTCAATATAGTCCTTGTTGCCAGGAGAAGCTAGATGGGCGTTACATGTTTGATTAAATTCACTCTAGCTATAGCATTAAATATGTTTTGTTTGTGCACATATGCACCTCAAGGGAAGCAGATAAAACTTGGTTGTTAGAGAAGACTGGTCAATGCACAGATGATACGTAGAATACACCGGTTATAGAACAGAAAGTGACACCTCGCGACCTACCTAGATGTATTATGGCTGTAACCCCCAGGAGGAATGAATGAAGTGAAGGAAACACCGGAGGTTACAGACAGCAGGAGAACTGGCCACAGTGATGCAGAGGCTCGAAGAACCGACCCATGCAGGAGCTGCCCAGAATGATCGATGAACAACCCATATAACCAACAGTCCTCTTGTGTCTTCTCTCCTTGGAGCAAGCATTGACGCCATCTGTCCGGCACTGCCACTTACTGTGAAACCTGAATGCGTATCTGAAGCATGTGAAGGATACAGAATGAAATTGAAATGAGAGTAAGGAAATCGTGGTAGAAGAGAACGCACTCCAGCGTTCGCCTACCGACCAAGGAAAACCACAAAAAATCTAAATTGAGATGGGGTGATCGACGTATATTGAACACGGTACTTCCCTAATGCTAGCATAACGTATTATGGAGGTTACTATAGTGCAACTTTGACACTTTTCCACCATTATAGGATCACAATCTTGTGATATTCGGGTTGTTGGATTCCATTCGTAACCACCAACTTCTCCGCAAATACCCACCTATTACATGCATTGGAAAGTAAGATATTGTATGTGTTACATTGGCGCCCTGTTTTTTATATTCACAGGTGTTCAAACTTTTCACTTCATTTAGTTACTGACGCCCTGATTATAGTATTATAATATATGTAACTAATATTTTAATTATATTATTAGATACAGTTACATTAATTAAGATAATTACACCAGCATTCAATTATCATTAGGTTAGTTATTTCGGCTATTAGGTTTATTATTGTTACTGGTGTTAGCTTTGCAATTTACTAGAAATCTGTATACGTATCTGTAGGTGTGGGGTTTTATTTTTAGAGATTGAGATCTGCGTAGACGAAAATTGATAAATGTAATTGTTCAGTTTAGGTGAATACGACAAAATCATATTAAAACGTAACTATAAGTTATTGTTTTGTTATGTGTTGGAATTAATGATGTAAAATTTTACTGCATTCACTGTTAGAATTTTTGTAAAGTTAAATTTATGCTAATTGTGGAAGCTTAATTAAACACTTCACATTTAGTTGTCTGCCCAGAAGGTATGGGATCCTAATGTAAATTTAAAGGTTTACTGTAAAGGAAATGTTAAGGCTAAATGCAAAGAATAAATCAATATTGTGCCTTTTATTACAGCAAGGCTTTAAATTTTCTTAACAAAGCATTTAGTTTAGTTTAATTATATTTCACAAAACAATTATATAGCTTTGATTTGACTCGGTACATTGCAAATATTTGTTTAGAAAATATAACAGTAAGAAACTTCAAAAGGGCTAATACATTAGAAGTTATTTGCTTCCTGTACAGCACTGTAAATGATTCCTCACAAATTAAATACTCGTGACGTGCTTAATCATCATGGCTTCTTCTTATATAATGTATAGTGCGGAATCGCGAGAAATGGAATTTTGAATGTAATTACCAAATGGATGTAGACTAATTTAGATTAGTCCAAATGTAGATTTTTGCTTATCCTCGCTACGTCATATGTAACATCTCTTTGAAGTAACACAGTGCTTGTCTCGCGGCTGTCGATGTATGTCTACCAGCTCAGACTTGCTTGCTTGCTTGCTTGCTTGCTTCTTCCGGGAGGTGCCTGCCGTCCTCTTGATGCGTAGTTATGGCGCTGCTGTCGTTTTACGTCATCGGTGCAGCAGAAAACTCGGTGCATTCATATAGTACGTTGACCTTCCGCCTCTTAGAGCAGCGTTCTCGAATTTTATGAGGCAGAATGTCATATAAGATATTCTAAATTCCATGCGTCGACGGAGATGAAAGGAGTAGAAATTGGCAATACTGTCCCCTGTGGACCAAAACCCGACAGCTACCAGCGCCAACACGTTGCAGGGAGACCAAAATGACACACTTTATACTATTGCAGTACAATAATTTACAACGTTTAATAACATGCGCCTGTTATATAAATATGTCCATAGCACGGTTCAGTGCCTAGCTTAAACTTACGGCGCAATCAGCTTATAGATAATCAGTGATTGTGTCGCAAAAGGAAGCTGATGACCGTAGACTTGAATTGCATCGAAGGGAACAATATTAGAGAGCAGTATGTATTATAAAGCTCATAATACTAATAGAAGACCGGAATAGTGCGTGTTCTGTAAATAGGTTGTCTGGTGATTTTCCTGACTTTTGAACGTTGACCGCCCTGACATTCGGTATCAGCTATATCTGTTTTTATAGTAACCTGATTTAGGCTGCGTCCCCTACACCATAGAACCAACTCGCTTGGTAAACATAAGTAATACTGTTATATGAGTGTTTAGATTTATTTGGCCCTTGCCGCATGTCGTTAATGCTTTGAAGTGAGTTTATCACCAGTGCTTCTCGCAGGGGAATAACGCTAGATGAGTGGAAGGAGAGTAGTATTAGTCCCGGATGAGCCAATTGTTTTAACGATAATCCTGCCGCTAGGGGCGCTGGTGTCGCTAGTGTCGGTGCGTGCGACGGCGGCGGCGGTAAGTTTGAAAAGCGCCCTGAGCGGTAGGATTATCGTTATTGCAATTGGTTCATCCGGGACGAGTTGAAAGAATTGAGGATTAGGGTAAGGTGAAGGAAGAAGAGGAAGTGACGTGGAGTGTTTTGATTGGTTTGTTAATTTGGGTGGAAGATGAAGGAAGGAAGATGGAAGAGTATGGAGGTCGCGTGATGGAGAGGAGCTGGGTGGCGAGGTGTTGTCTGTGCGGAGGTCGGGACTGAAAGAGGGAAAATAAGGGGGAGCGAGGGATAAAAAGTGTAACAGAAAGTGACGTGTGAAGTTGTGATTGGTGGGAATAAGAAGTGATGTTATTGGTGGAAAGGAGCAAATGAAGGTTGTTGATTGGTAAGAATAAGAGAGATTATGATTGGTGGAAAGAAAAAGGAGTGGGGTATGTTGGAGGTGATGGGAAAGGTAAGTTTTGCTAGCAACAAGATTTGCAAAAGCCTGTCGTGAACTGATCAGCAATTTTTTTTGAACGTTGGATGGTAGTTTTCTTGAGTGGATAGAGAGATGGGGCGATATGAGATGCGGTGGCGAAAATGGGAACTAAACAAGGTGGTTGAGACAAGAGGTTTAAGGACGAGGAAATTTGGAGGTTAGTGGTGAACATGGCGGTCGCAAGAGGTGGGGGGAAAGGAGACGCGGTGGTGAGAATGGGAACTAAAAGAAGATGGCGGTAGCAAGAGGTTAGAAGAGTATATTTTGAGGTTAAAATAGCGGGAACTAAAAATGGCGGAGGGTCTGGGACAAGGAGATGCGGTGAGAACTAAACAAGATGGCGGACGCAAGAGGAGGGTAAGGAGATTTGAGGTTACAGTACCAAAACACGAAAGGATATATTCCTACGCCAAGCAGGTCCGAAAAATAATTATGCGTGTGGTACTTACCTGTTACCGGTGTGGATGCGTCACCAAAAGCGCGGCACGCGAGGCGGAAAAATAAAAGCAAACTGTTTTTGAAAATGCTTAACCAGCTTTAAGATCAACCAACATCACTACGCACTGATATACCTAGGTTTTTAAACGGTACAGACACCCTTTGCAGAGGCGTAATTTAACTATACCAAAACCTGGTACTGGACCATCGTGATGGTCGCTAGCGTACGTAGGAGCAGGGTTCTCATAGCCGGTCGAAAGCGGTCAAAAACGTGTACGACGTAGGTGTTCACAGTAGCTGCTGTCGAGTCAACCGTCGAGGTGTGAATAAACAAGATCTGTTCTCGCCGGCAATTTGGTTCGGAGATGTGAGCAGCGGCGAGGTGTTGTCTGTGCGGAGGTCGGGACTGAAAGAGGGAAAAGATGGGGAGCGAGGGATAAAAAGTGTAACAGAAAGTGACGTGTGAAGTTGTGATTGGTGGGAATAAGAAGTGATGTTATTGGTGGAAAGGAGCAAATGAAGGTTGTTGATTGGTAAGAATAAGAGAGATTATGATTGGTGGAAAGAAAAAGGAGTGGGGTATGTTGGAGGTGATGGGAAAGGTAAGTTTTGCTAGCAACAGGATTTGCAAAAGCCTGTCGTGAACTGATCAGCAATTTTTTGAACGTTGGATGGTAGTTTTCTTGAGTGGATAGAGAGATGTGGCGATATGAGATGCGGTGGCAAAAATGGGAACTAAACAAGGTAGTTGAGACAAGAGGTTTAAGGACGAGGAAATTTGGAGGTTAGTGGTGAACATGGCGGTCGCAAGAGGTGGGGGGTAAGGAGACGCGGTGGTGAGAATGGGAACTAAAAGAAGATGGCGGTAGCAAGAGGTTAGAAGAGTGGATTTTGAGGTTAAAATAGCGGGAACTAAAAATGGCGGAGGGTCTGCGACAAGGAGATGCGGTGAGAACTAAACAAGATGGCGGACGCAAGAGGAGGGTAAGGAGATTAAGTGTAACAGAAAGTGACGTGTGAAGTTGTGATTGGTGGGAATAAGAAGTGATGTTATTGGTGGAAAGGAGCAAATGAAGGTTGTTGATTGGTAAGAATAAGAGAGATTATGATTGGTGGAAAGAAAAAGGAGTGGGGTATGTTGGAGGTGATGGGAAAGGTAAGTTTTGCTAGCAACAGGATTTGCAAAAGCCTGTCGTGAACTGATCAGCAATTTTTTGAACGTTGGATGGTAGTTTTCTTGAGTGGATAGAGAGATGTGGCGATATGAGATGCGGTGGCGAAAATGGGAACTAAACAAGGTAGTTGAGACAAGAGGTTTAAGGACGAGGAAATTTGGAGGTTAGTGGTGAACATGGCGGTCGCAAGAGGTGGGGGGTAAGGAGACGCGGTGGTGAGAATGGGAACTAAAAGAAGATGGCGGTAGCAAGAGGTTAGAAGAGTAGATTTTGAGGTTAAAATAGCGGGAACTAAAAATGGCGGAGGGTCTGGGACAAGGAGATGCGGTGAGAACTAAACAAGATGGCGGACGCAAGAGGAGGGTAAGGAGATTTGAGGTTACAGTACCAAAACACGAAAGGATATATTCCTATGCCAAGCAGGTCCGAAAAATAATTATGCGTGTGGTACTTACCTGTTACCGGTGTGGATGCGTCACCAAAAGCGCGGCACGCGAGGCGGAAAAATAAAAGCAAACTGTTTTTGAAAATGCTTAACCAGCTTTAAGATCAACCAACATCACTACGCACTGATATACCTAGGTTTTTAAACGGTACAGACACCCTTTGCAGAGGCGTAATTTAACTATACCAAAACCTGGTACTGGACCATCGTGATGGTCGCTAGCGTACGTAGGAGGAGGGTTCTCATAGCCGATCGAAAGCGGTCAAAAACGTGTACGACGTAGGTGTTGACAGTAGCTGCTGTCGAGTCAACCGTCGAGGTGTGAATAAGCAAGATCTGTTCTCGCCGGCAATTTGGTTCGGAGATGTGAGCAGCGGCGAGGTGTTGTCTGTGCGGAGGTCGGGACTGAAAGAGGGAAAAGATGGGGAGCGAGGGATAAAAAGTGTAACAGAAAGTGACGTGTGAAGTTGTGATTGGTGGGAATAAGAAGTGATTTTATTGGTGGCAAGGAGCAAATGAAAGTTGTTGATTGGTAAGAATAAGAGAGATTATGATTGGTGGAAAGAAAAAGGAGTGGGGTATGTTGGAGGTGATGGGAAAGGTAAGTTTTGCTAGCAACAGGATTTGCAAAAGCCTGTCGAGAACTGATCAGCAATTTTTTGAACGTTGGATGGTAGTTTTCTTGAGTGGATAGAGAGATGGGGCGATATGAGATGCGGTGGCGAAAATGGGAACTAAACAAGATGGTTGAGACAAGAGGTTTAAGGACGAGGAAATTTGGAGGTTAGTGGTGAACATGGCGGTCGCAAAAGGTGGGGGCAAAGAGACGCGGTGGTGAGAATGGGAACTAAAAGAAGATGGCGGTAGCAAGAGCTTAGAAGAGCAGATTTTGAGGTTAAAATAGTGGGAACTAAAAATGGCGGAGGGTTGGCGACAAGGAGATGCGGTGAGAACTAAACAAGATGGCGGACGCAAGAGGAGGGTAAGGAGATTTGAGGTTAAGATTTTTAGGTTAAAACAGGGCGTAAGCATGGGAACGAAATCCAAGATGGCGAAGGCAATGGTGTGGACGAGGAGATGTGAGGTGCGGTGGCGAAAATGGGAACTAAACAAGATGACGAAGACAAAAAGTGTAAGGACGAGGAGATTTCGAGGTTAGTGGTGAACATGGCGGTCGCAAGAGGTGGTGGGCAAGCAGACTTGAGGTTAAGATTTTTAGGTTAAAACAGGACGTAAGAAGGGGAACTAAATCCAAGATGGCGGAGGCAAGGGTGGGACGAGGAGATGTGAGGCGCGGTGGTAAAAATGGGAACTAAATAAGATAGCGGAGGCATGAAGTTGAGGTTAAAAATTGAGGTAAACGTGGAGAGCTTAAACCAAGATGGCGGTGGCGTGGTGGTGAAAATGGGAACTAAACAAGATGGCGGAGGCAAGAAGTGGAGGGACGAAGAGGTTTGAGGTTATGGTCAACATGCGAAAGATGTCGAACGCAACAGATGGTGACGAGGAGATAGAATTGAGAATTAGGGAAAGATGAAGGAAAACAGGAAGTGACGTGGAGTGTTTTGATTGGTAAAAATAAGACGAAATGTGATTGGTGCGTTAATTCGGGTGGAAGATGAAGGAAGGAAGATAAAAGAGTATGGAGGACACGTGATGGAGTGGAGCGGAGCGGCGAGGTGTTGTCTGTGCGGAGGTTGGGACTGAAAGAGGGAAAAGATGGCGAACGAGGGATAAAAAGTATAACAGAAAGTGACGTGTGAAGTTGTGATTGGTGGGAATAAGAAGTGATGTTATTGGTGGAAAGGAACAACTGAAAGTTGTTGATTGGTAAGAATAAGAGAGATTGTGATTGGTGGAAAGAAAAAGGTGTGGGAGTGGGGTATGTTGGAGGTGATGGGAAAGGTAAGTTTTGCTACCAACAAGATTTGCAAAAGCCTCTCCAGAACTCATCAGCAATTTCAGCAGACGATGTGCGTGGCGATAGGCCCGCTGCGATGAAAGAGCTGCAAACTGCGCGATAACTTGAAAAATATTGCCCGCCATGACACATTGCGCGCGCGCGCGTTTACCGTAAACCGTTACAGTTGCCATACTTATATTATCCGTCTTTCTTTTTTCTTTTTCTTTTTTTTACGTTTGTTTTTTAAAAAAAATAATTAGTTTTTCGGGGGTTTTCTCTGGTTGGTAGACGAATGCAAGCTCTTTCTGCTTTTTCACAGGTTTTCCCTGGTTGGTAGGCGTTTGCTGTAGTGGTTGACGAAGCCCTTTCTAATTTTCGAGGTTTTTTCAGGTTTTTCGTGGTTGTCCCTGCCCGGTAGGCAAATGATGAAGTTTTTGCTTGTCAGCGCACGGATACTAGGCACATACTCGCGCACACACACACACACACACACGTTGCAGTTGTCATACTTATATTATTCGTCTTTTCCTTTTTTTCTTTTTGTTTTTTCGTTTTTTTAAAAAATAACTAGTTTTTGGAGGTTTTCTGCGGTTGGTAAACGAATGCAAGCTCTTTCTGCTTTTTCATAGGTTTTCCCTGGTTGGTAGGCGTTTTCTGTAGTGGTTGACGAAGCCGTTTCTAATTTTCGAGGTTTTCTCAGGTTTTTAGCGGTTGGCCCTGCCCGGTAGGCAAATGATGAAGTTTTACCTTGTCGGCGCACGGATACTAGGCACGTACTCGCGCACACACACACACACACACACAAACGTTGCAGTTGCCATACTTATATTATTCGACTTTTCCTTTTTTTTTTAAAATAACTAGTTTTTTGGGGGGGAGTTTTCTGCGGTTGGTAAACGAATGCAAGCTCTTTCTGCTCTTTCATAGGTTTTTCCCTGGTTGGTAGGCGTTTTCTGTACTGGTTGACGAAGGCGTTTCTAATTTTCGAGGTTTTCTCAGGTTTTTTAGCGGTTGTCCCTGCCCGGTAGGCAAATGATGAAGTTTTACCTTGTCGGCGCACGGATACTAGGCACATACTCGCGCGCACACACACCCGTTGCAGCTACCATACTTATATTATTCGTCTTTTGTTTTTTTAAAAAAAAATAACTAGTTTTTGGGAGTTTTCTGCGGTTGGTAAACGAATGCAAGTGCTTTCTGCTTTTTCATAGGTTTTCCCTGGTTGGTAGGCGTTTTCTGTAGTGGTTGACGAAGCCGTTTCTAATTTTCGAGGTTTTTTCAGTTTTTTTTAGTGGTTGTCCCTGTCCGGTAGGCAGATGATAAAGTTTTTCTATAATGTCGACGTTTTGGCTTGTGGCGCACGGATCCTAGGCACATACTCGCACACACAGACACACACACCCGTTGCAGCTGCCATACTTATATTATTCGTCTTTTCTTTTTTTAAAGAAATAACTAGTTTTTTTGGAGGTTTTCTGCGGTTGGTAAACGAATGCAAGTGCTTTCTGCTTTTCATAGGTTTTCCCTGGTTGGTAGGCGTTTTCTGTAGTGGTTGACGAAGCCGTTTCTAATTTTCGAGGTTTTCTGAGGGTTTTTAGTGGTTGACCCTGTCCGGTAGGCAGATGATAAAGTTTTTGTATAATGTCGTCGTTTTGGCTTGTGGCGCACGGATACTAGGCACATACTCGCACACACACACACACACAGACACACACACGGACATGTTTCCAAAAATGCTTTTTTTTTAGGATTCAGGAGGTCTCAGAACGTGTATTTGCAGTGAAATCTCGGTATGGAATTTTTGGGTGGAATGCAATACTTTCCCTACTTACTATACGTAGTAGAGAAAGTAAAAAGTATAAGTATTGGAAAATTTAAGGAAATAGCAAGCAATATCTCGAAAACGGTTCACTCGACAAAAGAAATGTATATGACAAAAGTTGTGTATTTTAACGCGATCTACATTTTTTGTGTAGTAAAATTTTGTCTATATCATGACATTATCTTAAACATATGATATTTTCATCAAAATCGTCATAGCCATTTTTGAGAAAATTAAAAAAGTGAACTATCTTGTTTTCATGGGTTTTCCGGGTCGGTAAGCGTTAGAATACTCTTAGAGCTTTTTTCAGGTTTTTTCGCGTTTTGCCTGTCTGGTAGGCAGATGATAAAGTTTTTCTATAATGTGGTCGTTTTGGCTTGTGGCACACGGATACTAGGCACATACTCGCACACACACACACACACACAAACACACACACAGACACACACACGGACATGTTTCCAAAAATGCTTTTTTTTTAGGATTCAGGAGGTCTCAAAACGTGTATTTCCAGTGAAATCTCGGTATCGAATTTTTGGGTGGAATGCAATACTTCCCCTACTTACTATACGTAGTAGAGAAAGTAAAAAGTATAAGTATTGGAAAATTTAAGGAAATAGCAAGCAATATCTCGAAAACGGTTCACTCGACAAAAGAAATGTATATGACATAAGTTGTGGATTTTAACGCGATCTAGATTTTTTGTGTAGTAAAATTTTGTCTATAACATGACATTATCTTAAACATATGATATTTTCATCAAAATCGACATAGCCATTTTTGAGAAAATTAAAAAAGTGTACTATCTTGTTTTCATGGGTTTTCCAGGTCGGTAAGCGTTAGAATACTCTTAGAGCTTTTTTCAGGTTTTTTCGCGTTTTGCCTGTCTGGTAGGCAGATGATAAAGTTTTTCTATAATGTGGTCGTTTTGGCTTGTGGCACACGGATACTAGGCACATACTCGCACACACACACACACAAACACACACACACAGACACACACACGGACATGTTTCCAAAAATGCTTTTTTTTAGGATTCAGGAGGTCTCAAAACGTGTATTTCCAGTGAAATCTCGGTATCGAATTTTTTGGTGGAATGCAATACTTCCCCTACTTACTATACGTAATAGAGAAAGTATAAAGTATAAGTATTGGAAAATTTAAGGAAATAGCAAGCAATATCTCGAAAACGGTTCACTCGACAAAAGAAATGGATATGACATAAGTTGTGGATTTTAACGCGATCTAGATTTTTTGTGTAGTAAAATTTTGTCTATATCATGACATTATCTTAAACATATGATATTTTCATCAAAATCGACATAGCCATTTTTGAGAAAATTAAAAAAGTGTACTATCTTGTTTTCATGGGTTTTCCAGGTCGGTAAGCGTTAGAATACTCTTAGAGCTTTTTTCAGGTTTTTTCGCGTTTTACCTGGCAGGTAGGCAGATGATAAAGTTTTTCTATAATGTCATCGTTTTGGCTTGTGGCGCACGGACACTAGGCACATACTCACACACACACACACACACACACACACACAAACACACACACACACTAAAATAGTAGCGTATAAAAAAATTTAACAAACCGTAGATTTTCAAGAAAATTCCCACACCGCAAACTACCCGTTTAGCGGGAGAAAGTTCATTATTTTTATTGTTTTAAAAATGGCTCTAACCCCTTTTGATTACGGTACGGTATGTTTAAGATATCTGCATGACAAATAAAATGTATAACTTCAATTTTCTGGGAATTGCTGTGAAGTAGTCTCATTGTGAATGTCTTTTGTACAACTGTTAAACCGTAGGAAACGAAGCCTTACTGTACAAGGACGTTAAAGCACACAATTTATGTGTATTATTATTATTATTATTATTATTATTATTATTATTATTATTATTATTATTATTATTATTATTACTTTGTGGCGTTGTGTATTTACAAAGTTTGCATGTTGATTTTAATGTTTAAAAGCTTTAGACCTTTCTCACTAAAACTCGACATTCTTTTAACTTTTCTTTTTTCATTTTCATACAAAGAGAACGGAATTTCACAAGTGAAACAGCACTGGAAAACTAAATACTTGTTTTGAGGTCCACTGAATAAAAACATTTTTAGAAAATTCTGTGTGTGTATGTGTCAGAGCAGCATAACTCAAAAATGAAAAGTTGGATAAATACTAAACTTGGTATTTAGGTTGAGTACCTTCCAAAGATACGACACAGAGAGTTTCAAGAAAACCCCTCCACCCCAAACTACCCTTTACATAAACTATTTTCCGAAATGTTTTATTTTCTAAAATTGTTTCTGACGATTTTAATTACAACACCATATATTAAAGACATTTATATGAAAAATAAAATGTATATCTTGAATTTTGTGGAAATAGCCTGTGAAGTCCTCTTGATTCGGAAGAAATTTTCTATGATCTTGTATAACTGCTAAGGTTTGAGAAAAACATAGAACACAAAAAATTTAGATCTTTTTAAAAACACACACAATTTATTTGAAATAACTTTTTTGTGACGTCAGCCATTTCCGAAATATTTGTTATAAATGGTTCGAATTGTACAATGCTTAGCCATTCTACTTCACTTCTTTCAAACTGCTTAAAAATCATATAAATGAATGTATCACCTCATAATAAGCCTCTATATACGAAAAATGCTGAGTATTTAAAAAGTCAAGAAATTCGATTTTCTAGCCCCTAGTGAGTGAAAAATCGCGTTTACTTCGCTTCTTTCAAACTGCTTCTACCCTTTACATGAACTATTTTCCGGAATGTTTTATTTTCTAAAACTGTCTGACGATTTTAATTACAACACCATATATTAAAGACATTTATATGAAAATAAAATGTATATCTTGAATTTTGTGGAAATAGCCTGTGAAGTCCTCTTGATTCGGAAGAAATTTTCTATGAACTTGTATAACTGCTAAGGTTTGAGGAAACACACACAATTTATTTGAAATAACTTTTTTGTGACGTCAGCCATTTTCGAGATATGTGTTATAAATGGTTGGAATTGTACAGTGCTTAGCCATTCTTTTTTAAAAGGCATGACGCTTTTCAGTTCTTGCTCGCCATGTTGATGGAAAGAATTTAGAATTTTAAGACCAGTGTATAGCGTCCCTTTGGATGTCTAACGGTTGTGCAATGCAACCATTTCCCGAAAGTTTATCCGGATTAAAATTAAGTGGATATGAAAATAAACTTTCGTACTCACCTATAAGAAATAGAGGGTAGAGGTCGTACGAACGGAGCACTTTGAGAATTTATATTCAACAGTTGGTGTTACTCCTTAGAAAGGAAGTATCTGCTGATTGTATTTAATTCATACATTTTACATAACACGTATGCACTGGCACAACATAAAACACTACACACGATACTCATAGTTTTAATATTGCACTAATAACATCAGGAATAACTGAGGTCAGCTCGTTCGCATTCAGCGCTACACGCAAAAGAGCCGTGTGCTGATGACAGTGAAAGGTGAGAGATGCGGAAATTCGTCAGCAATACAATAAATGCAACCTTTATGTCGGCGGTGAGAATTGTGCAGTGGCGGTTGGTGTCAGCATGACTCTAAGTTTTTAAAACTAGACAATTTTTTAGCGAAACGAGGCATTTAACTCGACACAAATGATGAAACAACGGTTGCGATAAGCGAGCTTATAAAAACCCTGTGCGAACAGCAAAAGCCCGTAGTTAGAAACGAAAGCGATAGTGTGTTTTTCTACAAAATCGTTCTATTTGACGAAAAATAATTTTGAAATAAAAACAAAATAGCCGCAGTACTTTGCAGGGAAAGAGCGATCGGTGCATTCGGACGATAAGATGGACCAACAACCCGGAGGAAGTCGCGATGACACCTTGCAGCCTACGTTCGAAATTATAGGACACAAGCAGAGGAGGTTGCCAAAGCTTTTTTCCGGCTTTACAGAGTCTCAAATTACGTTAAACCCGGTCCCCAGAGATGTTAACCCGGAGCAATGGGTATCGCATTTGTTTAACGATATTCTAAACTTTGCGAAAGAGAACCTGTTAGAAAACGAACCCGGATATTTAGGCATATCCATAACAGACGAAAAGGAGACGTCCAAAGCCTTCAACATGAGCGTGAGGCGCATAGAGCAATTGAATGCGGATGTCATTGTTGGAAGCATCGAAAAAGTAATGCAAAGTAACCAACAATTCTTGCTAAGCGGGCCTCTTCACGTGACGTTTGTGTGGACCAAGGAGGTCTCGGGTTCGTGCCACCAACCTTGCGATGCCTGTAGGGACAATAAAGGCATTGTCGAAATAGCCAACAAAGACAACTTGTGTTTAGCAAGAGCCATTGTTGTAGTTAAAGCCAAAGTGGATCGCGACGTCAACTATAGAACGATGACGCGTTCCGAGTATCTACAAAAATCCAAGGCCGTAGCCTTGTGCGCGAGCATCGGTCAAGGTCACGACAGGTGCACGATAGGCAGATATCTTAAACATACCGTACCGTAATCAAAAGGGGTTAGAGCCATTTTTAAAACAATAAAAATAATGAACTTTCTCCCGCTAAACGGGTAGTTTGCGGTGTGGGAATTTTCTTGAAAATCTACGGTTTGTTAAATTTTTTTATACGCTACTATTTTAGTGTGTGTGTGTGTGTTTGTGTGTGTGTGTGTTTGTGTGTGTGTGTGTGTGTGTGAGTATGTGCCTAGTGTCCGTGCGCCACAAGCCAAAACGATGACATTATAGAAAAACTTTATCATCTGCCTACCTGCCAGGTAAAACGCGAAAAAACCTGAAAAAAGCTCTAAGAGTATTCTAACGCTTACCGACCTGGAAAACCCATGAAAACAAGATAGTACACTTTTTTAATTTTCTCAAAAATGGCTATGTCGATTTTGATGAAAATATCATATGTTTAAGATAATGTCATGATATAGACAAAATTTTACTACACAAAAAATCTAGATCGCGTTAAAATCCACAACTTATGTCATATACATTTCTTTTGTCGAGTGAACCGTTTTCGAGATATTGCTTGCTATTTCCTTAAATTTTCCAATACTTATACTTTTTACTTTCTCTACTACGTATAGTAAGTAGGGGAAGTATTGCATTCCACCAAAAAATTCGATACCGAGATTTCACTGGAAATACACGTTTTGAGACCTCCTGAATCCTAAAAAAAAAGCATTTTTGGAAACATGTCCGTGTGTGTGTCTGTGTGTGTGTTTGTGTGTGTGTGTGTGTGCGAGTATGTGCCTAGTATCCGTGTGCCACAAGCCAAAACGACCACATTATAGAAAAACTTTATCATCTGCCTACCAGACAGGCAAAACGCGAAAAAACCTGAAAAAAGCTCTAAGAGTATTCTAACGCTTACCGACCTGGAAAACCCATGAAAACAAGATAGTACACTTTTTTAATTTTCTCAAAAATGGCTATGTCGATTTTGATGAAAATATCATATGTTTAAGATAATGTCATGATATAGACAAAATTTTACTACACAAAAAATCTAGATCGCGTTAAAATCCACAACTTATGTCATATACATTTCTTTTGTCGAGTGAACCGTTTTCGAGATATTGCTTGCTATTTCCTTAAATTTTCCAATACTTATACTTTTTACTTTCTCTACTACGTATAGTAAGTAGGGGAAGTATTGCATTCCACCCAAAAATTCGATACCGAGATTTCACTGGAAATACACGTTTTGAGACCTCCTGAATCCTAAAAAAAAAGCATTTTTGGAAACATGTCCGTGTGTGTGTCTGTGTGTGTGTTTGTGTGTGTGTGTGTGTGCGAGTATGTGCCTAGTATCCGTGTGCCACAAGCCAAAACGACCACATTATAGAAAAACTTTATCATCTGCCTACCAGACAGGCAAAACGCGAAAAAACCTGAAAAAAGCTCTAAGAGTATTCTAACGCTTACCGACCCGGAAAACCCATGAAAACAAGATAGTACACTTTTTTAATTTTCTCAAAAATGGCTATGACGATTTTGATGAAAATATCATATGTTTAAGATAATGTCATGATATAGACAAAATTTTACTACACAAAAAATGTAGATCGCGTTAAAATACACAACTTTTGTCATATACATTTCTTTTGTCGAGTGAACCGTTTTCGAGATATTGCTTGCTATTTCCTTAAATTTTCCAATACTTATACTTTTTACTTTCTCTACTACGTATAGTAAGTAGGGAAAGTATTGCATTCCACCCAAAAATTCCATACCGAGATTTCACTGCAAATACACGTTTTGAGACCTCCTGAATCCTAAAAAAAAGCATTTTTGGAAACATGTCCGTGTGTGTGGCTGTGTGTGTGTGTGTGTGCGAGTATGTGCCTAGTATCCGTGCGCCACAAGCCAAAACGACGACATTATAGAAAAACTTTATCATCTGCCTACCGGACAGGGTCAACCACTAAAAACCCTCAGAAAACCTCGAAAATTAGAAACGGCTTCGTCAATCACTACAGAAAACGCCTACCAACCAGGGAAAACCTATGAAAAGCAGAAAGCACTTGCATTCGTTTACCAACCGCAGAAAACCTCCAAAAAAACTAGTTATTTCTTTAAAAAAAGAAAAGACGAATAATATAAGTATGGCAGCTGCAACGGGTGTGTGTGTCTGTGTGTGCGAGTATGTGCCTAGGATCCGTGCGCCACAAGCCAAAACGTCGACATTATAGAAAAACTTTATCATCTGCCTACCGGCCAGGGACAACCACTAAAAAAAACTGAAAAAACCTCGAAAATTAGAAACGGCTTCGTCAACCACTACAGAAAACGCCTACCAACCAGGGAAAACCTATGAAAAAGCAGAAAGCACTTGCATTCGTTTACCAACCGCAGAAAACTCCCAAAAACTAGTTTTTTTTTTTTAAAAAAACAAAAGACGAATAATATAAGTATGGCAGCTGCAACGGGTGTGTGTGTGCGCGCGAGTATGTGCCTAGTATCCGTGCGCCGACAAGGTAAAACTTCATCATTTGCCTACCGGGCAGGGACAACCGCTAAAAAACCTGAGAAAACCTCGAAAATTAGAAACGCCTTCGTCAACCAGTACAGAAAACGCCTACCAACCAGGGAAAAACCTATGAAAGAGCAGAAAGAGCTTGCATTCGTTTACCAACCGCAGAAAACTCCCCCCCAAAAAACTAGTTATTTTAAAAAAAAAGGAAAAGTCGAATAATATAAGTATGGCAACTGCAACGTTTGTGTGTGTGTGTGTGTGTGCGCGAGTACGTGCCTAGTATCCGTGCGCCGACAAGGTAAAACTTCATCATTTGCCTACCGGGCAGGGCCAACCGCTAAAAACCTGAGAAAACCTCGAAAATTAGAAACGGCTTCGTCAACCACTACAGAAAACGCCTACCAACCAGGGAAAACCTATGAAAAAGCAGAAAGAGCTTGCATTCGTTTACCAACCGCAGAAAACCTCCAAAAACTAGTTATTTTTTAAAAAAACGAAAAAACAAAAAGAAAAAAAGGAAAAGACGAATAATATAAGTATGACAACTGCAACGTGTGTGTGTGTGTGTGTGTGCGCGAGTATGTGCCTAGTATCCGTGCGCTGACAAGCAAAAACTTCATCATTTGCCTACCGGGCAGGGACAACCACGAAAAACCTGAAAAAACCTCGAAAATTAGAAAGGGCTTCGTCAACCACTACAGCAAACGCCTACCAACCAGGGAAAACCTGTGAAAAAGCAGAAAGAGCTTGCATTCGTCTACCAACCAGAGAAAACCCCCGAAAAACTAATTATTTTTTTTAAAAAACAAACGTAAAAAAAAGAAAAAGAAAAAAGAAAGACGGATAATATAAGTATGGCAACTGTAACGGTTTACGGTAAACGCGCGCGCGCGCAATGTGTCATGGCGGGCAATATTTTTCAAGTTATCGCGCAGTTTGCAGCTCTTTCATCGCAGCGGGCCTATCGCCACGCACATCGTCTGCTGAAATTGCTGATGAGTTCTGGAGAGGCTTTTGCAAATCTTGTTGGTAGCAAAACTTACCTTTCCCATCACCTCCAACATACCCCACTCCCACACCTTTTTCTTTCCACCAATCACAATCTCTCTTATTCTTACCAATCAACAACTTTCAGTTGTTCCTTTCCACCAATAACATCACTTCTTATTCCCACCAATCACAACTTCACACGTCACTTTCTGTTATACTTTTTATCCCTCGTTCGCCATCTTTTCCCTCTTTCAGTCCCAACCTCCGCACAGACAACACCTCGCCGCTCCGCTCCACTCCATCACGTGTCCTCCATACTCTTTTATCTTCCTTCCTTCATCTTCCACCCGAATTAACGCACCAATCACATTTCGTCTTATTTTTACCAATCAAAACACTCCACGTCACTTCCTGTTTTCCTTCATCTTTCCCTAATTCTCAATTCTATCTCCTCGTCACCATCTGTTGCGTTCGACATCTTTCGCATGTTGACCATAACCTCAAACCTCTTCGTCCCTCCACTTCTTGCCTCCGCCATCTTGTTTAGTTCCCATTTTCACCACCACGCCACCGCCATCTTGGTTTAAGCTCTCCACGTTTACCTCAATTTTTAACCTCAACTTCATGCCTCCGCTATCTTATTTAGTTCCCATTTTTACCACCGCGCCTCACATCTCCTCGTCCCACCCTTGCCTCCGCCATCTTGGATTTAGTTCCCCTTCTTACGTCCTGTTTTAACCTAAAAATCTTAACCTCAAGTCTGCTTGCCCACCACCTCTTGCGACCGCCATGTTCACCACTAACCTCGAAATCTCCTCGTCCTTACACTTTTTGTCTTCGTCATCTTGTTTAGTTCCCATTTTCGCCACCGCACCTCACATCTCCTCGTCCACACCATTGCCTTCGCCATCTTGGATTTCGTTCCCATGCTTACGCCCTGTTTTAACCTAAAAATCTTAACCTCAAATCTCCTTACCCTCCTCTTGCGTCCGCCATCTTGTTTAGTTCTCACCGCATCTCCTTGTCGCCAACCCTCCGCCATTTTTAGTTCCCACTATTTTAACCTCAAAATCTGCTCTTCTAAGCTCTTGCTACCGCCATCTTCTTTTAGTTCCCATTCTCACCACCGCGTCTCTTTGCCCCCACCTTTTGCGACCGCCATGTTCACCACTAACCTCCAAATTTCCTCGTCCTTAAACCTCTTGTCTCAACCATCTTGTTTAGTTCCCATTTTCGCCACCGCATCTCATATCGCCCCATCTCTCTATCCACTCAAGAAAACTACCATCCAACGTTCAAAAAATTGCTGATCAGTTCTCGACAGGCTTTTGCAAATCCTGTTGCTAGCAAAACTTACCTTTCCCATCACCTCCAACATACCCCACTCCTTTTTCTTTCCACCAATCATAATCTCTCTTATTCTTACCAATCAACAACTTTCATTTGCTCCTTGCCACCAATAAAATCACTTCTTATTCCCACCAATCACAACTTCACACGTCACTTTCTGTTACACTTTTTATCCCTCGCTCCCCATCTTTTCCCTCTTTCAGTCCCGACCTCCGCACAGACAACACCTCGCCGCTGCTCACATCTCCGAACCAAATTGCCGGCGAGAACAGATCTTGCTTATTCACACCTCGACGGTTGACTCGACAGCAGCTACTGTCAACACCTACGTCGTACACGTTTTTGACCGCTTTCGATCGGCTATGAGAACCCTCCTCCTACGTACGCTAGCGACCATCACGATGGTCCAGTACCAGGTTTTGGTATAGTTAAATTACGCCTCTGCAAAGGGTGTCTGTACCGTTTAAAAACCTAGGTATATCAGTGCGTAGTGATGTTGGTTGATCTTAAAGCTGGTTAAGCATTTTCAAAAACAGTTTGCTTTTATTTTTCCGCCTCGCGTGCCGCGCTTTTGGTGACGCATCCACACCGGTAACAGGTAAGTACCACACGCATAATTATTTTTCGGACCTGCTTGGCATAGGAATATATCCTTTCGTGTTTTGGTACTGTAACCTCAAATCTCCTTACCCTCCTCTTGCGTCCGCCATCTTGTTTAGTTCTCACCGCATCTCCTTGTCCCAGACCCTCCGCCATTTTTAGTTCCCGCTATTTTAACCTCAAAATCTACTCTTCTAACCTCTTGCTACCGCCATCTTCTTTTAGTTCCCATTCTCACCACCGCGTCTCCTTACCCCCCACCTCTTGCGACCGCCATGTTCACCACTAACCTCCAAATTTCCTCGTCCTTAAACCTCTTGTCTCAACTACCTTGTTTAGTTCCCATTTTCGCCACCGCATCTCATATCGCCACATCTCTCTATCCACTCAAGAAAACTACCATCCAACGTTCAAAAAATTGCTGATCAGTTCACGACAGGCTTTTGCAAATCCTGTTGCTAGCAAAACTTACCTTTCCCATCACCTCCAACATACCCCACTCCTTTTTCTTTCCACCAATCATAATCTCTCTTATTCTTACCAATCAACAACCTTCATTTGCTCCTTTCCACCAATAACATCACTTCTTATTCCCACCAATCACAACTTCACACGTCACTTTCTGTTACACTTAATCTCCTTACCCTCCTCTTGCGTCCGCCATCTTGTTTAGTTCTCACCGCATCTCCTTGTCGCAGACCCTCCGCCATTTTTAGTTCCCGCTATTTTAACCTCAAAATCTACTCTTCTAACCTCTTGCTACCGCCATCTTCTTTTAGTTCCCATTCTCACCACCGCGTCTCCTTACCCCCCACCTCTTGCGACCGCCATGTTCACCACTAACCTCCAAATTTCCTCGTCCTTAAACCTCTTGTCTCAACTACCTTGTTTAGTTCCCATTTTTGCCACCGCATCTCATATCGCCACATCTCTCTATCCACTCAAGAAAACTACCATCCAACGTTCAAAAAATTGCTGATCAGTTCACGACAGGCTTTTGCAAATCCTGTTGCTAGCAAAACTTACCTTTCCCATCACCTCCAACATACCCCACTCCTTTTTCTTTCCACCAATCATAATCTCTCTTATTCTTACCAATCAACAACCTTCATTTGCTCCTTTCCACCAATAACATCACTTCTTATTCCCACCAATCACAACTTCACACGTCACTTTCTGTTACACTTTTTATCCCTCGCTCCCCATCTTTTCCCTCTTTCAGTCCCGACCTCCGCACAGACAACACCTCGCAGCTGCTCACATCTCCGAACCAAATTGCCGGCGAGAACAGATCTTGCTTATTCACACCTCGACGGTTGACTCGACAGCAGCTACTGTCAACACCTACGTCGTACACGTTTTTGACCGCTTTCGACCGGCTATGAGAACCCTCCTCCTACGTACGCTAGCGACCATCACGATGGTCCAGTACCAGGTTTTGGTATAGTTAAATTACGCCTCTGCAAAGGGTGTCTGTACCGTTTAAAAACCTAGGTATATCAGTGCGTAGTGATGTTGGTTGATCTTAAAGCTGGTTAAGCATTTTCAAAAACAGTTTGCTTTTATTTTTCCGCCTCGCGTGCCGCGCTTTTGGTGACGCATCCACACCGGTAACAGGTAAGTACCACACGCATAATTATTTTTCGGACCTGCTTGGCGTAGGAATATATCCTTTCGTGTTTTGGTACTGTAACCTCAAATCTCCTTACCCTCCTCTTGCGTCCGCCATCTTGTTTAGTTCTCACTGCATCTCCTTGTCCCAGACCCTCCGCCATTTTTAGTTCCCGCTATTTTAACCTCAAAATCTACTCTTCTAACCTCTTGCTACCGCCATCTTCTTTTAGTTCCCATTCTCACCACCGCGTCTCCTTACCCCCCACCTCTTGCGACCGCCATGTTCACCACTAACCTCCAAATTTCCTCGTCCTTAAACCTCTTGTCTCAACTACCTTGTTTAGTTCCCATTTTCGCCACCGCATCTCATATCGCCACATCTCTCTATCCACTCAAGAAAACTACCATCCAACGTTCAAAAAATTGCTGATCAGTTCACGACAGGCTTTTGCAAATCCTGTTGCTAGCAAAACTTACCTTTCCCATCACCTCCAACATACCCCACTCCTTTTTCTTTCCACCAATCATAATCTCTCTTATTCTTACCAATCAACAACCTTCATTTGCTCCTTTCCACCAATAACATCACTTCTTATTCCCACCAATCACAACTTCACACGTCACTTTCTGTTACACTTAATCTCCTTACCCTCCTCTTGCGTCCGCCATCTTGTTTAGTTCTCACCGCATCTCCTTGTCGCAGACCCTCCGCCATTTTTAGTTCCCGCTATTTTAACCTCAAAATCTACTCTTCTAACCTCTTGCTACCGCCATCTTCTTTTAGTTCCCATTCTCACCACCGCGTCTCCTTACCCCCCACCTCTTACGACCGCCATGTTCACCACTAACCTCCAAATTTCCTCGTCCTTAAACCTCTTGTCTCAACTACCTTGTTTAGTTCCCATTTTTGCCACCGCATCTCATATCGCCACATCTCTCTATCCACTCAAGAAAACTACCATCCAACGTTCAAAAAATTGCTGATCAGTTCACGACAGGCTTTTGCAAATCCTGTTGCTAGCAAAACTTACCTTTCCCATCACCTCCAACATACCCCACTCCTTTTTCTTTCCACCAATCATAATCTCTCTTATTCTTACCAATCAACAACCTTCATTTGCTCCTTTCCACCAATAACATCACTTCTTATTCCCACCAATCACAACTTCACACGTCACTTTCTGTTACACTTTTTATCCCTCGCTCCCCATCTTTTCCCTCTTTCAGTCCCGACCTCCGCACAGACAACACCTCGCCGCTGCTCACATCTCCGAACCAAATTGCCGGCGAGAACAGATCTTGTTTATTCACACCTCGACGGTTGACTCGACAGCAGCTACTGTCAACACCTACGTCGTACACGTTTTTGACCGCTTTCGACCGGCTATGAGAACCCTGCTCCTACGTACGCTAGCGACCATCACGATGGTCCAGTACCAGGTTTTGGTATAGTTAAATTACGCCTCTGCAAAGGGTGTCTGTACCTTTTAAATCCTAGGTATATCAGTGCGTAGTGATGTTGGTTGATCTTAAAGCTGGTTAAGCATTTTCAAAAACAGTTTGCTTTTATTTTTCCGCCTCGCGTGCCGCGCTTTTGGTGACGCATCCACACCGGTAACAGGTAAGTACCACACGCATAATTATTTTTCGGACCTGCTTGGCGTAGGAATATATCCTTTCGTGTTTTGGTACTGTAACCTCAAATCTCCTTACCCTCCTCTTGCGTCCGCCATCTTGTTTAGTTCTCACCGCATCTCCTTGTCGCAGACCCTCCGCCATTTTTAGTTCCCGCTATTTTAACCTCAAAATATACTCTTCTAACCTCTTGCTACCGCCATCTTCTTTTAGTTCCCATTCTCACCACCGCGTCTCCTTTCCCCCCACCTCTTGCGACCGCCATGTTCACCACTAACCTCCAAATTTCCTCGTCCTTAAACCTCTTGTCTCAACCACCTTGTTTAGTTCCCATTTTCGCCACCGCATCTCATATCGCCCCATCTCTCTATCCACTCAAGAAAACTACCATCCAACGTTCAAAAAAAATTGCTGATCAGTTCACGACAGGCTTTTGCAAATCTTGTTGCTAGCAAAACTTACCTTTCCCATCACCTCCAACATACCCCACTCCTTTTTCTTTCCACCAATCATAATCTCTCTTATTCTTACCAATCAACAACCTTCATTTGCTCCTTTCCACCAATAACATCACTTCTTATTCCCACCAATCACAACTTCACACGTCACTTTCTGTTACACTTTTTATCCCTCGCTCCCCCATATTTTCCCTCTTTCAGTCCCGACCTCCGCACAGACAACACCTCGCCACCCAGCTCCTCTCCATCACGCGACCTCCATACTCTTCCATCTTCCTTCCTTCATCTTCCACCCAAATTAACAAACCAATCAAAACACTCCACGTCACTTCCTCTTCTTCCTTCACCTTACCCTAATCCTCAATTCTTTCAACTCGTCCCGGATGAACCAATTGCAATAACGATAATCCTACCGCTCAGGGCGCTTTTCAAACTTACCGCCGCCGCCGTCGCACGCACCGACACTAGCGACACCAGCGCCCCTAGCGGCAGGATTATCGTTAAAACAATTGGCTCATCCGGGACTAATACTACTAAGGAGTGTATGTCAACAGCTTATGGGCTACCTTAGTGAAATGAGACTTATACCGTACCTTTACAGCATTTACATTTGGAACTTCTTTCGTTTGCGTCTCGTAAATTCGCATTCCCAGCGTGTATGCTGATAGGTATTTTAAATAATTCGACGGTTTCGTAGTGTAGATTATCTCAGCTTTATTGACAGAACTTCGACTTTTTAAATAAAAACAAAGAAGTAACCTTTATAAACATTTTAAATGTGTTTAAATATTTGCGTTAATAAAAAACGTCTCGGGACTTCTGGGCAAGAACGGAGAAAAATCATTCATACAGCGCCAATATCGTAACGATAATCGTATCCTTCGAGTTCGGAAGTAGCACTCAACTATGCATATTCTGTGATTGTTATTTACTTCCATCTCGCTTACAAAGAATGCACAAAATGACCTATGAAAAAAATTTCTGCGCCGCCGCGTATACCCAACTGTTTACGAAGCCGGAAACGCATGCAATCTGAGGTTCAATTCCCCACCTCCCCTTTGAGATAAGGGGCTGGCGAAAAATAATAACGCCATTCATTTAAACCAATTGGCGGTAAAAGTGGAATAAATCTGAAGACCAGGTAGAACATTGTGTACTACTCCAGTAACAAAATAATTCCGTATATATTGTGTTTCCAGGCACTCCCCTCCTCACGAATGCAGAGCTTAGAGTGCTTTTTGTTTCAAAGGCAAAACAAATGTCAGACTGGATACATCAACTGATGCAGTGAACCAAAAACCCCTGACCCTTCAAACTTTCACTGTAGATCACTTAGCCTGACAGCTGAAAAAAGTGCACCTTAATGGAACATTGAGTGCTAATGTTGCGGCTATCAGTAAGCTTGCAATTCCATTAGACATCCGTAGTTCCAATTTCAGTAGGAGTTAATTGATTTGTTCATTTACCTTCATTCTCACTGCAACTTTTAACAAGCTTTCGACAATGAATTAAAATACCTTCTATGATAAGCAACGCTGCGAATGAATTAGTCTAGGTAAGCTGTACCTTTCGATCTGCTGTCACATTTGTCCTAATTATTATTATTAGTCCTGTACTAGCACTAGAATGTACACTGGCAGTAGCACTGTAGTGCCCATTTAACTTATGAAAAGATAAAAAGCCAATCCCGTATAATGGCTGTCAGAGGCGGCTCTAGAAGGGAGTATCAAGTTAGCGTTTCCCTCAGAAACATTGTAACCAGTGGTCTATTTAATAAAAAACAATATTTCTTAATAAAATTTTCCATAACTCTTAAAAGGTACTTGTTATCTGTAGGATGAAGAAGGTGGTTTGTTACGTTATTTGCACCGCGCTTTGGGCGTCAATTTAAATTAGTTATTTTGTTGTAGGAGTTTGCACCATGTATGGAAAGCCGATTTGCAGTTGTTTGTATTGAAGGAGTTGTATTGTATTTCAACTACTGGTGAGTCGAACTTGTAGTAGTTCCAACCGCACGTATGGTAAACAGTCTTCGGTAGCCTTCATTTAGCACAGAATAATAGTTCGACATCTAATTTGATACATGCACATGTGTGTTATCATTATTGTTTTGTGTTTGAGAGGCTGATGCTTGCAGCGATTACTTTGACCCAAGATTACCTGGATTATACAAGGAATAATGGCTTGAAGATATATTCATAAAAATAATTAACAACCGTATTCTTTACTTTAATAACTCAACATCAATATCACACAAATGATTACAATTATCATTCCCTATTTCATTTTAGAGTTTACAGTTTCAACATTATTATTCGATTACAATTTTTACAATTTGCTTCCTGCTCTCACATTTAAAGCCTTATAGTTAAACGCCAAGAATAAATATCTCTACCCGACGATAACTCTTTACCGCTGCCCAATTACCAAAAAGAATTTTAAATATATTTAGCCGAAAGAGAATTTTGTATACCGTGGCGAATGCCTCTATCTGACGTGATCCTGCTTGTTTCCCTCGATGAAGACAGACTGGTTCGTCCTCCCAGCCGGCACGTTCGAGCAGATTGAAAGTGTTTTTGCGCCTGCGCAGTCGACGAGTCTCGTGGCGTGACCCACTACGGGAGTCCAAACTTGTGCTGGTTCTTCTTGTAGCGAACTGGTTAAAGAACTACTACGTTGATCGTTGCACTTCTTTTTGCCACATTCGGCAGCGTTCCTTTGATACATGCCCGTCGCGTAATGTATATTTCTCCTGGGAGGGTGGATTTGGCACATGCTATGGAAAAAGCAGTACCATCTTTTGTATTATTAGTTAACAAAGGTGATACGCTTCTTTCTGCCCTTTTAGTATTGTCATGCATTTGATTAGCATTTACAGAACTAGCTACATTTGCATTTACCCTTGGTAAACTTGTACTTCAATTTTCAAAACTATTTCTAAGTTTATCAATTTCTTTGCTACTTTCTTGTACGTTTTCTTTAATTTCATCTATCATTCACTTGTGTGATTCTTTAATTGCATCTGCATTTGTTTTTGCTATTTCATGCATTTTATTTATTTCCCCTGTTAAATCTATTTGTACTTGTACTAGATCTGTATTTGTATTTTCTACCATTGTTTTCAATTCTTCACCCGGTTTATCTAATTTATTACAAATACCTTGTTTAGTATTAGTAAGTATTAACTCCATTTCAGTTACATTTTTGTCAATATGACTTGACAGTTTCTGTTCTAGCTGCTTATAACCTTTATTTACTTTCAAATCTACATCTTTTTGAAGTTCTTTGAAAGATTATTCTATTTTAATTTCTAACTTCTTGCTTTCAGCTTTGCTTTCTTTCATACGATTTTCTATTTGTTTAGCTAGATCATTTTTGATACTAGATCGCTCTGTATTAGTTTCAGTTAACTTATTACTTAACTCTGTACTACTTTCAGTTAACTTATCAGTTATCTAACTGTTATTTTCAGTTAGCTTATTATTAAATTCTTTACTTAATTCTACTCTCAGCTCTGTACTAGTTTCTTTTAACTCTTTTCTCAGTTCTGTATCATTTTCAGTTGTCTTATTATTTCACTGTGCCTTACTTTCAGTTAACCTTTCATTTATTGCTTTTAGAAGCCACATAATATTTTGTTGTGATAAGTTTTCTTGCTCTTGTTTCCTAGATGTGTGAGGGATAGCCCTTTCTATACCTAACTGTGAATTTACAGATAACTGTTCTTCTACATCTAATGTATTTGTTTCCTATAGCTCTGATTGTAAATGTACATTGTAATCTGTAATGGCTGACCTATCCTCTCCTACTTCCATGTTTTCATTGTTTTCTATTTCCATTTTAATTTGTATATTTTCTTTGGTTATATTTGGTTTTGAATTGTTCAATTTTAATTTATCGCTTCTTAACAGCATGAAAATATATTAGTAACAATATATTTTCTTAACTAACTTGACAATTATTATACATACAATACTAGAATTTTCTGAGCTTTTGTTCTGGATGTTACAGTAAACCTTTTTACTCGGTGTTCCCTCGTAGATTGTTGTTGAATTGATGACTGCGTGCCCCGTACTCCTGAAGGAATTGTTGCTGTCCTTGGATGATGATGATTTTTAAATTTTCTGGAGTTTTCTGAAGTTTCCTGAAGTGATGTCTTGTAGTTTCGTCGATTCTGGTAGTTCTATGATGTTCGATGATCTCTTCTTTTCCGTTATTGTCGCCAATTCCTGTCTCTTCGAGCTCCAAGCAGCTGGGCGCCAATTTGAAGAAAGTATTTATTAGCCCCACGTTTTGGGCGCCAATTTGAGAATATGTTTATTAGCTCCACGTATGGACGCCAATTTGAGAAAGGTTGTATTGAAGGAGTTGTATTGTATTTCAACTGTTGGGGAGCCGAACCTGTAGTAGTTGCAACCGCATTTATGATAAACAGTAGCCTTCGCCCCAAATATACCTTCAGGTGGCCTTTGCCCAAAGTTTAAAAAAATATTAACTTTGGAATTTGACTGTTTCTTTAAATATTATATATTTATGTTTTCCTCACTGCGTCAGTATTATTGTTAGAGACATGGATGTTTTGGCATGATTGTGGTGCGACTAACAATGTAGGCTTACACAGATTATAATTTTATTTCACTCCTTTTATTAATGCTTGACACGATTTAAATAACACTTCACTGATAGAGAGAGAGAGCTGTGAGATGTTATTATTAAATACTTGCGCTTTTTAACACGTAAACTTCTTTTCGTCTCACACGAATACGTATTAATCTCTCGAGGACACTTTTTGCGTCTGGTTAGTAACGCTGTCTGCAACTAACTGACTTCTGAATTTGTAAACGTTTCTCTTTTTTAGTTTCTGATTGGCTAATCCTACTCCAATAGAATACCTTCATTTAACTAAAGCTTTTTCTGGTTGTTGATTGGCTATTTATTAAACTGCCTCATAATTTACATTATTGTTGCTCCAATAATGACTAGTAACATTAATAAACTGTCAAATTCATTATTGCCTCAAGGTTACCTCATTGTTAGCAACTTTTAAATTATCATTTAAGTGTTAAAAAACATGCCTCAAGGAGACTTGTATGTCCATCTTTATAGGCCATGTTAGCGAAGCCCCTGCTACTGGGGATAGGGAACATTAAGATTAACTCTATCTGTTCCAGAAAAGTATTTAATGCTGTGAAGCTGTGTTTATTTTTCTTGCATTAAAAAGAAAAATATTATTATCAGTGCTTGAACAAGCTTTTCATTTCCAAATTCTCCAATCTAAATAACTGTTCAATTATAATTTAATTTAAATAAAATACGTCAATAGAATTAAAAATTCTTCAGTTTTACACTTAAATGTCCAGTCATCCCTTATTTTGAGTTCCAACTGACAGCCCATTTTGATACTTTTAAGAGAATTGTTAGTATAATTTATTTACTTATTCTCATATTTTTTATTTTCTACGATTTTGGCAACCGAGAACAATTGTAATTTCGAACAATGGATTAATATGATTTGGAACACAGCATAATTTACTTTGGGAAGTTTACTGATAATTAGTTAAATTTTCTAAATTAAAACTTAAAGTGTTCATTATTTGCTAGGTATTAATACAGCCTATTTTGGAACTTTCCATTAAACCATCGTCAGCAGATTGTAGTTTTATGCTCTTCAGTGTTGACCATTTGTAACAATAATCTGGATTCTTAAAACGAGGTGAAAGAAAGAAACCACAAGAATAAACGATGAGACATGGCCATTCAAATACAGCATCAAAATATAGGGATGCTATTTGAAACTTCAAAGAAAAAACTTAAAATGCAATTAGCTCTGATTTTAAAAGTTCCTTATATTAAAAATAACCCATATTTTACTTAAACGCATTAAAATATTTGTTTAAACTGGGAAGATTTTAAGCTAAAAATCTCTACATGACACACATGTAACGCCAGATCATATTTTTACTTTCTTTACCACATATTTAGTAGGTAGAGAAGGTATAGCATTGCCCAAAAACGAAATTTGGACAAAAACCAAACACGTATTTAAGTTATGTAGTTTCCAAAGATTTAACACTATTTTGTACAAAATTCTCGAATAAAAGTTATGCTTTATATGGAAATGTTTTGTCATTTTCTATTTCTTCAAAATACGGCTCTAAAAATGTTGATTAAAATAACATTACTTAATATATTTACTTGGCAAATACAACTCACATAAGTAATTTTCTTGCAATAGGCTGTAAATTCTCCTTGTTAGGAAGGAATTTTGTATCCGTCTGAATAACGGGTAAACCATAAAAGATGGATAAAAGCGTTCGAAACAAAAATCGTGGATATCTTTAAAGTGCACAATTTATTTCAAATAACTTTTTATGGTATCATCCATTTTCAAGATATCCGTTATTATTTGTTTGAATGTTTCAATGCTTTGTCAGTTTTTAAGCGCTGTCGCTATTCACGTGTTTCACGTGATTTCATGGAAAGGTTATGGAATTCCAAGGCCAACATATAGGTAACTAATCGTTTTTAAAAAAATGGAACAGTATATTGCAGACGAGGTGTAAAAGTAAACCATAATTGGAAGAAAAAGTCATGTAACTGTAATACACACAACAGTTTTGGTCACGCATTCCTTAAAAGAGAGCATCGAAAATCTTTTAGCAGTGTGGAAGAGAGAAATGCTAAGGACACATCAGGAGTAGGAACACAATACGGGTTATCTTATTTTATTCTACCTTCAGTTTCATTCGTGAAATCTCCGTTAGGAATTTTTAATTTTTACTACCATTTCCCATATGACATAGTTTAGGCCTACTTCACGGCTAGGTAGTAAATATGAACGATAAATAAATAAAACCCAAGTGGAGAGAGATTAATTAGTTGCGAAGGAGGCTTTCAGCACGGCAGAACATATACGGTCTATTTTAACTATTTAAACTTTCGGAGAAAGGGGTGAATCAAAGCACATAGAGGGCTACCTGATCTGGACGACAGGCTAGGATGCGGGTGAGGTCCCTAACGTTTCCAGGTGCGAGATCCCGAAGACGGCGGAACCACCCACAAAAACTTTCCTCCACAAAGAGAGGCCTCGCTACACCGTCCATTCGCCTGATCCTCCGAACCTGAACTATATAGGGAAATTAAATGACAGGAAATAGGTTATAAGAAATTTTGAGGCGTTACAGAAACCATCGCAGCATTCGCCTCTAGATTTGAGAGAACCGCAAAAATACCCAAACTCAGTGTATCCGACCCAATGGGAATGGAGCCCGGGATCTCCGGAATGCGAACCTCGCATGTTATCTCGGAGCCGTAACGTCAGCTGAATCCAAAGTCTGGATACTGTGGAACGCCCTGTATATTTCTAAATACATCTCTATGTGAATAAAAGCAGGTCTTGAGTGCTTGCTGCAGTTCGATGCTCAAGAGGTTTCTGTAAAGCACTCGACGGCAGAACATTTCCTTCCTGCCAAGATTTTGGAAACACTGTGACTTATCTAAGAGACTGTAAATTTCACGGGTAATGGAAAGTGTGAGTTTGTATCGGATGATGCTACAGCAAAGAAAATAAAAGACGGGAGATGCCTCACAAAGAATTGTTCTAACCTTCCTTCCTTCCACGTTTCTTTCTCATACCAACTTCCCTTTGTGTTATTATATATTTTTTTTCTCTACTCTCTCTTCCCTTAAGGTAAGAGAGAAGTCGGGAGGAGGGGTGCAGGATTTCCTTCATAAATCATCTTTATCCTAGGCTTCTTCCATCCCTGTCCGCGCAGGATCAAAATGAAGAATGGACAGGAAAAAGAAAACTAGGGGAAGAAGTAAAAGAAAATCACTAGCGAACATGAGAAGGTAAAACATTTTAGATACCTTAAGGAGCTCGGTGGGTATTGAATTACGTTATGCTGAGAAATAAAATAAGTAATAAAACGGTAAGAAGCAGAGCGCCAAGTTTATTCAATCTTCCTGAAATGCTGGAGGTTATAGCGATATTAAATAAGAGCGGCGAACAGAGCTGTACCTTACTACATGCATGGGCTTTACGAGGTATCCGTGATATTAGCTGGGCATGAAGCCATTCGCTACAACAAAACGGTTCTTACCGCCGATTTAGTCCGCTTAGTTATATAACAGTAATCACTTTGAATCCTAGAGAGTCCCCATGTAAGCGTATACCGTTTTGATCACCTGCTTTAGCACCCGTTTTCATTCTATCACTTTCCTATGATATTGCACTAAACGTGAAATGAAAATTTAGCTGAAATATTTTTTGTGGTCTGCTGAAACTACTTCGAAAACACATGTTTACTTTCTGTATCATGTGCATAGTAGGTATGTATGCATATTTATTTATTTCCACAATGCTATACAAAATTCTTACAACTTTTAATACATTACTTTGAGTTGCTATTTTTGTTTCTTTGGTCCATCATGTATTTTAACACCGTGGTTATTTATGCATGGTGGGTCATAACAAATTCATATTGCTTTATTTTTCTAAACCATTTTTCTCTTACTCTCCCCATATATTCTCCTATTCTTTTTATATCCCTCTCCTTTTGTATTTTCATTATCCTAACTTTTAATACTTCTTTGTTAACATTCTCTCATTCTTTAGGTAAAAACTGTGATCTCTACAGAACTTAGTTTCTTCACATTCATTTATATAATGCAAATCATTATCTGCCTCTCCACAAAGAGGACACCTATTCAAATTCGCTCCATTCCTATCTCCCCTTAGCCTATATGCACTTAATCTAGACCAAGCCCACCCTTCTCTCACTAACCTATTAAAGATATAAATACCAAACTTGGTACCTTCAAAAGATGCGACACGAAGATTTTCACAAAAATCCCTCCACCCCAAACTACCCCTTACATGGAACACTGTTCCAAATTTTTTATTTTCTAAAAAATGACTAAATCGATTTTGATTAAAATACCATGTATTAAAGATATTTACATAACAAACAAACAAATATCTTGAATTTTCTAGAAATAGCCTGTAAAGTCCTTTTCAATCACAAGGAATTCCGCATAATCTTGTATAAGACACAATTTATTTCGTGGCATCAGCCATTTCCGAGATATCCGCTATTAATGTTTTGAATTGTTCAATACTTAACCATTCGTTTAAATTCCTGTTGATTTTCAGTTCTTTCTTACTTGGTCATTGGAGGAGTATGGACTTAAGGCCAGCGTGTAGCATCCAGTTCTTTAACCTTTAATTGTCGCTATTCCCTTTATATCTATAAGGAAACGGGCAATGCAACTATTTCCGAAAAGGTTTATCTTGATTAGAATGAACTAGATAGGAAGATAAACTTTCGTAAGAATGATATATATATTATATACCGGCGTAAGGCCAAATTTTTCAGCTAAAACATTAAATTTAGATACCGCAGCATAAACATTGGGAGACCGGGAAACTTAACATTACATTTCAGGGTAGGCGTGGAACGTTTATAACAAAATACACATTAATTTCACATTAACTTTGTCCCTACATCATCCACAAAAGAGGGAGGTGTTACACACACACACACACACACACACACACACACACACAAACACACATCAACCACGCACTCTTACATACTAGACAGCATACGCGAAGCGACTGACTGACGCCACACACAGTCAAAAAAATCATGCTTTACTACACCCACTCTCCACCGCTAGTAGGCTCACCGGCTAGACAGTGGCGAGTTGCCACGCCAAACGAACTTCAAAACCCCAGCCAAAATAATTGTCCGTAACAATGCTGTCGCATGCAATAATGTGTCTGGCGTGACAATACACACACATACACGCTACATCATACCTACTAATTTAGATTTTTAGAAAAACGCCTCACTCTGCTTTTGTAGTTTTTAACGCCCAGTTTTACCATATACCCACCACATACGGTGAACACTGATGATACATTAAATTAAATTAAATTAAATTAAATGTAGGGTGGAAACGTTCGAAACCTAAGTTTAGGGTAACTCTCCTGCATTTGCCAGTTACGAGGATTGATGAAAACTTGGAAAAAACTTCGGTCAGGTTGTTTGTTCTTGGAGAGATTTCAACCACGCATCTGTGCTCTCATGAGTGCGTGCTTTGACTCTGTGTACCTCTTAACATAAGTAGCAGGTATAAGTCAAAAACGTACATTCGGTCAATAGCAAACTTCGTATTTAAATACAGAGTCTTTCAAGAATGCAACGTGAAGATTTTCACCAAATCTCCCTTCAGAAGTTACCCTTAGTTTTGATTTTTATTTTCGTTCCTACTTATCTATTGTAAATTACCAAAATGTTATCGCAAATTCATGTTTTGAGGCTCCCTGAATAAAAAACACATTTCTATAAAACGTTCCACGAGTGAACAGCATAACTCAAAACACGAAGGCGGTGAAATACCAACCTTAGTGTTTAAGTTCAATGTGTTTCAAGATGCGACACAAAAAATTTGAAAAATTTTGCACCCCAAACTACTCTTGCATATAAAAATTGCTGTAACGTTTTGATTAAAGTACTATATAAATAAGATATTGTCCTTAAAATTAAATGTATGTCTTGAATTTTCTGAGAATAGACACTGAAGTCGGTATTAATGACCATTGCATAATGAAAACTATAAGATATAGACAAAAAATTACTTATATGGAGTATAGATCTTTTTAAAGCACACAATTTATACAAAATAACATTTTTATGACGTTAATCATTTCTAGATATTATTGTTTATTGATTTGAATTTTTAAATAAATGCTTATATTTTCTCAAGAGGAAAATTGGCATTTATTTGTTTTTTTTTTCTCTCTTGACCATCCAAAGAGAACGAAATTTCAAAACCATCACCCACTCTTAATAGACTTGACTATCACCTAAATCCTACTGCAGTCTCCTAATCTCCTTTTACCTACAAAGAAGTATGCAATAAGACAATTTCTGCAAATATTAATTGCGATTAACACGAAATAGGTAGATCAATAAGCTTTTAATAATATTTTGTTGAAGAATGGGTAGAGAAAGTCATGTGAATGTAATGCATCATATTTTATTTTTGAGTTAAGCACTCTCGTATGGTTCCTCTTCCTGGAATATACAAGGTATGTATGGGTACCTCAGAAGAAGCCAAAAAAATAGCCGTTTTTGTCGTGACAGCCACTGTAAACATGTACGTCTCTGAAATTATTGACTAAAACCCAGCTATGCGTGCCGAAACAAATAAAAGTAGAATACACTAACTCCCACATGATTTGTTTTCTTAATTAAGTTCCTTGCTACTAACTAGGTACAACAAAAATAAAGCACGTGATAACAGTTAACATTAATTGTGCGTGTCAAGTCTACATAGCCAAACCACACGAAAAAAACTCAATCCATTTGTACAGCATGCTTTAGTTATTGCTTCTAGCCAAAAGGGCTTCAAAAATGAAGGAAGCCACGTGTATTTACGCTCTTTGGAGCAAGTCTGTGCCTTTCAGCACTCGTTAATGATTTAAAAACTGATCCTTTCATAAAGTTAGCATGTCCGTCTCCTAACGCCAGCAGAAGTTTGTAAGGTATTGTAGGAAGGAAAGGCTTTTGTTCCCCTGCACTTGAATTCAGCGGATTTGAAGTTTGTTTTCCCCCATGAAATTTTCAACCGCATGGATGAAAACTTTCAGCAAGCTGAACGGTGTTGTTTTTCTCTCTCTCGTTTAATAGAAACTTCAGGATCTGTGTGATGCCAGGGAGATCTCTGTATTTACAGCTCTAAATAAAGTTTCCATAACCCAGTTCAGAACACGCAATGCTCGTTTTAGTTAAAACGTAGCGATATTTCGTTTAACTTCAACAGTAATTTCTGTGAATTGAAACACAATGGTCACTGGTAGGCCTAACAGCTCTCTGGCAGACTGCCTGTGTGGTCTGGTGGTTAGCATGCTAATCTCCAAATCCAGAGGTACAGGTTTTATTCCCGGATGGAGGTTTGGGATTTTTTTATATGGAATTATACCACATTCCCCTAGAGTCTGCAAATGTGATTGGGACTGTATGATTTAATGTTTAAAAAAATATAAAATAATACAAAATAAAATAAACCTCATGTGCTAAAACCACACGAATTTCCCTACCAATAACAAATGAACACATCTAGTTATACACCGTATAGCATTCATATTAGAACAAAAATGAAATTAAATGGAAGTAAAATTTAGCACGTTCACAAATGTAATTATCTGGGATGTTCTAATTCATATGATGAAGACAGAGATTTCAAAGTTTCGACACATGTGTACTAAAAATAATACTTTTGTCTCTGTATGGTAATATTTACAGAACTTTGAAAAACAAAACAAGAAAAAGAACAATTTTAAGGTTTTATAAACTTCTAGCTTTTCCACCTCTAACATAAAACAGTGAGAACTGGGCCAAAGTTGAGCAAAAAAGAGGAAAATCGAGTCTGCAGAAATGAGATTTTTAAGACAAAAACTGGAATATACCCTAAGAGATCACGCGCAATACTAACACAAGAGAAGAACTACAGATATACAACATAAAAGTAAAAAAATCTTATGTAATACATTCACATGCCTTCCTCTACTTTCTGTCGTTTATTGATGGGAATTTAATACAATTCGTGATCCTTGTGTTTTCTCATTCAGTGCAAACTATTTGCAATGAAATTTGCCAGCACTTATCTAAATTTTATTGAAGTGTAGAGAGAGGTGCACATCTCCGGAAATGTTTGAAATTTAAATTGAGTTTTATTTATGGACGCTCTTTAACTACTATGGTTCTTAGCGTCCCATTCCATATTGGGAGTGAAGGACCGGTAATTTTGCTCAGAGGTCTCTTTATCAGGCTTGAGGTTCTTTTACGTGCCGTAAATCTATGACACGGGACCACCGACTTTACTTCCCTTCCGAAGGAAGCCATGCTGAGGATTTTTACGCCCGAAAAAAATCCATCGCCCTTCGCCGGATTTTGAACCCGTGACCTTGGGAACTAGAGGCTATCACGGTACCACTGGTCCACGGAGGACGACCGAAATGTTGTGGACATCACACATGTTTGTTAACTGTTGCTTTCAACCCAAATATAGAAGTAAGAGGCCAATTGATGAGAAGAAGTTGGATGATATTATTGCTTGTTTGGAGTATATTTCTCCCCATTTTGCATCATATTACACAAGTATGACGGCTCAGGAAAATGAAGAAAAAAGTAACGCAAAATCTGAATAAAAATTAGTTATGGGTTATATTGCAGTTCATTAAAACATTTTTACACATTTAGTCGATTCAAGTAAAAATCTTTAAAGCACATAAAGTGGTTTGCAGACATTTACGTTTTTTTCTTCAAGCACTGTCTGTTACCGGTGTGTTTCAGATTAATGTGCCATTACATTCGGAAAATTGTATTCTTATAATATGAGTTCATATTATAAAAGACAATTACAAATAAATTAGAATTTATCCATAAAAATATATGCCATCGCAGAAGTTGATCTGTGTGGGTTACCATCTTTTGCAGTCGAACCCTTCAAATAATATTACATTGAACAACATTGATCTTTATGAATTCAATATGTGAACTCTTCGTTTCGAACAACGATTATTGTTGCAGTAGACAATTAATATTAGGGAAAGCTCATTTTACTTTCTATTTCAATTGACTGACTACAATACAATTATGAGTTTCCATCATTGCTTGTCCAGGTCCATAAAATATTAATTACGGACTGAATCACTTCAATCTACGCCTGCTTCGTTTATTCCTATTCCCTGTGTTCCTTCGTTAATTTAAGTGTCTCCACTTAACATAGAACGTACTCCAAGTTCTCTCTACTTTTCCCTTTTCTCATTCTATCCATGCTAGCACACTCCTATTAAAGAGAAGCACGTTTACCTTTGAAGAGTCTACATTTTAAAATATACACCTTCTCATCCCTATCGTTTACACTAAGACAGAGGAAGCATGGCATTCAACCCCAAAAATCTATATCAAGTTAAAACAAGTATCTTTGAGATCCGCGCACGCCCGTATGAGGGACGGAGAGAGACAGAGAGAAAGAACAGCATAACTTGAAAATGAATAGACGAAAAAATACCAAATTTAGGGCTTAAGTCAGACATCTTTCAAGGAAGCAAAGCAGTAACTTTCATAGGATCTGTCCAACTTCAAAACCAGATTAAATGAAATATTTTCCATTGCTTTTAGTCATTTCATTTCTTAAAAATCTGTTTATCCAGACTGCGACGAGGCATAGACAGCTGAGTAGTAGGTGGCAACCTCTACTTGACCGGAGATACAATCAGTTGCCCCCTCGGACTCCGTGTGGCGGCGCATTGAACAAACGGCATTCCTGGGGGCTAACTTGAGGTTAGTCATGTCTGCCGATCCGTATGTCGTGGTTTTATTTTCAGTTGACTTCTGCGTCTATATGTCCTTGAAGAAACAGTGATATACTGTAGTATACGCATTCTGCCAAATAAGATTGTGTGTGCATAGATGTGAACAATTTTTTCCGGCCTGTAAACCAAAGTTGATCGTGTTGGCTATTACTGACTCAAAGATTTTGTTTCCTTCGGCGCAGATTTGTGGCTGTAATTATCATTTTAAGCAATGCTTATGGAGAAAAATGCAAACTTTGTGACAGAATACACTCTTCAAGAAGTTGCTAGGTATTACTCTCATACATGCAACAGAAGAAATCCCAATTATGTAGGCAATAAATGGAAAAATCAGGAATAATATCTCAAGTCATAAGCAAAGCATTGAACAAGCTTGTGGAAAATCGAAATCTTAAGCATTCCCTTAAAGGCCTGCTTATAAAAATGAAGTAAATATAAATTTAGTGCAAAAGGGAAAGCGTATTCCCGCAAGTAAACATTGCATATCAAACTGAGTGTTTTACTAGAAGAAAACCTGTAGAAGCATACAAAAGTGATATTTTTACGGAAAGACTGTTTGCAACACATTCATAATGCCAAAAATTATATAAATAAGAAGAAATATGTGAATAAAGACAGTATGTCGCATATGAGTGTCTTAAATAAATAATATATGACAAACAATTTTTACCTATCATATACTATTCATCAATTGGAGGCAGATTCGCAGCTTCAACTTTGTCCTTAATCAGGTATTAAGGTAACTAGCGAGAAATTAGTTTCTACTCAGGCATAAGGAGGGTTCTGCGCAAATGCCACTGCGAGCAATCTCACTATACCCAGAGAGATGGCTCCGCGGTAATGTGTGAGACTTGCATTTGTAGGTCCCGGGTTCGATTTGCGTCGGGCCGACCACTCTTACCTTGGGGTTTTTCGTGGGTTTTGCAGATCGGTAAGCGAATACTGGGGTGGTTCCTCATCCACCACGAATTTACTATCCCAATCATTACCTTTCATCTGTTTCGCCTTCATATGTTTCAGGGTTGTAGGATTGCACGACGACGATTTGTGCGTTCTGGCGGGACGGAGAGTTTTGAAGTTAATTCCTCAAAATATCTTCAGTCTGTCTTCACCACGTTTGAGCGGCTGGTCTTACCTACTGCATTACCGGACAAGGCTTCATCATGTATCTTCGTCTGGCCGGTTGTCGCTAGCACGACAGTAGTTACCTCATCGGTGAGCGCTTCTCCCGGTGCAGTCAACAGAGGGCAGGCTAAGAAGAATATGGTGGCGCCGCAACAGGCTTCTGATGTCAGCATATACGTCATCGCCTGACCAGAACAACTCCCGGGCGACCTCGAGGCAAAAGAAGAAGGAAGGCATCTCTCTCCAAGGATTAATAAAACTTCGGGTCTAGGAAGTGGTATCATCCACATCATTTTTCAGCCTTTTCAAAATTCCTTAATAGCATATTCCTTTTTGTGTAAATAAGATTTCTAAATTTAACCAGTTTGGACGTGTGGTGAATTCACAGGGCTAGAGCGAACGCGATATTAATATTCATTGTAAAGCTAACATTTAATAATTTAAAGACAACAGATTATAGAGACCTAAATGATTCGCTTAATGTGCTAAAGCCAAGTTTTGTAAACCATGTGTTGTTGAAGAGAATAAAGAAGTTTCAAATATCTGCAAGAAATCAATATTCGTTCCTTTCTTGTGGTTAATTCTTTAACTTTTGAGAAATCCTGTCCTTATTTACACTTGTAATCGAGTTTAAAAAACTTACAACCTCTGAGGATACTTCATGTTCGAGTAAAATGGGCCCAGCATTTAAAAATGTTGTTCTTGAATACATGAGTTATCAAATGGTAACAGACGATAATATAAATGATAGCTTTTGTATTTTTCTTGTGGAACTTCTACTAGTGTGATTGCTAGTCAAAGTGTGAAAATTTAGTATAGTATGCTAGAAAATTGCAATGCTAACGTTTTAAAACACAAAATACATAACGCATAATAACGACCATTAGAGCTTGCACTGTGTAAAGGTTTCTCCCTGATACTTGGAAAACCGGCTGGTCCCCCTTCCTAAGGGATTCGTCCCGCGAAAACCGGTTTGAAGATGGCGCATGCATGCTTGCACTGGCATCATGATTGTTGTCATTCTGGAATTGTTAGGTATCATTTCCTTGCTAGCGTGCACTGTAGTCGGATCTAGTCCTCTTCAGGTCTGTCCTTGATCTCTTCCTTCCAGGGGTCACGTAAGTCAGAAAAGGTCTATAATGCCCTGCGTGCGGTGTGAGATCCAGTGGCTGGAGGCCCCACTCTCTGATCAAACTTAATCCTAAATTTATTGCTATAACAATCTATATATGTATTAGTTTATCATAACTAACATTACATATTGTAACGTATGGGTCAAGTTAAGTTAAATTATTTTCCTAAAAATGACTTTTCCTTAGAATTGGTTCATGTGAAGCTTATTTCTTGCATTGTTACTTCATACGGTGCAACACAGGATGTGCAGTGAGTCGTCGTTTAGCACTAGTCATTTCCTGTGGTATTATGTGGGTTGTTGATGCCAACTCATAGAGTAGAGGTTATCTTTCCATATAGGCCATGTCCTGTGTGGAGGCGTGTAACTATGACATAAAAATCCTTCCATAAATCTATGGGCATGGCGTCTTGATAGGAACAAACACAAGTGCGGCCGGAGGCGCTGCCCAGATCAACGTCCACTTTCGTGTATGGCATCCAGCGTAACATTTCTCTAAGGTACTAGGTAACCAGAAACTGATCTTTCTCAAATACTTAATCCTAAAAATGGCTAGTTGCTCACTGTACTATATCACACTTTTTAATTTCCTGTAGTTTTCTAATGGATTCTAAATTGCTTTAGCTTAGGTGTATTAACTGGCAATTTGGCAACAGCTATTCAAACTGTCTAATTAAGGAAGCATTCTGTTCATGACGGATCATCAGTGAACTAACTGTAGCGACATGTAAAATACCCACATACTTCACAATCAGAATTACGACCAAATGCGCTCTGCTGTAATGAGGTAATTAGTTTTCTCTGTGTTAAAGTATGTAAGGCAAAGTAACTGAGAGTAAACTAAACTAGCCCTTTCCAATTACCCTCAAACTGATGGTCGGTTGTTGGCAGCCAGGGAGAGGATGCTCCAAGGGTAAACATGCGGCACCAAACTTGGGTTCCGCACTAATTCCTAACTGCTTCGAACCGTTTCAGTAATCACTCTATGTCCCGAAATGAAGCACCATTTTACATACTCTGGCAACGTGCTCTGTGTTGCCATACAAATTTGCTTTTCACGCCAAACACATGTAGAGGTCACGCATCGAAAGTTTTCTCGTTTTGACGTGACTGGTATCACTAAAAAGCCAATTCGATGACTACTCAATGATCGATATGCAATCATACAGGTTTAAACCAGCTAATGTAATTAACGTAATCATGTGAGCATAACGTTAGGCTTCATTCGCTCTCGCATTAGTTATCTAAAATTAACGCAGATTGTAGAATTTATTGCATTAAACCCAAAAATTCGATACCGAGATTTCACCGAAAATACCTGTTCGGAGACCCCTCAATAAAAAAATCTGATGTGTTACACTCTTTCCATACTCCTGTTCAAGCTATTTCTACAAACGCTTATCCTCTATCTACTTCATGTTAATCGAGATAAATATTTGCAGAAGCTATCTTAATGCTAATTTTCTTGTAGGTTCAAGGGAAATTGGTAGGTTTTAAGCTAGTCAAATCTTTTAAGAGCTGGTTTCTATGTGGAGTATTCCATTCTCTTTGCATTACCAGGACAAAAAAAACGAATTCCCATTTGGGAAATAGTATAAGTATTGGAAAATTTAAGGGAATAACAAGCAATATCTCGAATATGGTTCACTCAACAACAAAAATGTATATGACATAAATTGTGTATTTTAACGCGATCTACAAGAAAATCATCAATAAGATTAACATCTCTAAATCTCGATTAACATGAAGCATATGGAGAATGAGCGTTTTTAAGAATAGTTTGTGCAAGAGTAGAGAAGGTCCTGTGAGTATAACACATCAGATTTTTTCAATATAGAGCTGTTTTTTGAATTACATTGCTAATAGTTTATAGTTCATTTTCTTTGTATCAAAACTGACTTCAAGATGAATTTTTTAGTCTCTGTGCAAAAATGTGCAGTCCACAACTGTTATACTGAAAGAGAGACTTGTGCTACCGGAAGGAAGGTCAGATTCGTTCCCCGACGATCGCCCACTCTGAACTTTAGGTTCTTCGTGGTTTTTCCGGGACAGTGGGCGAATGTTGGTGAATTTTCCTCTCTACCACGATTCCCTTTACATCATTTAGCTTTCATCCCAGTTGCTTCTCATCTTTCAGGTGTTCTTCTAGGTTTCGTGGCGTACGTCAGTTCTAGACAGATGGCACGGATGCATGTTCAAAGAAAAGAATATTTCCGTAGCTTGGCTTGTAGGTCGTTCATCGACCTCTCTAGCCAGCTCCAGCAGTAAAATGGGTCTTCGAGTTTGGAAATACTAGGGACATCCGCGCGTCCCTGTGGCTTGTAGCCTCCTGTGGTCCTTTTTCATCCCTTCCTTCTGGGGTAGTAGCCACAGTAGATCTAGGTAGATCGCAGTGCGTGAGGTGTTTCACTCCGTCGTATAACCTATACCTACACTACGTGTTCGAATGTATCTGGAAACCTGGGTGAAAATGACGTACAAGTCCGTGGCGCCCTCCATCGGTAATGCTGGAAGTTAATATGGTGTTGACCCACCCTTACCCTTGATTACAGCGTTCACTCTCGCAGGCATACTTTCAATCAAGTCCTGGAAGTTTGGGAGTGCAGAACTGATGAGAGTTATCGATGTAGGTCGGTGAGGCCTTGCACGAAGTCGGCGTTCCAAAACGTCCCAAAGGTGTTCTATAGGATTCAAGTCAGCACTCTGTGCAGGCCAGTGCATTAAAGGGATGTTATTGACGTGTAACCACTCTGCCATAGCCCGTGCAGTATGAACAAGTGCTCGATCGTGTTGAAAGATGCAATCGCCATCCCCGAATTGCTCTTCAACAGTGGGAAGCAAGAAGGTGCTTAACATATCAATGTAGGCCTGCGCACGCAAATCAACAAGGGGTGCAAGCCCCCTGCAGAAAAAACACGAACACACCATAACAACACCACCTGCGAATTTCACTGTTGGTACTACACCCGCTGGCAGATGGCATTCACCCGGGATTCGCCATCCCACACCCTGCCATCGGATCGCCACATTGTGTACCGGGATTCGTCACTCCTCACAACGTTTTGCCACTGTTCAATTGTATAATGTTGACGGTCCTTACACCAAGCGAGGCGTCGTTTGGCATTTTCCTGCGTGATGTGTGGTTATGAGCAGCCGCTTGACCAAGAAATCCAAGGTTTCTCACCTCACGCCTAACTGTCATAGTACTTGGAGTGGATCCTGATGCAGTTTGGAATTCCTGTGTGATTGTTCTGGATAGCTGTCTGCCTATTACTCATTACGCCCTCTTCAAATGTCGGCCGTCTCTGTTAGTCAACAGACGAGGTCGGACTGTACGCTTTTGTGTTGTACATGTCCTTTCACGTTTCCACTTCACTATCACATCAGAAACAGTGGACCTAGGGATGTTTAGGAGTGTGGAAATCTCACGTACAGACTTCTGACACAAGTAACACCCGATCACCTGACCACGTTTGAAGTCCGTGAGTTACACGGAGCGTCCCATTCTGCTGTTTCATGATGTCTAATGACTACTGAGGTCGCGGATAATGAGTACCAGGCAGTAGGTTGCAGCACAATGCACCTAAGATGAAAGAAGTATGTCTGTGGGGATGTCCGGATACTTTCGATCACATAGTGTATATCGCGACCCTTTACTCTGTGTGTGTACCGTACATAGCTGACGAGATGGAAGTTAAGGCCCATGTAAACTGCCAATATTTGGCATTTAAATAGTCTCGGATATAGTTCCAATTAAATCACCTGTTTTAAAACTTATTCTGGTTAAACAACGTTAAGCAGATTAATTGGCTTGCATTTTCCCTTGAAAAAATGTTTTTTGGTTGCTTACTATGTATATGTAACGTGGAAAAAATTGAAGCCCGCTAGGAGCAGGATCGAATCCTAACTACTATAGGTATGATACATGGATCCGCAAAGAGACATGTGCGAGATAATTGCAAATGTGTGATTACAAGCTGTCATTGACTTCATTAAGCAAAATCGTCTTAATTAATACAAATGAATTTGAAAAGTAGACTCTGCGTTTAATAATTACCATTCTTAAGTTGCCTCAAAATGTATTCATAGCTTAACCTACCAAGGAATACGACTTATGTTACATGTTGTTAATGCTGTACATTCTTTCGTGTTAAAGTAGATGTTCAACGTTTCGTCCTTGCATCTGGATACAATACTGTACACGTGTCTGTAGTGAGTTTCGAATTCTTTCAAACAACCCCGGATCATCCCGGATTTCTTGGAAAGCACGTACAATGTCTCTGCACCAGTACCTCAACGTTATCAACTAGAGTGTTGTACACTACACTTTAGGTGGGCCCATACAGAGAAATCCAAAGGATTGAGGTCAGATGACCGTGGAGGCCAAGGTACTGGCCGTTCTCGACCTATCCATTTTGAACCATGTTGTGACGTTAGATATCTTCTTACATTAGCAGCAAAATGCGCCGGTGCTCCATGATGCATGTAACATGACGTTGCTTAAGGGGAACATCCTCAAGCAATTCATGTCAGTGGCGACTCATAACCACACATTCGCAATAATAAATATCTCACACAGCTTGTTTGCGGACCCATGTTAACTAGAACTTTTTTGTTTTTATTTTCCGATGCTTTCAACCGTTTAAGTTTGTGCTATTAATTGTGGTTCATCCCATATATAAAATATGCAAATATAATTTATTTTTCTCCCATTTATTAATAAGATTACAACTGTATTGTATTGTAATAATTTTCTGAAACTGGGACATTAGAGAGAAAACCACTGACGTTCACCTGTAACATAGTGTATGATATTCTGTTTTATCTTAATTGATCAAATTCATTCATGCCCTGTTATTCCAACGAAAGGTCTTAACACTGGGCTAGCAATCATATAAAATTTAACCTGATTAACTTTATTTTAAATCCTTCAAACTTTGACCTCTTCCAAAGTTCTTTTCCCATAGAGCAAAACACTGTTTAAACAAGAACAATAATACTACTGTAAAACTCTCGTTGCTTGTTTGTCTGGTTGTCGCCACACTCGCATGGTAATTAATTCTGAAAGTTACTCACCGAAAGATGTTGACTAGAAATTTTGAAAGTGCCGAAACATGACGGAGTTTTCCATACTGCAAGCTACACGTCGAGAGATCTCTCGGCATCTTGCTGTCTCTCTTGCTCTGCCATCCGAAAACTAAAACCTAAAGGAAGGTGAATAGTTCCAAGTTCAGATGTCCCAGTGCTGCCGCCCCATTATTGGCGAATTGCTCATGATCCAGCGCTCTGCATTGCGCTAATTTGAACTTGCCTAACAACTACAGGATCATCGGATGCAGCACTATATGATCCTGGTCTCTTCGTTGAGAGCTTGCAGAGGATGGGGAAACTGACTTACCCTTTAATAGTTATTAATTTCTTTATATTTTTAAAAAATGAAAAATAATGTGTTATACAGCCACAGACAGGTGCATTTCATGGATAGTGTACGATTCTTTTAACTATGACATTTTGTCCAATTAACTTTTGCACTCGTGGAGTCAGTCCTTCCTAGTTACCAGGGAGGATGAAGAGGGGCAATGTTAGGTAAACATATATATATATATATATATATATATATATATATATATATATATATATATATATCTCCGTTATGTCCATGCAAACAAATTTATTTTTAAATGTTTCTAAATGTGCACAATATCTCGGTTATTATAACTATCTTGGCAATAAGCACAAGCTCATTCAAAGCTCAATAAACCAAGCCAATTTATTTCAAAGGTAATGTTCCATGACTGCCGACCGAGGGAGATGGCTCCAAGATAACGTGTGAAGCCCGTATCAGGGAGCTCCCGGGTTCGATTGCTAGCGATCGCCCACTCTGGCTATGGATTTACGTGGTTTCTGCAGATCGGTAGGCGAATACTGGGGTGATTTCTCATCTACCGCGATTTCCTTTCCATAATTTATCCTTATTTCCATTTCGTTCACATCTTTCAGTTGTGTTTCTAGGTTTCGTGGAGTATGGATGAACAGATGGCGCGGATGCTAGCTCAAAGGAAAGAGTACTTCCTGTGGCCGCTAGAGAGCTGCTTGGTCAACAGGTCGTTGAGCGCCCTCTCTGGTCAGCTTCAGCAGTGGGACACGTCTTTGAGTCTGAAATTGTTAGGGACTTCCGCGCGTCTCTATGGCCTGGGACCTGAAGCCTCCTGTGGTTTCCTACTTCATTCCTTCCTCCTGGGGGTGTTAGCTATTATGGATCTGTGTAGGTCTCGGTGGCTATGTGTCCTCCCACCGTTATGTAATCCTATAACTAGTCCTACATGATTGGCGAGAGCTTCAGTAAGGTTCATTCAACAATTTAATCATTACATCCATTTCAAATGAAATATACATTCGCTTATTATTCTTGGAAATATTTATTAATCAGGTAGGTCCTCCTCGATCAGCCTCATTGTTTGACTGTCTCAACCGACGATAATTTTGAGGCTAAAGTTGTGAGGAAGTCGTTTTAAACCACTTTGGCCACCATACTAACTGACGTAAAGTGAATTGCTACGTGTCGTCTTAATTAGAAGAGGTATGACATTATGCATTACAAATTGCGGAACATAATTCATCATTTTCTTACTTTTTATTTTCCCTACTACTTAGTTATAGTAAGTAGAGGAAGTGTTTCATTCTTTACAAATATTCGAACTTAGATTCCACAGGAAATGCATGTTTTGAGGCTCCCTGAATCCGCAAAAAGAATTTTCAGAAAAATGTCTGTCTGCACGTGTCCGTCCATCTGTATGTCTGTGAATAGCATTACTCAAAAACGAAAAGTCGGTTTAATACCAAACTTGGTATGAATTCTACGTCTTCGAAACGTGAAAACCCCCGCCTAAAATACACCGTAAATAGAGAATGTTTCCATAGATTTCATTTTCTGGAGAACGTCTAAATATTTTTATTAAAATACCATATGTTTAATATATTATATGACACACAAAATGTATATTTGGATTTTCTTTAAATTACCTGTGAATTCCTATTCAGTTTGAATAAATTTGTATAATTTTAGAACCCTAAAAGATAGAAAGTTACCACATAAATAATGTTGATCTCATTAAAACACAGTTTATGTCAAATAAATCTTTGTGGCATTAACCATTTCCGAAACATTCTTTATTAAAACTATAAATTGTCAGATGCGAAGATTATGAGTAATATATAATATACCAAAGTTATTGTAAACTTAGGCACATCAAAACCGAACCAATAGCAACAAATCAAGGAGTAATACAAGGATACAACCTTTCACCTAATTTTTTCAATATATATGATGTTATAAAACATAGAAAGCAGAAGTGCATCCAGGAATACAATTGAATAAAAATTCATATTTAAACTTAATGTTATATGCAGACGATGTAGCAATACGGCAGAATGGTGAAGATAACTATTTACACACTGTACCAACTAGAAAATGAATATAACTTAAAGATTTCCATAAAAAAGATCAAAGTTATGGCACACTAAGGAAAATACTCCGTGAGAAGAAAAATATTTATTAGAGATAATATCCTGGAGCAAGTCGTAAAGGATTGTGACGTAAGTTTCCATGTCGCTAAAGATATAGAAATAAAATAAATTTCAACAAATGCCTGTGTAGAACAATACCAAGAACTGTACAAAATAAAACGAGGAAAGAAATCAAACTGAAATTATAAGACCATGGTGGTTTCTGTGCTCATATTTGGCAGCGAATCTGGATAATAAAAGAAAAGGACAAAGTAAAGTTCAGACAGCGGAAATAGAAGTTTACGAAGAACTAAAGGATGCACTAGATTAGACCTAAAAATTAAACAATTAGAGAAGAATTAAATATTTATAAAGTATTTGATACAATTAAAGAAAATAAATATCATGAACCGCATGAGTTGAAGAAGGTTTGTTGCTGCTACGTATGGTAAAAGGTTTCCGATAGCCTTCGCCCCAAATGTACTTTCCGGTGGCCTTTGTCCCAAATGTTTAAGAAATATTAACTTTTAATTTTGACTGTTTCTTTAAATATTTATATTTATGTTTGTCTCGGCTGCGTCAGTATTATTGTTGCGGACATGTTTCTCTTTGCAGGGTTGTGGTGCGACTGAAGAATGTAGGCTTACACAGATTATAATTTTTCTTCACTCCTTTTATTAATGCTTGACACGATTTAAACAACACTTCACTGATATAGAAAGAGCTGAGATTTTTTAAATTAATTACTTGCACTTTTTTAACACGTAAACTATTTTCATCTCACACTAATACGTATTAAATTTCTCGAGGACACATATCGCGTCCGGTTAGGAACATTGTCTACAACCAACACGTCCATTTATGAGCGCTGTCTACAAGCAACTGACTTGATTTCTATTGCCTAAATTTGTAAATTTATGTATTTCAAGTCTCTGATTGGCTATTCCTAACCCAATAGAATAATTTCATTTAACTTAAACTTTTTTCTGGTTGTTGATTGGCTATTATAAAGTGTCACAAAAATTACATTATTGTTGCTCCAAGAATGACTAGTAGCATTATTACCTTTTCTTACTCATTACTGCCTCAAGGTTACCTCACTGTTAGCAACTTTTAACCTATTATTCTCACAGCTCCTACATTATTAAATTACGTAGTACATTTTTAACATGTATACAATAATATATACATTTACAATAACTGTAATTTACACTTTTTATATATTGTACATACACATATTGCTTTATGGTGTGCTGTTATTATATTTTATATCATATAATTTGACTGAAAGTCATTTAAGTGTTAAAAATACTGCCTCAGAGTAATAATTAATAAATATAAACCGAAGCAAATGTATAAGAATATTCTTTTGGGGGAATAATTTGTAGAAGAGTGAGTGGAGAAAGGCATTTGAACGTAACACTTTAGACTGTATTAACTATTCTTTGATTTCGTTTGTTTATTTTATATTCTTAAAGTGACCACTGCGGTCCTGGGAGCCCTTATAGCTCCGCGGACCACAGATTGGGAAACTCCTCTGTGAAATAACATACCGGTGTCAACTGGCCTATATCCGCCATGCGTGGCAACAATAAGGAACGCCTACCTCCTACAGCAATGTAACAGACATCTGTGTTACATACACGAAACATATTGGATGGCAGTGCATTGTTTTATGCATTGCAAATCGCTGTATAAAATCTTGGAAGCCATTCTGGCCATGCGCCCAGCTTCAATAGACATTTCCAGATGGATTATCAAGTCCCAACAACTGGGACAGCCATCAGAGGAACAATAGTTTGGTTGTTCTTGTTCACATCAAGCTGGGTGGCTCATCCATCATCGACACACATGTACACTCACGCAAACGCACATATGTATGCGTCCTCGCTGACCACAGTCGTGCTATGTACATTGTCCTCTCCAAGGATGAGAGGGACAGAGTTCCCTTTGGATTTGAGCTGCACTGCCTACATGAATATTTCATTTGTCCTGCGAAGCCCTAAAGCTATCTCTAGTCAGGGTTTAGACATTAAACGCTATTTGAAACCTAAATACAAGTCACGATCATCTTAAGGAGAAACTATATGACAAAAATTGCACAAATGAAATTTTTACATTTTGATGCCCTTATAAATTTAATTTCCTCTGTACTTTATGTGTATTTTACGTATATTTTAAATCTACAATGAGCGTTGCGTTCACCTGACTTTCTTAATCCCTATTCCTCTACTGTTTTTGCTTTCTCTACCACGTACCTGATAGTAGGAGAAGGTATTGCGTACCACCCAACAATTCTATACCAAGATTTCATCGGAAATACATGTTTTAAGCCCCCTAAATACAATTTTTTTTAGAAAATGGCCCATGTGTGCCTGTGAACAGCATAACTCAAAAAAGAAAAGTCGGATAAATACCAAACTTGGATTTAGGTTCAGTATCTTTCAAAGAAGCGACACGAAGATTTTACAGAAAATCCCGAACCCGACTATATTGTTCCGGCATGGAACATTTTTCGAAAATGTTTATTTTCTCAAAAATAACTAACGATTTTGACTAAAACCTACGTTTAGGATATTTTCGTGGCAAATTAAATATATATATATCTTGAATTTTATGGAAATGTCCCCAAAAGTCCTCAACATTCTGAATGAATTTTACATAACTGGTAAACTGTAAGAGACAAAATGTTACTACAGAAAAAATTTAGAAAAGCTAAAATACACAATTTACGTCATATACATTTTTTGTGAGTGAAGCATTTCCGAGGTATTCCTTGCTAACTTTTTTTTAACTTTGCAATACTCATACTTTTTCTGAAATGGAAATTCGTTATTGGTTTTTTTATATCCTGGACATGTAAAGAGAATAGAATGCTCCACATAGCAACCAGCTCTTAAAACATTGGACTATCGCTTAAAGCCTACCAAATTCCCCTTGCACATACAAGAAAATTAGCAATAATGTTTATCTCGATTAACATGAAGTAGATGAATAAGCGTTTGTGAAAGTAGCTTGTACAAGAGTAGGGAAAGTCATGTGAGTATAATACATCATATTTTTTATTTTCTCTACCACGTACCTAGGAGATAGAAAAGGTGTTTCATTTCACCCGAAAACTTGATTTCGAGATTTCACTGGAAATATATATTTTTAGTTTCCCTGAATCCAAATAAAACATTTTCACTTTTTCTATCACGTACATAGTAAGTAGAGGAGATGTGGCATTCCACTAAAAAATTCGATACCGATATTTCACGCGAAATATATTTTTGAGGCCCCCTGAATCCAAAACAAAACAAAAATTTAGAAAGAGGTCCATGTGTATGTCTGTGTTTGGGTTTGTGAACAGCATAACTCAAAAACGAAAAGTCGGATAAACATCAAACTTGGTATATTGGCTCAGTACGTTCCACGGATGCGACACAAAGATTTTCAAGAAAATTTCCCAGTCCAAACTACTCTTTACATGGAACACATTTCGAACATTTTGACTTTCTAAAAAATGCCTAACGGTTTTGATTAAAACATCATATATTTATGATACTTTCGGCAATTAAAATGTCTGCCTTGAATTTTCTGGGAATAGCCTTGAGGACTTCTTCATTCAGAAGGACATTTATACAATCTTCTAAAACAGGTTAAAATTAGGTTATAAACGAAAACGTACTCCACCAGAAATTTAGATCTCTTTAAAACACCCAATTCATTTCAAATAACGTTTCTGTGGCATAAGCTGTTTCAGAGGTGTCATTAATGATTCAAATTCTTCATTTTTGCGATTGTTTAGAAACATTATTAAGTTTTAAGGCCAGCTTATGGCGTCCAGTTCTCAAACATTTGACTATCGTTGTTCTCTTTGTATCTATAATTAAATGTGTTATGTAGGTATTTCTGCAAATGTTTACTTAGACTAAACTGTAGTAAACACAAATATAAGCTTTAGTAACAGTAGTTTGTATACCCATTAATAAACGATAGACGATGGATACTTCATGTGCATGTATCACATCACATTATTCTTTCATTCATCTCTGTAGCCACCTCTAACTAGTGTAACCTTATCGGGAACTTCTAAACATTTGATATTGTTTTTACTCTTTAAATTTTTACTTTCTCTACTACGTATTGTAAGTAGGGGAAGTAGTGTATTCCACCCAAAAATTCCATGCCGAGATTTCACCGGAAATACATGTTTTGAGACCTCCTGAATCCAAAAAGAGTATTTTTGTAAACATGTCCGGGTATGTGTATGTGTGTCTGTCTGTGAACAGTTGGATAAACGCCAAACTTGGTATTTAGGATCAGTATCTTTCAGAGATGCGACACGAAGTTTTCAAGAAAATCCACCCACTCCAAATTACCCTTTACATGGAACATTTTTCGAAAATTTTAATTTTCTCAAACTGGCTCTAACGATTTTGTTAAAAATATCATATTTACGATATTTTCATGACAAATAGAATGTATATCTTGAATTTTCTGGGAATGACTCCAAAAGTATTCTTCCTTGTGAACGACTTTTGCATAATTGGTAAACCATAAGAGATAGACCAACTTTTACTACACAATAATGAAGATCGTGTCAAAATACACAATTTATGACATATACATTTTTGTTGTTGAGTGAACTATTTTCGAGATATTTAGTACATTTTCTCAAATGGGAATTCGTTATTCGTTCTTTCTTTTCTGGTAATGCAAATAGAATGGAATACTCCACATAGCTTGACTATCGCTTAAGGTCTACCAATTCCCCTTGCATCTATAAGAAAATTAGCAGTAAGATGAACATCTCGATATGTCGATTGACATGAAGCATATGAAGAATAAGCCTTTGTAAAAATAGTTTGTACAAGAGTAGAGAATGTTATGTGAGTGTAACACATCAGATTTTTAGTTTAGCACTGTAGGTTGTCGCGTTTAGCTTATATCATACGTACATTCACTCTCACATTCGCACTTCCAGACTCCTTGGAGGGTAAGGAATAATCCTGATTGAAGAAAAAAGGACCTTCAGACAACACGATTGCACTCTGACGACTATGGAAACATTCCAAATACTTGTGGTCAATACAGATGCATTTTAAATTTAAATTTATACATTTCGTTTATATAATACAGTAGGCAAAGCGATAGTCAGACTTTTAAAGAGCTTATCGCTATGTGAAGGCTTTAAAATTCCATGCTCTTTGCATGACTACGAAAAAACATTAATAACTTGCTATTTAAAAAAAGTGTGTGTGTTTGAAAACTCAAACCACAGTAATATCTCGGAAGTGGTTAACTCCATAAAAAAGCCTATGATATAATTGCATGCTTTAATGAGTTCTACATTTTTGTGTAGTAAGATTTTGTCTATCTCTTACGGTTTACCTATTATACAAAAGTCATTCAGAATCACTTCAGGACTGTGTCTATCAACAGTTACTTCAACCTTTAAAGCGTAATAAGTATTGTAATATTTGAGACAGTAAAAAAATTTAAATCTGACTGTGATGGACAACATCTCGATTTGTTTTACATTTGTTTCCTTTTACATTCCATTGCAAATGTAGTTATGTCTATTACGTATAGTAAGTAGGGAAAGTATGGAATTTCACCCAGAAATTCGATACCGATATGTTTTGAGGCCACCTGAATACAAAAAAAGCATTTTAGATAAAGGTCCTATTTTTGTGTCTATGTGTCTGTGGATGTGTATCTGTAAACAACATAATGCAAAAACGAGAAGTCAGATAAATACCAAACTTTGTATTTAGGTTCAGTATCTTTCAAAGATGCGAAACGAACATTTTAAGGAGAATTTCCCAAACCCAAACTACCCTTTACATGAAACATTTTTCCAAAATTTTGATTTCTCACAAATGGCTCTAACGATTTTGTTTAAAATATCACATGCTTAAGATACTTTCATGGCAAATGAATTGTATATCTTAAATTTTCTGGGAGTGCCCCCAAAAGTCGTCTTTATTCCGAATGAGTTTTGCATAACTGGTAAACCGTAAGTGATAGACAAAATTTTACTGCACAAAAAATGCAGATTCGTAAATCACACGATTTATGTCATAATTTTTTTGTCGACTGATCCATTTTCGAGATATTTCTTGTTATTTGTTTGAACACTTATTCGTTTTTTATGTCCTGGAAATGCAAATAGAATGGAGTTCTCCACATAGCAACGAGCTCTTAAAAGTGTTGACTATCCTTTGAAGCCTACCATATTCCCCTTGTTCCTATAGAAAGTTAGCAATAAGATAATTTCTGCAAATGTTTATCTCGATTAATATGAAGTAGATGGCGAATAACCATTTGTAAAAATAATTTGTGGAAGAGTAGAGAAACTCATGTGATTGTAAAACGTCAGAGTTTTTAATGAAATACAAATGATTGGTAATTTGCAAACCTTGGCTCCATCATTAAATGTTCGAATATAGTTGGTGCAATGCTATTATGAATGCAGCGGGAGTCTCTTACAGGATCTAAGACAATTTACAGCTTAGCTATTTTAGAGCTTTTCTATACTCAGATCTTAATTATGCGGTTTAGATCACAAAGCTTGAGAAACAAATCTTTGGTCATCGGTCAATCAGTTGGCACTTTCCAAAAATATGGTCTCCATGTGGCTGACTCTTGGTTGGGGTTACCCTTTACTAACGGAGGTGCTAACGCGGTACTCCCCCTATCTTTACCCATAACTCCTTCTAACTCCTACTCAACACCTCATGAATATCCTTACCTATAACCGCCCAAAAAGGGGGGTTACCATAAAAAGTTTTCCTAGCTCGTCCAACAACCCTATTACAACTGAAAAATGCTAACTTGCAAGAAACTGCCAATATTCTAAGAGACTGTCTCTTAATGGTGTGCAGCGTGCTGCAAAAACAATGGTAGAAACATTCTCAAAATTTTGTAAAAATTAAACCTCACTCTTTTCCCAAAATAATAATAATAATAATAATAATAATAATAATAATAATAATAATAATAATAATAATATTTTTGTTTCTTTACACTCTTAAATATATAATGATTCAACGTTTGAAGTGTCTTTTTAAAGACACAATAAATTTCGTTTGCATGTAAATATCTTAAACATTTAGGTAGCACTTTAATCAAAATATAAAAAGCCATTTTTGAGAAAATAAAAACTAACGAAAACTTCACCACCTGAATAGTAGTTTGGTTTGGGTCATTTTTCTTGAAAATCGCCATGTCGTATCCTGGAACTCGTTGAATTTAAGCACCATGTTTGGCATTTAACCGAATTTTGGTTTTTGAGTTATGCTGTTCACAGACGCATAGTCAGACGCAGACATATACTTGCACACAAACCGCCTTTTAATTTATTTTTTATTAAGGTAGTCTCAGAACGAGTATGAAATCTCACTATCGTGTTTCTGGTTGCAGTGTAATACTTGTTCTTTCTGCTATAGATAAGTAGTAAAAGTAAAAATTGTGCTGCGTTTGTCAGTTTGAAGTTCTGAATTCTCCACTACTTCACAGAAAAATTCTCTTAACTTCTATTCCCTTTGAAGCAAAAAGGTACACTTTAGCTGATACTTTATACAAAATTTTGCTCTACAAAGTGATACCATCTATAAATACGACAGCTTCCGTCCAAGCAATGTGGTTTCTTCTTTCTGAATTTATTTGAATGCTTCCCTGGATTTTTACCTTAAACATTTTTTTCTGTAAATGAAATTTTCTTATATAAATGTCTCATTTTCTCAGGAACTATTAAAGATAACTAAATGAAAAAATTTTATGATAAAGTTAATATTTCAATGTTATTGTTCATTTGTTTTAGTTAATAATTTGATTAGTTACCCTTTAAAAATAATATTTATTATATTTTAATAAAAATTTGTAACTGATTTTAAAGCATCCTATCCATATACCACGTTCTTTTATAAAAGCAGATCAAGTAGCTTAGAAGGCATGGACGCAAATCCGGTGATATTTACAGTCTGATATCTTTGATATTTTTGGATATAATGGCTATGAATCTGATAAATTTAACATATGTGGAATAGGGGTCCTTAAATAATCATCTAATAAATAATTACACTTTAATAAAAATATTAACAAGACTCATTAATTTTGTTTTCTCTGCTATTTACTTAAAATCTGTGGACAAACAAAGTTTATTCTAATACTGATGTTTGTCCCCTATGAAGATTCACTACTATTATAAAAAAATCTTTTAAGCTCCTTATTCCTTTAAAAATGTATATGACATGCAGGACCCATACAATGATTTAATAACGTTCATTGTCTCAAGTATGCCAACAAAGATAGAAGAAGGTTGAATTATAGTTCTAAGAATTCACAAATTGGAATTTCCACTACACGTTGCAACTGCAGAATAAACTTAGAAAATTACATTTTCATAGACTTGGTAAACAAATGAATATCAGAAGAAATAAGCAACGAATCGATATTTATAACAAGACTGTAGTATCTTCAAGTTTGTTTAATTTATATACACAGGAAATTCATCCTAGAATTTATGAATTGTTGTTACAAAGGAATATATATTTGAAGATGAAGGTCAAATATTACTCTATAGGGATGATCAGATAATTATAGAAAAACGATACAGAGATATGTACACAAATTTCACATAATGTAACAGAAATATAATTGTCCTATTTTAAAGAGTTAGATAAGACAAAGGGTTTTGTATGGAAAAGACTAGGAAGAACAAAAATCGCCATATAATGAAATATTAGAACACGTATCAATATTTACTTATTTGGGAAACGAAATTTTATGTAAAATATCAAGAAATAGGAAAGAAATTACACAAATTTAACCAACTCTTTTGGAATAATTAGAAACGTTTTGAAAAATAAACACAGAGAGAATTACTACAGTTAAATTTATATACAGTTATAGCTGATATGTTAGGCTGGAGGGAGTCATGGGAACAATAAACAAAAATATGGAAAAAATACACGTCTCTTAAGTGAAATTTTAAACATCAGCAAAATGCTGTAAACTATAAGGCCACATTATAAATAAATAGATAAGAAGGTAGTTGAGGATATTCTCAATAGACCAATTATATGCAACTTCAGAGGGATCGTGGTAACGGTAGAAATGCTATGAAGCTCTTTTTTCCTTTATTTAATCCTAATTACGAGAACAGATCAACAAAATATATAGGAGTATTATTTTTATGAGTATAACCTAGACATTGCCAATTTTAAACCTAAGAAACACGTAATGAAATCAGTTTTCCTATTGACATTCGATTCAAGCACTCTCTTCTAATTATGCCATGTTCTTAACGCAAACTGCGTTATATGAATGAAGGGAAAAAGCGAGATAAAAAAGCAAAACTACACACCGACCCAAAGGCTTATTTCTGCCCTAGTTTAACTTCAGTCCCTGAAGAACCTGTTTTTTCTACTCTTTATTCCATGCAAAGCAGTTTACTGGAGCAGTGTGTTTGTATGTTGTCTGAAGAGCTATACAGAATTCAGCCAACCGTCTGCATGCATGTCGTCTCCGCCTCTCCCACTTTAACAGCTAGCATTTATTAAATAGAAATGTAATGAGATATCAGATTTGTTTTGAAAAAAAATTGTGTATTGGACAACGCAATGCGATAATGAAAATAGCAGCTAAATATTTATAATTTATTAATTTGTGGCCGATGGGGGATTTTTAAGAGTAGAAAAGCCACGAGTATAAAAGGTTCCACGTTCCACAAGTTGACAATATAACTTTATTTACAAACAGCAACAAAAGTTGACCATAAATAGTTTTGGGAAATTAAAATAAAAATATATTGTGCAATTTAAGTTTAGGGCCCGTATTGAATATAAATAATTGACTACTATAATATCGAGCTGGATCGTAACTTTAATTTTGATAGTTGAATAGTAGTGATATAATGACCTAAGATTAAATGACACAATAAGGTAACAACCTGTGAAATAGAGAGGTACGCAAGTCCGTAAAAAGTGGCCCATTCTCCTAGATTGCATTAGCGTGTTTCTTTCTGTAAGTTTTCCACCTTCAGGTAACGAACCTTCGACTCCACCCAGCCGCTATCAGCTCTGTGTATCACTATCTTGAAAAATAATTCACGGTACAAAAACGAAAAAATGAGCAATGTTAGAATCAATTTGAAATAAAGGGTTGGTTTAAGTACTGTATCTATGAAAGCGTTTCGCTACAATTGATAAAAAACTCCATTAAAACCTAATTCGACCTTCTAGAGGAAGGCGAAGAATTATTTGTATGTGTCAAACTCAACAACAGTTACGACATTTGTATGAGAGCTTTCGTAAGTACACAAAGAACGAGAGTTAAATTTATTGCCACCATCAAACGAGAATAAGGAAACTCACATTAAGAAAACGGTGGTGCAGTATGAAAATACTGGGTTTGAGTTTATTAAAAGAACAAGGAACAAACATCTCTTAACTTTCACCGTTATTCCTATATTTGTATTATACACCTTTGCAACAAAATTTAACGAATCTTAATGGTACTTTGCTAATGAGGAAAATGGGAAACTAGCTTGCAATGTAACCCTTCAGCAGTTTGGCCATATTTTGGGGGAGCAAAGTACCGTGCCAATTGCGCTGGAGGGATAGAGGTTTCGCTGGTAGAGGTGGGGATAGATTTGTCAGTATCAACATTCTATTATGGGCCACTTCTTATGCACGTCAGTATAAATTACTGGTCCATTAGGGTATACGAAATATTTACATTATGCCCAGGCAGTTAAGTAATTTTGCATTATTCTCGCAGAAAATTACAGTCCAATTAAAATAATACTGCATAAGTATATTAAGAATATAATGAACACGATGAAATTTGTAATACGCCTAAGTATTAAGGTAAGTACCTGTACATTGAAAATCAACAATATAAGTTTATATAACGCGTGTCTAAAATTAAAACATTAGTTAACTCTACTGAATTATGTACAATATTGATGACCTACAGTATTTATATCTGGAATTTTGAACTTATTCATAATATAGTTGTATTCTGGACACTATAACAGTTAATTAAGTCCTGTAAGAGGTATTTTACACAAATCACAATGTGGTGACTGTGCCACCATTGATCTTATGTCAGTAAGTAAGAATGTGTTACGAACGGGATGGCTCAGGCGGTTGCATCTGTGGCCCACATTCGGGAGGTCGTGGGTTCGATTCCCGCGGCCGACATCCCTAACCCGTGGATTTTTCCGGGGGTTTCCCCGGGTCACTAGGCGAATGCAGGGAAGGGTCATTGACTCCCGCGAATTTTTCTTCTCATTTCATCTTCCTCATTCATGTTGCCTATTGGCTCCGGGATTGTGTCGAACGATTGCGGGCAGATGGCACAGATAGCTTGCGTGTTCGAAATTCGCCCCGATGGAGGCCTCTCCGCTAGTGGTACAAGCATTCCTCGGTCTCCGCTGGAGAGGAGCGTATGAGCCACCCTCCGGTGGCTCTCCGAAGGGTGGTCAAGCTTGTAGCTGTTAGGGACCTTTGCGCGTCTCTGTGGGCTGCGTCTCGACCGGTCCTGCGTCCATATTTCACCTACAGTTCCTCATCTCATCTGTTCCTCCCGGGAGTGTATGCACAAAAGAACACTTTGTGGGTCGAAGTGATAGATGTCCCCTCCGTAGCGTAATCCAAATCCTAATCCTAGGCCAGTGTTGAGGGCCCTAAGCTGCGAAGGGATGTTTTTTATAAGTAGAGGAGTGAAGCAGTGCGGAACGACAACAGAGCGTAGCCATAGGATCTATAAATAAAATCCCCTACATTAATTTACAAGCATTTTCAAATGTTGGCGGCTGATTTAGCGGATTTTGCGATTTGTTTTAGCGGCCTTACACTAGCTTCCATCTCAAACTGATCTCCTATATAAGTGTAATGTCTTAAAATGATGGATAGGTAGACTATATGATTTTGTTCAGAAAAATATACTGCTTAACATCTTCCTTTTTCAATCTGGATTATTGTGAATGCGCCCCGTTTTCTATTTCGTAAGTATTTGTTACGTAAAATGTTCATTATCATGTATACGAGTGTTGAATTGTAATTAAAATATAGTTTGAGAAAAATTGTTTGAATACTGAAGGCACAATGCTAAAAGTAGGACAAATTACAAATGATGTATTCATTTTGACGGAACCAACGAGCCCCTTCTTCTTTATGTTAAGAGCCAGCAATAAAGGAAGTGTTGCCAGCATGATAAAATATAATGGTTGTTTAAACCTTGGAGGCTCTGCGACTCGGAGACGAAAAAGTCTTCCTTTCTCTCGTTAAATTTAGTTTTTCCTTCCCTTCTGTAATTCCGCCCTGAAGTAATTTCTGTACACAACAACGCGAGAGGTGTATATATGTTCCGTTCTGCTGAAAAAGAGAGAGCAAGGAATTAAAAAAAATGCTACGGCTCGCTAGACCTCAAAGTCGTGTTCCGCGAGGCTATGCGAGAAGCCAGGTCAGTGATTTCAGTACACTGGAATTGTACGAGATACAACTTTGTGGTAGTAATATCACGTATTTGTTGTAGTCGTTTCTCTGCCGTAACGCATGTACGAAAAAATTGTTTGCCTTCACAAGAACGCTTTCAAGTTTAATTTGTTATATTTAACCTACATCTACTACATTAATTTGAACACAAATTCAAAATAATATATTAAAACGGTGAAGAGCAAGAAAACAGTTTAAACTCGATGATACACAGGTCATCTTAAATCGTTTACGCATTTCTCATAAGTAGTTTAAGTAAAAATGCCAAAACAATTCGACGTTTGGTTTTATGTATAGATGCAAGGCGTATTTCTGTATCCATTTTAATAAAATACTATTAAATGCGGAGTAAATGTGCGGTGGTTCACATTTTATTAGCTCCCCTTCCACGTACTCAATTTTCTGTGTCTGTATTTCACCGGAAATGTATGTTTTCAAGCCTTCAGAATCTAAAAAAAAGCTAATCTCTATGTCTGCCTGTGACCAACATAGCACTAAAACGAAATTTTCGACGAATACCGTATTTGGTATTTAAATTCAATATTTTCCAAAGATGCAACACGAAGATTTTGAACAAAATATCCCAACACCAACCAGGGGAATTTTTCCACATCTTTTTATTTTTTCAGAAATTCCTCTACCTATGGTAATTAAAACACCGATTATTTAAAAATTTTATACGACAAATAAAATGTGTATCTTGAATTTTCTGGAAATAACCAAAACTTTATAAACGTGTAAGCCATTAGATAAAGAGTAAAACTCTATACAAAATAAATATCTCCACTTGCTGCCAAATCCAGATTGTATTGTTCCCAACCAAATTATGCAACCATATAATAATTTATTTGCCTGTGTGCGGCCGGGCATTGCCTCTATTATTTTTTCCCCATAAACCTCACACAATTAGCAATAAATGCTTGCTGGCGTAGCATTTCTCGCTTTCAAAATACTAACCACTGATCTGACTTCACAGTCGGAAGCGCCTTAGATTGTTTTGAACATTTCCAAACGCTCTAACAACAGGAAAACACAAGGTGACGGTCCCTCACAGCTGCGTCTGGCTTCCCAATGAATCGAAGAAGTGATTGCGCATGCTCAGAAGCGCGATAGCAGCGTTGTAGTGGCAAAATATTCTAACAGTACTTACTTTAAAAGCACGCCCCATATTAAAACTAGCACATAGCTTTTCGCTTTTAAACATCTGAATATCGATTCTGTTCTTTCCGTTCCAAAGAAATGTGGAATGAAACTATTTCTGCAACAGTTTTATTTCATTCAAGATGAAGCAGGTACAAAAACAAGCTTTCGTAAGAATATTTTGTAAAAGCTTTATAAAACTAAACGATAGTGAGTGAACAAAGACGTGTTATATAACGATAGAGATTTTTGTTTTCTATCGCTCGTATATCCAAGAAATGTTGCATTCCATCCTGTAATTTGATATAGAAATTTTAACGGAAATAAACCTTTTGATGTTCTTAATTCAACCAAAGCATATTTAGATAACGACGCGAGCTCTCGTGTTTTTGTGTCTATGACGTATAAAACTAGTGAAGGTTAAAAAATCCATCCAAACGTCCAGGCGTCGTTTTAAGATTAATACATAGATTGTTAAAAAAATTCCTAAACCCAATAACCAGATCCCTGTTTTTTCTTCTTCTTCTTTGTATTATCGATAAACGCGAAACATGTTTTAATCTTCAACTAGAAGTCCCTCTATGTTCATAATAAATGTAGACGATTTAACCTGCATTTTTTCGCGAATTGTCAAGTATTTATCGTTTTCTCGAGAAATTCTTGTTTTTGTGATCAACACATGTTTTAAAAATTAATTACAAAACTTATATGTTGAGGAACCAACGAATGAATGAATGAGTGTATTTATTTACATAACGGTATACGTACATAGTTTTCTATATCACGGGTCCGTAGACTGTACGTGCAGCTATGATACACAGAATAATAAGCATGAGTAATGATGATGATGATAATAATAATAATATTATTATTAATAATAATAATAATAAACTACAGCAGATAGAAAGAAACCAGAAAAATGTGTCACTACATGAAAACACTAATGCGCGACAAAAAGTAGAACATATTTAAATATAGCATCTTAAATATCCAGAACCCCTAAAACAGCCGTAAACCGTATTCAGATGCATTATTATACCCTATTACAGTAAACAAAGAACAGTTAAGAGAATATATACAGCACACTGACTATAAGTGAAAAAAATACAAGAATTAGAGCCTCAACATTAACGATTAGCTATTCCTACTATAGCTTCCCTACTATAAGCCCCCTCAGATCTCAAGTGTCTTGCCTTAAGTAGAAATTTACATATCCTCTCCATGTCTTCCCTGCCTACCAGTAGCGTCCAACATGCCCTTAACTCTCCATTCGAGGCAGTAAAGGATCGTGATAAATATGTTTCTCTCCGTTAAGGTAATCAAAGCACTCAATTTTATTTTGAGCCTTCAAAATTAACTTCAAATCAATCTCGATTTGGTAAATTGTTTTCAAAAAACTATCTGACTTTTAAAGTAAAAATAATACCCATGTACTTTTATTGAATTCTGCAACTATGTCTGAGATTTCTATCAGGTTAGTAATGTAACTGGTGTACTGAAAGCTCTGTTGATATTTGAAATAAAGGTATCCAGTTTCATAGATTTATTTTAGATATCCCTTCAAGCCTTATGACTACCATCAAGTGCAGACAGTGAAAGATTATGTTTGCCATAATTTAGTAGTTACTGGAGAGATCTTCAATGACCCGAAAGTATTACTACTTGTATGTTGCAATTTGGTGTCATTAAAAACAGTTTGGCTAAATAATATTTAGTTTTATATTACCTACCAAACATTAATATTCTTTCAAAAATAACTTGCACCTATGTTAAACCTCATAAAATACTGGTTGCATTAATACTTCTATTATAACATACTCAATATTTGTATTGTATAAGAATGCTAATCTTTTTTGTCCAATTGCATTTCAAAAGGTTATTATACGAAACACGCATACACACTTTTTCGCAAAATCATCGCGAAATTTAAACGCGAAAATTTAGAAATGAAACGCGAATTCTTTAAAAATTATCACATATAAAATTTGCCGCTGCAAATAATTGTTTGTAAAGAAATAATTTTTGTTATTTTTTACTTTCTCAAAATCGTTTTGATTGGGATTTTGCGCTTCTGAGGTATGATGATGACGAAAATGTACATCTTGAAATATTATGAAGAACATTTGAAATGTTCTTCATTGTCGTTGATGTTGTATATCTCGAAAACGTAAGGAAAAGTACTACCGCAGTATAAACATGATACTCATTTGAACCCACTATAATCCATCCATGTGACCTTGCATCAATCCCTACTCCTCGTGGAATTCATATACAACTCCAGCTGCAACTGGAAGGTATAATTGGTTAAGGTTATTATGATATTAAAGGACATTCTTCTGCAGTATCACAGCTCTACAGGATAACCCAGATATTTGCCTTCTTGACCCCGTGTGTCACCGCGTGTCAAGCAACATCCTGCCCTCCCCTTCTGGTTTGCTGTTTGCAAAACACAAGCACTCTTCTAATTCAGTGGTGGGACACTGCTTGAAGGAATTACAAGATGCATTCCATAAGGATTAGTAGAACATTTAGGGAAGAATGGGTTCATATTTTTACTTTCTCTACTACGTATAGTAAGTAGGGGAAGTATTGCATTCCACTCAAAAATTCGATACCGAAATTTCACCGGAAACACATGTTTTGAGGTGCACCGAATGCTATAAAGCATATTTGGAAACATGTGTGTGTTGTGAATAGCATAACTTAGAAACGAACATTCAGATAAACACCAAACTTGGTATTTAGGTTTAGTATCCTTCGGAGATGCGACACGAAGGTTTTCAAGAAAATGCCCCCACCCCAGATTACCCTTTACATGGAACATTTTTCGAAAATGTTAATTTTCTCAAAAATGGCTCAAACGATTTGATTAAAATATCATATATTTAATACACTTTCGTGACAAATAAAATCTATATCTTGAATTTTCAGGGAATGTCTCCAAAAGTATTCTTCATTGTGAACGAATTTTGCATAACTGGCAAACCATAAGAGGTAGACAATATTTTACTACACAGAAAATGTAGATCGCGTTAAAATACACAATTTATGTCATATCTCTTTTTTGTTTTGTTAAGTGAACCATTTCCGAGATATTGCTTGTTATTCCCTTAAATTTTTCAATACTTATACTTTTTCTCAAATTCGTTATTCATTTTTTTGTCCTGGTAATGCAAACAGAAAGGAATACTCCACATAGCAACCAGCTCTTAAAACATTTTAATATCGCTTAAAGCCTAGCAATTCCCCTTGCATCTACAAGAAAATTAGCAAAAAAATTAACATCTCGATATCTCGATTAACATGAAGCATATGGGGAATAAGCGTTTGTAAAAATAGCTTGTACAAGAGTAGAGAAAGTCATGTGAGTGTAACACATCACATTTTTTAGTATACAAAGATAATGCAATGTACTAGGTGTGTGTGTGTGTGTGTTGGGGGGAGGTGATTGGGTGGATGTATGTATGTATGTACTTGTGTGTGTGTGTGTGTGTGTGTGTGTGTGTGTGTGTGTGTGTGTGTGTGTGAAACCTGTGTTTTAAAGAGATGTACATTTTTGTGTAGTACGTTTTCATCTATCGCTTAGCGTTTACCAATTACACAAGGTTATATAAAATTCTTTCCGAGGCTTCACAGGTTACTGCCAGGAAATTCAAGATACGTACTTTATTTATTATCTAAATATTTTAATATATGGTATTTTAATCAAAATCGTTAGAGTCATGTTTTGGAAATCAAAGAATTTCGAAAAGTGGTCCATAGAAAGGGAAATTTTGGTGTTGAATTTTCTTGAAAATCTTCGTATTGCATCTTTGGAAGGTGTTGAATTTAATTTATTAATTATCCGAGATTTCGTTCTTGAGTTATGATTTTCACAAACACACACGTGAGCCTTTTTCTAAAAAATGCTTTTTCTTATTCAGGGGGCCTCAAAACTTGTATTTCCGATTAAATCTCGCTATCAAATTGTTGGGTGGAATACAATACCGCCTCTAACTGCTAGGCACGTTGTAGAGAAAGTAAAAAGCCTGGAAGTATCCCTGACTCTAATTACTAAGTCTACAACTTTAACTGAAGCAAGATATTTATTTACTGTGAAAACTGCGAGAGTTGAGTACTCTTTGTTAATTTTCCTGCACATTTATGAGCGATATTGTGGCGTATTTCATACCGGACACATATTGCGTCGCATTGTCGACAGTATTATTGGGGTGATTTACTATTTCTTTCGACTGAACGAGCCTTCACCTTTGGCGCCGACCACGCCAGAGAGTGCAGGCTCTGTTGGAATCTCTGTCTGGTATGCGGCCAGCTCTGGCTAGCCAAGGTTGGAGATACTGTTACCTTTTTTATGTGTGAGTGTGGTTAAGTATGTAAGGAGTAGGTCGCGTGTGGCCAGTCCTCGATTGCGTGGCATCTCCCCTCAATCCATTATTTCTCTGTGTGTAATGCAGGGCCACCAAGAGTTTTATCAGTAAATCGCAAGTAATGTGTATGATATGAAATTTGTGTATTTTGTTAAAAAAAACTCACGCCTTCACCTGAATGTAGCCAACAAGGTCTGGTCCTCTCGCAGTTTCTGAGCTACGTTACCCTCATGTGCGTGTTGGGGTGATTAAAATTTAATAAAATTTATATTTATTTGTTCCATTTGATAACAAGAATTAAGATAGTTTCAGTTCAAGTCTTTATTGTACAAATAATAATGAACATAGCACTTGATTTTGTTTTGTCAATTGATTCATTTGAATAAATAAGCGTTTCTAGCTTTTCGGAATTAAGAATCGAATTACGCCACTGCCCTTATATAGGGGTAGCTGCGTTACGTCACAGTATTCCCTCCCTCCTGTATGTGACACATGCTTGCCCATACCAAGACCGAATTAGACTAGCTACGGCACTCGGCACTGATCCACATAAGAGATATTGTACCTACACTTCACAAAGAGGCGTCCCCAGGAGGAAGGATGAGGCGAGAGGAGACACAGGGCAGCCGGAACCAGGAGTGACGGCACAGGAATAATGGCAGGGTCCCTAAGTTTCCAGATACAGACTCTTCGGCAGACGGACAGGGACACCGAGGACACCACTCTGCACAGATGTGTCCACCACCGCGTAAGGGGTTCGGATACCCCCGGCAGCCAACCGAAAGCCGAGGGACGGAGAGGGTCACAAAGAGTATGCTTTTCCCCTGCCACACTGCACCGAAACACAATCGTCGACGCTTCAAACCCTGAAGGTGACCAATGTATAAAGGATGAAGTTAAATGAGAATGGAGATGAAAAGGAGGGACAGGAAATTCGGCGGAAGTGAGAGTGCTTCCCAGCATTTACCTGGGGATCCGGTAACCCCTGAAAAAATCCATGGGTCAGGAAGGTCGGCTACGGGAATCGAATCCATGACTTCCTGAATGCGGGCCACAGACGAAAACGCCTGAGCCATCCTGCTCGCTGCCCATACTTGAGATAATCAATCACGGAATAGGAGCCACACCTGATGTTAGCCTACAAAGCGCGACACCAATAACTTGAAGAGTACAGTTGGGACTGTGTTATAAAAAGTCACACAGCAATTGCAAGAACGACAACAGCGTATAAAATAACATTTGTTTCAAGTAGGAGAAAGTAGGCTGAAGCAAAGTGGAACAATTTTATTGAACCATAGCTTCGGTATGTTTACCTGTTAAAGAAAAACAAAAGGATGCAATATTCTCGTCTTTGCTTATTTCGCGGAAGCAGAATTTCCGAAGCTAAAAACAACTGCTGTACTTGAAGGAAGCTAGCGAGCGCATTTTCCACGCACTGAACCAGAACTGTTGACGTAGAAGCGGGACACAGCTGGAGTGCTACAAAATCATGTGACGAGTTGCCTACTTTTATTATTTCCTCGCGTCATCAGGCTTTGATATACTCCTTCTCTCGAGTTTTCCTTTCAAGAAAAAGCTAAGGAAAATATATTTTCTTTCCAAAGGCAAGTATTCTTTATTATATCCCAAGCTATAACGGACACTCGAAAGTTTAGTAAATGGGCAATTAACGAAAAACAGCATATGGAATAGCAATACTCTCTAGATAAGAGAAACAAAGACGACACAATATTGCTAATTTTTCTCTGTGGTTTCTTTTGGGATATATATGTAGGTTTTTCATCTTTCCACTGTTTTCTAATTTCAGTGTGTTTAAACAGAGAGACTTCCAGAGGAATGTCACCGGATTGCTCTGTCTCTCTGAAGACTAAAAGACACGCCACGAGAAAGCATTACGTAAATATAGGATCAAGTAATTCCTGCATACATTGTTAAGTCGCCACGTACAAGCGGCCATTGTCACACTAATATTACACATCGAGCTGGATTGTTTTATAAGCACGAGGGTAAGTCAATAAGTATCCGCACACAAGTTTTTTAAATTATAATAACAATAGAACCTTCAATTACACCAGTTTTCAACGTAGTTTCTCAATGCGCTTGGTCCATTGTTGCACAGTCTTCCTAATTCCCTCAGAAAAGTTTTTCAGCTGAGCAGCAAGTCATGCACCGCTTTCATCACGTCTCAGCTTCTGCTGAATCGACTGCCCCTCATAGCATATTTAAGTGAACGAAAAGGATGTGGTTTGCCATTTCATCGACAGTTACTCTTCGCTTCGTCAGAATACGGACTTGCTCAATTTTGGCGTCACTAGTGGTTATGAATGGGCGTCCTACACTTATATCGTCCTTCACACTTGTCTGTTCATTTTTTAACTTTTCGTTCCATTCCTACACGCTTCTACTAATAAAATATTAGCCTCACGTTGTGCAAAGGGTCTTCGATGGATACGGGCTCCTGGTACACCTTCAGATGACAAAAACCGGACAACCGCACGTTGTTATTCTTTGGTGGAAACGGTGAGGGGTGCAGCCATGCTTATTATGCAACAATGCAACACTTACTGGGCTGATGACGGTCAAATATTCCACAAGCGGATACAAAGGAACAACATGTCGACATGCGCGTACACAAACCGATACAGCCAACCTACAAAAAATTAAAAATATTGCGCGTGTACCTCGTAGATCGTACATCGAAAATAAAAATACATGTCTCGGCTTTCTATCCCATAGGCTCAGTCTGACAAAACTCCTTTTACATATTATAATTATTCACTAATAACTATATCGTATTAAACAAGATAACTTACAAAATTGTACAGTTTTATCTCTTCAGTTTTCCTTAGAGGCACCCAACACTGGGAAAAAACTGAAATGTAACTGCGAGCGATTTTCTCTTCGCTATATGCAATCTTGGTCGTAAGATTAGGATCAGGATTTAACGCGGAGGGGGACTTAGCACGTCGACCTATATAGCTACTTTGTAAACATTCTCGGACGGAAACAAGGGATGAAGTGAGAGGAGACAAGGGCGGTCGGACCGGAGGTCACGATAGGAAGAGAGCAGGGTCCCTAATATTTAGATTTTAACTCCCCGGATGGGAACGGTGCAGCCGGCTCCTTTTCCCCCTGTGGGCTTACACTGGGATATCCGGAACCCGGAGACACCCGGAGGATGAGGGTTTTCACAGAGCATCCTTTTCCCCTGCCATGTACTCGCCGAGACCTCCTGCCAACACGTACAACCCTGAAAGAGCTAAGCGGATGAAAGGTGAAATGAAGTGAGAACGGAGGTGAAATAGAGGGATAGAAATTCGGGGGACTTAATTATCCTTCCCAGCATTCACATAAGGACCCGAGAAACCTCGAAAAAAATCAATGGGTCGGGAAAGTCGGTCACGGGAATCGAACCTACGACCTCCCAAATGTGGGCCACAACGTTAACGCCTGAGCCGTCCCGCTCGGTCTTGATCACAAATACTTGTAGCCTCGGTGCGGAGTAAGGTTTATCCCATCCCATCCGCGGTTGTGTTGATGGGAAGCATACAGTATTTTCTTTACATTAGTTCTATGTCTCCTCACAGCGTGGTGTGTAATAATTCTCCCTAATCATTAATTGGAGAAATATATGATTATGTATTATCCAAATGCTGGAAGGTGTGAATGTGTAAGTTATGTGTATGTACACGTAAATTCAATTATTCTCTATTTCTTTATAAGCGCGAATTATAAAGATGTGTGTAGATTTGTTTTTGATATAAAATATTTTTTTAAATAACATGTTTTTTAAAGTTTGGAGCAATATGGAAAAATATGTGTTACACTCACATGACTTTCTCTACTCTTGTACAACTATTTTTATAAACGCTTATTCTCCATTGCTTTATGTTAATCGAGATGTTAATCTTTTTGCTAATTTTCTTGTAGGTGCAAGGGGAATATAGTAGGCTTTAAGCGATAGTCAAATCTTTTAAGAGCTGGTTACTATGTGGAGCATTCCATTCTTTTTACATGTACAGGACATAAAATAATTAATAACGAATTCCCATTCGAGAAAAACTATAAGTATTGAAAAATTTAAGGGAATAACAAGCAATATCTCGAAAATGGTTCACCGAACAAAAAAATGTATATGACATAAATTGTGGATTTTAACGCGATCTACATTTTTTGTATAGTAAAATTTTGTTTATCTCTTATGGTTTACCAGTTATGCAAAAGTCGTTCACAATGAAGAATACTTTTGGAGACATTCCTAGAAAATTCAAGATATACATTTTATTTAGCATGAAAGTATCTTAAACATATGATATTTTAATCAAAATCATTAGAGCCATTTTGGAGAAAACTAAAATTTTCGAAAAATATTCCATGTAAAGGTTAATCTGGTGTGGGAGGATTTTCTTGAAAACCTTCGTGTCGCATCTCTGGAAGATACTGAACCTAAATACCAAGTTTGATGTTTATCCGACTGTTCGTTTCTGAGTTATGCTGTTCACACACAAACACACACCCACACACACACACACACACACACAGACACCTCACTGACATGTTTCCAAAAATGCTGTTTTTGGTTTCAGGGGGCCTCAAAACATATATTTCCGGTGAAATATTGGAATCGAATTTTTGGGTGGAATACAATATTTCTACTTACTATACGTAGTAGAGAAAGTAAAAATATTCGTAATAAAGCCTTTTATTTCAAATTTTACCTATGTTCTCATATGAAAAGTGCTTATATCTGCATAGTATTATAATTTTAATTCGCATGCGTTACACATTTAACTTGTAATTTCTGAATTTATGAGAAATGCCATCTTCATTTCCCTTCTGTCAACGTTGCATTCCTGTACTGCAGCGTCTGACATAGCGCCAGGCAGCTGAACGTTGAGGGGAGGACAGGTATAAATAAGTCGTTGCAACTTAATGCTTTATGATTTTTTCCCGGTCAACAGGAACCCTACGGAAGAGAAAGCCGAGACAGGGTTCTTCTGTGTTCGATGTATTTTCACTATTAAAAGTTGCAGATTAATCTGCGCCATTAGTGTGACAATGTGCCCTTGTTAGTTAACATGGAGTGAGGAGACAGAGACCCGTATCGGAATGATTGGTTTAGACAATTGTAAAAACTGAGATGCTTTACACTCACATGACATTCTTTAATCTACTATCGTTTATTTATGTATACTTCCACGGACTGGTCTCACGAAAGCTTGCTTTTCTATCTACTTCTCGTTAAGCCGGATAAACATTTTTGGAGGAACTGTTTCTTTACACAGTTTGTTGTAGCTACAAGGAAGGTAGAGGAAACCAAATCGTTAGATGTTCAAAACTCTGGCCTAGAAATTCAATACTCCCTCCATGACATATAGAGAAACACTTTATAAAAATGACAAAGTATTGAAAATTTAAACCAATGGCAACAAATCTCTGGGAAATGGGTGATACCACAGGAAAATATTGGAAACAAAATCGTGGTTTAAGGACATGTACATTTTTTGTAGTCGTTTTGATCTATTTTTATTGTTTACCAGTTAACAATGGACATTAGTTGAGGGTTTCACAGGCTATTCTCATAAAATTGAACTCATACATTTATTTTTCATTTAAGCATCTTAAACAATTTGTATTTTATGGTCATTAATTGTTGTTTCACTCAAGCCGTGGTAGGACAAGGTTGAAAAGTATTGAAAAATTTATTGCTAGCCGGGATTTGAACCACGGATCTTCTATTGTAACTCGCCATTAGGGTACGCCATATCAAAAGTAAATCTAGATCTCCTTGTAATTTACCGAGAAAATGCGAGCCAGCTGGGAACTTTAATGTAGTAGAGGCATGCTGCTATGATAGCACAGTTGGTAAGAGCAACCGGACGTAAACCGGAAGAACTGTGGTAGAAATTCCGGTTATGGATTTGAAATTATTAGTCTGATTGTACTTTTCCAACCATTTACTACACCAGCTAATGTGAAAGAACTATTGATTATCATTAATTGACCTAAAACTTGATTAAACTATGAAGCCCGAGACTTAAAGTACTTAGGAAATTGTAAGTTGGCATTTTAAGTTACCACTGGGGTAGATATGTCTTTACAAAATAAATTTGAGATCTATTGATTTACCGGAAACATTGCCTGTCATTTGGAGAATTTAATATCGTGCCAGCAGTTTGCCATGGTATCTCATATGGTTAGAGCAACCGGACAGAAACCGGAAGGACAATTGTTTAATTCCGGTTATGGTATTGAATTTTTCAGTCGTATCCTACCTTTCAAATGGTATTTTAATCATAATCCTTAGTATTTTTTGAAATAATCGAACATTTCGAAAAATCCTCCATGTAAAGGGTAGCTTTGCGATGGGTATTTTTTTAAAGTGTTTGTTCGCTTATGATTCCAAGATGCTGAACCAAAGTACCAAGTTCAGTACTTATTGGACATTTCGCTTTTGTGTTAAGTTGTTCACAAACACACACGCACAGACTTCTCTAATTGTTTATTCAAGGACCACAAAACATGTATTTCTGTGTAATCCCCATTTTGGTAAAACGCAATACCTACTCTTTACTATATACGTGGTACAGAAAGTAAAAATTACTCCGGTGAAAATATTGCACCTCTGGAAACAACTAGGAAATTCGTGCATTGAACTTTTAAACGGTGCACTGAGCCTTTCTCTGTCAATGATAGAGCTAGAAGCTCTGATGTAAGACCAAGACATCAGCAGTTGTCAAAGTCATCGCCGAGAGAATTCGGGTAAATCAATAAAAAAAAATAATGGCGCAAGAAAGGAAAATTCTGCCGCGAAGATTTCACGCAACGTGAAAGAAGACAGGCTTGAAATATACTGACAGCAGCTTTAAGACATGCAAAAAACACAAGAGTCAAAAGGTTACTGGAGAAGCATGCGATTGTCAGTCCAAGTCAAATTCTCTTTAAGAATGAGAAACTAGTTTTCATCAAGGAAGAAACTGTACCGTTGCAATATTTAGGAGTACACTAATAATTCTCAGGAAGCTATATCCCACATTAAAGTGAAAAAAGGACACCATCCAACGTTCTTAGTGGTTTCTTGGAGAGAGTAGTTCAGGGATGTCACATAACTGCAATTCTGCGAAAGGAGATTGAAAACAGTGCCGCCACCACCACCAAACCGACATTATGTAAAATGTTCCGAAGCCTCTAAACACCATCTTTTCGTTGGCAAGTACTGGATATTCCACAGAACTCAGCTGCCGCCCATAAGGCGAGGGGAGCAATGCGGCCGAGTTTATCGCCGCTGCGGATTGACGCTCGGGAACCGCTGGTCATAATCCTCAGGACTGGATTTTGTGGTATTTTAGACGAGAAGGGCTGCTCCAAACCTCTCGTAGAAGTCATTCAAGGTAGACTTTGTGAATGCAGCAGCAGTTTCAATAAATCTAGACGTTGTACATGCAGTGATAGAAGAGTGGCTGAAGCCTTTGGTGGAGAGTTTCAGAGGAATTGGAAGACCCTTTCAATGACATGTGTACTGTATAGTCTGTGCTGTCTCTAATGAATAAATTCAATATACAGGGTAAACCAGACCTCTCATACTAGTCGGTTATTTAGGAAAATGCGGCATTAAAATTTTCGAGACAAAATCATTTATAACTAAAGTACATGTGAACTTTCACTTGAGCCTGATGTCAATCAGCCACAACCGGAAGTGAGGTCAGTGGCGTATCACTTTAAAATTACAAATGCGAGTGGGAGTGAAATAGGGTACCGTTAACAAGAGCTCTTCAAAACAAACAACATTCGTATTTTAGTTGAAGTGTATTCCAAGGATGCGACACGAAGATATTCAACAAAATCAACGAACCTAAATAACCTTTACGTGACAACAATTTTGTTAGTTTTAATTTTCTCAAAAATGACTATGTAATTTCAAAATCGCCACATAGCGCTTCGGTTTTAAATTATTTAATTCACTCTTCGCAATGTATAAATGTGTAATGAAGGTTTAACTCTATTATCAATGAAGATTAACATCGTATGAATAATCTGTAGAAGAGTCAATAGAGAAATTCTTGTGAATGCAACACATGTTTGTTTGTTCCTGTTCTTGCAGCGCTAAAGCAAGCATCATCAACTTACAATCTCATTCATTTGGATGTCCAGCACAGCGATACTGTTTCCTTCCTTCCCTTCTGGTCACATGGTATTCCACCAACACGTCTGAGCGAGTGAGCCCCTTCACTGTGCAGCACAGGGTAATGAGTTTAGGACACCTGCGCTAAGGTATGCAGGACGTACAGTTTATTTTAAGAGTGTCCAAATATCTGTATCTCCCCAATGTTAAATTTGAAAATGATGGCCCATTATCTAAAACGATGCACAAAATAATTATATTAATTTTTCAAGGAATGTTCTGCAACATTTTTATTGCTTATTGAGAAACAGAATACACGTTTGTTTAACCGAACAAAATTATGTTTTTGTTAATATTATAATTGATTTTATTAAAAATAATGACCGAGCGGGATGGCTCAGGCGGTAATGTTTGTAGCCCGCATACGGAAGCTCTCGGGTTCAACACTCGGACCGACTAATCTAACTGAAGGTACTTTCGCAGTTTTTTGGTCGCTTGGAGAATGCTGGGTTGGATAATTTTATCCACGAGTTTTTCAATCATCCCTTCCATCACTACATTTAATTTCCTTCCTCTTCACTGCCATACCAGACATTGGGCTGATCACCCAAAATGACTGAAATTGAGTTTTATTTATCAACGCTCTTTAACTGCTGTGGTCCTTTGCGTCCTATTCTATGTTGGGCGTGAAAGACCAGTAATTTAGCTCAGAGGCCTCTTTATCAGGCATGAGGTTCTTTTACGTGCCGTAAATCTGCGACACGGGACCACCGGCTATATTTTCCTTCCGAAGGAAATCACGCTAAGGATTTTTACGCCCGAAAAAATCCATCGCCCTCCGCCGGGTTTGTACCCGTGACTTCGGGAACTAGAGGCTAGCATGGTAACCATGGACGACCTGATCACCCATCCTGCATATGCTGTGATCCATAGTTTGTTTGCTCCTCGACAGCTACTGACCAAAGGCATCGGGCTGATCACCCATCCTGGATATGCTGTGATCCATAGTTTGTTTGCTCCTCGACAGCTACTGACCAAAGGCATCGGGCTGATCACTCATCCTGGATATGCTGTGATCCATAGTTTGTTTGCTCCTCGACAGCTACTGACCAAAGGCATCGGGCTGATCACTCATCCTGGATATGCTGTAATCCATAGTTTGCTTGCTCCTCGACAGACTACTGACCCAAGACATTGGACTGATCACTCATCCTGGATATGCTATGATCCAGAGATTGCTTGCTCCTCGACAGGCTACTGACCCAAGGCATTGGGTAGTTCGTTAGAAATTGCAGTTAAATGCAGGATTTTATGAAAACTAACAGTTACGCTGTGTAGAATGTCTCATAATCTTCCAAACCGTAGCCCACTCTGTCTTCTGCTTGGTTCTAGTAACAACTGCAGTGAACATCCCGATCAAAATAAAGGGAAAATCTTTTATCTGGTGCTAATATTTGCTAATTTATTGAAGTCTTACCAATATGAATGAGCCTTAAGATTCTAAAAATATAGCATATAGGTTTGTTTTAAATATTATGTTTATACTATTCACAATTAACGTTCCAATATAATATCTAGTTATACAAAAATGAGCCGCAGATTCTAAATATTTATATGGAATCAAAGCCTTAAAATGGAAATAAATCACGAGAATCAACATTTGACTCTGAATAAACTAATCTACTTTTGACGTGCTTTCGCACTGCTTTCTAGTTTTCAAATGCAACCTGACAAAGCTGTTCTCCAAGTTTCCTGCTATAGTAAACTGTTGCAAGTCCCCTATTGTTTAAATGCTAATATATTATTGCAGCTTTTCGAGCTATGTTCTTAGTCTAAACTGTTATCGAAATTGTAAATAGGATTAGTTCTATGAACTAGGGGTATCATACACAACAGAAGTAAAAATTATCATTGCAGTCCTGGCAGAATATAAATACAAAGAAAAGTATTTCTCGCGATGTCATAGAATATGAAATTTCAAGGCTGGTTGTAAACATCTGACTATCGATTTACTTTCAGGTATCCCCCCTTGAAACTACAATGAAATATTTTAAATGTTTATCTTGAATAACAAGCTGCAAATAATAACATAAGCTTTTGTAAGAACAATATGTGGAAGCTGTATACAAATATGCAATTGTGGATAGAGAAATTAATGTGTATATAAGACACATTTTACTTTCTCTAATATTTACCTATGACGAGTAGAGAATGTGTTGCATTCCAATCAAAAACTAGATATTAATATTTCACAGATATACACGTTTTGAGAGCCCTGAATAAAAATACTTTTTTAAGAAAAAACAGCCCCGCGAGCGCTTGCATGTGTGTGTGTGTGTGGTCTCAACAGATAACTCAAGAACCAAAAGTGGGTTAAGTACGAAACTTTGTATTTAAGTTCAATATCTTCCAAGAATACGACACGAAGATTGTGAAGAAAATCTCCCATCCCAAACTACTCTTTTTATAAACAAATTTTGGCTATTTTTTATTTTATAAAATTTTTTTTTAATGATTTTGATTAAAGCACCATATGTTTACAGATATTTTCATTACCAAATAAATATGTATCTTGAATTTTCTGGGATTAGCCTCTGAATCCTCTTCGTTCTGAATGACTTTTGCATAATTGGTAAACCCTAAGAGGCAGACAAAATCTTACTGCTCGCAAAATGTTGTTCTCGTTAAAGCACACAATTTGTTATTATTTTTGTTTCAGTTAATAATTTCCGAAATATTCGTTGTCGCTAGTTTTAATTTTTAAATAATCCCACTTTTCTCAAATAGAAATTCGTTAATTTATTTTTTCTCCCTCGTGGGTATGCAAACAGCACGGGAATTCAGTCATCACATAGCAACATGTTATAAAAGTAGATTGAAAGCTTATTAATTTGTAAGAACAGTTCGTAGAAGAGTAAGAAGAGAAAGTAATGTGAATGCAACATCATTTTTGTTTCATTTGATAATAATATTTCATTTTTTGTAGAGTGAAGAACTCTGCTTTATAGAAGATATAAAAATAATAATCTATTGTTAATGTAATAGTAGCCTTCTTAGAGGCACTAGAATACCCCCTTAAGCATAAAGGGTTAGCGAAAATCTGAGCGTGACATTACGTAACTTGACAGTCAATCAGCGCTGATAACCGGCGGGATTATCTTTTATTGCGCCTTTTATGTACTAATATCCCCCTGCGCGGCAGTGGGACTTTGATGCAGATGAAATGTTCTCCATAGTGAAAGTAAAGAGGACCGCTCTATTCAGGCAGCGCGGCGCGCTGTGCTGGTTAAGATGTGCATCCGGCCTTTCGCTTTACGCTTCGAGCATGGCTGAGTTTCGAGTGCAATGCGTTGTACACGGATAGAGACCCGGTCTGTCGTTCCATGTATATTCCGCATTCAGTCCCAAGGGGAATGTTCGCAAATAAAACGCTACATGCTGCGATTTCCGTCAAACATTTCTGAATTAAAAAGCCAAAAGGAGACAGTTGAGCTGTATCTTTGATGCCCATAGCCGCAATCGGTTCCGCTTTTCACGCAAAAAGTTATCTGTGTTGCATTCACATGACTTTCTCTACTTACTCCTGTACAAACCATTCTTACAAAAGCTTATTATTCTATTTACGTCAATATTAATGAATTACATGTTGTTTGCATGACCACGAGAAAACTTCTGTTGTGTTACATTCACATGAGTTTCTCTACACTCTATCGCATACTATTGGGTATACAAATTGTTCTTAGAAAGTTTATTTTCCTATATGCTTCATTTAAATCCAGATAAATGTTTCCGGAAATATCTACAGTACACATTTCGTTATATACACACAGAGAATAGTGATAGTCAGATGTTTTAGGACTGGACTGCTGGCCTTAAAATTCTATATTCTCCCCATGACATCCCGAAAAATAGCTTAAAATCGACAGGACTTTAAAAGAATGTCTAGGTATTCATCAATTCAAACCATTAATAACGGATATTTGGTCACAAAAGTCTATTTGAAGTAATTGTGTGTTCTAAAGAGATTTACATTTTTTGTATAGTAGATTTTCCTCTGTGGCTTAACCTTTACCAGTTATATAAGATTATAAAAAAGTCCTTCCCAATGAAGAGGACTTCACAAGTTATTCCAAGAACATTCAGGATATAAATGTTATTTTTCATGTAAAATCTGTAGTATATGGTATTTTAATCAAAATTATTAGAGCCATTTTTCATAACATCAAAAGCTTAGAAAAATCATTCATGTAAAGGGTATTATGGAGTGGGCGCTTTTCTTAAAAATCTTTGTGGCGCATCTTTGGAAGGCGCTGAACCTAAGTACCAAGTTCGATTTTTATGTTGTTCACAGACACACGCATACGAACTTTGTTTCTTTTTTTTAAAAAAAAATCGATGTCCTGCACTATCATGACTTTTTCTACTCTTGTAAAAACTACTTTTACAAACGGTTATTCTCCATCTGATTCATGTTAATCTGGATAAAAATCTGCAGAAACTTTTGCAGAAGTCTGATAAATACCAAACTTGGTATTTGAGTTCAGTATCTTCCAAGGATGAGACACGAAGATTTTCAAGAAATTCCCTCTACCTTAGACTACCCTTTACATGGAAAATGTTTAGAAAACTTTGATATTCTCAAAAATTCTTTAAAGATTTTGATTAAAATATCATACGTTTAAGATATTTTCACGGCAAATGAAATGTATATCTTGACTTTTTTTGGGAATGTCTCCAAAATTACTCTTCATTGTAAACGACGTTCGCATAGCTGGTAAACCGTAAGAGAGAGACAAAATTTTACTTCACAAAGAATGTAGATCTCATTAGAACACAAATTTATGCCATATACATTTTTTGTCGAGTGAACCATTTCCGAGATATTCCTTGTTATTTCTTTGAATTTTCCAATACTTATACTTTTTCTCAAATGGGAATTCGTTTTTCGTTTTTACTTTCTCTACTACGTATAGTAAGTAGGGGAAGTATTGTATTCCACCCAAAAATTCGATACCGTGATTTCACCGGAAATACATGTTTTGAGATCCCCCGAATCCAAAAAAAATCATTTTTGGAAACATGTCCGTGTGTGTGTCTGGCTGTGAACAGCATAACTCAGAAACGAACAGTCGGATAAACACCAAACTTGTTATTTAGGTTCAGTATCTTCCAGAGATGCGACACGAATGTTTTCAACAAAATCCCCCCACCCCAGAGTACCCTTTACATGGAACATTTTTCGAAAATTTTAATTTTCTCAAAAATGGTTAACAATTTTGATTAAAATATCATATGTTTAAGATATTTTCATGACAAATAAAATGCATATCTTGAATTTTCTGGGAATGTCTCCAAAAGTATTCTCCATTGTGAACGACTTTTGCATAACTGATAAACGATAAGAGAAAGACAAACTTTTACTACACAAAAAATGTAGATCGTGTTAAAATATACAATTTATGTCATATACATTTTTTTGTTGAGTGAACCATTTTCGAGATATTGCTTGTTATTCCGTAAAATTTCTCAATACTTATTTTCTAAAATGGGAATTCGTTATTCATTTTTTTGTCTTGGACATGCAAAGAGTTATAATCTGTGGCAAAGGGAATGGCGCTGCACCTAGCAACCAGCTATTAAGAGATATGTATGTGCTTAAAGGCTACTGTTTTTCTATATTGCCCTTGTAAATATATTTTCCCCTTACATCTACAAGAAAATTAGGAATAAGATGGAGTCTGCAAATGTTTATCTCGATTAACATGAAGCATATGGAGAATAAGCGTTTGTAAAAATAGTTTGTACAAGAGTAGAGAAGTCATGTGAGTGTAACACATCAGATTTTTTATTATTTCCTGAAAATGCAAACAGAATGAAATGCTTCACATAGCAAACAGCTCTTAAAGGATTTGACTATCTCTTAAAGCCCACCATATTCCCCTTACAAGAAAATTAGCAATAAGTTTATCTCGATTAACATGAAGTAGATGGAGAATAAGCGTTTGTAAAAATAGTTTGTATAAGAGAAGAGTGTTCACTACAGATTTTTTTATAATAGCATAATTTATTGTTGTATTAAAATTTACATGTTTCACACCTTAGTTAATTTCCGTTGTAGCACTATGACATAGCTTATTTGGTAGGTATCATAGATTTCGCAGGTTAAATTGAAGCTAAATTTGTTATTAAATAGGTGAAAATTTTAATTTAATTTGGTTATAATTGTGCCAGTAGCATTCTCTTTGGCGAAAGGTACTTTTAATTCATTACATGTGGAACACCTGATGCGGCCAGCTCCTTTGTGCGGAGATACCTGGAGATTGTCATGTAAATCGCCGTTACGCCTTGAGCGAGACAGCTGGATAAGCTCTGCCCTGTAACCTACCCGGTTTATTTTACTTAGTGGTGTTCTTCTGTAGCAGAAAATGCAGCTTAATTATTTATACTGCCTTCGTCGACTACTACAAGGATAGACAGGGAAGAGTTATGGAGTACATATAAAAATAAAACAGTGAATACCCAAAATATGTTATCAGGTTATCCAACATGTCTTAAAGTTTAAAATTACAATAACGTTGTTTAATTATTTTAGGTCGCTTTACATATCAGGTCTTATGGCTACCATACACGTTAACAGTACATCACATTAAAAAAATATGTTGCATTCACATCACTTTCTCTACATATATCACTTATTAGTGGGTATACGAGTTATAACTGCAAACGTTTATTATCCTATTTACATTTTAATCGAGAACATACTGTCATAACGAAGTTTTCTATTAATTTATTGTCAATTATTATATAAACAGTATAATGCTAGTAAATTTTGGATAATCACCTATTTTGTAGCTCAAACTTTCTATATTAATTTCGGTTACGTATTTCTAAATTGTTTTGGGTACATCATTTCCATTCTTCTATGGACACACTCAACATTAGACAAAATTTAAAACATTGTTTTTAAGTGGTGGTATTATGAGGTTTCCTTTCAGTGATGTTATTAGTGTAAAGTGCAAGGATAATGTAATTAATAGGCAGATATCACCTAATCCTTTTTCATTAATGTAATTAGAACAGCATATGTTCCCCTTCTTGTCTGCTTAATGCCAGCATCAGTTGACCTCATAACATCGATGTTGTACTAATGAAAATTTAGTGCCTGAATAATGGTAATGCTATTTTGAATTTGGTTACTTGATTCACTATATGACTAAGAATTTTGATTAAATGTAGTATTTTGCGTTGCTGAGTAAATTTAAATGGCATCAGTAGCTCATAAAGTAACTAAAGATTTGCATCGGTGCTTCCAATGTTTAGTATATTTTAAAGTTAATACATAGTAATAAACACATATAACAGAAAATAGATTTTTTTTTTTTGTGTTCCACCTTTCACAACACTTTGCTTACTATACAACCCTAATTATTTTGCGGTGACACTGAGAGGTCAAGGACGTGTGGTGCATTATTTCATGCTTTGAATAAATGCAAATGCAACTATTAGAGAAGGACATTTTGCATAGTAACATAAACAGATGTTACTATGCAAAATGCAGCAGCATCACTTAAGGCGAGGCTAAGTGGTGAAAGTTTCCAAAAACTGACATTTTTAGTTTATCCCTTTGTCTTATAAATTGGAATTTCTTCTTTAACCTCATGCATATTTTATCACTGTATTTTAAATATATACTTTAAAAATTTTAGCGTATCTGCTATTTTGTGCTCTGAATTTTGTATCACTACAAAGAAAAACTTAAAACTTCTATAGTCTTTGGGGAGGGAGAGAGAGAGAGAGAGAGAGAGAGAGAGTTACATTTTAGCTCTACATATTCGTACCACTTCTAAATAAAATGGTTTCTGCATGCCCAAGAAACATAATTTTTGCTTTGTAAATATGTTTGTGGTGTTTTCTTCTTCATTTATACTTAAACAGTGTTTTCTCTTAATAACATTTTCTTCTCGTTTTCTATTGAAGGTAGCCAAATGAAATTTTCTTATGATAAAAACCTCTCAATGGTGTTATTTAATAAGTTCTTTGTTTATGTTTTAAAAACTCAATTCCTGATAAATTTTAGCAATCGTATATTCTTTAGTGAGCTACATTATTGTATAAAAGTAGATCAATAAACTTAGAAGGCATGCATATACATCCTGTAAAATTTCGCTCTGATATCTTAAACAGTTTCTGAGATAATGAGTCATGAAATTGACAAATTTAACATTAGGGTATAGGACATTAATATCCCGTTAAAAATGGCCCCAAAGCGTAAAACGCAGTAGTAAATGGTTTCTAAAGTACAGTGAATTCCATAAACATGACATTTTAATGGACTTTGGTTCCAGTATGCCTTAAAACCATTAGCGGTAATTTTTAATTATCAAGAGCCGTTTCCCTCTGAAATTACTACTGTATACATTTGGATGGTTAATTCATTCGCTCATTTGAAATGCTTTTCCATTAGTTCTTCTATTATTTAAATATTGATCACAGAGTTGCGCAGAGTAAGTTTTGGTAGACTCATCACAGATGTTCAGATCATGGAACATGTATAAAAAATTCAACCTCATCGATAATGAATTTCTTGTTTTGGTGAACGTCAGAACATCACTTCTCTTCTTTTAACTCTCGTATAGTGAAAATCAGGTGTCCATATCACTACTTTCTGTCTTGGGAAATAACATTAAAAACGTATTTTGTTTATTATGGAAACAATTACACTTTGGCTAAAGTTCAGAAAAATGGCAGTATATTTGCTTTAAACTAGTGTAGCTTCCTATAACATAATACTCCCAATAAAGTCATTACAATAAATTATCACAAATTAATTCTGAAAATTAACAAACGAAATAATACTGACCATACACTTAAAGTAAACCACCCTAATTATTAAATTTAGTGCAATGTTTGTGTTCAGTTTGTTTGCAATAATATTTCTAAAAAAACTTGTTTTGATTTTTTGACTTTATTTAAAACCAACTCTCCTTATTCTCTCTTTTTTCTTTATGGTAACGAACTGTTTGTCTCGACGTAAGTTCATATACTACTATACAAGCTAGATAAACGTTTCGGATTTCATTTTCCTTTTCCCTATTCCATATTTGTTTAAAAATCTGTACACAGCGTAATCAATTGCCAGTTTCCGTGGCATACGTCGCTAAGGTACTCCGTGCGCAGGGGACTGGGAATCAAGACCCACCTGCGGAATGGCAGTTTGTATAAATGTATTAGCGTACTCACATGCGTGGGTATGTAAATAGGAAACTGAACATCGACAGCGCAAAAAAGAAATAAAAATAATTAAGTTTGATGTGTTGCTATCACATAAGCTTCTCTACTCAATCTTCTACAAACTATTCTTACAAAGGTTTATTATTCTACTTACTGCAGATTAATGCAGAGAAGCTTTCATTACACACCTACATATTTCGTTGTAGGCTAATCTTTTAAAACACAGATCGTGTTTTCTTCCTTGCATTACTGGGATTAAAAACAAAAATCGACTTCCCACTTGAAAAAGCAAAGTATTTGAAAAGAAAACAATAACAAAGAATATCTCGGAATTGGTTAAGTTTACAAAATATGTATTTTACATACTATATTGTGTGCTTTAACCAAAAAGATTTTGTTTATCTCTTACATTTACAAAGTTATACAAAAGTAATGCAGAATAACAAGACTTCAGAGACTATTCCCAGAAAACTTAAGATACACATTTTATTTATCACGAAAATTCTGAAACACAACCAAATCGTTTGAGCTACTTTGGAGAAGATTAAGAATAGTGATGCATTTTCCATGTAAGGGATAGTTGTGGTGGTGAGATTTTCTTTTAGAATATTCGTGTCGCACCTTTGGGAGATGTTGAACATTAAATAGCAAGTTTTGGTATTTAACCGACCTTTCGTTCATAGTACACACCATACACACAACACACACACATCTAGAAAACATATATTGTAGCGCATGTGTGTGCATTGTCACGTCGGACATATTATTGGTTTGTAGCATGACATTGTTGTGTATAATTATTTTGATTGGAGTTTGAATTCCGTCCGACGCGGCATCTCCTTCCCAAACTCCTGGCCAAGAGGTGTAGAGAGGAAAGGGGTGAAGTAGCGTGACTAGCTTCCTTCTTTGTCTAGTGGCGTCAGTCTAGTAGCGTAGGTCAGTCGAGTGTGTGTCTTCAGGGAGAGTGATTGTATGTAAGAATGCGTATTCTCGTGTGAGTGTGGAGCATCTCCCTTGAATGCTTGTCTGTAATCTGTTGTGAACGATGTAGTGATACCAAGGTAACTATATAATAAACCACAGTAAATGTGAAATTAAATGTGTTTTGTTATGAATATCCCATGCGTGCTTTAAACTTGTGCAGATAAGTTCCTGGTCCTCTCGCTGCTTCAGAGTCTACGTCCCCAAAAGTTTATGCGGGGTAACTAAATTTAATATCTAGCTGAAAAACCTGTTCTTCTCACCCCGGTGTATAAGAATATTCAGGATGCCCCCAAACATATCATTCCGGGAAAATTCTGATATCTAGTTCTTGGATGGAATTTAATACTTTCTCTACTTACTATAGGTAAGCAGTAAAGAAAGCAAAAATCACTCCTACCACAGAGTATGCATGCACAGTAAGTTATGTATTTGTGTCGTGCATACAAATATCTACGTTCTGTTCGTGTTTGTCAAATATAATTAAGGCGTTTACTTTAGAGATGAGAGTCGAGTTATGGTGTCTTGTCCCGTGTTTATCAGGCCCTTTCAGCCTTTAACACACACGAAAATACAGCGAGGGCTACGACCATGCGCAGCGTCGTGGTGCCCGTCATAATAATTTATTACAGTATAACAATTTAGTAAAATACCTCGGTCTACGGACTGCGCGAGTATTCAGGAGGGATAAATCGCCAACATTCTTCTTACCTTTTGCCTTTAGCTACCGAGTTATCCAATGAGATGTCTTCCTGAGATCGCGGGTTCAAACCAGGCGGAGGGCGATGGAATTTTTTCGGGCGTAAAAATCGTTGGCATGGCCTCCTTCGGAAGGACAGAAAAGGTCAGTGTCGTAGATTTATGGCACGTAAAAGAATCTCAGGCCTCTGAGCAAAATTACCGGTCTTTCACGCCCACTGGACGCTAAGGATCACAGGAGTTAAACAGCGTCCATAAATAAAACTCAATTTAATTTAATCATGTGTCTTAAAGAAGAAGTGGGCTGATACGAGAAACAAGTGTGACGTCAACCTTGTGAACACAGCAATTTTATAGGGTAGAAAAATTTCATAAGATCTTGTTTACCCCATGATAACTCTAAAGCTAAAATCCTTATTTGAGTCTGTAGGTTAAAGAGCAAAGTTTCGAGATGATGATTATGTGTGGTTGATCTCTCTGTAAAAAATTAAAGCCGCTAGTTTTCTTTGTAAAATTTCAAGTGAAATAATTTGTATTATGCAAATCAATCACCTTTGAAAAAATAGGGATTTAAGGCTATGAAGTACCTTAAAAAGTGTGAATTAACTTTTGGAAGAAATTCCATGAAAATCCTCATGTATGTGAAATGTCATCGCTAGTTATATGCAAACATTTGTTTTCACACCCGCTGCATTTTGCTCTTTGCGTGTCCTGTCACAGAAATCTGCAATCACAGCATTTTGTTTTTGCTGTGTTCTTGTGTCTTTAGCCCTGCCTCTACAGGTGGATAGTTAAAACAGTGGTGTGATAAATGATTTTGTCAAAATAAAATAAAACACGGGCAAGCGAAATTATGGCATGTGGTGCTTAAGCAGTCACTTAGAGGCATGTCCGCGCAAGGCAGTTAGATAGCGGGAATATATGATCAGGTGCGTTAGCACTTCCAAGGGTTTTTTTCTAAGTTGCTGAACTATCGCATCCCATTCAAAATTATAAGCTTGCTTTTGCACATCCGATTGCAGATGCAACGGCAGGTGTGTGTGTGTGTGTGTGTGTGTGTGTGTGTGTGTGTGTGTGCGCGCCTGTGTGTGTGTATGTCTGATGCAAATAAAACTACCATTTTCGGAAATTTGTTTGTAAAGGGAGAGATAACCAACAGATATCCTAAGCTATAGCCTGTTTTTTTAAATTATACGATATCTTCTAAAACCTTCGATTATTATAAAAATCTTCCAGAAATGAAAAAGTTAAGTCTGTGTCTTGAGAAACTACTAGACAACTGAAACTTCTCCATATTAGATGTTTCATATATTTGCGTAACTTGGTAAGAATTTGATATTCCCAAGCATATGAACTGAATATTTGTGTTAATGCACCAATAAAACTGTTTATTACACATTAAAATTTATAAAATTCCCATATTTGAACTTTGGTCATCAAATCACAGCACCTGCAACTTTATTACTGTGTTCGTGTATCGCTTGACCTAGTTCAATTATGATAAAGACTGCAGTTTGTTTGCAGAGACTCCTATACACTAAGTAACTAAGTGCATGTAAGCGTTTCTTAGCGACAGAAAAGAAATGCAGGTATAAAATATTGCAAGGAAGAGTCAATGTAATATACTGAATTTTTTAATGCCAGTTTTTAAACTATTCTGTTTTAATGAATGCCCAGGAAACTTGAGTTACTTCCTTATTATTGTTATGGCGTAGCTAATTCAATTGGTCTATAACCAACCAAATGAACATTTAACGGTTAAGTGAACATCTCGACTGTTCGCCACACACTGAAAAACTGAAGCCAATACGCACTGCCTTATCTTATGGCTAACCTATGCGATGTATCAAACAATGTAGCGCATAAAATGTGGCCCATTCTAGACAGCAATAGTGTTTTTCCCTCCGTAAGGCTTCAATCTATAGGTAACCAAGCTTTGACTACACCCAGCCGTATTAATTGTCTATGTGACTGGCCTGCTAAAAAATTCAGGAACACAAAAATGATCCAATGAACGATGTTATAATGGTTGTGAAATGAAGGGGTGGTTCAGATAACTGCTCTATGAAAGAGTTTCGCTACGATTGGTGAACAAGGAAAGGCTAAACCTACACAATATAATTCTAGAGCAAGGGGAGAAGAATTATTTGCATGTGTAATTAAGCTGATCGTCAGCTACGACATTTATATGAGAGATTCCGTCAGAGACATATACACTAAGATAAAAGTTATTGCCGCCATCGTACGGCAATAAGAAAGAGACATAATGGTAGTGTAGAATAAAAATACAAGTTTTAAGGTCATATACTAAAAGAACTAGAAACAAAAATTTCTTGAATTGTCTTTACTTCTACATTACTATTATATTAAATTTAACTTTTTTGCCTTAACGGTGCTGCGCTAGAGGGAACATGGGCAACTATCTTGTAACATTACCTTTCGATAGTTCGGCCATATATTTAGGGGCAGTAAAGCACCTTGCCAGTCCGGTGGCTAGAATTATGCTGGAGGAATAGAGGAGGCCACGCTGGTAGTATTTGCGGCTGGATTTGCCACTACCAGAATAAACAGCTTCTTTCCATTATGGGCCACTTACTACATACGTCAATTTTCATAAAAAAAACTAAGGTAATTATCACATTGGACCTAGTGTTAGTAATCTTCTTATTCTTCGAATTACCTCCTCCTCTTTGAAGGACTTACACCCCCAAAGACTTATAAACCAATTTCTTGTGTCATTAGCCTGCCGATCATAGCATATCCAGAACGGGTGATCATCCAAATGCCTGTAAGGCGGTGAAGAAGAAGGAAATGAAATGTAGTGATGGAACAGATGATAGGAAAATTCACTGATAAAATTATTCAAATGAGCAATCGCATAGCGACCGAGGAAAGCTGCGAAAAAAACGTTCGGTCACGTCGGTCGGCCCCGAGGGTTTGAACCTGGGACCTCCCGAATGCGAGTCACGCGCATTACCGTGTTACACCTAGCCCGCGTGTTAGTAGTAGTAGTAGTAGTAGTAGTAGTAGTAGTAGTAGTAGTAGTAGTAGTAGTAGTAGTAGTAATAATAATAATAATAATAATAATAATAATAATCCGTGATTTTTATGTTTATTTCAACTTGAATATTTCTCGGTTTAGTATGGCTTAGGGTTTGTACACATTTTTGAAAAATCCTAAAAAGACTTCCTCGTTTAATGAGTTAACTACGATTCTAAGGAGCTTTAAAATTATACCAGATTGATGGTAGGTATTCATTTATAAGTTTTGTTACTAAGCCACATTTTATAATTAAAATAAAATGTTGTAAATGTTATGCTTCTTATTCAAAATATCTCAAAATATCAGTAATTTTTCGGTAAAAACGAGCGTAAATTACTGTTTCCCTTTGCCACCGCCAGTAAGTGAATCGCAAGGCATAAGCAAATATTTTTCAGTTCGTTCATCGATGGGTTCCATTTCAAACTTCCTTAGAGCTAGTTTTCCGTTTCTCTGCTCATGGTTATCTCGCTAGGCATAAACGATCAGAAAACAAATGTTTAATAAGGCAAGTTACTTCATCCCGTTGGAGCAAATGCTGCGCATTTCAAGCTCTCCAAATATGAATCAAAGGCTTGGAAACCAAACTTAGCTTTCCATCGTAATTGCTTGTAAAAGCCACTCAACTGCAAAGTGAGTTTGGTTCGGTTCACTTCTATCCACTGTCAGAAAAAAACAAACCCTTCGACTTAAATGAACAAAAGCAACCGTTCTACGGATTTAACAGTAGCGAGCAAAAACAGGAACAGTGATAATCCTTGGGGCATAAAACGCGTTCCTATTATGATTCTGCTGTAACAAATAACAGAATCGGAAGGAACCAGAAATCATCGGAAAAGAAAATAAGTATTTGGAAGTAATGCTGTGTGCTGAAGAGCACTAAACTCCAGAAGCCAGTAAATCGAAATGATGTTTTACCCCAGATGTTCTAGAAGGTAATTTTTCTCCTTGTAAAACGTAACAGTTTTCCATAGCTTCCCTGTTTGAACCAGTTTAGACAAGGAGTTCTAACATTACATTAATATTAAAATGACGTTTTCGTTTAAAAATAATCCAAATTTAATCTTTTTCAATGTTTACTTTCTCTACTAGTTAGCATTAGGAAATACTGCACTCCAACCGAAAATTAACTTCGAGATTTCACCGAGAATACACTTTTTGAGACCCCCTGAATACAGAACAAAGCACTTTCAGAAAACAGCCCATGTGTCTGTGAAGAGCATAACTCGAAAACTAAAAGTCATATCAAACTTGGCATTTAAGTTGAGCTCTTCCAAGGATGTTACACAAAGGTTTTCAAGAAAATTAATTTGCATGAAAACAGTTTTCTTATTTTTGATTTAGTCAAAACGCTCTAACGATGTTGATTTAAATACCATACCTTTAAGATATTTTTATTGCAAATAAAATGTGTACCTTATGAGACACTGCCTCTGAATTTTCTCGTTTAATTTTGAAGATATACACATCGGATTTAACACACTTAATATGTTTAAAGTAATTACTGTGCAAAGCCTCAAAGCTTTAATTCTTATAGTTCCTCTTAAAATACATTTTTAAATTAGCAAAAAATGCAAACTTTCTGAAAGTACTTTGCACATTCATAACCGTTAGAGAGGTATGTTAGTTACATGTTCTTATACTTCAATACAATGAAAATTAAGTAAGGATTTAATTATAGTTGATGTCAGAAGTTGTACAAAAATAAATGTTTGTCTTTATAAAGTTATTGATGTTAAAATTTTCCATGTTTTTCAGTACAAATTAATTTTTGTGAGCCAATGAACTTAGTAATCATAAGATGCATACTTTAATCTTTAGTTAGCACATTTTAGATCAGGTATGCAAATTTTCATGCAAATCAGAGCAAAACTGAAATGTAAGGAATATTCTCCCTGCGCAAATATGTAAAAACGGGGGAAAACACACACACACAAAGGGTCCTGCGGGGTTAAAGGGGAGCACAAGCGTAACCTAAACATGTCACTGGCCTTTTAAAAATGGCGGTTTGTGAAAAATATTTGATCAAAATGATTCACAGGTGTCTATAAACATTTATATTATATAATTAAAAAATTGAAAGTTCGTTTCATTTACACGTAAAACTCGGTCCCAGTGTCTTTTATAGGGACACAAGAGGTGAAAACATTCCTCAAAACAGGGAGAGAAAATAGCAACGTCAAGGAAAAGCTGCCCCAATATTTACTTTTTCTAGTACTTATAATAAGTACGGGAAGTATTGCATTCCACCCAAGAATTTGATACCGAGATTTCACCGGAAATACATGATTTTAGGTTCCATGAATAAACAAAAATTCTTTTTTAGGAAAAGGTCCGCGTGTATTTTAGTATGTGTGTGTGTGTCCTTTGAACAGCAGACTATAAATCGAAAATTCGGATAAATACCAAATTATTTATTTAAGTTCAATATTTTCTAAGTATGCGACACGAAGATTCTCATGAAAATCCCACGCCCCAAACTACTTTTTATATAGAACATTTTTCGAAATTTTTTGTTTTCTAAAAATAGTTCCAACGGTTTTAATTAAAATACCATATATTAAATACATTTATATTCATTCATTCATTCATTCATTATCTGTTTACCCTCCTCTTAAGTAGGACTTACACCCCCCAGGACTTACAGGCGGGTGCCTGGGGTCAGAGGCCCGTTGAGGAGCAGACACTCATGGATCAGACAGAACATCCAGCATGGGTGATCAGCCCGATGCCTGGTATGGGATGAAGGAAGTAGATGAAGCGAAATGTTGGTGAAATGGATGAAAGGAAAGGTGATGATGGAGCAGTTGGTGGAATGAATGGCGGGGGAAACCGGAGAACCCGGAGAGAACCCGCCCAGACGCCGCTTTGTCCACCACAAATCCCACAAATACATTTATAGGAAAACTAAAATGTATATTTTTAATTTTCTGAGAGTAGACTAAAAAGTGCCGTTTTTCCGAAGGAATTTCGTATAATCTTGTATAGCTGGTAAACGTTAAAGCGATGGACGAGAACGCACTACACAAAAAATGTAGATGTCTTTAAAATTCACCTATTTCAGATATGTTCCATTGTGATATCAGCCATTTCTGAGATTATTAATTACTCGATTTGTTCAGTATTTGTCATTCGTTTTAAGTCCCAGGAATTTACATTTGTTTCAGGTGATTGCATGGAAGCAGTATGAAATTTTACGGTCAGCATATAGCGTCAAATTGTAAATATTTCTGCAAAGGTTTATTTGGCTTGAAATGAATTAATTAGAAAACTAAACTTTCGTAAGAATACTTTGTATATCCAGAAATAAACTAGTGCAACTGGAGAAAGTCATGTGAATTTAACACATCAGATTTTGTTTATTCATTGCTAGCAAATATTAACAGCAGAAAACCATAACACATGTAATCTAGCGTCTCCCCTGAATGAGATAATTGCGTACGCAGGGACGGATTACTCTAACAAACGCACTACAATCATGTAGGTTTCAGTAAGGAATTAACTTACCAACTAATCATAATATATATGGTTCTTAGGTCATCCTTCCCTAACTTCTTCTTAATTTATTAATTTGCTCAAAATGATCTTGCAAATTGACGCAGATTAACAACTGCATTTTATAGCTCCATCATGTATTTAGATATATATAGTAAATTATGAAATAAAAGAAGAAAGATCTTATACTGGCTATAAAAATATTGACAGACGTTGAATAAATCAGATGGCATTAGTACTGCGTCCTCGATAAGTTTTTTCAATAGAGTTTTAAACATTTTTACTTACGTTATATTTGTCGCTCCATTTTAAAAATCTTTGTTTATTGTACTGCGTATTCCCCCCCAAAAGCCTGATTTTTTAGTTTCCTTACCATCTACATAATATACAGAGAATATACTGCATTCTGCCCAAAAATTCAATATCAAGATTTCACCGGAAATACATGTTTTAAGTTCGCCGAATCCATAAAATACGCCAAATTACAATTTATGTAGGACATTTTTCGTAATATTTGATTTTCTTAAAATATTATAAGATGCCTGGGAATAACCTTAAAATCCTGTTCATTTGAAAGCTTTCTCATAGTTTTGTATAAACGGCAAACGTTAAGCTATAGACGAAAACTTCCTACACAAATATATAGATCTCTTTAGAGCACACAATTTATTTAACATAACTGTTTTGTGGCATAAGCTATTTTCGAGATACCTATTACTAATGGTTTTAATTGTTCAATACTTGCGTCATTCTGTTAAAAGTTCTACCGATATTCAGTTGTTTCTCGAAACTGCATTAAAAGAGTATGGAATTTTAAGGCCGGAATATAGATCCAGTTCTGAAACATTTGTAGAATATTGCTATTCCATTGCATCTACAACGAAATGTGTAATGTAGCTATTTATTCAAAGGTTTACCTCGATTAAAATTAAATAAATAGAATAATAATCTTTAATAGAAATAATCCATAGAAGCAATATAGAAACAAACGACAGGGGGTTGAGAAAGTCATGTGAATGCTACACATCAGAATTTTTTTTCAATACCGTAATATTCCTTGAAGTTTTGGATAATTAATGGTTTCCTAAATTATTTGTACTTAATTCTGGAGGTTAATCTACACAAATCTCTGGTAATCGAGTCGATTATCTTAAATACATTTTTATATGTTGTGGACTACATTGTCCATCTACCTATTACTTTACAACAGAACGAACAAGATTTGTGAATTGTAAAAATTAACTTTAGGTGTAAAGTCCTGGCATTTAAAATTCTTATAATTAAGTGGAATGTTTCTTCATATCTAAATACCAAAAAAAAAATACAGGTTGTTTTCTCTTATTAGTATTGTGAACGTAAATATCTTGCAATAAAAGTTGTATAAAACTTAACATTAATTTTAATGAGTAACGAAACATACTATTAATGAAATATAAAAATATAAAATTCCGTAGGTATTTTATGATTTGTATAGTTGATTAAATAATTACTTTTTAAGCCTTTCATTCACATAATGAATCAACTTTATGGTTGCCGAGGGACTAAGAATGTCCTTGAACATTGGCACAGCGCGTAGACCTGCATGAGGAAAACCCAAACTTGTGAATTTCGTCATGTTTACAAAGCTCTAGTAGCCTGTAACTTCATAATTCATAGCTAAAGCAAACAAAATACTAACGAAATTAAGCACTGGAATATACCGAAAAAATCGACTGCGGATATTCCCGAAACCCAAAACTATTAAAGAGTCTGTCTTCTGTTTAACCAACGAAAAAGGCTTTGAGATTTTCATGTAATAGCGGTTATTAAATTCACCTAAAGACCAATTGCCTACCTAACTCTGCCGACATCACCGTATGGCATAATTTTGGCCCATAAGAGTTCTTTTACATGACCAGACTAAGGATCCGGGACAGTGTATGTGCAACCTTGCTATAGAGTTCCATAAACACAGTAGTGTTGGTGTAAACAACGACGTCCATGTGCTGCTTGTTTGCTACTGTAAACAGTACAGTCTAGTGATAGTGGAAAATGAACTAGGACACATACGAGAGCAGTCCCAGAAGTACCCGACCTGACGCATAGATAGCGGTTGTTTCAAATAAATAACTATGGTAGAAAGTATCACCCTTATAAAGCTCAAGTTTGAAGTTTGACGATGTTACGCTGTTTAGTAATTGTTTGGTAGCCATTAATAGTGAACTCTCTCAGCGAATTTGTAAACATAGATAAAACTGGTCATCATTATGTGATACAATAATTTCATTTTAAAGGTCTTAGCACAACTAATATTAAAGCTGATCTAGATTCTACTCTGGTGGAGTCTGCTCCTTCGTTTAAAAGTAAAATATTGGTTGGCAGAGTTTAAGCGAGGCCGTACGAGTTACCAAGATAAACATCGCAGTAGTCCACCAAATGAGGTAACCACGCCAGAAATTGTGAAGAAAATCCACAAAATGGTATTGGATGATCGTCGACTGAAAGTGCGCGAACTACAAAACATCGTAGGCGTTTCAAAAAGTACTGTACATCGCACACGAATTGAAAATTTAGACACGAGAAAGCTGTGCGCAAGATGGGTGCCGCGTTTACTCACAATGGAACAAAAGCAGCGTCGTTAGGATGTTTCAGTCTAGTGCGTGGCGATGTTTTGCTGCAATAAAGCCGAATTTTTGCGTCAATTCATAATCATGGATGAAACATGGGTCCATCACTTCACACCTGAGAAGAAAGAACAGTCAGAACAGTGGATTGAAAGGGGAGAATCGACTCCAAAGAAGCCAAAGACAGTTCCATCTACAGGAAAGGTTATGGCGTCAGTTTTTTTGGGGATGCGCGTGGGAAAATTTCCATTCATTATCTTCAAAAAGGAAAAGCAATCAATGGCGAGTATTATGTAAGCTTATTGCAGCGATTGAATGATGAAATCAAGCAAAAACGGCCGCATTTAGCGCAAAAGAAAGTTCTGTTTCATCAAGACAATGCACCAGTTCACACATCCATTTACGCTATGGCCAAACCCAATGAGTTATAGTTCGAATTGCTTCCTCATGCACCCTATTCTCACGATTATCCCCCCCCTGAATATTTTCTGTTTCCAAAGTTAAAGAAATGGTATGGTGGTAAACGATTTGCCAACAATGAAGAGCGGAGTTTGCAGTTGATGACTATTTTGCAGAACTCGACGGTTCTTGCTATAAACAGGGTGTCGAAGCTATTGGACATAGCTGAGAAAAGTGTATCGATGAAAGGAGACCATGTAGAAAAATAAAGATGTTTTCTCCCCAAACTTGTTTAGTTTTCTTTGTTAGATCGGGTACTGGGACAGCCATCGTACATCGGAATGAGAGACACAAGTGCATTGTACCTCTAGTCACGAAGCGGAGTGTACACGACCTCACAGGTAAACAACACCCCAATGCGCCACCTCATTTCACCCTACTCGTTGCACAGCAAACTTCACTTCACTCTTAAGTTGTCACAGATTCTAAGCCTGTACATGACATTTAAATGTTATCATCTCGATCCAAGCCTCAAACTTGAGCACAGCTGCGCTCAACCAGTTACGCTATGCAAGCCGACTGTAAATCCAGCTAACTCTTGCCTTTGCTTACTGCACGAGGAAACAAACATTGCTTACATTGCTATGGATATGTTTTACCCGCAATGCCAATTTCAAAGCAGTATTTTAAAGAAACATTTTATTTTGGGGAATATGGTTTCTTCTTTATGAATACTGAAATCTTTATTTCTCTATATTAAATTGTGTTAGGATGCTGCAAATTGAACTCTGTGCGTCATTGGTGTAGTCGTTTACCTCGGGTTAACTCGTCTCTTGAACGACAATTGCATGACAATTTCATTGCCCTCTGTCGCTACAATTTGTATTTACTTACCGGAGTACAATGAAACAAACTATTAAATTTCGTTACATCTAGCCAAGTCACGATACAAAATAAAACTTCCTATTGCGGAGTTTCATTTCGAGCAATTAATATCGTTCATTGATGATCTAAGCATACTTACAAAGGCTTACACCGTCGCGAGTAAAGTGAGTTAATACATGAAAAGTTCGGACTCAATTCTCAATGCTGAATAAATAGACGCATCGACACACGCCTTTTCATTTCAATAAGGCTTCTCCTCTCAGTTTAGAACATTCTGTCTACTGGTACTTAATGCGATTTCTCCGTGTAATCATAGGCTAATTCTCAGAAACCCTAATTTATCTGCGTCTAATTTGTATTTACCTACTCCATTAAGTTACGAAGAACCATTACATTGAACTTCGCTAATAGGTGACCTTGGCTTGAGCCACTAATTACTTTCCGTCTACCAAAATGTTAATCCTTCCGTTTTCCAGTTCCAATTTTTATTCAAAATATAAGATGAAGTTTTTAAACAACTATAAAAATTGCTGCAATGATATCATGTATCATTATTAATATTAAGTATTCTATTATTATTATTATTATTATTATTATTATTATAATTAGTATTATTCTGTACTATTACTTGTCATGAATCAATTGGATATATATTCTTTTTATTGCTGAAGCAGTCTATCTATTCTGTCTCACAAATTATCATATAAAGAAATTGTCTACAAAACTGGCAGTGATAAATCAGTATTTGAATCTCGGAAGATGTCAATTTTAGGATATGTTTGTCATTTTGATTAGAATTGTGGCCTCCATATTTTCTGAACTGGTATGATGTGTGTCAAATATTCAACAGCCGGACACTACAAAGGGTTAAACTGCTATTATAATCCAAGTCTCATGTAAAGATTCACAATAATAGTTTCGAACAATCGCATTTCAAAGGCAATAAAACGGCTGTGTTTACCTGTTTTGTACAATTGATCCCGTACAGTTGTCAATGCACGCTCACCTGTAACAAAGAGATTTTAAATTAGGACATTGAAAGCCCACAGGTATAATATTCTGATGTTTGCCTATTCAAGACAATTGAAAATGGACAAAATGAGAGCTATGTGTAGTAGAATTTCCTTTAAACTTTAGCAAAAGTACCTACGCTCAAAAAGTATTCGTATGTGCTTTAAAAAATTCTAGCAGCCAAATTAATGGAGGGAAAATTTAATTTTTTTTCGAATAAAGATCGACTGAAAATACAGTTACATGTTCTGGCGGATTTTCAGAACATTTATTTTATCAGTTTTATAAACGTTTGAAAAATATACCAAACTTACAACTTGTTTGTGCTTTGGTATATTCAAAATTATATTTTATGCATTGGGAGAGCATTTTTGGTGCATACATCCACACACTTCATAGACACGTGACAAGCTGGTGCATAAATAAATTCGTGAAGTCGTAAAAAGTAAGCCGAAAATGAGAAATAAAAAAAAAACTTGAAAATTCCGTAATTTGACATTTTATTCCTCCGTCAAATAAAACCCTATTTTCACAGCAAAATCAATTGATACATAAAAGACTACTCTACTCAATGCATGTAAGATAATTTTGAAAACATCAGGTGCAATTTAGGCATATTCTTCGAAAATGTATAAAACTGATAAAATTAATGACTTTGAAAAACCGCCAAAACACAAAATTTATTACCACTTGATCTTTATGTCAAACAAAAATATGATTTTCCCATCATTAATTTGGCTGCTAGAATTTTTCTAAGTGCAGAAGAATATTTTCTTGAAGGGGTGCTTATTGTTTTCTCAGGTTACCAAATTCGGTATTAACGTATTTCTTCGTGGGCCATAGGAACAGGATTTATTTGGGCTTATCTGTGTCACAGAAAGTATTGCGTTCCATAAAAAAATCGACATCGTGATTTCAAAGCATATGTAATTTAAGAAAAATCCTCCTGTGTGCCATAGAGTTCCCACACCACAGAAAACCTTAGTCGGAAAACTTTACATTGCATTTTCTTAAAACAATTATAATGATTTTTATTAACACATTATATGTACGATATATTAACATGGCTAATAAGATGCACATACGAACATTTTAAGTAACCCATGAGGAGTTTCTAGTTGTCATTGAATCTTATATAACTAGGAAGCCTTAAGAGTTACACACACTTATTATATAAAAATCTTATGGTTTACACTCACATAACTTTCTCTACTCTTGTACAAACTATTTTATAAGCCCTTAATCTCCATAAGCTTCATGTTAATCGAGATATCTAGATGTTAATCTTATTCCTAAGGTGCAAGGGGGAATATGGTAAGCCTTAAGCGATAGTCAAATGTTTTAAGAACTGGTTGCTATGTGGAGCATTCCATTCTCTTTGTATGTACAGGACATAAAAAAATGAATAAAAATTCCCATTTGAAAAAAGTATAGGTATTGGAAAATTTAAGGGAATAGCAAGAAATATCTCGAAAATGGTTCACTCAACAAAAGAAAATGTATATGACATAAATTGTGTATTTTAACGGGATCTACACTTTTTGTGTAGTAAAATTTTGTCTATCTCTTATGGTTTACCAGTTATGCAAAAGTCGTTCACAATGAAGAATACTTTTACAAACATTCCCAGAAAATTCGAGATATACATTTACTTTGTCATGAAAATATCTTAAACATATGATATTTTAATCAAAATCGTTAGAGCCGTTTTTGAGAAAACTAAAGGGTAATCTGGGGGAGGATTTTCTTGAAAACCGTCGTATCGCATCTCTGGAAGATAGTGAATCTAAATATCAATTTTGGTGTTTATCCGACTGTTCGTTTCTGAGTTATGTTGTTCACAGACACACACACGGACATTTTTCCAAAAATGCTCTTTTTGGATTCACGGGGTCTCAAAACATATATTTCCGGTGAAATCTCGGTATCGAATTTTTGGGTGGAATACAATACTTCCCCTACTTACTATACGTAGTAGAGAAAGTAAAAACGCAGAGGTCATTAAACTGTATAATCTAGTTTTCTTAAAATCAGCGACTTAAAAATACTTACAGTTAATGTTTATCTTTCCTTAGGTTTTCTTCCTATGAGCCCATTACTAATGAAAGAAGCTTATCACATAAATAGCCGAATCATTTTCTTGCATATAACCAAGTCACATTTTATAATTGAAAGAATGTATAGGCAAATATTTATGCTAACTACTATGGAAGAACCCAGCGGTATGGCTCAGGTCTTAGCATTCTGTATGCCCCAGGTTACACAAGATTACATAAATTTTAAACGTGTTAAACTTTTGGCTCTTTTTGATCTAGTGGATGGTTATAATTAATTGGACATTGTTTAGCGCCGTTAGGTTGTAGAAATCTGGAACCACGTGTATGTGCTAATGAGGCAATGCGCTCGAAAATTATGCAAAAAGCAATTGGATTCGAGTCTTGTCACCAGCTGAAAAATGGGCGCGGAAAAAAGACAGAAAAAAATCAAACACATGATAATGGTAGTTTTATAACACGTATTAAAAGCTATGTTTACAAATGCTGTTCAACGCGGTCTCCCAACTCTGCAACGTTTTGCATCAGTAACATTGTAAAGTCGATAGTTACTCGCAGCATTTGTGATGGAATCAGAGCAACACCTCGTTGTATATAGCCTTTAGATCAAATTCTTGAGACAATTTTTTTTTTACCTGGCGACTGACATGTAGTGTCACCCTATCTGGCATGAAAATAGTAGTGTAGTAGCTGGAATCACAAGGAGTTGCACAAGGAGGTCTCTATAACGGACACATTTCACTGTGCAGTGTACACTTAACAAGTCCACGAAGTGTCACCTTCTCAAAAAAAAAAAAAAATACCAAGAATGAAAGAGCTTGTGAAACCACGCTAAACAGTAATGTGAGCGGAGTACAATTTTATTGTTGCTCCTGCACAACATGTGGAGGAGTCGAACCTGCGATTTCGCTGCTCCGTTCAGAGTAAAATGTGCCTCGTTAATCCACAGAATATTCCCCGGCCACGTATTATCCACTTCCATACGTGCCAACAACTAAAGGGCAAAAGGTACGTATCACGGTATGCTTTATGCTTCCAACGTGACCCCTGTGGGGAAGGTTGAGGAGCGGGACCCGAAGGGCGACCAAATCCGGATCCGACGGGCGCAAACATGGACAGGGTCCCTAACGTTTCCAGATAGAACGCATCCGACACCGCACCGTCCCTACCCATAAGCCACCAACCTCCAGGGTGCCTCGGAGCGGAACCCAAAGCAGAGGAGAGACCTAACTGAGCGGTACCGCAGCAACACCAGGGAAGAAACGTTTACAGAACACAAGCCACAGTCCAGCTGTAACCCGCCGAACACCGTCGCCTGGTGCTACAACCCTGAAACAGATGACAAGGAAGATGATGGGTACAGGAAATGGACCTCCCGAATGCGGGACGTAGACTTAACTGCCTGAGCCATTCGGCTCGGTAACTGAAGAGCAAAGTCACGGCGTTCAGGAATACATTGGGCTTTCAACTGGTGGACAATATGAATTTTGTAGATATCTCCAATATAAAATCTTGACCAGGGAAGCGACAATTCACATGATTCAGCTCGAGCACTGGTTTCAGAGTGCTGCACGGTCAGCTAAAACTACAAACGTTCTTAACTTTCATGGAGTTGAGCCGCTGTCTTCTTGGTGCGACACCTAATTCACCACTTCCTTAAATATCTATTACATGTTCTTTAGTCCTTAGTTGACGCGAGCTCTCTTCTCAATGTAGCGTTGCTATTGTTGCCATTCTAGTAAAACGAATGCACTAGCAGTATACAATTCCTTCTAAATAGACATTACGTTAGACATGGAAAAGCGAAACCTACTTAATTTAAAATGGCATTAATTAACAAAAGGAAACTTCAAATGCGTCTTCAACAATGGAACTGACATAACGCAATGCCACCGTAAAAACGTACTGATGTCAGAGTTTCAGAAAATTACCCGTCCTGATTGCTTAAGCGCTATATTTCATCTGGTGACAGCACTTAGAAACAATAATTTTTGACAATAGGCATATGCACTGCACTCTTTTGGCTTCCTTCGCTCAACATTAGTCCCGGAAGGTCCAGCTTTCCGTATAGTAAGAGAGATTGACATCAGATCATGAGCCACTTCATGTGGCTAGCAACACCATGGCGACTGGGGATTCGGCAACGCAATGAGGAACCAATGAGGAACCGGCAGCTCTAGCGGTTGAACTCTCGGAGAGGAGAGGCGATGAGCTAGTCTGAGATAAACAGGCAAGAGGACAGTAAGGCACAATACTGGGTAACGTTCCGGTAAGGTGCGCTGATTCACCGCGTCGAAATTACATTTTCAGCCTTTGTTTAAATTTGGAAAATTTTCATAATGTTTCGGTGAGTACATATTCTAAATTCCATTTATTTAAGAGAACCAATTTCAACACAGACATGTAATGAACAAAGAGAGATTCACTCAAAACTAAGGGGAATTTACAATCATGAGTAATTGGTTTTCCGCTCTGGACTGTAATGTAGGAGAGACAAAAGAACTTTATTAATAGCTACATATTTATACACACAGCTAAATACTATTGTTATTAAATTAAAAACCTACGAAATTTTATTTTATTTAAAACTATATCTAAGGGTTGTCAACTACACAGACACATAGAATATTGTCAAATGTAAAGATCAGTTAAAGCCCATAGGTTGTAAAAGGTGGACAGTATTTCAATAGAGACAATGCGTGTTATAATGTTCGGAAATTGTGTGAGAAGAAGAGTTTAGTAGAGTGAAGCAGGACTAACATTTATATCTGTCATAACCGGGATGTTAATGGGTTAAAGGAACATGTATTTTAAAAAGCTAAATTAAATGAGCATATTCTCGGAAATTCACCATTGATAAGCACTATTTGTTCTATCCTCTTTCATTTTCTCGGTTAGGACCCGATCCACGTCCTTCAGCCGTGCTCCAGTTAGTGTAATGGCTTCCATTTTGTGACTTATATATTTATATATAACTTAATGAATAACAAAGAAAAGAAATAAAATAAAGAATAGTTTGTAATGGAGTAGCACAGCACAGCTCGTAATCTAAAACCATTACACTATGAGGTTTCAGACTCCCATAATAACGCATGTGCCACGGTGAATACGGACAGTTCATCACACCCGCCCAGTATTTAGCTGCTTGACATTTATCTTTCATTTGTAATTAAACGAGCACGCTCATTAAGGTATCTAAAAACAAACAAAATTCACCCAGAATAGCATTTGCGTGTGTTCTGGTAAGTTACTTTTAAAGGGTTAATTATCCTATGAATAATAGAAATATTTTACTGCGACATACTATTAAGCCCTGAGAGTCAATTTAACAATTTCTGCAATTCTGAAGTAATTGAGTTTAAAATTTGTACGCAGGTTCCGTATGGTAACGATAACCTAGTTACTTTCCTAGATATTACGTGATTCATAAAATTTCTTTGTGCAATATTGTGGAAGACCTCTCGCCTCCCACCAAGGCAGCCCAGGTTCGATCCCAGGGCCGGCATGTGGGATTTGTGGTGGACGAGCGGTATTTGGGCGGGTTTTTCGGTTTCCCCCCGGTATTTATTTCACCAATTGCTCCACCATCACCTTTGCTTTCATTCATTCGCCTTCATTTCAAATCTTCTTCTTCCCTTCTCATCATAGATGGCTACCGGCCGAACCCCATTCCGGGTTCTTCATTCTCTGATTCATTGTTCGTCTACTCCTCGACAGACTTCTGAGCCTAGAGACGGGTGCAAGTCCTAGGGGATATAAGTAAAATATTGTGGAACACTTCTGCATTAGGGAACTTTAGAGTAATAAATACATAGGTATTTAAGTTTGTAAGAATGCTTATTTGTTTTTAAACCATGCGTTTATTTATAAATACAAGGTGATTACAATTAAAGAGGGGTCTTAGTAAACAATAGCGAATTGAAATTTTGTATTTAACACGGGCCATTTAGCAACAGCACTGGTTTGGTGGCGCTGTTATCTGTTTACGTTCAGGTAGCCTGTATTCGCTATACACAACAATGCTAAAGGTGTATGTTCTGTGTATTTCAGACAATGGAGATTTCATTCCAGTGAGAAAAATAATATTTTCCGAAAGTTGCCACCAGAGGAGCAAATGGCCGCTGTATGGGAAGTGAGAAAGTAAAAGGCTACTTTGATTCGACACAGCTCCAAATGTCAATTACAAATAGGACTCAATAAGCTGCCCTTTAACATGTTGCACAAATTGCAGTCTATACATCGCACTTTCCATTGCAGAACGCACTATATCTCTATCTAACTGCTTCACCTGACGTCATGTACTTCTTTATAAATGCTAAACTTTCCACGTGTCCTCGGTACGTCTTGCTCTTTAAGTAACACCAGAACCGAAATTCATACAGAGGTGCCACTTCCTCCTCTGCTGATGACTTTTGCAAGTGTTGGTTTTTTTCTCAGACTAAAATTCCTAACTGTCTGAAAAATTGATTTGGCCTCAACCCCAGCACATATTGCTGATTTATTCACCCTGTTAATTTAATTTACTTTCTTATGGTTCAGTATCAAGAATAAAAGAACTTCAACAATTAAATTCGTTTGGCCAAACCGGAGATTGGTTTTGGCGAACATGATTTGTTCTATGATTGTGCTTATGAAGATCAAATATAATGTTTTTTTTTCAATTAAATCTGGAATTTACTTCCCAAATGATGCAAGTCCATCAAATTCGGGAAATTAGTTACAGATCGCAGTACATACTTCATTATTCCAGGTAATAGTATCAGTGGTCGGATCAAACAAAAAGTTGTTAGTCCCACTGCTACAGGCATTAAAAACAGGGTTATGTTTCAATTGGCAATAAGTTCAACAGTTGTTTTCTTTCAACATGCACTTAGTTGAAAATGTAAATGTTTTTCGTATAAAGTTCTTTAACACATCTTGTTTATACCTATACGGATATTCAGCATGCATCAAGGGAAGAGTCATTATCTCAGACCACTGAAGCAGTGAACTTGAAGGTTCACGGGCAAATATAAAATTGGATCTCAACCTTTGAACTTTCTGAGGAGTAATCATGAGGGTTTCAAAGGTGTCCAGACACTAAGACTGTTCTTTAATGGCTATGGTAGCCAACTAAAAACGCACACATTTTAATGCTGTTTTTTCTTGGCTAATGTTTCGCTCTTTGCAGACACTGAAACGTGTGATGTTTATATACCCAGTGAGAGGTCACTCATATCTCTCAGCGACCAGAGTGATTAGTCGAGTAGGGAAGGCTTTGAAGAAATACTCCATAACATTGACCTCTGAAAATTACATAGAGCGTTATGCAACAATTTGAGAAGTTACGGTATTAGGCAAGTATTAGTATTTTTGGTTATTGAGAGCCTTTCACAGGATTTAAAGAAGTTGATGGAATTTCTGAAATGAAAAGAATTGTTATAAAACTGTTGTAGGGGTATACCTAAGGTCACAGTGCAATGCCATCAATATTACAGAAACAATGCAACCGATGAAAATTAAAACAGCTCAACATTGTTGAAGGCAGAGCAATATCTCAAAGTACAATGCAACAGCTTCCACCTGTTTCTCCAGTTTCTGCAGGAAAGAAACAGGGTATAAAGAAGTTGCTTGAGAAGTTTGGATGAGAGAACTGGAAGAAGGATAAAGCACTAATAGTATGAAGACATCCATGAATCCAAAAGATGTTTTACCATCAAGTAAAAGATATGGAATATGCCAGCTAGCCATACGATTTTGGTCTATTATTGCAGGCAACCGTGTTTGTGTAAAAGTTGAATTTATGCAAAAGCTGTGAATTCAGATTAGATTACATTGTATTGCATTCTGCGAGTTCACTAGCAGCCATAAAGGCTTGTGAACATAGAACATGTCAAGGAAATGTACAAACATTACATATAAACATAAATATTACACAGAATATAGAGCATTTGATATAAAACAGAGACATATTATATGCGCGTCAAGGAAATGTACAATATAGTTACATATACACATAAATATTACATAGAATACAGAACATTTAAACTAAAATAAAGACATATTATATATAATATGTAACAAATCAGGTGTAATTTTGTACAAAATTTAATACCTCCCTACCGTTATAAGGTTAACATTATATTTATAGACAAGAACAGCTATTTTAACTTTCACTAGGCTTGTACCTTTGTTCGTCTCATCATTTTGTTCTATTTGATATATAATGCATAGAATTTTTTGTCAGTTCTTAATATAGATACATTTAAATATCTTGATTAATTCTAGAACAGGCAATTGGAAAACTGTCAATGGTCATTAATATTTACTGACACTACCTACTACTTAGAAGCTATATATGTATTATCATCAGAATAATTTGTCATTCAGATAATCTTGTACAGAATAATATGATTTGGAGCATAGATACTCTCTAACAGCAGTTTTAAAGACATTGAAATTGTCAACTTTTCCCTTAAGATCATTAGGGAGAGTATTAAATATTTTATGATCTCATAATATATACCTTTCTGGAAGCAAGAAGGCTTTGCACTTGGATGATGGATGTTACCCTTTTGTCTAGTGTTTATCTTATGAATTTCGATGTTTGTAATAAATGTGGTTCGATTGCATACATAGAATTTTAAGATTGAAAATATGTACATGTAAGGTAAGGTTAATATCTTCAGTCTTCTATTTACACAGTATTAATACTGAGCTTTGAAATAAAAGCCAAAGCAATATTAATAAAATCCAATTTAAATATTTAATTAAAACGAAGCAAATCGTTTATTATCATACAAAATACAGTAAGACGAAAATGAAGTTGCCTCAAGAAGGGATGCATGGGAAAATGCTCTTAAATATTCTAATCGATCTCTTAGACTAGGTAAATTAGTTTTTCATAACCACTAAATACACTGTTCACTGGAGTAAATTTAACCTCTACACATTTGTGAAATATCTCAAAACGTTTCATGATGGACTCACAGTATTTTGGAAGAAAATCCTCAATTTGTGTCCTGAGAAATTATGTCTTGAGTATTGTTTAGCGCCTGTTCTTACTGCGTACGGCACCACAGACGGTGGACACTGATGATCCATAAAATTAAATAATGGGAAAGGACATTTGGGAAGGAAACGTTCCAGGCCTAATTTTAGGGTACATCCCTGCATTTTCCAGTTATCTTGTGAGAACTGAGGAAAACCTGGAAAACTTCTGTCATGGAGGATGGTCCCGACCTCCCGCACCCGAGTCCGTGCCTTAACGAGCTCGGCCACCCAGGGAGAAACGCCAAAGAGAACATGTAGGCCTTTATAAGCGTACCCAGTGTCCATTTTAAACTTATGACTTGCTTTTAAAGCTCCAAAATGCAAACAATAACAATGCTACGTATTTATATAGCCCATAAGTTTAGTTAGATGTAAACTGTAGTATTCGATAACTTTCCTTAGTTCTCTGGTCCCCTAATATATTACAGCGTACGAACAATTTAATTAGAAATTAGAAAATATGTTCTAGCATGAAAACAATGCAGCTAATGAACAGTGTAGAAAGAAGGAAACCTTAAAGAATACATGGTCAAATGGCCAGTTCTAGTGTTACAGTGGACAAGATCTGTATCAATAAACTCCACATTTTCACTCACGAACTAGCAGTAAACGTCTAGTTAATGTTTCTGTAGTTAACCGTGCTTCCTTTAGATACAACTGCTACGCTGAGATTAACTTTGCAGATAAGAACTGAGAAACGGATTTCGCTAAACATGCCACCATCTTAAGGAAAACAGCCGGGCTTATCTTAAGAGACCAAAGGATGCAGTGCAACCACCACATAAAAACCATCTCTAAGTACAGGGAAGAAGATAAAAATTCCATTTTGTCTGCTACACTGCAACGGTATATGGTTTTCAAAAAGGAACAAATGGACGCACAAAACTAGATCAGGCGTTAGCAGCTTGAAACCTTTTAGCTTTATTAATCTTTTATGATCTCGTTGTTTACTGGCACTTAGATTTACTGGCGAAAGATAAGAGGGTTTCGTGAGTGAGAGCTGCATTGTGGATAAAACGTAAATAACACGTAAATGTGAGGAAGTAGTCCAATGTGCTTGAAAAACAGTACGTGAAAATATATTGCATGTAAACTTACAAACAGAAACGTCAGCTGTTTGAGAATTAATTAATATAATTAAGGTAGATAACAAATGGTTTGGTATAATGATAAGAGAAAACTAATACTGAAGTAAATACACATATGTCTGTTTTATCTTCTGAGGTCTCAGCGACTGCAGGTGGATCCTGTAAAATAAATGATAAAAATCTACCATAAGGTATTAAAGAAGACCAATAGAATTAGCTGGTAGGAAATTGAATCGTAATTTAATGCTTCTCAACAAAACAAAATGACGTTTAATTGGAGTATACACGCATATACAGAGTGGTGCATAATTTGAGACTGTACAATATTTCCAAAACTAAGCGTTGTACAAAGAAATGTCTTGTATAAAAGTTTTTTGATATTATGGGGGAAAGTTAATGCCATTGGACGTGTTTTGTTTGGAGGACGTTATGATGGTCATTTTAGGGTTAAGTTATTCTTTTTTAAATGGGAACCCACATTTTGTACGTTGTTTTCTCATTAGAAAATGGTTTACAAAAAATATGTTTATTTTGTGATGAGCAATAAGGAAACAAAAACAAAAATGTTGGTTTCCAATTATGAAACGTAACTTGACCCTCAAATGACCATCCATGGATGGTCCAACCATTCATTGCGCTCTTCGTACACAGCCATTCAGAATTTTCGTTGTTACTTACGTTGGTGTAGAACAATTGCAAATTGTTTATACAAATGTTTAGTTTTTTATGAGGAGTGAGAAAACAATATAAAAAAGGAAGGTTCTCATCTAAAAAAATTAAGTTGAGCCTAGAATGACCATCATAACGTCCTCCAAATAAAGCACGACTAAAGGCATTTGCTTTTCCCCATAATATCAGGCATCTTTTATTCAAGGCATTTCTTTCTAAACATTAGTTATGGAGATATTGTACAGTCTCAACTTAAATGATCCACCCTGTATAACTTAGGGAGAAAGGAAAGGTGTGATTTGAACTAGGAGACTATAGGGCATAGAAAATGACTGACCTGGCATAAGAATCTCTCTATTTTATGGTGGGGATCAAGATTGGGTACATATTTTGGCCCTATTTTACAAAGTAAGAGAAACAATTATTATGTCCAGCTAGAATAAGACTGGCATGTTGGGATCTACTTGTTCACCAGAGGAATTGGCAAAACATTCAAAATTTCCTGGCTAAAGTGCCCGAGGTCAGATGAAATTTGTTCAGCGAATAAGAGGCAGTTTATTTGTATATTTTCTTAATATGCTTCCTTTTCCATTTCTATTCTTAACATTTAATTTGCATGTTAATTATGCATGTAAAATCACGCACCAAGTGTATGTATAATAGCTTTAATAATTTGACATCATTGAAAGCAACTTATCTATCTATCCTGTTGTCCACAGGAATCATAACACAAACCCACTCTCTCTCTCTCTGCCGTTCACATGAAAGTCACTCAATTTAAAACATACTCATGTATACTGGAAATAGAAAGATTAACTCCTTATCAGATCTAGAAATTGCTATCTGTTGATTAGCAGCCAATGCTACCAGTTTTATCAACAGGTTAACTTTGTATATGGACTAATGACGAAGATAAAAGCTGGAGTTTTAATAGCTGATTAGCTGAGAATATCAATATTCAGAATTAATCATGTATCAGAATCGGGTTGCATAATCTGTGTTCGCTAAAACTTCAGTAAACGCAGATGTCTGATTTAACTCCCGTGGTGCAAAATGCATAGTTTTATGCCAGGTATGAAATGATTGAAACGGATTAACAGTTCTGTTACTTTATAAAGCAAACAAAATGTAATTTGCAAAATGGAAAAGTAACATTCGGAACAGTTTTCATTTCACGACGGTTATACGAGAGGAACACTTCGCACACTGCAACCTACACAGATCTATTGTGGCTAACACCCAGCAGTAGAATGGATGAAGTGAAGGAACCACAGGAGGCTATGGGTCGCAGGCAAACAGGGACAAAGACGTATGGGAATAAAGAACAGTTCCAGGCTCGAAGATCCTCCCACGGCTGGAGCCGCCTAGAAGGGTGATCAAAGACCCTTTGACCAAGTAGCCCTCTACTGTATACTCTTTCTTTTGAGCAAGCATCCGCGCCATCTTTCCGGCACCGCCACGAGTCACGAAACCACTTGAAACATGAAAAGGAAACGCAATGAAAGCGAAATAATGGAAAATAAATCTGGTAGATGAGAAACCACCACGGAATTCGCCTACCGATTACGGAAAAGCCCGAAAACCCCAAGGCAAGTCGGCGGCCGGAAATAGAATTCGGAGTCTCCCGAAGGTGGACCTTACACGTTATTGCGGAGCCATATCGTTCGGTCGCAGAAATATAATTAACCAGGACATGTAGTGGAGCGGAATTGGACGCTATGAAAAAATATTTCTAATTCTTTAATATGAATTAGAGTCGAAATAAACATTTAAAAAAGTATACAGAAGGTAATTTTACATATTTGATCTACAGTACAAGATCAGGTAATTAGTGTTATCCGTTCGGATAATATTAAATGTAATATCTAATAGTTATAATCTGTATAATAAAGTGTTTACTTCCCATTTTTCCAAATCATTCATATCGTGTTAGAGATTCTGAAAACTACTCCAATTTGCTGCAACTATTTTCATATTTAAATATATACAACCTATAACTTTTTTAGGTAGCAAATATTGCTCTACTTTTATATTCTGCTTTTTGAGCCTATTTCTATGTATCTTTTCTATTAAGAAACTTTGTCTTATTCTGTGTCTTTATGGCAAACTCATTTGGATCAGATCCTTAAACAAAAGAAAATAAAAAGCTTATATTATAGTAGGTGACATTCCTTGCTGATGTTTTGTTTAAATGATGGGAATGAAAATCAACAATGTACAATGACAAATGAAAACCATAGATTTTAGAAAATAAAATATTTCAAAAGGTTTTCCATGTAAAGGCTAGTTTGGGGTGGGGGATTTTCTTAAAAATCTTTGTGTCGTATCTTAGGAAGGTGTTGAATCTAAGTACCAAGTTTGGTATTTATCCGACATTTCGTTTTGGAGCTATGCTAATAACACATACATACAGGGACCTTTATCTGAAAATGATTTTTGGGGTTGGGATTCAGAGGTCGTCTATATATATATTTCCAGTGAAATCTTGGGATCGAATTTTTTGGTGTAATACAGTACCTTCTCTATATACTATGTACTGGTAGTGAAAGTAAAACAAAGGATACATAATAATTAAATAATTTGAATGTGTGCGTGTGTCTATGAACACTATAACCCTAAAACAAAGTGTTTCATAAATACCAATACCGGCAAGTATTTAAGTTCAGTGTCTTCGAAGGATGCGATACGAAAATCTAAAAATTCCCCCACCCAAATTAGGAATTATTTACATGGAACGTTTTTCTATGCATTTTTATTTTGTCAGAAATGGCTTGAATTATTTTGACTAAAACGTCACATTTACGATATTTAGATGAAATATAAAAAGTATATTTTAATTTTTCTGTAAATAGCTTTTATAGTTCTCTTCTTTTTTTTAAAGGAATTTTATATAATTTGTAAGCCATATAAGATAATAATGTTCCTCACAAAAAATACAGGTCCTTTAGAAACAATGTATTTGGAATAGCCTTTTCGTTAGGCCATTTCCGGAACATCCGTTTTTATTGATCTGAATCCTTCGTTACTGTAACAAATCAGATTAGCAGTTGCTGCTAAACATACTTTGTCATTTCGATGCTCAAGCTAACACAAACTTTACACTTGAGACACTTTTGGCACACACTCACAGCAGAACACAACTGATCCATCGAATCAAATCACAACCGAACTGCGGAGTCACAACTAATAACTGAACCGCTTGGTCACAACTCGCAAAAGAAATGCACTCGACACTGTCCACTTTTAACTCTTCGACTTCTTGACTGCGCCCAACTTCATGTCTTCTTCACTAACTGAGCTCCCTCACTGGGCAGTGCATCCCCTTATATTGGCTCCGCATACAAATGATACAGAAATGATGGAAAGGAATATATAAATAATCAAATAAATAACAGAAAGCTAGAGAATAATTGCAACAAATATTTTCCGTATATTAAATCAATGTATAGTGTAATAATCTTTAGTTTAAAATGTTGTCCCAGAAAAAGATAATTAGAACGTCAGATTAGTGAAATTCATTAGTATCAACCGAGAATAGAGAGCGAATTAGCTTAAAGATTCTGGAAGTTCAACGTTTGCTTAGTACGTTTGCGGGGTCACGTAGGCAGAATTTTGGAAAAGAGAAGAGAAAGGTATTTCTGAGATTTTAGCCAGGTCCCCCATGATAGCAAAGAGGCATACTTAGGAGTTTAAGCATTGGCTGCGCGTGAAAAGTAACGCTGGTTGGGAGTAATGAAGTAGACGCAGCTAAAAGTAATATAGGCGTGCAATTTTAAATCAGAGATTTACTCTCTTTGGTACTAGCACTGGAACTTACAGTCGTTCTGCACATCTTCGTGCATACAGGTGAGCATACATTACTCTCTCTCTCTCTCCCTCTCCCTCTCCCTCTCCCTCTCTTGTACCATCACCGGTACGTACTGCTCGTGTGATATTTTAAGCGCTTAGAGAGGCGTTTGTGAGGGTTAGATTTTGCGGTATTGCGAGAGATCTCGCCGGTAAGCATTTTAGCGACCCACGGCAAGTTACACTACCAGTTTCTTTTATTGCAGAAACAGTTAGTTCAAGTCAAAAATTGATAATGTAAAAGCTAGTAGGTATAATAATTCAGTTATTACAATTTCGAGTGCTACAATTCAGAGTCAATCTATTTCTTCATCTCAAACGGTTGGCAACCCACTTCAATAATTCAAATATTAGTCGACAATAAATTCTTAGTAATTTAAATTGGTGTGATCCTTCATAATATATCCTGAGAGAAAGATCTCATATGCACAAGACTAGAGCAGCTGGCTCACAAGACAAAGAACGAGTTTCGAGATCACTGCAGCAGAATCAACAACGAAACAGGTAAAATAAACGGCTTAAAAAATTACGATCATATTCTCGTATCACAAATCGGGATGTTCAAGAAGTAAAAGTTACTGGAAACAGTTGAAAGGAACCTTAAACAGCAGAAAAAATGCAGGAAAGCAGCAACAATGGGTTCGTTGTGTGCCTATTGTTCTGAAGACAGGTCGAGAGCCCCACCTAGATGCCGAGCCGGGATACGGTTACCGTCGGCCCGCAGGTAGCTTCGTGCGCGCAGTCACAATACCTTGGTCATTTTTAAAGTGATGTTTGATATAGCATTAAATGCTTTCTCGCAATGTCACAGAAATACTATAGAATTCTAATGCCATCAGAGAGGGACCGCTTTTAAAAATGTGACCGTCGATTCGGTTCCCTCTGTCCCCCTTGTACCTACAAGCAAGTGCGTGGTGAAACTATTTCTGCAAAGGTTTACTCAACGTGAAGCAGATAAATAAATAAGCTTTCGTTAGAATAGTTTGTGGAGGTTATATAAAGGTAAACAATAATAAATGTGGTTTCTAACGCTTCCCATATGGCCCATGACCCTCGGGGATTACCTCAGTGCACCCAGCAACGAATTGACCCACTTATAGGGTGGAGGTACCCACCGGGAGGAATCCATTGCCTCCGATGGTAAGTGATCATGATGGCGGTGGAATGAGGAGACCTACAGCTTTTACCTTGGTCTCCAAACCACCTGAGCGTTGGGGATGCTTTACATAAGCAAGTCAGAGTTCGAGGCGTGGATAGGGGCGACTTAAAATCGCCACGCCAGAGCCAACAATCGAACCCTGCACCCTCAGTACGAGAGGCGGAAGCGAAATAATAAATGTAATACATCAGAGGTTTGCTAGGTAAGAGCAACTTAAGAGGAGCTTTAGGAGCTGGTCGCTATGTGGAACATACTATTCTCTTTGCATGTCCAGAAGTTTTATTAAAAAAACAACAAAAAATAAAAAAACCTTTTGGGACAAAGTGTAAGTATTGAAGAATCCAGAAGCAGGAAAAGTGTATGACATAAATTGTATGTTTCTGCGAGATCTACATTTCTTCTGCAGTAAAATTTTGTCTATCTCTTACTGTTTACAAGTATGCAAAAGTCATCCAGAACGAAAATTCAAGATATACATTTCATTTACCATGAGGGCGCTGATAACATTAGATGTTGATCGCCCTTAAACCCAATCTCATCATCATCATTTACCATGAAGATATCCTAAATATATGGTATTTTAATCAAAATCGTTGGAGGCATTTTTCAGAAAATCAAGATTTTGGAAAACTATTCCATGTAAAGGGTACTTTGAGGTGGGGGGATATTCTAGAAAATCTTCATGTCTTATCTTTGAAAGACACTGAACCTAATTACCTAAATGGCGCCCATTCGACCTTGCGTTTTTGAATTATGCTATTCAAAGGCACACCGACACAATAACATGGACATTTTCCTAAAAATGTTTTTGTTTTATTCAGGGGACCTCAAAACATTGTTTCCGGTATAATATCGGTATCGAAGTTTCGGGTGGAATGCAATGCATTCTCTACCTACTATGTACGTGGTACAGAAAGTAAACAAAACGAGGTGTGACCTTAACATTCTAAGGAACTGAATGCGCTAATTATCGTGGTTAAAATTATGTTTACTGCAAGCGATGGGAAGGGAGAAACAATTTGACGTCTAACTCCAAACTCTCTCAGAAACAAACATGCTTCTCGTGTTTTACGAAAGCCGGAAGCGCAGTGAGCTGTAGTGGTTGTTGATTTTAATTAAAATTCTTCAAGTAGAGTTGAAAATGGAGTGGTTTACGTATCCTTTATGCAATTAGAAATAACGTACACAACGCTGTTTCTAATAACAAATAATGGGTAATGGGGCGCTTTGCAAGTAGTTGTATACCAAGTTTTAATTACTTACCCATTAACACGGAAGGGATACTTTTGCAGGTTGATTAAGTTTATAACATTCAAGGTAGCGTACACAGTTTTTTCAGAAAATTTAATTCATTTTCTCTTTCCTTAGAGAGGGAGTCTGTTTATAAATACAGATGAGCACATACAAACGGCTACTGCACTTGAAAATGGACAACAAGGAATCTTACATAACACTGAAATATCAGAGACTCAAACAAACTAAGATCATTCCATTATATATCACCGAGCGAGTGGCGCCGCGGTAACGTGCAAGGCTCGCATTTGGAGGTCTCGGGTTCGATCCCCGGCGACAGCTCACCTACCCATGGGTTTATCGTGGTTTTCCCGGGGTCGGCAAGCGAACAATGGGGTGATTCTTCTATATCACGATTTCAATTCCATCATATTCCTTTCATTCCGTTTCCTTCTCATCTTTCAGGTGTGTTTCTAGTTAAATAAATAAAAATAAATTTGTTCTTCTAGGTGGCGCTGCGGACACTAAGCTCTCGTGGTACTTCTCAGGTTACTAGAAAGCTACTAGCTTTCTAGTAGGTACACCTACTTTGTCACGACTTATCTCATCTTAATAATGAGAGTGACGGGTGGTGTGTACATATTATAGAGCTATTAATCATTTTAACAAACTTTATAAAATTACAATTAAATCCACTTTCAAATTACTTTTCAATAATTATTCATAATAAATATAATTTATTGTAGTCCATGGGCCAAACATCCGAGCCCTATCCGTAAGTGTGTTGTTTGGATTGGGTTGGACTCGGCGGGGCAGTGGTTCCCGATACCCATGGGAGATTGGATACGTCTGTGCCGTTTTCTGTCCAGGCGGGATTGCGAGATGCTTCATGGTCCTGGAGAGCAGTTAGACAGTCTGCTAAGTTGCTGTAGGCCCCACCAAGGTTTTTGGTAGTCTTGTGCCCACAGAAATTGCTCTTGGGGGGACAGTCACATGGATTACGCCCTCCTCCCAGAGTCACGTGGGGGGCAGAGTCCCCTGGTGTCTCGTGTGCTTCTACGTTTCGTGATCTATGGTGGCGAAAAACAGATGGCGCGGAAGCATGCTTAATGGAAAGAGTATTCCCCGTGGACACCAGAGGTCTGCTTGAAGGGGGGGGCGGTGGTTCGTCAACCTCTCTCGGCGACTCCAGCAGTGGGACGGGTCTGGAAATCTTAGGGACTTCCGTGCGTCTTTGTGGTCTGCCTGCTTACGGCCTCTAGCCTCCTGTGTTACCTTCACCTCATCTCTTCCTCCTGGGGGCGGTAGCAGCAATAGATCTGTGCAGATCGCAGTGCACAATGTGTCCCTCTCCTATACGTAAGGTATGTAGCAATAATGCTAAAATCATATTACATAATGAAATTACGTTAAAACTAGCTTCAGAACTTACTTTTGTAAAATGGAGTTAAGGTTAAAAGTACCTCCTTAACGGAGGGGACTCGGCAGCGATCCAGAGGGGATATTATACCTACGCCCCACGAGGTGATCCTCGGAAGGAAGGATGAGGCGAGAAGAGAGGAGCGACGGTCCAGCAACGACGGGGTTCCTAAGTTTCCAGAAGGAGACACCCTGGTAGACGGACAGGCAGATCGGAGACCCCGCCGTACACGGAGGGGTCCAACGCTCCTCAAGTGGGTTGGAATACCCAGCAGCCAGCCGAAAACTGAGGGACGGAAAGAGTCACAAAGAGCATCCCTTTCCCCTGTCACGCTGCACCGAAGCACCATCGCCGATACCTCCGACCCTGAAAGAGACCCGCGAGATGAAGGTTGAACGAAATGGTGAATGGGACATAATACAGGGATGGGAAATTCAGTGGCTCTAAGAAACCACTACGCATTCACTTTGAGGACCCGGGTAAACCCCGAAAAACCCAAAGTGGGAGGTCATCTGAGATCAAACCCAGGATCTCCCGAATACGGGATACAGACGTTGCTGCCTCAGCCATCCCACTCGGTGAAGTGTTACATTCACATGACTTTCTTTATCCCCTATCTTTTGTTTTTATATAGCTTTTACCAAACTATACTTAAGAAGGCCTGTTTTTCTACCCACTTATTTTAAGCGAGATAAATCTTTGCTAAAAATAGTTTCATTACACATTTCATTGTAGGTGTAAGGGCGGTAGATAAAACCGTATCGACAGTAAAAGGTCCATAAGCTGGAAGCTATATGCTTGCCTTAAAATTGTATGGTATTTCCTCGACATTGCGAGAAACAATTGAACAAACGACAACACATTAAAGAAATCACAAAGTATTGAACAATTTAAGCCAATAACAGCGGATTCTCAAACATAATTGATGCCAGAAAGAAAATTACTACGTATTTGTCTATCACTTATAGCTTACTAGTTATAAGGCATTACACAAAATTCCCTCCGAAAAGAGAGAGCTGCACAGAGTATTGAAGAAGATTCAAGATATACATTCTATTTAGCATATAAATACTTAAATATATGGCATTTAAGACATTTAAACAAATCGTTAGTCATTTTTGAGAATATATCGAAAAATGTTCCATGTAAAGGGTGGTTTAGTGTGCGGAGAGTTTCTTGAAAATCTTTATGTCGTGCCTTTGGAAATTACTGAACGTAAACTCCATTTTTTGGTAAAAATGTTTTTTATTTCATTCAGCAGGTCTTAAAACATGCATTTCCTATGAAATATCGACACATAGTTTTTGGTTGGAATAGAACAATAACTTCCTCTTACCTATTACAGAGAAGGTAATAATCTTATGTATCACTATCGCAAGAGATTCTATACCCACTATCGTTTATTTCCAAAACTAGGTATTCCATAAATCATCCATACTAAGGCTAAATTTTCCAGTATGTGTTTATTCTTATTCATTATTAGTGGTAGTAGAAAACGTGTGAATACACGTTTTTGGCCAGTACAAGAGCACACAGGAGATTGATACAACAATGTTTTGTAAGTGCCTTCCCTGAGTGCCACTGCAGTGTACAGGAAGAACAAAAGAATGGAACTTAGGAGGTAAAATTCTGCAAAATTCAAAGGAAGGCAAGCGAATATTTCGAAATGACTAATTTTACGAAATAATATTTTAGCAGAGTTTTCTTTAATATTTTCCTTAAGGCAACTGTGGCCTAAGTCTAATGGTTTCCAATGTTATATAGTTCCAACGAATTCAATACGAATAATGAGTCTTCACGGGCTATTCTGCAAAATTCAATACATGCTTTTCATTTGTCCAGTTCATAAGGCAAACAACTGATATTTTAATCTTAACGTTCAGTCATCTGATTCTACCTTTGCAACCCTGTCCAACACACGGCTTGTGTGAAAGAACAATTAATTCCATTAATTGAACTAATAGTGGTTGTAACTATAAAGCCCGGGACTTAAGTACTTACAAAGAATGTAAGTCGCCATTGAGGTATGACATCTCAATACAATTTGAGATCTCCTTGTGGTTTACCGGGAAAAATGTGAATCAGTTGCAGAATTTATGTCATGTTGGCATGTTGCCATGGTAGCTCAGTGGTTGGAGCAACCGGACGGAGATCGGGAGATCCGTGGTTCAAATCCCGGCTATGGAATTGAATTCTTCAGTCATCTGAGTCCACCTTTCCAACCCTGTCCAACACAAGGCTTGTGTGAAAGAACAATTAATTGCTTCAATTTAATTATTATAAAGTTTTAGAAGAAAAAGAAGAAGAAGAAGAAGAAGAAGAAGAAGAAAGCTTTAGAAAATAAAATAAAACGAAAATCTTTTCATGTAAAGTGTAATTTTGAATATGGAGATTTTCTTGCAAAACTTTACCCGGTAAGCTTTCGCAGTGTGTGATTTAAGTATGAAAGTTAGCATTGTTGGGGCTCAAAGCATATAATTCCGGTAAAATCTCGATTTTAAACTTTTGGATGAAATAAAATCTACTTCTACCTTCTATGTATGAGGTAGAGGAAGTTAACACGGCAGATGTTAAGAAAACAGTGTAGAGACTGCATCTGTAGTCGAAGGGTCAAAGTTCTGCCTCTCAATCTAGAGGTTCTGGGTTCGATTTCCAACTTGGTGGAAGAAATTTTCTTTCACTAGGCTCATTCTGTACCCTCCGCAGTAGAAAGTAAAAGTGGAAGGAAGTGAAAGGTGGAAGAATAAATTTGAGGATGTATGTGAACGTGTAAAGTGTACTATAACTAACGTTTAAAAATACCTATAGTTCAACAACCATCAGTTTCTCAAGTCTAAAGCCCCGATATGACCATGGGAGCTAAAGGGGGCTACTGGAAGTAGAGCAGAGGGCCTCCAGTAATTGGAGCACAACACCCAATTAAACCACAGTGGGCTCTTTTTAACTCCTACATGAGGGGGAGATCCGATACGGACGACGATGTGCGCTAGCAATTCGGGGTCCCTAACAATTTCACATGAAGCCATTGCCGATGCCGCCTATCACTCCCTAATCCCCGTGCCTCCCGGGGGTCCTATGGTAATCGATACAGCTTCCAGGAAGGCGGCCCCAACAGGCCCACCAAATGCCAGGGAGAAATCTTTTTTTTCTTCATCTTCTTCTTTTTCTTCAACGCATTACCATCCTCTTTGTAGAACTTACACCCCCAATGTCTTAGCAATATCTTGGGTCAGTAGCCTGTAGAGGAGCAAGCAAACCTTGAATCATAGCATAGCATATCCAGCTATTGGGTGTTTAGCCCAATGCTCGGTATTGCAGTAAAGGAGAAGGAAATTAAATGTAGTGCTTAGTGATGGTACACTAACATCAATTCTCGACACCGAGACTGGTTTTTGAACACCGATACTCAATACTCACTTTATAAAAAACTGTCAAAGCGATAACTTGTTCAATGAATTATATTCTTATTTGTATTTCTCTGTGTATAAATACATCTAACGAATTTTGTATTGTGTGCCAATTTTAAACTGCTCCTTTTTGACATTCCTTAGTTGGCGGCACTTTATCTTGATAATGATGATGATGATGATGAGATGCGGTTTAAGGGCGCTAAACTACTAAGGTCATCAGCGCCCTTACAATGTATAAAATATAAAGTCAAAAGGATAAAATAACCGCATAATTAAAAAACGGGACACAAACCCGCGATGTCAATAAAGTTAAAAATAACAATAATATAACAATAACAATAAAAACAATAACAATAATAACAATAACAATAAATATATCTGTAAAACCAACACACTAAAATCATGGTCACTAAAAGAATAAAACGTGTCAAGAACTGTAGAATGCAAGGAACATGAGCGCCTTATGTCCGGGGAGAAGGGCCCCATTAAAACTAACAATATAAAATCAAACAGCTAAAAGGCGCTCAGCGCATCAAATGCGACGGCTAAAACCAATGTCAGTGATAAAACGTAAAAGACATTCTACAGCATGCGCGTCGTCTGCCAACACGTTGGCTAGGCCAACAGGCAGACCCACGCGAACGCGCAGTAGAGCTAAAACTTGACACTCGGTTAAAATGTGACGGACCGTTAAGGGCACGTCACACTGACCACACACAGGTGCGGGATCACCACTTAACAGGTATCTATGACTAAAAACGCAATGTCCGATACGAAGGCGTGTTAAAAGTACCTCTTCCCGACGAGAAGCACGGGAAGAGGTAGCCCAGACTAGCGGAAGAGGTTTAACCTCCCGCAACTTGTTCCCCCGGAGGGCCGTCCACTCATCGCGCCAGCGCGAGAGTATGCGGCGACGTAAAATAACACACGAATCTGACGAGGGAACAACAGAAGTAAAAAATCTGGGTAATAAAATCGCCGATTTCGCAGCGGCGTCGGCCGACTCATTCCCTGAGATACCCACATGACCTGGAATCCACATAAAACAGACGCTGATGCCAGAGGCGCCCAGCGAATGGAGCAGGTCATGAATGCGCTGTACGAGGGGGTGGTAAGAGTACAGCGCGTTAATACTCTGAAGGGCACTCAGAGAGTCCGAACAAACAACACAACGCCGTAAAACATGCCGCTGAATGTATAAAACACATTGATAGATACTAAAAAGTTCGGCGGTATAAATCGAACATTGCCCGGGTAAACGAAAAGTAAAACTATGCGCACCTAAAACAAAGGCACATCCTACTCCAACATCAGTCTTAGACCCATCAGTATAAATAAAATTACAGTCTCCGAATGTTGCCTGAAGTTCTAAAAATGCGGATCTAAGGACTGAAGCAGGGGTCTCATTCTTCGGCATCGACGTTAGCCCAAAGTGGATGTGGGCCTCAGCGCGCGACCATGGAGGAAAGCGCGTTTCCCCTCGGGTAAGGGCCGGCGCTGGCGTAACGTCCAAATGCCGAAGTAGCAGTCGAAATCGAACCCCTGGAGGGAGCAATGCAGAGGAGCTAACAAAATATTGGCGATCAAGCGAATCCTCGTAAAATACATCGAAGGACGGGTGGTTAGGCAAGCTTGAGAGTCGACAAGCATAGCTGCACAAAAGCATCTCACGCCGGAAGGACAGCGGAGGCTCTGCAGCTTCTGCGTACAGACTGAGTACAGGGCTAGTTGGAAAGGCCCCTGTAGCGACTCTTATGCCACGATGGTGAATGGCATTCAATCGACGTAACACAGATGGACGTGCCGACGAATAAACAATACACCCGTAATCAAGCTTGGATCGGACCAAAGAGCGATAAAGGCGAAGAAGGACGGTCCGATCAGCTCCCCAGGATGTGCCACTTAAAACACGTAAAAGATTAAGAGAACGGTCACACTTTGCTTTTAAAAAGGAAACGTGCGAGGTCCAACACAACTTCCTGTCAAAAATCAACCCCAAAAATTTCGCCTCGTCTGCAAACGGAAGTATCCCTGGCCCAAGATGGAGAGTGGGCGGAGGGAAATACTTCCGGCGCCAAAAGTTGATGCAGACGGATTTCTCGGCGGAGAAATTAAAGCCGTTGGCGTTACTCCAGGCGTAGAGACGGTCGATACAGCTCTGGAGACGGCGTTCGAGTAGACAGGTCCGCCGTGAACTGCAATAAATAGCGAAATCGTCAACAAAAAGGGACGATGAAATGCCAGGTGGAATACAATCAACAATGGGGTTGATAGCAATCGCAAAAAGTGTGACACTGAGTACAGAGCCCTGTGGTACTCCGTTCTCTTGAATAAAACGACGAGATAAAACCGAGCCCACACGTACACGAAAGACGCGGTCCGTCATAAACTCCCGAAGAAATATGGGAAGACGACCGCGGATATTCCAATCGTGAAGTGTACGTAAAATGCCGCCCCTCCAACAAGTGTCATAAGCTTTCTCCAGGTCAAAAAATACAGCCACGGTTTGACACTTTCTCAGAAATCCATTCATAATATGCGTCGACAAGGACACCAGATGGTCGACGGTAGAGCGATAGCGACGAAACCCGCACTGAGCGTTCGCTAGACGTTTCTGAGACTCAAGCCACCATGTCAACCGCCCGTTGATCATGCGCTCCATCACCTTGCAAATGCAACTGGTGAGGGAGATAGGGCGGTAGCTGGAAGGTAGTTGGCGATCCTTCCCAGGCTTAAATATAGGGACAATGGTAGCTTCGCGCCAAACGGAAGGAAAAATGCCGTCTTGCCAAATACGGTTATAGACCTGTAAGAGAAAGAGTTTACTGTCGGCTGAAAGGTTCTTTAACATCAGGACATGAATGCCGTCCGGCCCAGGAGCGGAGTGCCGAGAGCAATGAAGAGCGTGCTCCAGCTCCCTCATTGTGAATAGTTCGTTATAGCATTCATCATTAGCAGACCGAAAAGTATACGATGCGGAATCCAGCCGGTCTTTAATAGAGCGAAAGCCGGCGGAATAATGGTCTGAACTGGAAACCGCCTCAAAGGCAGCACCCAGTGTTTTAGCGATGGCAGCCGGATCCACTATGGTGGCATTAGAAACCTGAAGGCCAGAAACAGTACAATGTGACACTTTACCTGAGAAGCGACGAAGTTTATCCCAAACAACGGATGAAGGCGTAAAACGATTAAAAGACTCGACAAAACGAGCCCAAGATGCCTTCTTGCTATCCTGAATAATGCGACGAGCCCTGGCGCGCGATTGTTTAAAAGTCACCAAATTATCAAGTGTAGGGTGTCGCCGAAACACCCTAAGTGCAGTCCTACGGGCACGAACGGCGTCCCGACAATCCTCGTTCCACCACGGAACGGGTGGCCGCCGAGGTTGGGAGGATGAACGGGGTATTGCGCGTTCGGCGGCAGAGAAAATAACAGACGTAAGGTGCTGCACTAGTTGGTGAATGTCGGAGAAGGGCTGGTCGTCAAAATGCACGAGGCTGGAATACAAGCTCCAGTCGGCTTTAGCGAATATCCAGGTAGGTACTCTGGAATGCTGTACGTGGTGCGACAGAAGAGAAACGATGCAGGGGTAATGGTCGCTGGAGTAGGTGTCAGCGACGACGTTCCACTGAAGACGACGTGCAAGCTGGAGTGAGCAAATTGCAAGGTCGAGGTGAGAAAATGAACCAGTAGAATCAGAAATAAAAGTAGGTGCACCTGTATTGAGGATGGAAAGATTGAACTGATAAAAAATGTCGGAAAGAAGAGTTCCCCTCGCACAAGCCCTTGGCGATCCCCATAGTGGGTGATGGGCATTAAAATCTCCCAACAGAAGAAATGGTGTTGGGAGAGCGGACAGGAGAGCTCGAATGTCCGCGGGAGCGAGGGGAGACGATGGAGGTGTATACACAGAACAAACAGAAAAGAAAAAACCGGGTAACTGCAGTCTAATGGCAACAGCTTGCAAGTCGGACGTAAGTGTGATAGGTTGAAAATGAACGTCATTACGCACCAACAACATGACACCTCCATGAGCAGGAGCACCCTCCTCCGGTTCAAGATCGTAGCGAACCGGAGTGTACCCTCGGAGATCGAAAGGGTCGTGAGGGCGAAGCTTAGTCTCCTGCAAACATACGACCATAGGCGAATGGGAACGCAATAAAAGTTGCAGTTCCGCCCTATGCGATCGTACACCACGTACATTCCAGGTCAGGATAGCCATTAAGAATAAGGGGATAAACTTTCTATTTAGAAGGGCGGCTTAAAATTACCTTTTGTTTAACCTTTGGGCTCGGGCTTTTGGTATGGAGTTGGTCAGACTCCATAGCTTCCTCGGAGGGAGGGCCCACGCGCTCAGTGCCAGAAACCGATTCAAGCGCCGTGAATCGGTTCTGGGTGGCGATGGGTGAAGGGTGCCGCTGAGCGCGGCTTGTCCCAGGACCATCCTGGGACAGCGACCTCCGAGGAGGAGAAGGTGAACCTTTGTTACCGCGCGCACGCGGAGGGTCTTTCAAAAAATCTTCCCTACGAAGTTTCTGCTTGGGCTTCTTTTCAACGGCTTGCGACTTCATTGACTTGGGACCAGGTTTATACGGCTTGGTAACTGTAGCCTTAATAGACGGCCGGATGGTAGTGGCGGTTAATCCAGTCAAGGTCCAGGTCTGAGTTTCGGCATCTACTCGTGGTACCGGCGAGGCAACAACAGAACTAAATGTGCCAGATCGCAGGAGTGAAGGTTGGCGCGCATGGTAACGCCTCCGGGCTTCAGCGAAGGAGAGTTTTTCCTTTACCCGGATCTCCTGGATCGCCTTCTCGTCCAAGTACCGCGGACAGTCGGCAAACGAAGCAGAATGAGACCCTTTACAATTAACGCAGACGGGGGCGGTTGAACAGGTACCTTCGTGTGAGGGCTGGCTACAGGTTGCACAGATGTTAACGGCACTCTTACATGAGACTTGCGTATGCCCAAAACGTTGGCATTTAAAACAACGCAGAGGTCTAGGAATATAAGGCCTCACAGAAATCCGTTCGTACCCTGCGGAAATGCTCGTGGGCAGATCGACGCCATCAAATGTAATAAACAGGGTACGAGTGGGTACCAACACGCCGTCGCGTTTGGCCTGCACTCGATGAACCGCTGTCACCCTCTGGTCTGCAAGATATTCCACCAGGTCTTCGTCAGAGATACCATCGAGGCTATGCGTGGTGACAACGCCTCGACAAGAATTCAAGGTGCGGTGCTTCTCAACACGGATAGGATAACCGTGGAGAAGCGTGGCGCTCAACAAGGACTTACTTTGTGCCTCGGATTTGCTTTGAACTAGCAACGAACCATTACGAAGCCGAGTGCAGGAAAGAACCGGACCAGCAATTGAGTCAATGCCCTTCTGGATAATAAAAGGGTTCACCTTCTCGAATGATTGTCCCTCCTCTGTACGGGTAATCACTAAGTAACAACCAGCTGTTGGCGGTGCTACTTCTGTTACTAAAACTTTGCGGCGCTTGTTGTTAACAATGGAGAAAGGGTGCTCCATAGCGAAAAAAATCCTCCACCATTGCAACCGTCTCCGACCTCGGGCTCTGACTTCCCGGGCGTTACCCCGGCTTGGGTGAGTGGCCTATCTATACCTAGCTCACCCCAGGGTCACACCTCCCAGAACATAGACAGAGGGACCCAATCGCCGTCGGAAGCCAGCAGCTCATGCAATGGCCCCCCCGCGGGACTGCAGTTGAACAGCGGATACGAACAACAACCCTACATGACGACCCCGGGTGGTGGGGATGACGCCATTACCCACTCACCCAGCTGCGCACGCGGTGCGCGGGTATCCGTCAGGCTGTGTCCACGGAGGATTTAAATAAAAAGATAAAAGAAACTAAAACTGTGTGGGCGTTTCGCACGCAAGGTAGGCCGGCGGGGAAGAAAAAGAGATATGCGAATGTCGTGGTACGAAATGGCCGGAAAGTGATTAGGGAAGAAAGAAACGATGGTGAGGTGCGGTATGGATGGAATGCAAAGAACGCACGAGAGCCTACCTTGGGTCCACCGGTCACTTGAAGAACCCACCTCGACCGGATGGGGGTGAGGGGATGAGGGTGGCGATGATTGGCTCGGGAACCCCCGGGTGCGCCAAAAACCCGTACTCACAGAAGGTGAGCCCCTGAGGGGAATCTTGATAATGCCATAAGTTATATATCTATTGTTAGTCAATATCAAGGATGTCCAATCTTACAGAGAGAGGGAATGAAGGGAGATTCCCTGCCAACTCATTTCCACTCGTACTGCCATGAACTCAAGCTTGATTGGTTTAGGTTATCATTGTCTTCAAATATAGTAAGTGGGGTGTACTATGGATTTTGAGCTTTAGCTCTTAAGAGAACAGGTCGGGCTTCACTGGCCAATACTACTACTACCACCATACTACTAATAACAATATATAGTTATTTATTTGCTTCGCTTTTTATGTACCTATGTTTTGTGCTGAAAACTTTCTTTTACACGATTTTCTATCCATGTTATGAACATTTGTCGTACGGTAAACCTGTTAACTACGCTCGTGACCCGAGTTTGACTTGCGTAAACACAAACTAACAGATGGAAGGAAACAACAAGTATAACCATGCGCTTTATTATCTCACATCTTAAGTTTTTATTTGCTTCTGCTGGGTTCACAGATTTTGGTCGCCGGAGTAGGTAAATGATATAGCTGAGAGCGAGTCACCAAACCAGGCTATTGCAGAAACGTGATTTAGCCGAAGATACCCCATTTTTGTATGTCTACCTGCAAGCTAGTACCCTAACCGTTACCCGAGGTGGCGGTTAGTTCATCGCTAAGATAACTCCCGGTTAGCTGTTAACTGAAGATTGTAATACGAAAATTTACCCTGACTCCCAGTTAATATCTAACTGGAACCTTAACCGGAGATCGTAATACGGTTTTTGTGCGTCAGCTAAATCAGCTTCATTTACAACTCGGGTAAACTGCATGCTACACGAGTACCTCTACTCCTTCCCCCTTTGTTTAGCACGTTTTCATTTACACACAAGAGTTCTCCAATAGGAAACTCAGTCAAGGTTTTTCAAGAACTACAGTCAGGAACTCTTTGGGAACACACGCGATTCCATTCATTCCTTATCTAGCATAAAGTTAAACGCAAAAACTTTCAATAATGCAAACGTTAAAAATTAAAAAAATGATCGAAAATGCATAGAAGATTTATCTCAGTATTAGACATACTTCGATATCCCATCCCATGTAGTGGTGAAAGGAATGATAGGAAAATTCGCGGATCGATAATTCAACCCAGCATTCGCCTAGCGTCAGAGGATACCCGCCAGAAAAACCCCGGTCAGATTGGTCGGCCGGGGGGGGGTTTCAAAAATGCGCACGTTAACGCAGCGCAACTTCGCTCTTAGAAATATTTTCCAAACCGCAAATACACCGTCCTGGCGCAACTCACCAAGCATTTTACAACTCTGAAGCATAGACATGACATGAAAGGTAATGATGGTACAGGAAATGGGCAACATATCCGTGGTAAAACCACCCCAGCATTGGCTTACCGACCTGGGGAAACCAGGAAGAAAACCATGGTCAGCACAGCCGTCTCAACAGTCAGCAATCCCGGGACCTCCCGAATGTAAGTCTCGCACGTTTCCACGGAGCCACCACTTTCAGTTAAAGGTGGCTATGCAAATGAGAATTTAAAAAGAAGTTGTGTAAAATGTGCATACAAAGATGACCATGTTAACCGAATCTAATTATCTTCTCTACCACTTAATGTGTGCCTCTTACGAGAATACGGCTGTAAACAATGTGTTGACATCCACAATTCCAGCGCTATTTGAGAAAGATTGCGGCTCTACTTCCAACATATCAACAAGGCTTAAGGCCTCTTAGAAAACATACGATCTTGTGCTTGCAATGTTGAATACAAATAAAGATTCATTAGCAAACGAATGAACAGAGATTACTTTGTATTGCTTTGTGCTTCGTATGTTTACTGGACATTGTAAATAATTTAATAAATAACTAGAAAATATCTACATACTGCTCTAAGTGAAACACACTGGAATACTAACGTTGCGCAGCATTTTAATGTAAATAGTAGATCTATGTATGACATCATTGTGAGCTTCCACGTAGTACTGTCCGCCCCTCATCCTGCGGAGAGCAGGACACCCTGCAAGCGTTTTCTCGTCAGAGGCCTACAGTACCTAGCAGGTTGTGAAGTACTCCACTCCACCCAAAAGTTCGATACCGAATTTTTCCGGAAATACATGCGTTTATGCCCCATAACACCAGAAGAGCATTTAAAAAAAGTCTGTGTATATGTGTGTGTGTGTGTGCGCGCCTCTTAGTGTGCGAGCATCTGTGAACGGCAGAACTCAAAAAAGAAAACTAGAATAAATATAAAACTTGCTATTTAACTTCAGTACCTTTTAGTACTACCAAAGATGCGATACGAAGATATTCAAGAAAATTCCACCATTCCAAAGTACTCTTTACATGGTAAGTTTTCGAAACATTTAATAGGCTAAAAATGGCTCTAACCAGTTTGATCAAAATACCATATACTTAAAGATGTTTACATGATAAATAAAATGTTTATCTTAAATTTTCTGGGAATAACCTGCGAAGTCCACTTCATTCGGAGGGAATTTTGTTTAATCTTGTGTAACTGGTAAACGTTAAGAGACAGACGAAAACGTACTACACAAATAATGTAGATATTTAGTTCACACAATTTATCTGCAGTAACTTTTTTGTAGCATCAGCCATTTCCTAAACATCCGTTATCAGTGGTTCGAATTGTTGAATACTTACGTCATACTTTTGAAGTCCCATCGATTTTGTTTCTCGCGATTGCATGGAATTGTAATCAGCGTGTAGCGTGAGTTCTAAAACATTGGACTGTCCCTATTCGCTTTGTATCTATAACGAAATGTTTCGAAATAAACTTTCGTAAGAATAAAATGCAAACATACTAATAAACGATAGAGGGTAGAGAAAGCCATGTAAATGCAACACATCACATGTTATTTATTATTTTTATTATTTTTTATTTTTGGCCAATTTTTACCTTGAGAAATCTCCATTTCTTGATATTTCGAATGTACTCTAATGGCACAATGTAATTAGTTAGACGGACTGGGCAGATGTTTTAACAAATTGAAGCTGGTCACTATTATGAAGGCCCTCCACGTACAGGGTCTGACAGAGGTAGCCGCAGTATGACAATGAGAAGTAAAGGCATCTCCAAAACTTCACCTTGGTTGTAGTCGGTGCACGTAACGGTGACGTGAAGATAACAACGGTTGGTCGTTCGAAGGAAGCATGCGGCTTCGCTGAACCAGGCAGGACATCTGGTTATTTGGCTGACTCCGCAATTATCGTTAGGCGCGACATGTTACCACCTCGTTATTTACTGAACAATGTGAAATGTGCACATTGTTTTACGGCTCAAATCGCGTTTTAATGAATGAAAACACCACTGAGCTTTACACTAGTCCTTAATTTAATTTTAAAATGTTGATATGAAGCTATGTGTTGTTCACTAACTGTTGCGGTTACCGATTCGATATTTATGAACTCATATTAAAACCAAATTTTTATTGCAGGGTGACAAAAATGTTTGAACATCATTCTCTTTAAAGCATAAACAATGTTCAGTATATATAATCGTAAAATAACAGGTCTTGAGATTTATTCGGCTTTACTATCAGTCGGTTTACTCCGGCGGTGCAGAACTGTTTTTCACTAGGAGATTTTGTGCGTTCCTTGCACGCAAGATAGAAGTGACCACCGATCACAGAATTTGCATGGCTCAGTTCTAAGCCGAGACACTCTATGCTACAAAAACCATCCAATTATTTAATTAGTTATTAGCATACCTATATATGCTGAGTTTGCGAGTTTACAAGACGCAAGCGAAGAAGATTCCATATGTAAACATTGGTAATATACGATACGAGTCCCATTTCACTAATATGACCTCGAAACTGTTAACATCCACCCCCTTCCGCTCATATTTCGCTAGTCCTGTGCCAGAGGCACTGGTTATAAACTCGCTTCAAAGCACTGACGACTTGCACAGACAACAGACTGAGGGCAACGGCCGAATAAATTTGAAGCCCTCGTTTATATTATCACATGTTAAAGTACGTAGTTAGGATTTAGGAGCAGATAGACGGAGGGGTCTCCAATAACTGGAGTGCAGCAGCGCAAGCAGGTCAGAGTGGGCTCTTTTTGCTTCCAATGTGACCACTGAGAGGACGGGTTGAGGGGGATACCAAAAGGAGACTAGATCCGGACGACGAGGTGTGTTACCAAGTACAGGTTCCTAACGCTTCCATATGGAGCCCATACCAACCCCGGCCAGCATCTCTGAACCCCGCGCCCTACAGGGGCCACATGGCAATCAAGTCTGCTTCTAGAAGAGGGGGGGGGGTCCAAAAGCTAGGGGAAAATCTTTTTCAAAGTGCAAACCAGAAACAGATGAAAGGTGACGATGGACAGGAAATTTATGGTAGAAGGGTAACCACCACAATATTCGCTCACCGACTCGGGGAAACCACGAAAAAACCCATGGTAAGAGGGAGGGAACCCGAGAATTCCGAATGTGAGCCATACACGTTACCGCGGAGACATTACTAATCATTCTGATTTGCAACAACAGAGCTTTATCGATACCTACCTTCACGATTGGTCGAGGTCGTTAACACACGGACTCGTGAACGGGAGATCTGGGGTTGATATTCCGAGGAGACCGTTCTCCCTGATTGAGTTTCTTTCCAGGTTTTCCTTAGCCCTAACAACTCGAAAATGCCGGATAGCTACCGTATAATTAGGCTAGAAACATTTCCTTTCGCAATTGTCATTTCACTTCATGTATCCACCGCCTGTTAAACAGTACAACAAAAATAAAAAAATTAATGCATCTTCAATATTACTGTCATCTTCAGAAGTGATTACGTTTATGCTTTCAATGACGCTTGTAACTCTCGGGTGTAACAGAGCTTGTACCTCAAAAGCTATTTTTTACTTTCTCTAGCACATAAATAGAAGGTAGAGAAGGTAGTGCGTTCCAACAAAAAATTCGATACCAACATTTCACCGGAAACTTATATTTGAGGACTCCTTAATAAAAAAAAACATTTTTGGAAATAAGTCTGTTTGTGAGTGCGTATGCTTTTGAACAGCATTAACTCAAGAAAGAAAAGTCAAATCTATACCAAACTTGGTATTTAGGTTCATTACCTTCCGAAGATGCGACAATAAGGTTTTCAAGAAAATCCCGCCATACCAAACTACCATTTACATTGAAGATTTTTTAAATATGGCTCTAAGGATATTGATTGAAACACCATGTATAAAATATATTTAAATAGAAAATAAAATGTAAATCTCGAATTTTCTGGGAAAGGCTTTGAAGTTCTCTTTATTCGGAAGGAACTTTGTATGATCTTGTATAACTGGTAAACGTAAAGTGATGGACGAAAATACACTATACAAGAAATGTACATCTCTTTAAGACACAATTTATTTCAAATACATTTTTTGTAAGCATCAGTTATTCCTGAGATATCCCATACTTCATGCTTCGAATTGTTCAATAGTTAGCCTTTCTTTTCAAGTTTTGTTGTTTTTCAGTTGTTTCTTGCGATGTTATGGAAAGAGTTTTAAGGATAGCATATACGTCATTCTAAAACATTTGACTATCGCCCTTTCCTTTGTATCTGTAACAAAGTGTGCAATGTATCTATTTTCGGTAACGTTTATCTGGATTAAAATTAAGTAGATAGGAAGATCAAATTTCGTAAGAGTAATTTGTGTGCACATCAATAAGATACAGAATTGTTTTATGAACAGCTTGCATTAAAATATTTCAAACATGTTAACAAAAGCATTTGAGCGTGTTTATTTTTGGTTCACATCGTTTAGAAAATTCCGCTGCAACGACAAATCAATTTCTGCTTTCCTAGTTTTGACTGTTTCTTTCTTATATAAAAACAGTTAATTATATGTGAACGAATCAATCCTTGTTGCGGAATTTTGCTCTGAAGCAAAACCTGACTTGTTACAGCAATACTATGTAACAGTATCCCTTTAAGCTAAAACTCTGAAGTTAACTAACAGTAGTATGACACCAAAACCTAAAAGAATGGATAAGAATAGAAAGAATAGAAACGCTAAAAATATGAGGGTTACAATACATTCTCTGCATGTATTTAAAATATGTTCATAGGAGAGTTCATATACAGAAATATAATAATATATGATACTAATAGTAATGAAAAGAAAAGCAATGGTTTTATCCACTACACTATCCTACTTCTTTGCTCGAAAGAACTTTCGTATGTTGTAAACTCCAGGCAAAAGCTGAAATTGTGTTTGGAATGAGTTTGCTGGGGATCCTCTTACGTTCTGAAAATGCATTCATCGGTTAACCGCGGTCTGATTGTCATAATTTTATTCATATCTTCTGCAGAACTGAATTAGTATAAAAGAAATTTCTGCTTCAAGATATACTTAAGTAAACAACCTAATAAATAAACGTAGTTGTATAATTTATTTGGAGTTTGTTAAAAATGCATCCAGTTATCTGGCTCTTGGAGAATCCAATTTTTTTTAAGTTTAACGTCCTTGAACTAGTTAGGGCATTTCGGACAATACTGAATGAAATGTGTGAAGTTATGCTCACTAGCCCGAAGTATCTGACATTTGCCTTCTCAGGATAAGGAAAATTCCAGGAAAAAATACCATACCCGGGTAACACATGCTAACCAAGATTTGAACTCGGAACCTCTTAAATGTGAGCAATACACGCTATCCCCCACAACACAGCGCGGGAAATATTGTTACTGATGTTGGTACTCCTACCATCCTCTGTTGCCTTATGACTATTATTGTTTATTAGTAATTAGTTTTCAGTCTATAGTTTTACAATCATAAACGAACACGCATTTTTTACTTTCTCTACTACGTAGTAGGGGAAGTATTGCATTCCACCCAAAAATTCTATACCGAGATTTCACCGGAAATATACGTTTTAAGGCCTCCTGAATCCAAAAAAAGCATTTTTGAAAACATGTCCGTGTGTGTCTGTGTGTCTGCCTGTCTGTCTGTCTGTCTGTGAACAGCATAACTCAGAAACGAACAGTCGGATAAACACAAAACTTGGTATTTAGGTTCAGTTTCTTCCAGATATGTGACACGAAGGTTTTCAAGAAAATCGCTCCATCCCAGATTACCCTTTACATGCTACATTTTTCAAAAATTTGAATTTTCTCACCGATTTTGAATAAAATAGCATACATTTAAGACATTTTATGGCAAATGAATCGTATATCTCGAATTTTCTGGCAATGTCTCTAAAAGTATTCTTCATTGTGAACAATTTTTGCATAACTGGTAAATTTTACTACACAAAAATGTAGATCGCGTTAAATACACAATTTATGTCATATACATTTTTTGTTGTTGAGTGAACCATTTTCGAAGTATTGCTTGTTATTCCCTTAAATTTTCCAATACTTTTACTTTTTCTCAAATGAGAATTCGTTTTTCATTTTTTGTCCTGGTAATGTAAAGAGAATGGAATACTCCACATAGCAACCAGCCCTTATAATATTTGACTATCGCTTAAAGCTACCAATTCCCCTTGCACCTACAAGAAAATTAGCAATAAGAATAACATCTCGATATCTCGATTAACATGAAGCATATGGAGAATAAGGGTCTGTAAAAATAGTTTGTACAAGAGTACAGAAAGTCATGAGAGTCTAACACATCAGCCTTTTTAATTCCGCGGAGTGTTTTACTTGTGAAAACATGTTAGGAGACAAATTCATTGGTTGAAATACACTGAGCTGTTCGAAGATAAACATTCTCAAACATCAATACTTTTTTGACTTATTGCAAGTCTTCTTTTCCCAGTCTCGCTGAGGAGAGAGCCTGTTGTCTCCGCTTTCTTACCATGGATGAAATAAAATTGCTGACCTTTTTGGAACATTGCGCACATTGAATTGCTTGAGAAGACGAGTTTCAGGTAGCGGGCTCCATGGACCCCGAACTCACTTGAGCATGATATCAAAATTGCATTCAGTATTGTCCGGTATGGACTACCCAGGATGCCCTGAATTTAACAGCTTGGTATTTAATTTCAGCATTTTCCAAGGATATGAAATGAAGATTTTCAGGAGATTCCCGCACCCCAAACTACCCTTTACACAGTCAGTTTTTCGTTTTAATAAACTTTCTCAAAAATTAAACATAACAAAAGTTTTCTGAAACTCTGACGAGTTTGTTTAAAATGCCACATGTTTAAGATATTTGCCTGACTAATAAACATGTATGTGTTTAATTTTATGGGAATACTCTGTGAAGTCTTCTTCATTCGGAAGCAATTTTGTATAATTTTCTATAACGGATAAGCCATAATAGAAAGACAAACAATTTACTGCAGAGCCAATAAAGATTTCTTAAAACCACAATTATTATCAATAAGCTTTTTTGTAGCATCAGCAGTTTCTGAGATATCCTTTATTTTTGGTTTGAATGTAAAAAAATGATCTGACATGTTAGTTCACATGACCTTCTCTACTCTCTATTGCTATATATCATAATAGCGATAGTTAAATGTTTTAGAGCTGGACTCTATACACTCGTCTTAAAATTCTATACCCCTTTCATGACATTGCAAGAAACACCTGATAATTGACAGAACTTTAAAATAATCACTGGACATTGAATAATACGAAATACTACTAACTGATATTTCGGAATTGGCTTATCGCACAAAAAGCTTTATTTCAAATAAATTGTGTGTTGTAAAGAGATATACATTTTTGTTTGTACGTTTTCGTCTGTCACTAAAGTTTACCAGTTATGTAAGATTATAGAAATTTATTTCCGATTTAAGATCACCAGCCAGGCTGTTTCCATAAAATTTAAGATATGCATTTATTTGTCATGTATATATGTTTCATAAAAACTATTAGAGGCATTTTTCAGAAAATCAAGAAGTTCGAAAAGTGTTCCATTTAAGGGTAGTTTGGGGTGGGAAATTTTCTTGAAAATATTAGTTTCACATCCTTGGAAGATTCTGAACTTAAATACCAACTTTGGCAATTATTTAACGTATCATTTTTGAGTTATGCTGTTCACACACACACACAGACCCTTTTCTAAAAGTGCTGCTTTTAAGGTCAGGGGGCCCCAAACATAATTTTCCATGAAATCTCGATATCGAATTTTTGTGTGGAATACATTACTTTCCCAAGTAGAGAAAGCCATGTGGGTGTAACGCATTACATTATTATTAATTTATCTTGAAAGTGTGCGGTCAATCAGCTGTTCTAGGCTTGTTCTACTCTTTAAAACTGTGGTTTAAGCTTGAGCCAGAAGTAGTTGTGGGCTGACAAGTGGAAGACGTATCACTGTGTAAGATATGAAGTTTCTATATAACCACAACTCATTCTGTCCGCAGTAATCCATAGCACACAGGGGAGAAAAGCAACTAGCCGTGATATAGCAGGTGTCGCTTTACCACGTGATATATTGGCAGCGGAAACAGGTAAACGCCTTTGCACCCCTACATCCGACCAAGCTTGGGGGAGAATGGCGGTTTAGAAGCCACAGCGCAAGTAGGTCCTCACCTGCAAGAAGACAAACGGCTGTTGACACTATCCTGACTGTTACAGGCGTTATGTTTGTGTTACAGCTGGCGAACTTCTCCAACATGATCAAGATGATCGAATCCATCATTTATCTTTCCCATGTTGCATGATAAACATGTGTAACCCGTTCCTTTTACTTTGTTTAGTACTTATCTAGAGGAACACTTACCTCAAGTTGAATATAAAGAAATAAGAATATCTGTAGGAACCAAAACATACCAAAGTGAGTATTAAGGATGGACTGAAACAGAGATTATTTGAAAAATCTTTTGTCTTACAATCACATGACTTTCTATACCCTCTATCGCTTATTAGAAGGTATAAAAATTATTCTTATGAAAGTTTATTTTTCTATCTACTTCATTTTAATCGAGAAAAATCTTTCCAAAATTTCCAAACTCATTTTGTATAGATACAAACGAAATAATGATAGTCAAATGTTTTATAACTGAACGCTCGCTGTACGCTGGCCATAAAAGTTGATACTTTTACCTGAAATCGCGAAAAATAACTGAAAATCGACAGAACTTTAAAATAATGACTAAGTATTGAACAACTCGAACCATTAATAACGGATATCTCGGAAATGGTTGAGGCCACAAAGACGTTGTTTGTCCTCACTTCTTATGTGATCTACCTTTGAGCATCTTTTGTAATTGGATTCCCAGCTCTGGCCCCATACTAGCCTTAAACTCTGACTAGCTCACTAGTAGTATCCCCAAAACCCAGGGTAAAAGCAGTAGGTCCTCTCGTTCCATTGACGTCCTCATTTTTACCCTAGCATTTAAGGGTACGGAAATCATCCGCTGGTTGCCTCCAGCTAATTAATGGGTTCTGCCACGGTGGAACGAGGTTTCCTGACCATGACCCAGGCATCACATTATCTATGAACGGAAGGAGGGGAAAGCACATAGACATCACAAAACGTAAATACATAGTAAAAAATATAGTCATTGAGGTGTCATGAAAGTTCCTGATATACCAATTAAGAGAATAGAGATGGTATACACAGGTGTTGTTAGGTCAAGTTTAATATATGGGGCAGAAATTTGGGATTAGGAAAGTATTGAAAAATTGAACCAAATCTAGACGCATTTTCTGAAGCTAACTCTACATATGGGGAGAGGTACTAAAATTGTAGGGTTCTTAAAAGATTACGCTTATACAATGAAACCGTACATCTAAAAATAAGGGAAGTTAAATATTGGTTACGCATGGCAAGGGGAGATCAAGCACTTCTACACCGGTTTGTTTGCGGGAGCAAGTACTTTAAGGGTGGGGTACGTGTTGGGCAACGAAATTGCGCAGGGGTTTAGAAGAAATTAGAATGGGGTACATTTAGCTACATGGGAGGGACATGGGACGTAGCGGGTGGAAGATAATTTAGAAGCGACTCGTGATAAAATTTAGAATCACAATGTACGGCTAAAATGTCACTAAATTTACAGTGTTCAAATAGCGCGGGGCTGGGGAGGGAAACCTATATGGATAACTGCAGAAAGGAGAAAGAAGTGGTTTGGCGTGGCTAGGATTGAGCGCCTGGAAGTACAACAAATTAACCGATTGCACGGAGTGAGAATATATCCACTCTGTGGTGAAGAGGAAACATGCACTCATATTCTGGCTGAGTGCAGAGAAACAGAATTATTAAGAAAACAGTATTCACCACCACAGTTTCTGGAGTCCAATAGGGGTCTGGAGGCCTGCTTGAATGTAACGTTGAAGGGGGTTATCATAAAATTGGTCTATTTTTTCTAAAATTCGGCAAAGTAGGTTAATTACCCGGGAGAACGGAAGAAGGGGAAGAGCACATAAGAGCGAGTTCTTAAAGGTCAGAGCTTGTATGTATTTGGTGCTACGTTTGTAATCGTAATTCATGGATATTGTTATTACTATTATTTCCTTCATTATGTTAGTACGTAGCTATCAAAAGTATATATTTAGTGTTATACACTTGTAAGATTCTAGGGACATGAAAAGAATCGATTCTTGTGTTTTACAAGGGCAGACTTAAATGTTCACAACTACATATGTAACGCTCCCCCCACTACATATGGGGAGCGTTGAAATAATCTCCACCACCTTTGAGCATCTTTTAACTCGCCTTAAAAATGCCATTACTGAGGCCTGTATTTTACTTAGAAGTAGGCAAGTAAATTAAAATCAAATTTAGATTTTTTTGTAGAATAAATTGTGCTGCATTTTGCGCTGGCGCATAATTTTATCACTGTGACCAGTATCTTACATATGCGTGTTTATTAACGTATTACATAAATTTATTACAAATTGCATTGTGAGAGTGATTCATCTAGCATTTCACAAAACCCAATAATACCAAGGCCATCACATTAATTGTATATAGTTTTTCATACATGGGGTTTATCATATCTCTATTGGTTCCTTATATTCATATTTATATTATGAATAACATAGTAAATTATTAAATAAGTATTTGGATTTCTTTGTTGCTTAAGGGGAGATTAAAAGCTCTATCCAGCTAATGTTTAAATTGCACAATGCTGACCAATTATTGAGAAATGATTTAAAATGTCGGACTGAAATTGTATGAGGTGCATACTCTCTAAATCCACTGATGTACCCTTATTCAACAAGTTTGTTTACTAAGAAAGATAGGATTAATTTCTTAGTTACATAATCTTTTGATTAGAATTTATTAGAAATTACTTTTACTTTCTCTGCTACGTATAGCAAATAAATGAAGTATTGCATTCCATCCGAAACTGCATATATTTCGAGAGATTTGACTACAAATACATGTTTGAGGTCCCAGAACCAAAAAAATAATTTTTAGTAAAAGCTCCATGTTGTGTCTGTGAACAGCTTAACTCAAAAACAAAAAGTCGGATAAATACCAAACTTGGCATTTAAGTTCAGCATATTTCAAGGATACAACAGGAAGATTTTCAAGAAAATCGCCCATCTCAGAAAGTTTTTAAAAAAATTTGATTATCTCAAAAATGGCTCTAATGATTTTGATTAAAATATCATATTTTAAGGTATTTTTATGACAAACGAAAGCTATATCTTTAATTTTCTGCCAGTGTCCCCAAAAGCACTCTTCATTATGAATGGCTTTTGCATAATTGATAAACCGTAAGAGATAGACAAAATTTTACTTCACAAAGAATGTAGATCTGGTTAAAATACACAATTTATGTAACTTTTTCGTGGAGTGAATCATTTCCCAGATATTCCTTGCCATTTGTTTGAATTTTCTAATACGTATACTTTTTCCCAATGGGAATTCGCTATTCGCTTTTTTATATCCTAGACATGCAACGAGAATGGAATGCTCCACACAGCAACCAGCTCTTAAAAAAACTCGACTCTCGCTAAAGCTTACCATGTTCCCCTTGCACCTACAAGAAAATTAGAAATAAGATAGTGTGTGCAAACTTTGTCTGGATTAACATGAAGTACCTGGCGAAGAAGCGTTTGAAAAAATGTTTTGTACAAGAGTAGGGAAAGATGAGTATACTACATCAGATCTTTTAAAAAAATAACTGAACATTTTAGTAGCACCAAAGTAGATCCACAACAGACTAAGGGTTGTTTTCATCATTCGAAAACTCCATTTAGTTATCTTCAATGGCAGTGAAGTCCAACCTGTTCTCTTAACAGCTAAGGTTCAGAGTGCATAGTTCACCTCACCAACTGTATTTGAAGAGATTGACAAGCTAAACCAGCAAAGTTTCAATCCTTGACAGCACGAGAGGAAATTAGTGGCGGTGAAGCATGAATGCAGTGATAGTGCCAGGAATGCCTCCCGAAATCCTTATTGATACAATAAATATACCACCACTATGCCATTTTAAATGGTTACCTCCAAGCTAGTACCCTAACTGCTAACCGAGGTGGCGGTTAGTTCATTGCTAAGAATAACTCCAGTTTAGCTGTTAACCGAAGGCCGTAATACGAAATTTTGGCCTGACTACCAGTTAACATTTAACCGGAACCTTAACCAGAGATCCTAACACAGGCCATTTAATGGTAGAGGCACAGCGCAAGTACACACACTAATGAAACTAAGCCAAGCACCACGCTTCCCGCAAATCGCGGGCGCAAACACACAGCTGGCCGGGTGCATCTGTTGTCTGTAGAGTGTTTACTTCTCCTTCAATCGTCTGCTGCAATTTTGGCAGTGCAGGGAGTATTATAAAAATAATTCATTTAATATTAAGTATAAGCAATGGAACCCTAATGACTAATATGATATAGCAAATGACGGTTTTCTGCAGTGACTGGTACCTTATTTCTCACTTCTCGGTAGAGCTACACTTTGTCGTAGGTGTACAATAAAGTTGGTGCTTATGATTCGCATGTGCTGCCAAGATAAGCCATGACAGGTAGTAACTGGCACAAATATAGGCTATCCTTTTGCCCCTCCATCACCGCTAGTGTCTAGACTGATAGCCCAGAGTGCTATGAATCCGTGCCAGGACAGAAGTGTCACGCATCCTTAGAATAGTAATATAATAAGGTTGTAAACTCACAATTTTCAATCGCTTCCTTCGTTTTATATGGTTTTCTAATGTCAAACAAGCTATGTCATTGCGCCTTCAAGAATAATAAGCATGGCCGTATTCTTGATGTAATGGTGGAGTATACAAATAATTTCAAATGCGCATTTAATTTTATTAAAGAAGTGGCATAGCACGGAAGCACTACCCCCGGAGCCACCCCTGGTGGAAATGAGCAGGAAGGGAAACTCCCTTCATCCCTTCTCTTTGTAAGATTGAGCATATCTGTTCAATAGTTTCTGAGAGAACGGTCATGTATACTAGAAAATGTCATTCACAGAAAAGGATGTTCAAAAATTAAGAAAACAAATTTCCGTATATTTGCAAAGAAAGAAGCCAAATCGCTTGAGCACACAGAGGTATCCATACTTAAGATCAGTACTAATTTGTAGAGATCCCTAAAAGATGGTCTGAAATTTTAAATTCTTTCAAAGTCAGGACTTATGACTTTTTTTCTGTTAAGTATACCATAACTCACAGTGCAAAATAAAATATGCAGTGCTACTTTCATCATCATCTTTATCTTTTTCATGATTTAGACCTATTGGCCTGTTAAGGTCTGAAATTCTGAATTGATTTTTCCATTTCATTTTTGGACGTTTTAGAGCCTTTTTCCCGTTGGTCTATGCTTACGTAGCTGTTTTGGGATCCGGGGGTGGTCCATCCTTTGTGCATCTGGAGGTAGTGTATCTTAAGTTCTTTTATCCTTTCACTCAAATTGTATACACTTACTTCTTTTCTGATGCCTTAATTTTCTTATTATCTATTCTTTTGTAGCCCGCCACCGTACTTAGAAATCTCATCTGTGCAACTTCTTTTGTCTGGCTTCTTTTCTTGTTAGCGTCCAACATTTACATCCACACAAAATACATGGTAATGACTACACTTTATAAAATTTTAGTACAGTGTATTTTCTGGTTTTGTTTAATAGTGTTCATTGATTGTGCCACAAATATAACTAAGCCTTTATATCTTCTTTTGAATGTCATTCTGTTTGAAGTTACCTAACTCACAGCCCAAATTGTTAAAATGTTATATTTGATCAATTGCGTTGTCGTTTATTATTATCATCTTTACTTTCAGGGGTAGTTTTCCTTTAAAATCATTTTTTTTTTGGTTTAGATGTACGTAAACTTAAGTTACATGCACAGGCCATTTCGTTTAGTTCGAATAGAAAGCATTACAGAGAATTCTCTGGTGGAGTCAATATGACTTGTTCGTCTACAAACAGCATCATTAAATTATAAATTTCATAGTAATTAATCGGCTCTTGCCATTTCATGACATGGTGGAGATATAAATTAAACAGCACAGCAGATAGAGGATAACCTTTTCTAACTTCTTGATTTATTCAGATTTAATTTGTGTTAATTTTATCTTTACAATCGATTTGAAGTTTGTTTCTGCATATAGATCTGACTAGGTGTTCTGGAAAAAGTCTTTCTTACAATACTTGCCATAGCTTATTCCTACTTATACTGTCAAGTGCTTTAGTATAATCTATAAAAACTATATAGATTGTATACTTTGTGTTTCCTCTATCAATTTGGCCATCGTAAAAACATAGTCCACAGTTGTGCGTTCTTCTCTAAAGCCATTTTGATGTTGCTGTTCCTTCGGCTTATTAATTGGTTTTTAACACAGTATCTATATATAAGTTTTATAAAGGCATATTTAATAAGATTATTCCTCTATAGTTTGACCATAACTCCCATTTACCTTTCTAAACATAGCAACTTTCCATTCATCTGAGACTGATTCTGTTTTCCAACATAAATTTATGACACTTAGAAACGTCAGCAAGTATGGAACTGGGGTGCTTTTAAATAACTCAACATTCACACAATGTGGACCTGGTGATTTCTTACTTTTAAAGATGTATTTGGCTAATAAGAATTCGTCAAGTAGAATTTGGTTCAGATCATTTTCTCATAGCATCGATATTTCATCTGTATTAACAGAACGTTCACCAAATGCTAATTAAAGAATTTTATTAGCCGTATATAGCTAATACATTTTCAAAAATATATTTAAAACGAAAGTATTGCTTCTACGTTAATAGAATATGGTCAATCCGAAAGCAATGCCTCCCATTTTTTGTGTTGCTTTCGAATGTCCGAGTCAAATTATGTTGGTGTAGTATTAATTGCTGAACTTTCCCGCTAGTGTCTTGTTAGTTTCATTGCCCTGCGACAGATAGCAGCAGCAGAGCACCGTTCCAAAATGCTACTGACATCGAGGTACGTACAAAACAGAGATGTGTGATTAAATACCTTACCACTGAACACATTGCGTCAATGGAAATCCATTGACGCTAGCTAAAGGTGTATGGAGATGATACAGTAGATGTGAGACGGTGGGTACAGCGTTTCAAAAGTGGTGAAAAGTATGTGCAGGACAAGCCACGCCCTGGTGACCAGGCTCGGCTGTTCACAGCAAATAATGAGCAGCGTCTCGATCAACTCATTCGTAATGATCGGCGGATTATGACCAAGGAATTGTGTATAGAGCTGAATGTCGGCTGCAGTGCCTTAGACAAAATGTTACCCAACCTTAATTATCGCAAAGTGTGTGCGTTATGAGTCCCGCGGATGCTTTCACAAGACCAAAGTCCCCATACCAGTTTTGCGACCATGGAGCTCATTACCAAATTTGGATGGACTGTCCTACTACATCCACCGTACTGTTCTGGTTTAGCACCTTCGGACCACCATTTCTTTGGGCCTATGAAATATGCGCTGCATGGCCAACATTTTCCGAACTCAGATGCTGTTATCACAGCTATAGACGGTGGCTAGACTCAGCTGGTTCAGAGTTTTACGCGCGTAGCATGCAGGCTCTTGTTCATCGTTGGCAAAAGTGCATAACGAATGCTGATGATTACGTGGACAAATAACAGTATGCAGCTGAAATCTTGCTATATTTAACTCTGTTATTTTGCTTTATGTACCTGTGGTAGTTTCAGGAATTATGTAATATATCAAATTAAAGAGCTAGTAGCAATAGCAACAGAAGTTAACTATCTCACTTTTCAGCAAGATTCTTCCTTTGGTCTCCGTTTAATGATGTCACTGAGAAACGGTTTGTCACTGCAAACGCTTATAAGTCAGCAATAAATACTTCAGGAGTCCTAAGAGGAAAAAAACCTGCAAACCTGTTTGGTCACCACCACCCATTGAAAACAAAGAGAAATAGACCGGAAGACATTATTTCCACTTAGTGTTTTACTGACAAGGCTGGGGTAAGTTAGAGCTCAGTGCAGGGGAAAAACACGGCAGTACTAGAGTTGCTACTTACCCTCTTGTACAAGACCCTTGAGAGAAGTGTGTGCAGGAGCATCTGAATCGACAGACCAGTGAGCCGTGCCTTCCTTCACCAAGAACTAACAAGCAAGGGAGAAGCTGTTTGCGGTAACATCTGTACAAGAAGTTATTTCAAACTTCAACTCTGTATATGCGTCATATATATATATATATATATATATATATATATATATATATGCTGTGGAATATTCATTCGGTATTTTTACTATCTATCGCTTATTACTGGGTATACAAAATCTTACTACAGTTTATTTTTATATCTGCTTAATTTTAATCCTAATAAACCTTTCCAGAAATAGCTAAATTACACCTTTTTGTTATAGATATATAGGGAACAACGATAACCTATCATTTAAGAACTGGACGGTATACTCTCCCTTAAAAGTTTATAATATTTCAATTGGATCGTAGAAACAACTGAATGTTGACAGGACTTTAAAGGAATTGCTAAGCTTTGAATTATTTGAACCGTTAATAACGGATATCTCGGAAGTGGCTGATCCCACAAAAAAGTTATTTGAAATAATGCATTTTAAAGAGCCCTATATTTCTTGTGTAGTACGTTTTCGTCTATAGCTTAACGTTTACTAGTAATACAAGATGATGATAAATTCTTTCCGAAGTATACTCTATTTTTCATGTAAATAGTCCGTGAGTTCTATGGAGCGTCCTATTCTGCTGTTTCACGATGTCTAATGACTACTGAGGTCGCGGTAGACGATAATTTCACATTTCTGGTGGCAGCACAATGCACGTAAGATGAAAAACGTATGTTTGTGGGGATGTCGGGATACTTTTGATCACATAGTGTATGTATTTATGTACGTGTTAGAGGAAATAAAAGCGTAATTTAACATAAATTGTGTCCATTAATGACATCTACAGTTTTTTTCACTTACGGTTTACCATTAGACAAGTGATTCAGAATGTGTGGATGCTTCACACCTTTTCGCAGAAAATTGATGATCTGCATTTTATTGTTCTGTAAATATCTTAAACATATGGTATATTAACATCAGACTGCTATACTTTTGAACCTCCTTAAACCACTGAGAGGCATCCAAGCGTACCCCAGGCAGAAAACTCGAATTAAACAATATAATTATCTCATGTTCTACTTAAACAAACAAAATCATTTTAAAACAACAATTTTGATATCTCAACATATTTTACCAACAAGTACCTCAAAATTAACATCGCAAAGCAAACAATCGAATTAAAAATTACAATATTATTTTTATTTTCCAGCACTATCGCATTAGATGAAATATTTTTTATTTTTTATTTATCACTTTATTTTGTTTTATTTTTCACTTGGATTCACAACTGCATTTTAATATTTTTATAGTGTACTACCGGTAGCGTTTAAGCTTTTTATATGGAGTTATACAATTTATCTTCACTAAGAGTAACATCCAAGACACACTAATCTCTACAGTTTCTTACAGTGGGTATCGCAAATATTTCTTGTAACTCCCACACTTTGTTCAAGTTTTCCCATCATTTTTCCTTGTACATAACTAACATCGGCCTTTTAAAAGTTTCACCTTTCCGTTTCAACAAGACTGCACCTTACAATACACCACACTAGGAGCGTACTGAACTGTTTCCACACAATTTAAAACCAACAATGCATGCTAAAATGCACTAGGCAGCCAACATAAAGCTTTCAAGATGCATAAAATTTTGAAACATGAACTGCTTTGAGGGTTCCAAAGGGACCCTATGTTGTATTTTATTTGTTACAATTTTATTTATTGAACATTTTACGGAATTAATTTATAGTAAGAAAGCGAATTAAATTTTTAACACATTACAAAGTTTCAAAATTCTGAACTAAATATTTCACTCATAAGACCTAAAAACCTTAACACTGGGGTCCAGCTGGACCCCGTATAGCAGCCTGAAGATTAATAGAAATCGTTTTTGTGAGAATAAAAAATAACGAAACTGTTTTATTGTTGTTTGGGTCGAGGGAATTTCTTAAATATCTTGTGCCGCAATCTTGAAAGATGCTTAAATACTACGTTTGGTGCTTCACTGAAGTTTCGTTTATGAGTTATACCGTCTACAAGCATACGGTCGCGCGCGAATAATTTTCTAAAGCGGCTTTTTTCATTTAGGGAGTCTTAAAACGTGTATTTCTTTTGAAATCTCAGTATGAAAGTTTTGGGTGGAATGGAATACTTCCTCTACTTACTATGGGTGACAGTAGAAAAGTAATAAACAAGGAAGCTGAATAACTAAACTTCACATTGTTAAACATATAATATAAGCTGAAATTTTCCCCATACCCAAAATAAATCAATAAAAACGCAACTATATTACTGTCTAATTATCGACGTTTTAGCTAGCGGAGAGGGGTGGCATATCTCAGAGGTAAATTTAGATGGTAGGAGGGGTATCAGTATATTGAACTCGTTCCACGCTTGACGTGTGCAGTAAAAAACACTAAATAGTCCATCCTTACCCCTTAGTTGCCTCAGACCAAGTAAGCACTCTTCTTCTAGTAGCTAAACCCCTATCTGCTTGAAGATACCCCCATCCCCTTGCTAAAACGTCGCTGAACAGACAGTAAGCAACAATATCGTCTTTATCACCACCTGTATTAATCTATGGCCTTAAAGCTACGTTCCAACTACAATTAAGGCTCATACATATATTTTGGGGTTTTCCCAGGGCAATAATAATTTATAACTTTGGTCAATGGTATACGTTGTACGCGTTCCCTTAACTCCTCTAAAGATATACTATGATTTAATTTTTTCCTCATACCCAGTAGTATGTAGTCAGCTGCAAGTTTAGAAAGCCACACTTTGGAGCTTCAATTCTTCTTGATTTCTCCTTTAAGACTCAGTTTTCTCTTCCATATATTAACGCCATAAGCAGCCACATTATAAACCTGTTTCCTTCCGAAAACTCCTATCCATTATACGAAGCATGTTCCTACAAAAATAATTAAGAGAGTACATCTTTTAAGGTAATCATTACACTTCCCATAAGTAATACTGCGTCTAAAATATCTGAATGTATTTCCTTCTTCCGTAAATTTATCACTTAGAAATTTTTGCTTTCGGCAGATCAAAAGATAGAATTATACTTATTTGAAAACAATATTATATCCTCATGATTAGCTATAACGAAGAAATCTCTAAGGGGAAAACCTGTTTCAGAGTGAATAAATAGGTAATAATTGGGAAAAATGGCGATAGAGAAGCAAGCATAAACATCCATAATTATTGTAAATATTACGTGTAACATAAAATAATATGTATGTATGTGTGTGTGTGTGTGTGTGTGTGTGTGTGTTAAAAATCTCGTGTGTTACATTCACAACGAAGTTCTCTATTCTCTATCGTTTATTAGCGTACGAGTATGAAAGTTTATTTTTCAACCTTCTTCATTTTAATTAAGATACACCTCTCCGAAAATAGCTGCATTACACATTTCGTTATAGATACAAAGCGAATAGCGGCAGTTAAATTTTTACAACCGGACACTTTACGCTGATCTTAACTGTTTTCTATGACATCGCGAGAAACGACTGAAAATAGACAGGACTTCAACAATTCGAAACATTAATAACGATATCTGGAAGTGGTGATGCCACAATAAATTTAATTGAAATAAATTATGCGCTTTAAAGAGCTTAAATTTTCTGTATAGTACTTCTTTGTCTATCGCTTAACGTTTACCAGTTATACAAGATTACATATATTTCCTTCCGGATGAGGACGACCTCACAAGCTATTCAAGATATACATTTTATTTAACATGTAAATATCTTTAATATGTGATATTTTAATAAAAACTATTACAGCCATTTTTCAAAAAAATTAAAAATTATAAATTTGTTCCATCTAAGGTTAGTTTGAGATCAAGAATTTTCTTTAAAATCTTCGTGTAGAATCTTTGGAAGATACCCAACTTAGGTATCAGGTTTGGTATTTATGGGACATTTTGTTTTTGAATTATACTGTTCACACACACAGGAATGTTTGTCTAAAAATGATTATTCTGAATACAGGGGACCACAAAACACATATTTCCTGTGATATTGCAGTATCGAATTTTTGTGTGGGGTGCAATATCTACTCTGCCTACTATGTGTGTGGTAGGGAAAGTAAGGAAATTGTTTATAAGGAAAAGTGTGCTAGCTGGAGGAAGTAATTAACAATCGGAATGTAGCAGGTAACCCCAGGAAAGTCTAACAGCATTAGGCGAGAAGCTGAATAAGTGGCACAAGAGATCGGCAAACTCAACACTTTGTGCGAGTGAGAGAGTCAATTTAGAGACAGATATACTTAGAAATTCCATATTTGCCAAGCTTGGCGTGGCATGAGAAAATTAATGATTTTATTCTCATAGAATCTTATGTAAAGTACTCTCCTCATACCTGGTGAAATCAAAACTGATATGGAAATGCTCAATTCACAGATTGTCTTGTCATCTCGAAACAGGCTCGAAATGCGGTGTGTGCCAGGGCATCTATGGAAAGGAAAAAGCTGTTCAGTTAGCTAAAAGGAGTTCTAAGATACCTATGTTGACCAGGAACCCGTAGTTGGAATTAGTAAGCGTATTAGAAAATTTTGGGAAAAGGGAAGCACGTCAACTCAGGTGGCAAGCCTATCCTGTACAAAGACAAGTCAGGAAACCGGTCTTAGGTTCATGCAACTCTTTCCACATCTCTTCATGGATAAAACAGGAATAAGGGAAGTATTTGAAGTTATTATGAACACGGTCACTACGTAACGTAGCCCTCTACAAGGATGAATCCATAATTTTAGATTTGCAAAGAGGAAGAGGAAACTGCCTAGCATATCCTTTTTAGCTGCCCATTCCTGTTAAGAAAGAGACTTGTTCTTCATATAACCAGGGAAGATAAAAGAAAGGATGCTGACATTGGAACCAGGATACTGAAACTTCTTCAGGGAACAAATTTTGGGAAACAATAAAAGCATCCTTTCCAATGTCGGTGCAGAATAAATCTTTTAGACTGACGTGCGGTAGGTAGACAAAACTCTACCTACCTGCCTGCCTACCTATGTAAATAACCAATCAGAATATGCGTAACAACTGTCCGCGCAAAAAGGTGTCTATTCGCTTATGCATAAACGTGGGAGAATTTACAAGGACGTTTCTTCTTTGGTTCCCTTTCCGATCATCGAGAGACCTACTTCATGACATCTGTGCATGGAAGTAGCCAGTGACGAAAAATTGTAGTTTGTTGCATTAAAATTCTTAAGTTCTCATTGATTTAATAATTATCGCAACCTGCAATAAATCCAGCTTTAATACGACAGTATGTCTTAATCATATCCAATAGAGATAAGAGTAGCTAGGCATTTATAGGTCAAATGAACCAGCAGACTAGATATCCCACATCGTAGAGACTTACAGGCGAGTATATATCAACATTATCCCGTCACATCTCCGAAGTTGAACTGCAAAGGAATGAGTTTAGATTATTTGCAATCATTCAACACTATTGATTTTAAAAATTCATCAGAAAAACGAAAGGAGTGTAGTTGCAAGGACAACTGTAATAGAATACAAAGTCGGTGAAACTTATGATCAGGCAGGGGGTTTTAGTAAGTAAAATACCGAATTAGGAACGCACTGAGGTTTGGTGGCGAGAGAATCTGGGAGCGCTTGTGACTTTGCAGTGTCCTCTGTAAAAATATGATGTACAAAGCAGTGCCGATGCTTTTGGTTACTTTTAGTATTTTCCATTCTTGAGTGTTGACAGAATCGCCTATTCATTTGTGTTCACGCCTGCCGAAGTGAACTATCCCCTAATTGGTTTTAGCGGATATGCTAACATTACCCTATGAAGAAAGTTCAGGCCTAGATGGGCGATGAAAGGTTGAGAATCGATATATGTCACCAGAATGGTTGAAACAATATGCCTCCCATAGACTGCCCATGCTAGCCCCCGAATGAATCCAGCTCTTATTGGTTCGGCATTCAAGCATTAATCTCTGTAACCGAATGAGGGCTAGAAGGCGCGGCAGAGGTGTGCTAATTATTGGTGACCAACTTAAACAGCTGTTCCTCATATCGGCACGTGCTTTGCATCTGACTGTACGGTTCAACACGCTTTTGTTGAAAACAAACTAGGTAACTACAATGCAATTTTATAAGGAGGTAGTGCACACAGCTGAAATAAAGTGCTTATGCATCCCTCGAAATATTTGTAATAGTCTATAATATAGAAACAGATTGGCAGAAGTTGAACAATCATTTAGAATGAATAAGGCAAAATCTGATGCCTTGCATTTACATGGCCATCTCTATTTCCTCTTCTACAAACTATTCGTACAACGTTATTATTCATTTACACATTTCGTTTTAGGTATAAGAAGCGTATAATTATGTCAGTCTGTATGTGTGCGTCTATAACAGTATAAAGGGGTGCAAATAAACAGGAGATTTTGACCAAGTGAAAACACGATTTTAAAATGAATTCTCGGGAAGGGAGGCGTAGTGTCAACTACGAACTATGAGGGAATTTGGAGGGAATTTGAAACCATGGAGTGAAAAATTAGAACAGTTAAATACTGGATGAAAATCCTTGTTGGAGACCAATCTCTAATTATGGTGGCCTACTACCGTGATCACTTGAGAATGGAAAGAAATTCGACATGGGCATCAAAATTAAAGAGGGATTTGTAAAAAATAGAGAGAGACAACATTTGGATGGCAAGTCAAGGAAATAGACGGAGTGCATGGAGAAATATTAAGTACCGCCTCTGTGATATTGACAGGCAATAAACAATTGTGCAATGTACCGAAAAGGTTTCGTCGGAAGTACAGTCTGGGTCAAAATCTGAGTGGAGTATGGAGCAATACATCAAAACGTGTAACAAAGTCATTAGACGGGGGCTCCTCGCGTGGCTTAGTTTGGGACCATGACGGATGATAAAAAATGACTGATGAAAGTTGTAGAAGAATCATCCCATTTGTAAGAAGGAGTCATGGGTGATATATTAGCAAGCTGAAGGGGTACGGAGGAACAGAGGGTTAAATATTTACCGCTATCCTTTGCCACTTCGAATAGAATGCTAAGGGCATGCAGGACGCTACTGACAGGCAAGGAAGGCATGGAGGGGATAGTAAATTTCTACTCAAGGTGAGACAGCTGAGATCTAAGATGGCTGCTAGTAGGGAAGCTAGTAAGAAGGGTTTAACATTGGTGTTTGTGCTTTATTTTTTGTTATTTTTTCACTTGTTAGTACGTTGTGTATATTTATTCTCCTAACTGCATAATAATACATCAAAATAGACTTACAGTTGATCTGTGGGTTCTTTACATTTAAGATACTATTGAACATGCTTTACTTTTTTCGTGCAATGGTGTTTTCCTGTTTTCTTACAATGTTTGTTATTATTATTATTATTATTATAACTATTATTAAGCTTTATTACTATTCTGGGCATTATCAGCACGTGCGGTCTGTAGACCCGTGAAATTGATAGGGACCTATGTAGTATGTATAACCGGTATGTGAATAAATACGCGCATTCAATCAAAAACAAAAGTCGGTTAAACACCAAACTTTGTATTTCAGTTCTTCCAAGGATGACATAGAAAATGTTCCAGAAAATCCCCCCAACCTAAACTACATTTTCGTTATTTTAGTTTTTCAAAAACTGGCTTTGATGATACCATGTAAGTAAGATATGTGTATTACAAATAAAATGAATATCTTGAATTTTCTTGAACATCTACTGAAGTTCATTCAATGAGAAAGAATTTTCTATGATTTTGTATAACTAGTAAACATTAAGCGATAAAATAAACCACACTACACAAAAAAGAGGATGTCTTTAAAACACACAATTTATTTCACATAATTTTTTGTGCCATCAGGTCTTTTCTGAGATATGCATTATTACTGCTTTGAATTTTTTAATACTTTGTAATTTTTAAAGTGCTGTTGCTATTAATTTGTTTCTTGCAATATCATAGGCAGCATTTAGCAGCTCGCTTTTGAATATCTTTAGTATAACAACTTAGTAAAATTCCTCGGTCTACCGAATGCCCGAGTAATCAGGAGGCTTAAATTGCCCCCAATCTACATGTCTTTGCCATTAGCTACTGAGTTATCCACTGAGGTGTCTTAAAGAGGAAGTGAGCTGATACAGGAAAACAAGCGTCACGTCACTGTTGTGAACGCAGCAGTTTTATAATGTAGAAAAATTTAATAGGATCTTGTTTACATTGTGATAACTCAAATTAAAATCTTTATTACAGCTCTTTTAGAGGTATGTTAAAGAGCAGAGTTTTGAGATGATGTGTGATTGGCCTTCCTGTAAAAAAAATTAAGCCTCTAGTTTTCTTTGTAAAACTGCAATTGAAATAATTTACATTATGAACATCAATCAACGGAACCTTTTCCCTTGAAGAGATAGATGGGGACGTGAAGGTTATGAAATACCGTAAAAAGTGTGAATTAACTTTTGAAAAAAATTGCACGATAATACTGCATATATGTGAAATGCTATCGCTAGTTATATGCAAACATTTGTTTTCACAGGTACTGCACCTTGGTCTTTGCGTGGTCTATCGCAGCAATCTACAAACACAGCATTTTGTTGCAATATTCTTGTCTCTTTAATTCTGCCTTTACAGTTTGATAGTTGCATCAGTGGTGTGATAAATGATTTTGCGAGGAATAAAATAAAATAGAGCACGGGCTACGCATGCCCGCCCAAGGCAGTTAGAGAGGGGAATACATAGCCAGGTGTGTTACCCCTCCCAAGGTTTTTTTCTAAGCGGTTGAACTATAATCATTGATGTGACGGTTTCCTCCATCTCTCTTGCCCCTACCACAAGCTGTTGAAGCTATTTCTTCAAAGATATATCTCGATTAATAAAGTAGATAGCAAAATACCCTTGGAAATTATATAAAATAAACGGTAGTGGGTAGAAAAAATTGTGTGAATGTAACAAAAGATTCCTTGCAGTTCAGCAATTATTGGAAGATTTTCATTGTCCTATAATAGCTAAAGCATAATGCATGAATTGCTTATATTTTGCAGCGCTTTTAGCTGTTACCTTTCAGTTTTGTGAAAATAAAGAAAATTCTAAAAACGGATACATATTCGTTTGTTCAATGAACAGGTGCGGAATTTCTGCATATTCGAGGTAAATGACGAAACATTGCATGCCAAGTCGACAATTTGCTTAGAGGAACTTCGGATTTTTTACAGCTGCATGCAGCTTCCCAATCCCTTTATACACGACTAGTGTAAAGAAACAGAATAAATGCAAAATAAAACTCAAACAAGAAACGCCCTCCTACCGTGTAGCATTTTGCTGCTGCTTCCACGTGAAGCAATTTTGCCGACCTATTTCTTCAGATATTATCAACGCTCTTTGATTTTCTGTAGCAAGCACTTTGAGCATCGTTTGCTATTTCCATTATCGTGTTTCTAGAACACACAGTTGCCATTTTGCTCTCACAAGGTTTCATTATGCCGGTATATTTACTCGCGCAAGAATACCTTCTTTGCTCTTAAACCGTAACCCAAACTCTCCACTCTAGTGTCACTTTGTAAGTCTCTGATCTTGCCTTGCCTAAGAGGAGTAGCGCATTTGCTAAGGCAACGAAAGTGTATCGTGTTACTCTCAAGAGTTCCAGATTAGAGAGTGTATTAACGTCACGTCTACAGCATGTAATCATGCAGAGCTCCCACAAACTATTGGCATTTTGAAGCTATTGTTTTGCTACAAAATACAGAAATCAACAATAGTGTACCGAAAAAGCCGAATGCCGCAAAAGCTTTGTTTTACTTAAATGTATATTTTAAAGTGTATTTTAGTGGTGTGAATACCTTAAATATTACTTCAATTCAAATAATTGAAACCTTTTTTCTTGCGAAAATAAAAAGAAACCATGCGAAGCTTAGTTTGAGGGAAGGGAGAATTGTCTTAGAAATATTGCTGTCGCATTCTTGGAAAAGAAAATGTTTAAGTTAAAAACGTAGTTCAGATTAGTTTTCTTAAGTTAAATGTTCGCACCCAAATGTCTTTTTTTTTCCTTCCTTCCTTCCTTCCTTCCTTCCTTTTTTTTTTTTTTTTTTGAGGGATTCAGGGAATCTCAATGATATGTATTTCCGGTGAAATCTCAATATAAATTTACAGTACTTGCAATAAATAGGTGCTAAAGAAAGTAAAATACAATAATAATAATAATAATAATAATAATAATGTAGGGAAAATAACGACTTCCTTTTCATTAATGGATTGCTCTCCTCTTTGTAGGACTTACAAGCCAATGTCTTCAGTCAGTAGCTTGTCGAGGAGAACACAAACTCTGGATCATAGCATATCAGCCCAATGCCTGGTATGGTGGTGGAGTAGCAGCAAATAAAATGTAGTGATGAAAGGAGTGATAGGAAAATTAGAGGATCAAATTATCCAACCCAGTATTCGCCTACAGAACGAGGTAAACCATGAAAAAACTTTCGTTAAATTGGTTCGGCCCCAGGGGTTTGAACTCGGAACCTCCCGAATGCAACAGATCTTGCTGTCCGAGTCCATCGGTGAGAAAGAATGACAAAAAATAAAAATAGGAAAACGTATATCTGACCATTTAAATCTTCAGATTAACGAAGATTGTACGAATACAGGTGAAAAAAGCTTAAACGTTGCTCACTAGTTGATCCTGGAGAAAACATATGACCAAAGAGCAGAAACATGTGTGTGGAACTCGCCATCCAGTGAAAGAAACAGGATGACCGCTTTGTTTGGTCAGTAACTGAACGTGACATCCTGAGATAACTCTAGTTAAAGCCCCATCTGTGTATCAACACGCGCGCCACCCCGTAGAGAAACTCATAAATCAACCTCTGTGGGACAACTGAAAAATTCTCGGGTTCTCTCACTCCAGATTAGTCTCAAAGCAACAAGTGAAAGCATTTCGTGTCAGCTGAGAGGTGTGTCTATGGCTTCTCATTGTTCTGCGATTAATTCACCGAAACAAGCATCTTTGTGATATTACCGGTGTCTACAGAGTATTAGCATTTATAGCTGGTGATATTGCTGAAGTGTTCAAGATATACGAGTAGTTATTATCTTCTATTGCAGGCGACGAGGGTGAAAGTAAAAATGTGTTAGACGATGAACATGGCCACAATTAGATCAAGTAGAAAAGTACATGATGATAAATTAATAAGCAGATTATAAATGGGTCGAAATGCAACTTTGGAAAGTATTCTTATGGTCTTATGATCTGAAAGTATTCCTGAAGTGCACGCTTGGGAGGGTTAGGAATTACAATTAATTTATTTTGTTCACACACTTAAACAATTCGGTTTTACAGAAGCTGTTCTAATTGGTGACCACACAGTCAATATAGGCAGGCATAGGTAGCATTTTCGTAGAAAAAAACTAGTGGACTAGTACATCGCGCATCACGAACCTCACCATATCTTGCAAGTATCCTGGCGAGAAGTAGTTCTTGGTAGGGAATGTGCAAAATACGAGGCTTTTTATGCGCCCTCCCAAGAAGGAATCAAGGGGCTTCAGATTAGGAGAGGAGCACTATCGTAAACTTGAACCTCCCCTTCGGATACAGCGCCCAAGATGGGTGTATTTAATATGCCACGTACGAATAATATTTGCCTGTTATTATGGGGGAAGGTAAATGTCATTAGTGATGTTTTATTTGGAAGACGTTGTGATTGCAATTTTAGATCAATTTAAATTGACGTTAATTGTAGGTTCCCATTTTAAAAAATGTAATTGACTCCAAAATGGCCATCATAACATCTTCCAAACAAACATGACTAATAGAATTCGCTTTCCTCCGTAATATCAAGCAACTTTTTTTAAAGGCATTTCTTTCTACAAAGCTTAGTTTTGGAGATATTCTACCATCTCAACTTAAATGGTCCACCCTGTATAGCTGGGTATCTTAGTAGGAACTAATCAATAATCTCACAGTCTACTTTTAAATTCATATGTACCCTAGGCAATAATGCAAAAGAGAAAAATGAAAAATAAAACCATGTTTTAAGAAAGGACAGAAATAGCCAGACAAGTCATCCTTCACAAAGCAATGGAGGAATAGCCTCAATGAAGTAGGACGATGACAAAAATTCCTGAGTAGCGGACAAAAAGCTTCAATTCTTGAAGATGTAGACTACAATCAGGATTCATTAGTCATCACCAAAACAATAGATATTAATTAAATGTTTGCTCAAAATCGATTGATCCCTTGTGAGAATCTTAAAAGACAGAACTTGTAGTTGCAATTTGTAGATTGCAGAAACTAGCCAGTTGCCTCGAGGGAGTACGCTATGACCGAGGAGGATGGCTCATACGGTAGCGTCTGTGGCTTGCATTCTGGAAGTTCTGGTTTTTATTTCAGTTGGAATAGCAACCCTGACTTAATTTCATGACAAATGCTGCGGTGGATTATAATCTACCACTAAAACTTTTGTCCGAATTTGCCTGTGAGGATAGGAGGACCATCGAAGGGATTCCGCGGATGTTCAACCTGGAAACATTGGGGACCCCGTTGTGTCGTCACCATTTTGACGCCCTTCGTGCTCTCTCGCTTCACTCTTCGTCCCAAAGGTTTAATAGACACAATAGATCTGGCCTTGTCAGCAAGGTTGATATCCTCCTCTATTGCTATATCATCAGAGTCCTGCATGGACCTAACGGTACATGAAATGAAATAATAGCTGGGAAAGCGCTCCGAGTCTAATTATTACAGAACTTGATCAGAAGGAACCTGGACAAACCTCAGTCATAGTGGACGGTCCCTTTCACGAGCCCGCCTTAACAACCTCGGTTCCGCTTTCATAATACCTTTATGATTTCAGGGCAGCTGGTTGTCCTCTTGAATGATAGCATGTAATGAAAAAGTTAGAGGAGTGATTGTTGAGTGCTGCAGGATTTAGGTGGAACTCAGACATTTGGTACTCTATGCGACTGTACAACCCGAGGTTTCTTGTCTCTCTACTGAGCGTACATGCAGCGGGAACATTCATTTAAATCCTGGTGGAAGTTATAGTTAGAATTATGCAGACTAAGGAACCTCCAGTAACCGGAAAAGAACTCCGCAAGTAGCCATAGCCTTGATGCTTCCAATGTGACCCCTGGGAGTGGGATCCGAACCGCGACCAGATACGGACGACGATGTGCGCTAGCAAGGACAGCGTCCCTAACGATGACACCAATCCGGACATTTGTTTACTCTGCTTAAGTCACTCATGGGATCCCGTGGCAGATGAAGTAGCTCCCAGAAAGGGGGTCCCAACAGTCCCGTCAAACGTGAGGGAGAAATCTTTCCAGAGCCCAAATTACACCGTCATGCCGCAACAGTGCCAACCACCGTCGCGAGGAAGCCACAAAAAAAACGCATGGTCAGACTGACTGGCCATACAGAATCGAAGTCGGTCCTTCCGAGCGCGATCTAAACACGTTACTACGGAGCTATCTCGCTCGATTTCCTGGTGGGAAGTTACAAAGAAGAGTTTTATTGGACAATCAAGTCGAAGTAACTCCGGCGGTTAAGAACTGATGTGCCAGTCAGTCTGCAGAAGTTAAAGTGGAAGTTACGAAGAACCCGTCAAGTCGATAAGATTGTCGATGTTGGTTGTCTACGGCAACACGATTAGTTTATAATCAAGTTGCGAGCAACAGATGAGTACCGTGACCTAAACAAGAGCGGATCCAATCCACTTGAGGAGACCGTGCAGGGGAGAAATCGTTTCCAATAATACGATAATAGGGACGGGAATAGTGAGAAGAGGAAGCAGAGACGACGAGAATAAGAAAAGTAGTTACGCTACAAGAAAGATAATGAAATGAGATTCCTTCTAATGGTGATTACCAGGGGCGGAATGGTCCATCAGTGGTGGCACAGGATAATCTTCAACCCCCAGGTCTCCGTGTGGCTTACAGACAACGAAACAACGCACTATCACCTAGAACGAAACACTCTCCTCGCCTCGGGCGAATGTGCACAACATTCATGCAACTAAGTTTGCCCCAATATCGGCGATAGTTGGTCGTGCAACAGTAAGGCAGGTATGTACAGTCCTTCACAAACAGTTCTTAATCAGGCACCCATTAGTAAGCTGTTCTTATCGTAACAGTAACGCAACCTACAAAAATTTCAGTTTTTTGAAAGGTAGTTATGGCATTCTTGCTTCACCACTGTTTTTTTTTCATTAAGAAATTTCTGTAAACTCAGTCCTTTGTTTTTATCGCAAATTTTTGCTTTTATGTTTTATTGAACTAACATGTTTATTAATAAGTATTTGTCAATAGCATTTACCACATAATTTTATATTTGAAGCTGTGAAATTGACTTTTGACTATGTTTTAAGTCAATTTTGTAAAGAATCTTAACTGCAATATCATTAGTGGTTTCCCTTTACTTTCTATGACGTGCATAAAATGCAGCCGTAATGGAACAGGGACATTTATGTTTGTATTGACAAAATCTAGCCCCAAATTCATACCCTACCCCCAACCCAACCCTCTATGCCTTTCGAGCATAATTCTAGGCACTGGATTGGCAGGGTAGTTTATCTCCCCCAAATAATGCGAAATGCCAAAGGGTAACATTACAACTTAACCCTCATATTTTCCTGCTACACTACCGTTTTCTTATTGCTTTCATGTATATGTCGTAGCTGTCGTTCAGTTTAACGACAAGTGCAAATAATTCTTCCCTCCATCTAGAAGGTCGAATTATGTTGTATTGGCTCAGTCTTCCAATCATAGCGAAACTCTTTCAAAGACATGGTAATGGAACCACACCTTCATTCCACATAGCTTATATACATCGTTTATTGGTTAGGTTTTATGCCCCGGTACTATTTATTAGGTCAGTCACATAAGCATACGATACCGGCTGAACGGAGTCAAAAGTTGATTATTTAAAAGGTGGAAAACTTATGAAGAGGAAAACACTATTGCAATCTAGGTGAATGGGTCACTTTAATGGACGTCAGTGTACATAGTACCTAAAGTTAATTTTAGCTGTTTTTAAATTGAAATTGAGTTTTGTTTATGGACGATCTTTTAATTACTATGGTTCTTAGCGTCTCATTCCATATTGGGCGTGAAAGACCGAAATTTTGCTCAGAGGCCTCTTATCAGGCTTGAGGTTCTTTTACGTGCCGTAAATCTACGACACGGGACCACCGGCTTTACTTCCCTTCCGAAGGAAGCCATGCTAAGGATTTTTACGCCCGAAAAAAAATCCATCGCCCTCCGCGATAGCCATTAATTTTCTAAATTTTTAACTATCCTATATCATAGTACCTATGTACACATTTATGATGGATGAATAAAATATCTATCGAATATGAAAATGCTTAAGAGTTGGCCCTTCTTTGAAATGTAGTTGCTAATACTGTAAACGTTTTTACTCTATCTAGATTTCCATATTTATTTTTGACTAGGTGATTTATCTGGCATTTGAGGGCTTTATTTTTAGATCTCAAGTAATACTTTTATTACTTTTTGAAAATAATGTTTTTATATACTTTCAGTTTTCATATTGTCATGGTGGAAAGTTAAATTTCCTGCATTCGGTGCTGGTAACCTAACTGCTATTTTTTATTTTTTTTTGGATTTTACTGCACGTATATGCATGGACTATACTTAATTCCCTTTTATATATTTATCATTACAGAAACAGAATATGATCACATTAATTTTAACATTTAAGTGTTTACCTGGGTCTTTACAGCCTTTTTATTGTTAATATTTACAGCCTATTTTGTTTATGCAACAGTTTAAGTATGAGCTGCACGTGATCTTTTTAAGATATTTTCGCGTAAGTACTATTTCTATCAGCGCTATCCTGCTAAAAAATCCACGACATCCCTACAGATAGCTTCGAATCACGCTCTCGTAAACAGAGCAAAAACTACGTAACAGTGGTTGGCAACCATGTCCCACAGTTCATCGCTGCTGCTGACTGGCCTAGTGGAAGTCCGAACCTCAATCCATTGGATTATAATCTGTGGCAGAAGCTCAAGGCGATATCATTTTAAAAACGACACCGCAATATTGAAATGTTAAAAAAATCAATCACGTCAAACTGTCAAGAAAATTCCACTGGACATGATTCCTGCAGCTATTGATTAGTGGGCCAATTGTTTTCGCCGCTGTGTTGCCGCACATGGTGATCATTTCGAATAAGAGTATGCTCATTCTGTAGCTATTTGTGCTCTTTCAGAATATATTTATATTAATGGGTTTGCATAGTTTTGTTCAGTTTTTATATGCACTGAAACTACTCACAGAAGTTATGGCAGTATTGTGCAAGTCGGTGTAAAACCACTACAAACTGGATTATCCCACTTTGTATCTGCTTGCCTACAGGGTATTTGATTATTCAGCTTTAATTCACAACGATTAAATAAATTAATTTCTAGTTTGGGATGTATGCAATGTCAATCCTTGTACCCCTTACGGTAAAAACGTAAAAGAAAAACTCCAATATGATATATTCACATGACTTTCTTTACCCTCTATAGTTTATTAGTGGGTACAATCTATTCTCCCTAAAGCCTATTTTTAAGTATACTTCATTTTAATCAAAATGAACCTTTGCATAAATAGCTACATTACGCATTTCGTTATCTCGTAGATACAAAGGGAAATCGTGAGAAACAACTGAAAATCGTTGGGACTTAAAAAGAATGACAAAGTATTGAACAAATCGAACCATCAGTAACGGATATTCTGGAAATTTCTGATGTTACGAAATTTAATTTGAAATAAATTGTATGTTTTAAAGAGATCTACATTTTTTATATGATACGCTTTCGTTTATCACTTAAATTTACCAGTTATATAAGATTATACACAATTCCTTCCAAATTAAGGAGACCACTGACTGTTCCCAGAAAATTCAAGATATGCATTTGTAATGTAAGCATCTTTAATATATGGTATTTTAACGAAAATCGTTAGGGCAAGTTTTAAAAAATCACCAATTTAAGGGGTAGTCTAGGGTGGGAAATTTTCCTAAAAAGTTCCGAGTCCTGTCTTTGGAAGGTATTGAACAAAAGTGCGGAGTTTGACACTTATCTTACTTTTAGTTTTTAAGTTATGCTGTTTAAGATACTTACTCGAACCGTTTTCCAAAAATATTTTTTTTAATTCTGGTAATTTCGGTGAAATCTTGACGTGGAATTTTTGGATGGAATACAATACTTCCTCTACTTACTATACGTAGTACGAAAAAGTAAAAAAAAAATACATATCTCCCAAAGTGAAACCACCGCCAGGCGAATGTTTCATGCTTTTACTCATTAATTACATTTTTTAAAGGCAGCATATACTTATGCCACAGTTCCAGAAATTGTTACTCACATATTACTGAATTCTGTTAGTGAATCAGCAATTCTTCAATCTGAGAATTAAATATTTTATCTCAAATGGGTCTGTTATATAAATGCAACCCCATAATTCCTGTCAAATTCCATCCCCTTCTGCGTTCCGAATAGATCAAACTTAATAATCTCACTTCATTCCAATGCACGCTGCATGTGCTAACACTGCATGCCTCAGCATTCGTTCCGGGAAGAAAGGTCAATAAGTTTTGCCCCATAGCATAAAGTGGTTTAACCTTTCGCCACACTAGGCGCCACTATTATATGGGCTGCGAAACCATTCCAAACTGGATTGACTCACTTTGTGCCCGTTTGCTTATAGGATATTTGATTATTAAGATTTAATTCACGTCAGTCAGATAAATTAACGTGTAGCTTGGGAAGCATGCGATGTTAATCCAGTGTACCCTTTACGGTATAAATTTAAAATAAGTGAAAGGTCTGATGTGATACATTCACAGGACTTTCTCCATCGTTTATTAGTGCGTATACAAATTATTCTTAAGAATGTTTATTTTCCTATTTTCTTCATTCTAATCGAGACAAAACTTTCTGGAAATAGGTATATTACACATTTAGATATAGATATAAATGGAATACTCATATGTTTAAGAACTGCGAAAGAACTTGAAAAGAATGACAACATATTGAATTCGAACCAATAATAATGGATATCTTGGAAATGGCTGATGCCACAAAAAGGTTACTTGAAATAAATTGTTTGTTTTGAAGAAATCTACATTTGTGCAATGTCTATCTTAATGTTTACCAGTTACACAAGATTATACAAAAGTTCTTCCGAATGAAGTGGACTTCACAGCTATTTACAGAAAATTAAAGATATACATTTAATTGTAATGTAAGTATCTTTAATATGTGGCATTTTAATCAAAAGCGTTATAGCCATTTTTTAGAAAATAAAAAATTTCGAAAAGTCTTCCATGTGAAGGGTAGTTTAGAGTGCGGGGATGTTCATGAAAATCTTCGGGTCGCATCTTTGGAAACTACTGAAGCTATACAACAAGTATGGTATTTATGTAACTTTTTGTTCTTGAGTCATGCCGATCACAGACACACACACAAACACACACACGGAGTTTTTCTAAATAGGATTATTTTGGATTCAAGGAATCTCAAACCATGTATTTCCGATGAAATCTCGGTATCGAATTTTGGGTGGAATGCAATACCTTCTCTACCTACTACGTACGTGGTAGAGAAAGTAAACTGTCAAGTTTTTAAAACAACTATGTGTCTTAGAAACTTTGATATCAATAGGCTATTTTAAATCATTTTCCAGAGGGGAGAGTCCGTAATCAATATTAAGTTTCTACTTCACCTTTTCCCTCTTCCATTACAGAACAAGGATTAATAATATTATAAACACTCATTTCAGTAACCGTAGCTCGACGACGCATATACCCTTTGATGATAAATGCATAATATACAGGTGTGGAAAAACAGTGTTCAAAAATTGTACAGTAGAAATGCGGTACGAAACTAAACATTTTGAGGTTAGGAGTATTGGATTGCAGATGCAGTATAACAACGAGTGCTAGGATAACAACTTTTTTATTTGGTTAAAACATATGAATAATGTTAAATGTGCACGAAACAGAGTTTTCTGAGTCTGAAAATGTAAGTTTTATTGTACATGTATTTGCATATTTTCTATTTTTTCCTAACTGCATAATATTTAGAGAATGTCGTTACAATTATACATATTTTCTATTTTTCACAGGAAAATGCTTTAAAATGTAATTGATTACGTATTTTAAAACAAATTAATATAAATAAAATAAACCCTGTGACAATAAATGGCGAGCGGTAGGTATGACATTTTCAAAGAGTTTCCGATTGTTAACGCGGCGAGTATTATATCAAAGAACTGCCGATGTAAACTTATTCAGTGGGACGATAATACAGATGCAGTTTTGTTTTGTTTGTGCGTGTAGTGTGATTGCGTTAACCTCCAACGTTCCCTAGTTAAAGCAGATAAGATGTCACCAGTGAAGTCGAGTTTATCTACTCAACTACATATATATCTACTCAACGTGAAAACGAAGGTGTGTTTATTACAAATGGACTAGTTTTATTTTGTGTTGCGTCTGAAAGGCGTGTAAGTGTAGATAGTCGTTTCCAAGTGACGCAACATTTAAAAACACCAAAACATTTTAAAAATGTTTCACTAAAAAAAAATGCTAAACAGCCAATGCTAAATGTCAATACGGGTATCCCAAATGAAGCAACTTGTTCAACTTCAGGCCCCAGTTGTCAACCTTTAACAAGGACCTATGTGAAGCTTTCGCTTGTGCTGACATTCCGCTCTATAAATTAGAACATCCTAAATTTGGGTTAAATTTTGAATTTACCAAGCAACTCATGGTAGGACTATAAGGAGTTCAGCTTTTGCTGCTGGCTAAAAAGTCCTATAATATTCTGCTCTTCCTGTGTATTATCAAAACCCAACTTCAGTGTAATTTCAGGTAATATAGCTACTAGACTGTTCGCAATGTCTAATGACTGATCCCCTATGGATCAGAGGGGACTGAGGGGCATGACGATAGGGGAAGGTACAGTTGCTCAATGAAAAGTACTACATTTGCAGGTCTCAGATTCGCTAGTAAGTGGAACTCGAAACTGCGGATGTTTTCTTTATCTCACTATCCTTCCGATGCCCCACCCACTTGTTCCGTAACTGTTTAGTTCTTCCTACCGCACGCATTCATATCATGGTCGTTTTTCTCTCCTAAATGCATGTAAATTAAATTCGTTAACATCGCACACGAAAAATTTGAAACATCAGTGAAATTTTAAAAAAACAATTATATATCTATAAAAATTTTTCTTGGAAAACTAATTGGAAGTAATTATCATTTGATGTTTTTGCATTTTAAAACTGAATAATTGCTGGTGATGAATAATTGCTGCAGTCAGTGTTATTCTGATTTTTAAATGTATCAAATACAACATGCGTTTAAGACGTCTTAAAAAGAAAAAAATAAGAAAGAAGGAAGGAAAGAAAGAAAGAAAATATACGCAAACAAAGCTTCTTGATTTTTGGAAGGTGTAAAACAAGAAAGGAAAGCCACGAAGGTAGGCCAAGTAGAATATAGGAGAATCAAAACAATAAGCATGTCTACAAGAGGAAAGCTTGAGAAAAAAAGCAAATAAGAAGAACAAAATGGCAGTCTAACCGCAAAATTAAATGATGCAGTTCAGTGTAGTAATCGCCCAAACGAGTACCGTGCCAAACATCCAAACTCCAGTGATAAGGTGGTCATAGCAATAGAACAAAATGTGTCTCTGGAAATAAAAGGTAAACAGACAGTTTGTATGCACGGTCATGTCGTTTTCTCTCTTCTTCCTTCGTATTTGTTTCTTGCATCAAGGATTGTCGAAGATACGACCCAATTTCCCGTTTCCATCTCAGCTTTCCCCTTTTTTTTCCAAAATATGTTTCTTTGTGCTGTCTTCTCTTTTTATTTTATCGTTTATTAGTGTTGGTTTACCAATTTCTCTTTACTTTCCTATACGCGTGGGGGTCATTCTTATAATATATAATGGTCTCTGTGTTAGTTATCCACTGTGATGGAAAATAATAATGGTAAAAGGTTAGGACACATCCAGTGCTACAGGGTGAAATAGATGTACATGAAAATATTTTACCATTCATTGATAAAAAAAATGTAGTTGAATATAGTATTTTTAATTGCTTTATTCATAGCTTAATAGTTTGTTTTATACAGTCAGGGAACATTAATTAGTGTAATAGACTTAAATAAAAAAATTGTGCGTACATGCTGTTAATTAAAATTATAGGTATATTTAAACACAACTTAAAATTTTAGAACTGTATTTAAAAATGTGTCAATATCATAAAAAGGATTATTTGTCACAAAACCAGGGATAATCCCATTGAAATCATTCTTTCCTAATTAATTAATTAATATGGGATGTAAATTTATTCCCTATCTTTATTACCATGATGGGAAAGCTAATAATCATTGTTTAATATAATATACACTTGGGCACATTAAATAAATTGCTACTTTTATTGTATGAGAGAAGATCACTCCTTTGAGTTAAACTTTGAAAGTTTTTTTTTCGGATCATTTTTAAAGCTTGGAAAATATACTCAGTATCAATTGTCACTTATTTGTTCACTTATAAACAACGGTTCATTAGCGAGTTGGTTATGGTTTAATTGTTTTTCCATTTAGTTTTATTATTTTATGAACATGAGGGCTATTGCCATTATAATAATTCATTTACGAGGGTAAGTCAATAAGTATCCGCACATAATTTTTTTAATTTATTGTAACAGCAATAGAAACTTACAGTTACCTCATTTTTCAACATGTCCCCTTGCTTCTCAATGCACATGGTCCATCGTAGCACAAGCTTTCTGATGCCCTCAGAATAAAAGTTTTTAGGTTGAGCAGCAAACCATGTAAGCACTGCTTCCTTCACTTCTTAGTCTGTGGTGAGGCGACGGCCCCTTAAGATATTTTAAGTGGACCAAAGGAGACATGGTTTGTCACTTCATAGACAGTCAATCATCGGTTCTCTGAATCAGGATACGGACTTGCTCAATGTTAGCATCACTAGTGGTTATGGATGGGCGTCCTTCCTCGTCCTTCACAGTTGTCCGACCGTTTTTTTAACTTTTCAATCTATTCATACACATTTCGCTGGGGTAAACCTTGCCCCCATATTATACGAAAGCTCTTCGATGGCTTTTGGCTCTTGGTACACCTTCAAAGGACGAAAAACGGATAACCGCACGCTGTTCTTTGGTGCAAATGGTGAGGAGTGTAGCTATACTTATTATGCCACAATGCAACACTCATTGGAGTGATAACGGTCAAACATTCTACAAGCGGAGACAAAGGAACAACATGCCACGCAACGCCCTCCAACAATGAAGCAATACCTTTGCCTCACGATTGCTGCTTTTCTTCTCCTAGTTGTTTTTTTATACTTTGCCACGGCCACTCGAGCATGAGATCTTAATCACTGGGTATGCGTGAGTGTATGTACATAGAAACACGGACGCTTTCTTGGAACACTTTTATACACATTTAAAATAAGACTTAGATTTGCCGGTCACTTTTAAATTCTTACGATGTTTCTGTGTCTTTTCCAAGACCGAAGATCATTAATTACATCTGATAGTCCGACCCTTTTGCAAGTTAGCACACAGTCTTCGGACCTCGACGAGACTGTTGTTCCGCACTCCAAGAGTGCCCCAGCGAGAATGTTCTCACCTCACGCGCGATACAAAGAAAGGACTCCTAACTTCCCCTCTCTCCCCTTAAAATATTTCGTACCAAAAACTCAGCGTCATGAAGCTTCTAATGACCTGCACATCCCGGCCAGTGCAACTGCACCCATTAATTCCAAGAGAAACTGGCTTCAGCGGATTTACCCTTTATACCTGTGGCTGGTCCCTAATTAGCTAAACTGTGCTTGTCTGGTCTTTCTGTCGCTTTTAGCAGTGAACAATTTTCCAGATGCTTCTCGTTTTAATACAGGTACTGATTTTAAATATTATATTATTTATTTTATTTTGCTATCCTTCCCAGATTATTTAGATAATTATTGACTTTATAATTTCGGCTTCAAAACAAAACCAGTGCAGTTTTGCTTTTATTTAATAAAACTTTATTAGAAAAAAACTATTTTTAGCTTCCATAAGGGTTAAGGGTTAAATATTTCAATTTACTTAAATCACCTTGTTGAGATATAGTATCATCAGCATTCTACTAGGTAGACAATAAACAGTTCCTATATGGATATTTGGCACGGTGCTGACCACATTCATATGCAAGTGATGATCATCCACCTTGCCATGTGCAAGTGGGCTTCAGGTCGGTACCAGGTTGGCAGACCAAGGTCCACAAGGGCTACAGTGCTACAGATCTAACAGATTACCGAATCAAGGGATCAAGATTCGGGTTTCGTTTAACCTGTTTCGATCACTGTGTCCGTATTAAATAATTGTTTATAACTAATTATTAAATACCATAAGATTTTCTTATTAAACTTAGTGCTGCTTGTTACGGTAAAAGTAACTAGTTATTTTGAAAGTATATTGCTGCTGCACAGTTTAGTCTTCATAGCAATAGTTAAATACATATCGTTTTAATCAATATGACCAGACAGAAAGCTTTAATATTCCTCCATGTTATATTTACGAGCTCTTTTAGGACATTTATTTGGTATTGTTAGCTTTTATTTTATCTCCTATTTACCTATATTTTGGAAGTCGTATAGTTAGGTCACCGCCTTCTCGAAAGAGAAGGACGTTAACAAGACATTAGCTAACAATTCGTAAATGCTTGATGAAATGCTTGATTAACTTTTAACACAATGTTAGCAAACAAAGGCATTTTTAACCTCGGTTGGTGAAACTGAGATAAAAGAGGGTCAGTGCATTCGATAGTGGTGAGTCTGTTTCTGAAAATGACAATTTGAGTATAAGACTCCTTTTGTGTGTTGTATAAAGCACTTTGCAATTGTTCTTACATCAACTAATAACGGAAATTCTGAATGACCATGTACGAAGAGCGCATTGAATGTTGAACCATCCATGGATGGTATTTGAGGGTCAAGTTACATATCATAATTGGGAACCAACAGTGTTTATTTAGTTTCCTTATTCATCACAAAATAAACACCGTTTTATAATCCATTGTATAATGAGAAAACAACATACAAACTGCAAGTTTCCATTTTAAAAAAAAATTAAGTTGACCCTAAAATGACCATTATAACGTCCTCCAAACAAGACTAATGGCATTTACTCCCCCCTCATTATATCAAGCAAATTTTATTAAAGACACTTCTTTCTACAGTGCCTAGTTTTGGAGATATTGTACAGTCTCAAATGGTCCACCGTGTATAATAAAGTTGACAGGGTTGAAGTTGACAGTCCTCCCCGTAAATGCTTATGAGAGCCTGAAAATAAGTTTTGAGGCTTTGCGTATAGCAAAGTTCGGAAACGTATTTGATGAATAGTTTGCAAACCACAGGTGCTTTCATGAAAGACAAACATTAAGATAATATTTCATGGATTATTTTAAACTCGATAAATGATATGATCTTCATTATAGCTTTAACATTATTCTCTCATTTTTAATTTTCAAAAACATAAGCTTCCGATTGAACTTAAATAATCAATCTTTTCACCATTGAAATAATGCTTATAATAGCGAAACAAAAACAAGTATTCTGCATTTCATAAATGGAATTTAAATGTCTGTGCAATGATCCAGGAGAGTAATGCGGATGGTGAAAATGTCTTCTTAAAATTGATTTATAATAAACTTGTTATTATTATTATTATTATTATTATTATTGTTGTTGTTGTTCTCACGTGCAAAGCTTTTTCTATGCTGAGCACCTAAATAGAAATACAATATATTTAGCAGTAAGTGATGTTTTCAAATGTCACAATACTAAAAGCTCTTGGTCGTAGACTTTTAATCAAACACACCTTTATATATCAGTCTAAGTACATTACATTTGTAACCATAACGAAAATCGATGGTACATTCACATGACATTCTCTACTGTCTATCGCTTATTAGTGAGTACATAAGTTATTCTTATGAAAGTTTATTTTCCTATCTACTCTATTTTAATCCAGATAAACCTTTCCGGAAAGAGCTGCATCACACATTCCCTTATAGATATAAAGGAAATAGCAATATACAAGTGTTTAAGGACTGTGCGTTATTACTGGCCTTAAAATTCCATGAAGAAACAACTGAATATCGAAGGGACTTGAAAAGAATGACAAAACAGTGAAAAATTGGGACCATTAATAACGGATATCTCGGAAATGGCTGAAGCCACAAAAAACGTTATTCGAAATAAATTCTGTGTTTTAAAGAAATCTACATTGTTTGTGCAGTGCGCTTTTGTCTATCGCTTAACGTTTTGTCAGTTATAGAAGATTGTACAACATTCTTTCCAAATTAAGTGGATTTACAGGATATTCCCAGGAAAATCAAGATATACATTTTACTTGTAATGTAAATATCCATAATATCGGATATTCTAATCAAAATTGTTAGAGCTAATTTTTAGAAAATAACGAATTTCGAAAAATGTTCCATGTAAAGGTAGTAAAGGGCGGAGTTTCATGAAAATCTTTGTGTTGCATCCTTGGAAGGTACTGAATCTGAATACCAAGTTTGGTATTTATCCTGTTTGTTGTTTTTGAGTTATGCCCTTCACAGACACACACAGGCCTTATTCTAAAACTCCTTTTTTACGTTCTCTACTACGTATAGAAGCAGGGGAAGTATTGTATTTCATCCAAAAATTCGATACCAAGGTTTCACTGGAAATATATGTTTTTGGGCCCGCTGAATATAAAAAAAGCATTTTGGAAACATGTCCCTGTGTGTGTGTGTGTGTCTGTCTGTCTGTCTGTGAACAGCATTATTCAGATACGAACAGTCGGATAAACACCAAATTTGGTATTTAGGTTCAGTATCTTCCAGAGATGCGACACGAAGGTTTTCAAGAAAATCCCCCTACACCAGATTATCCTTTACATGGAACATTCTTCGAAAATTATAATTTTCTCAAAAACGGTTCTAACAATTTTGACTAAAATATCATATATTTAAGATACTTTCATGACAAATAAAATGTATATCTTGAATTTTCTGGGAATGTCTCCAAAAGTATTCTTCATTGTGAACGACTTTTACATAACTGGTAATCCTAAGAGATAGACAAAATTTTACTACAAAAAAATGTAGATCGCATTAAAATACACAATTTATGTCATATACATTTTTTTGTCGAGTGAACCATTTTCGAGATATTGCTTGTTATTTCCTTAAATTTTCCAATACTTATACTTTTTCTCAAATGGGAATTCGTTATTAACTTTTTTTGTCCTGGTAATGCAAAGAGAATGGAATACTGCACAAGGCCAACAGCTCTTAAAACATTTGACCGTCGCCTAAAGCCTACCATATTCTCCTTGCATCTACAAAAAAATTAGTTTGTACAAGAGTAGAGAAAGTCATGTGAGTATAACACATCAGATTATTTTAATTTAGGGGCCACAAAGCATATATTTGCGGTGAAATCTCGGTATCCAATTTTTGGATTGATTGATTGATTCTCTACCTACTCTACCTACTATGTACGTGGTTGAGAAAGTAAAAATCCACTAAACTTCAATATGCAACCGATACTAAATGTTATGTTTAATATTCTGCAGCAAGTATTGGAACTGCTGTTTTATAAACCACCTGTTTAACAAAATCCCCTAAAGGGTTAAAATGCTCCGTGATATCTGGGGCCATGGGATTGGACCATCTCTGTCAATTCATCGATGTGGAAATTTGTGATTGAAATATACGCTTTCGGGAAGATCCCAGTGAGAATTACTCCACCTTGTTGAATGACGACAGTGGGTTGCTTTTGCTCAGGGTGAGGAATATTTGATTAGTATTCCTAAATGAACATTTCCAGTAAAAGAGTTTTCAAGGAAGAAAATAGGAATCAATCATTCCATCATGCACTAGTTCGCACAAGAGTGATTTTTGAACTGGTTGAACTGGTTGTCTAATTATGTAGCGGGAAAGCGTTGTGTATCATTTGTAGCAGGAAAATGTTGTTCCTCTGGTTAATGCCCTCTGCTGCAGTGTTCTTGTCCCCGGCTATTGCTGCTCGTCGGCTGCTGTTTTCTCCACTCCTAATCAATTACCTATCTAGCTAATTTCATAGGTCTCAGGGTTTTCGTAGGTGAGGCAGATGAAAATACACTGCATTTCCCTTAAAAGATGTGGTTTATTATCAAATAAGTACTTATGGGCGGCTAAGTTTTCCCAATATAACAATTCCCACGATAATAATAATTAGGAGCCTAGTCTGACTGTACACACTTCCACCGCAATGCACACACGTGCATTCTTCGACCAGAGAGTATCACTGTGTGTCGACGAGATTCTATAAGAGAGTGAAAATCTGGGGCTTTCTTCCCCTCTTTATACCTATGCCTAGGGACGCTTACCTTCGCGCCACGAAATGTAATTACATTTCTAATTGGTTCTCAGATCGCGTTACCTTATTCTATATGAGAATATTCTGTTCTAAAATGTTTCATATAGGCGACCCAGTGACGCGTCCGGAAGCAGATTGAATATCTGTCTCTTTCCTTTCTATATCTGTCGCTTTCTATTTCTCCATATTACTTACAGTTCCTTGCTCATTAGCTTGATGAAAGGTGCACTCTACCTAGAATTATCTTTTACATGGAATTGGCTAGCTCGCCTGTCTGTTTCTTATCTAAGTTACAATCTGCTTTTGTAAAATTCTTGGTTGTTAAATATTCTATCATATTTCTTAGTGGTTTATATTATTACGTACAATTCTTGTTTAATATTGATTTATATACCTATATATATATATATATATATATATATATATGTGTGTGTGTGTGTGTGTGTGTGGTATATCCCTTTTCAATGTGGGTTTTCTGATTCGCTGATTCTCACGTGGTGTCTGTTGACGTTTTGGCTTACATAGTATGTATACTAATTGAGAAAACAAATATTCACAGTATCATTATCCTCATCAATCCCCTGTAAAATATCTTAAGATGTTCACGTCTTGGACAATCTTTCCGACATAATTCATGAAAAATGTTGACTTCGTATATTAAACCATACAAATTTTGTATTTGTATAGTTTAATATTAGATGTCTACGTTGTAGGCCGTATTCCTTGGTATTTGGAGTTCGCGCTATACGTGTCTAATCGATTTCTCTGGTTGACCTAGTAAGCGATGTTTTATACCACGTCAAGAAACTGATGGGCTGTCACAGCTTTTACTCTTAGAAACTGCTCCTGTTGATAAACACATTTACATGACTGAACTAACTGGGTTCCTTCCATCTCTGTCCTAAATATTCGTACACACGAATCGGGGATTGTGTGCTTGCAATCCACACGCCCATTGAGAGTTTTCAGGCATTGAAGCCGGTTTGAAAATAAAGCAGTAACAGCGTTCCTAGTGGCGAAGGTGATTATAGGACACACCAGTGTAGAAACTTTATGAGCGACCCAGTTTACTTGTTACAAAAAATCTTCACATATTATAATTGGTAAAGTTCTATAAACCATACAAATGAAGGCAATCATTATTGAATATATGTAGTAGTTCCTAAGACAAAAGGATCATTGCAGGTCTATTCTTTACCTCCTCCCTTTTCTTGTTTAAGTTGTTTTTCTGTAGTTTACAAGCGCGAAGAGTTGACTGAGATTTTATTTACAAGTTTGCCGTTAACATTTTAGATAATTAAATTTACTTTGGATGTGCTTACCTCATTTAATAATATTTTGACATACACCTACTTGTAGCCAATATAATTTTTACATTCTCTACCACGTACAGAAACAACAGGAAGAAATTAACACAGCTTTCCTGGCCTTACCGCATTTCTTAATGGTTCTAGGGCAGTTAATGACATCATGACTTCATTTTATTGGCTGGTGTTATCACCTTGTAGGTGCTGTCGCGCCTTGTGCTGTGTATCGCACCAATAAGCATACCTATGCTAGTTCTGTCAACTCATTGGCTAATTACGAACAGGTGTTGGTTAGGAATGGCCACCTCTCTCAACTAGAGAAGAGAAGGGGGTAACCTGTGTCCCCTTTAAATATGTTAGAGACCAATTTTGTCGATCTTTTACGAGGTTAATAACTAATATTCGGCAAGTGCCTGTCTGGAAATGCTCTTAATATGAGTAATTTCTCGAGATATTAGCATCCACATAATTCAGTCATAGGTCTTCATATAAATTAGCGTTTCCTAGCTATTTACAAGTTCTTAAAACAGGCACGCTATCACTCCATTCCTCTTACCCGCACAAGGGTGAAGGAGGCGTCAGCCGAGATCTTAAGTCACTTCCTATTAATGCCCTTACAGTCGATCAGAACTCGGATTCAGTTTACTTCTAGTGGGATGAGGTAGTATTTAATTTTAACCAAAAATTCGATACTAATATTGCATCAGAAATATACATTTTGGAGACTCTGAATTAAAAAAAGGTAATATTAAGTAAAGATGTGTGTGTGTGTGTGTGAGTGTCTATGAAGAATATAACCATAAAAGAAAATGTTATATAATTATAAAATTTGGTATTTAGGTTCAGTGTCTTTCAATGATGCAACATACAGCTTTTAAAGAAAATTCTTACAGTGCAAACTACGCATCACTTACATTTTCTTCACTTCTTTTCTCTCAAAATTGCATCAAAGAATTGTTATTAAAAATAATGTATTTAGATGAGAAGTAAAACGCATATCTTGAATTTTCTGGGAAGAAATTATGAAGTATTATTCATACCGAAGGAATTTTGCATAATATTGCATAACCGGTAAACCATAAGAGATAGAGATCCTTATTACACAGAAAATGTAGATCATCTTAAAACACAGTTTATTTCAAATAACTTTCTTCTGTCATCAGCCATTTGCGAGATGCCCGTCTTTATCGGTTTGAATTTTTCAATAGGTACTCTTTTAGAAGCTGCCACTATTAAGTTATTTCTCGCGATCTGTGAAGCTCCAAGGGCAGCATATAAGTACCCATTTTTAAACTCTGACTACAGTTTCACTTTCCTGTATCCACCTTTTGGCTACAACGAAGTGTGACATGAAACATTTCTACAAAGATTTATATGAAGTAACATGAATTAGGTGGACAATAGAGTTTTGTAATAATAATAATAATAATGCAGAAGCTGCTTAAATGTGTTGCACTCATATGACTCTTATACAAACGATTTTTACAAACGCTTATTCTTCATCTACCTCATGTTAATCGAGATAGACATTTGCAGAAACTTATTGCTAATTTTCGTGTAGGTGCAAGGGGAATATGGTGGGCTTTAATGGATAGTCAAATCTTTTTAACAGTTGGTTGCTATGTGGAGCACTTCATTCTCTTTGTATGTCCAGGATAGGAAAAATAAAACGAATAACGAATTACAATTTGAGAAAAAGTATAACTATTGGAAAATTCAAACAAATAAAAAGGAATATGTCGGAAATGGGTCACTCGACAAAACAAAAACGTATATGACATAAATTGTGTGTTTTAAAGAGATATATATTTTCTGCGTAGTGAAACTTTGACTTTTGCATAACTGGTAAACCGTAAGAGATAGACATTCAGAATAAAGAGGACTTATGCGGACATTCCCAGACAATTCAATATATACATTTAATTTTCCATAAACATTTTAAACATACGATACTTTAATCCAAATCGTTAGAGCCAATTTTGAGAAAATCAAAATTATCGAAAAGGTTTCATATAAAAGGTTGTCTGGAGTGGGGAGAATTTCTTAATATCTTCGTGTCGCAATTTGGCAAGATACTAAACTCGTATACCAAGTTTGTTATTTATCCGGCTCTTCATTTTTGAGCTATGCTGCTCACAGATAGGCGCGCGCGCACACACACATACACACACACACACACGGAAATGGTTTTAAAAATGGTTTATTTGAATTTAGGGCTCCTCAAACATGTATTTCCGGTGAAATCTTGGTATCGACTTTTTGGGTGGAATGCAATATTTCCCCTACTTACTATACGCATTAGAGAAAGTAATATACGATAGTAGAAGCAGAAACTCATGTGAATGTAACACATTTGTTTACCCTCGTCGTATGTAGGACTTACAAGCGTGTGAGTGTGATCGGAGGCCTGTCTAGGAGCAGATACTTTGGATCAGATCCAGGATGGGTGATCAGCCCGAAGCCAGGTAATAAAGCGAGGAAGTAGACGATATGAAATGATGGTGAAATGGATGAACGTAAAGATGGGGCAGTTGGCGGAATGAATGGCAGAGGAAACCGGAGAACCCGCCCAGACTCTGCTTTGTCCACCACAAACCCTACATGCGGTTTCCTGTCTGGATGAGAGGTGAGCGATGCAAACGCTCGGCCACCATAGTTATTTTTATTATCAAAATTAAAATATTCTTACTGAGTATTCAGCTAATTGCATTTCTATCTGCTGATGAACTAATGCCGGTACCCTAAAAATTATGTCACGTTGAACTCAAGTCTTTTTCAACAAAGCGTTAGTTGTTCTGGAAATTCACAAAAGCACGGACGTGAAAACAGAATTAGATGAGGATTAATTTCTCCATCGTGAACATCTGTGTCTAAATTTAGGGCTTACGGGTCATATTTCTTGCACCACGGTAATTTTGCAAGGTTTTAACTTTAATAATTTAGTAGCATTTCACTTAGAGGCATAAACATCTCCAGTTTCCTACAAGGACAAAGCAGAGATATTAAGCAGAATTTTCCAGACATTACAGCTCCCTTGCTGCACAGCTGCTACACCTTGATGTTTTGTATCTCTCTAAATGTCCAGGACATAATTTCTCAGAATCAGGAGACTCCTATTGATATTAAGAGGGAAGGTTACCGCTTACTTTAACCCATAGAAATATTTGACTCAAACATGTTCGTAGAATTATTAATTCGCCGGTTAATTCGCAATCAAGACCTCCTAAATCCGTAAATTACATATTTAGAAACAGATTATTGTGATTTATTACACTAGTCTGCATTTTCAAACTTTTTGTCAGATGATTTCTTAAAGGTAGGCGTTTTTGAATCAAGTTTATATGCTGATTCCAGAAATAACTTCCTTTTTTTCTGTCACGTTAGGTTTTTACACAGAATAATTTTACTAATTTGAAAATTCTACTAATGAGCGTAGAAAAGTATTCAAATACTATTTCACACAAGGTAAGTTTTTATTCAAGAAACATATTAAGAATACTCTCAAGAACTCCCCTAATTGATTTCATGGCTACATTTTAACAAAACAAGAAGCCAAAGTGTTTCCATTTAATTTTTTTCAAACTTTCTCTTCTTTGACTTCCTTGCAGACCCTCGAAGATGACTGTCCCTCCTCAAAATCCAACAGTAGTCGGCCATCATAGTTTCATTCCTCTCCCCTAGTATCTCCTCTGCATTTCCTTAATATCTTGGTGAAAACGTTCACCCTGCTCTGCACTATTATGTCCCAGATTTTCTAGAAAGTAGTCGATATGTGATTGCAGAAAATGCACCTTTACACTCATGTTACAACCCATCTTCTTGATATTTTCCAACATGGTTTCGACAATGGCCTTGTAATTAGGATCTTTGTTATTGCCTAAGAAGTTTTCAGTAACTGATCGGAAGGCGGTCCATGCTTCTATTTCTCTCTCGTTCATTGTCTTTTCAAAATCTTCATCCTTCATCAATTTCTTTATTTGAGGCCCAACAGCAATTCCAGCCTTTAATTTGTCTTGTGTAATGAAGGGAAATTTCTTGGAAAGGTACTTGAAGCACGGTCCATCCTGCGGTAGATCCCTTACAAATTGCTTCAACAAGCCCAATTTTATGTGTAGTGGCGGAACCCAATATCTTTATATCTCTATATTTATATTTTTGAAGTGAAATTGTAAACAAACTGTACGTGATAGAATAAAACTAAAAGCAGTTCTGAAATCAGCATAAAACGTGAGTCAGAATCACTTATTAATTTTAAGTCACCCGATATCATGCAGACTGGTGCTATTATTTGTATTATTATTAATTATTACACAACAAATATTTGATCAAATGGCATGTTATGGTGATAAATACATATACAAAATCAAACAAACAAATAAATCAAATTTTTACAAATAATTAAATGGATAAATAAATGTCAGACGTAAAGGATATAAAAGCAGAGGTGCAACATGATTTAGCGAATAATTTTGTCAATGGCTGTGAATAATTGATTTTACAATGATGAAGATGTTCTAGAGAGCTATGCCGTAGTAGAGTGTTTAAACCGCTCGTCTCCCACTAAGACGGCCTGAGTTTAATCCCAGGGAACCGCAGTTGGGATTTATTGTAGACAAAGCGGCGTCTGGGCGGGTTTTTCTCGGTAACTCCTGTTTCCTCCGGCATTCATTCCACCAATTGCTGCATCATTACCTTTCCTTTTATTCATCTCACGGCAATTTAATTTCTACTTCCCGGCTCTCATACAGGCGTCGGGCTGTTCACCCATCATAACTGTTCTCTCTTATCCATAGTAGTTTGTGCTCCCCGACAGGCATCCCACCGCAGGCACTCGCTTGTAAGTCCTGGGAGTGTAAGCTAATAACAGGGAGGGTAAACAGAATAAGAAGCGATGTCCTCGTGGAAGGTATCTTTTGATACGTTGTCGACCGTATTGAAACATCAGGTGGAATACTATTTTTTCTGAAATTTAACACTTGCAATAAATTCATCTGGTGACTCTACATAAAAATAGTAATTTTGCTTTTTGTTCTTTAACCTCCATTTTAAGGATACCCGAAACTGAAATTTCCTAAAAATGTTCAAACAGAAGCTCCTCAAACATTGAAGAAAGACGACCCAACTGCGATTTTGTTCTTCTACTCATTTTATTACTTCTTTTTTTAGTTTTGTTTCTTTAGGGTGACTATAACAACTTGGTCACATTGCATTGTATAATATAGGGTACAGAGTTGTATAACGTGGAATATAACATAGAATTAGGTTATAAATGTTACCTTTTGTAAGATATGTTAATGTATTTTTCAGTGTGTTTATTATTAAGAGCATTTGATAGGTCGCAGATGCAGTCTGTAGTCTCCATTCGATGTTCTTGAAGCAAGGTTCTACACTAGGTGTTGGATACAGCTGCCACATGTTGCTGGAGGTTTCTCAAGTAAAAGGAAAGAGTGCGCGAATTCTGAGGCGACTTATTACTACTTCATTTCAACTTTCGATACAGATGCAAGGATCGTGTAATCTGTATTCTGATTGGGAACAAGTATTCTTCCATTTTTCTGTCAGCTGTCGTTTTGTGTATTAATGGTATCTTGGTGTAGCTTAAGTATTCTTAAGTCACTGAGAAGATTCCGAATTGCTTTCTTTGAAACTTGATTGTTTTTTTTGTCTTCCTTAAATGAGAAAATCCAAGTTTTATTCCAGTTTTACCTCTTTAAAATTCTTCTCAGGAATACAACATTTATTCACTTTTCATCACCTTTCAGTATACGTCCTTTGAAATTGGGTGAAAAGCTATAAAGGCGCTTTTCTTGATGAAAAGCATTACTTCGGATTTAGAATTTTAATAGTTGAATGAAGTAAATCTGTTTAATACTTTATTATTTTATCCAGTAAGATTAACAACATTAATATAAAGTTAAATATTTAATGATAAAGAACCCAACATTTAAAAGTTTAAAGTGTTCAAATGTTTATCACGCGGGGCTCGATTTTTATATTTTCACAATTATTTCTTGGAAAATTAAGTACATAGTACCACGAAATGGTACTTTCTATTTTAATCATGTTTAAAGAACCTGTTATACCAGTTTTAACTAAATTACTTAGTGTATGTATAAATTAGCAAATCTGTGCTGAGTACCTAGAACAGCTGAATCTGCAGAAATTGTGAATGAAATGACTGGAGCAATGCTTAAATGAAGACCGGTTTGCATTTACTGCTACTTGTTCTTTTATGGGCACAAGATTAGAAAAAACCTTATCCAGACAAATCAGGACCTGCAAGTTTGAGGTTAGAAACGCTAACCTACACCACGGAGGTAGGTGCATATTTAAATCTGTGATATTTTAAAGATGATATTTCCGTTGAGTTCCGGCACACAAACATTTGGATATTGTTTACTTTCTCAAAACCTACTGCAACGGTTTTTTCTTGAAATATTTTGACAAAAATATGTCTATTAAAATTTTATGTAAATAAGGATAAATCCCTCTTCAATAAGAAAGTGGTAAAACAGAACGAAAAAGAAATTCTTAGTACAGAAAAGGAATATAGACAGCGCTGTTTAAACATAAGTTATGTTAAATCATTTTTTCCTGGTAAGAGTATTTGGAGTTTCCTTTACAATTCCGTGTTTACCAAAACATTCTTGCTTCTAATTCCATACATGCTTTTTGTCATAACTTCTACACATACTGTATTTGCATTGTATTACATACAAAAGAAAAATATTCTGTACAGTAATGCTCCAATATAGCTTTGTTACACAGAAACGTCAGCTTGGAACAACTTGCTTCTGAATTGTAATACCAAACATCAAGGCTCGGAAATTGAGCTAAACGTTAACGAGCTTTGTCCTCCACAAAGCGTAGACAATGACGCGTGCAAAGAGTGTAATGCATAGGAGATATCAGATAGGATCCTATATCTTCCAAGGATGCCATATCAAGATTTTAAAGAACATTCTCACCCCAAACAGCCCTTTATATGAAAGATTTTATGAAAATTTAGATTTTTTTTTTAAAAAATAGCTCAAATAAAGTGTATATATTGGTGTATATATTGAATTTTCTGGGAAGCATGTAAAGTTCTGAATGACTTTTGTGCAATTAGTAAACTATAACAGATAGACAAAGTTTTAATGCATATAAAATGTTGATGTCATTCAATCAAACCATTGATGTCAAATAACAATATTTTGTGGTGTTAACCATTTACGAGATATTCTTCGTAATTGGTTTGAATTTTCAAATAATAATATAATGTTCATAGAATGGGGAAGTCGCAATTCGTTTTTTCTTGTGATCAAGCAGAGGTGACATTTCAAACCCATCACGTAGCGAAACGCTTTATAAACGTCTGACTATCGTCTTAATCTACGGTGTTCTTCATATAATCACAAATAAATGTGTAAATATGAATGGAACGTTTATCTTGATTAACAAGACGCAGATAGAGGAATCTGCTTTTCTAAGAATAGTTTGTAGAAGTGTGAGTAGAAAAAGTCATGTGAATGCAATAATCAAATCTTTTCAAACGGTAAGGCGTATTCGTCTTTTTCCTCGTGCTCATACAAATAGCATGGAATTTCAAAGCCACAACATAGTGATACGTTTTTTTTAAAAACATAACCAACGTTTTAGCCTAATGTATTTTTTTATGCCTACTTACAACGAGATGTATAATTATGCAATGATTTCGATTAACAAGAAGTAGACGTAGAATAGCATTTTGTAAGAATAGTTAGGAAAAAAGCTAATAAAGACAGTCATGTGAATGCAACAAAGCAGAGTGTTTTTTTTTTGTCTAAAGGATTCACTTACGTATTTGGATATGATTATTCTACAGAGCTTTTCTTTCACACTGTGGCCACCGCATGGCAGCTAGAGGTCCAGTCCCGGAGCTCCGACTCCCACCGAAACAGTTGCAATATTCCCGCAATCGTCTCACGTTATTATATTTACAATTGCAATTACAATGATGATAGTCACACATTCATCATAAGAGATGTTGGAAATGCTCTCCTCTATCCACACGTTTCTGGCATCTACTCAGGAAATTTTCCTTCACACTGATGTTCTTTTAGTTCTTACAATGCATGAGCTTTGTTGCACACACCTTATTTTTCAGTTCCTCCATAGATAAAAGTCATGCAGTTAAATCAGCATATCGCGAAGGCCATTATTCTTTACTAATTACATATCTTCACAAACGTCCTGATCTAAATCTAATAACTCAGCTATATGCGCGGTAGAAAGTCTTGTTGGGAAATCCAGACTTGCATTCAACCTGTCAGCTGTTCAAAAACTGGTGTGATTAATTCATTCCTGTACCACTCTGATTTATTTCTTATTAAAAAATACGATGTGCTACACTCACATGACTTTCCCTACTCTTGTACAAACTATTTTTACAAACGCTTATTCTCCATATGCTTCATGTTAATCGAGATATCGAGATGTCAATCTTATTTGTAATTTTCTTGTAGATGCAAGGGGAATAAGGTAGGTTTAAGCGATAGTCAAATATTTTAACGCTGGTTGCTATGTGGCGCATTCCATTCTCTTTGCATGTCCAGGACATAAAAAAATGAATAACGAATTTGAGAAAAAGTATAAGTATTGGAAAATTTAAGCGAATAACAAGCAATATCTCGAAAACGGTTCACTCAACAAAAGAAATGTATATGACAAACTGTGTATTTTAACGCGATCTACATTTTTCGTGTAGTAACGTTTTGTCTATCTCTTATGGTTTACCAGTTATGCAAAAGTCGTTCACAATGAAGAATACTTTTGGAGACATTCCCAGAAAATGAGATATACGTTTCATTTCTCATGACAATATCTTAAATATATGATATTTTAATCAAAATTGTGTGAGCCATTTTTGAGAAAATTAAATTTTTCGAAAAATGTTCCATGTAAAGGGTAGTCTGGGGTGGGGGGATTTTGATGAAAACCTTCGTGTCGCATCTCTGGAAGTTACTGAACCTAAATACTAAATTTGGTATTTATCCGACTGTTCGTTTCTGAGTTATGCTGTTCACAGACACACACAGACACGTTTTCTTGGATTCAGGGGGTCTCAAAACATGTATTTCCGGTGAAATCACGGTATCAAATTTTTGGGTGGAATACAATACTTCCCTTACTTACTATACGTAGTAGAGAAAGTAAAAATACAGGTTCTACATTTCTCTATACATTTACTGCAAACAAATATCCGCGTCATACACGGAAATCTCGTGTGTAAAATCGGGTTTCTCTCTACTCCAATATCTGCTATTTTGCGACGAAACAATCATATAAATGGTACCATGCTTCGTCAGAGAAGAATATTAGTCGTGGGTTGATTACTCTATCATTTCTCAAATCCAATTACATGTGCTTTACCCGATGCTATTTTTCATGTGATCAACCATCAAAGTATGTATGTGTCGTCCTCTGTAGTCTGGGTGTACCATATCTAGCCTCTAGTTCCCGAGTTCAAACTCAGAGGAGAGCAGTGATTTTTTCGTGCGTAAAAATCCTTAGCATACCTTCCTTCGGAAGGGAAGCAAAGCCGGTGGTCCCGTGTCGTAGATATATGGCACGTTAAGGAACCTCAGGCCTGATAATGAAACCTCTGAGCAAAATTTCCGCTCTTTCACGCCCAATATAGAATGGCACGCTGAGAATTATAGAAGTTAAAGAGCGTCCATAAATAAAACTATTTTTTTTTAATCAAAGTATATGCAACAAAGCTCTTACATTGGAGGAACAAAACATCAGGCCAGAAGTTCAATTTCGGATATTCAACTCTCCAGTGTGGATGAAAACTTGCTGAGAAGATGCCAAGAATATGCGGATACAGATGGATATTTCCAACAACTCTTATGATAATATCCTTATTTTCGTTGCAATTGCAACTATGAGAACTTGATGCGGGAATATTGTAACTGTTTTGGGGGAGACAGAGCTGCAGCGTCCGGTGCACGAGCAGCCATGCGGTGGCCACAATGTGTAGGGAAAACACTGTATCATATGTTTTGTCAATCATAAGATTTTAAATGTTTTTAGTGGTTTTATTAATTTATTCTGTAATGTGATATATATAGTACTAAATTGTTTTCATTTATAATTTATATAAGGATATTATATTGTATTTTTAGTGTATAAGATATAACTCACAAGAAGGTTCTTCTCTTCCCACCAACTTCCTAAACAAGAGGGTCTACGGAAGTAATAATGAAATTAGAATAAATACAAAATACTCTCTCGACTCCTTGTTTTGAGCCCTTAATGCTGAGGAAGTATATTACGAAAGTACAAAAGAGAAACATAAATTAAGGACTTTTTAATCCCCTTCCGCGCTTCCTTCCATTTCAGCTAAGTAAGTGGTAGTAGCAAACATTGAGACAGTCGTTACGTTCCATTTCGTGGAAACGCTGAGAAGCCATTTCTCCTACTGCTTTTGTAAAATTGCAGCCATTCTTTACTCGTAGCTCTGAAATGCGAAATAAATTCAAGAAGTTTTGGAACAACTTTAACGGAAATCTGCTAATGAGCGCCAGCTAGTTTTGAAGAAGACAACCGCTTGCCTATGCCAACAGTGTGTTGTTTTCCGGTACACATTTAGCAGGTGAGCATTCATCTTTAAAATCACCACTGTCAACTGTGTGAAATAACGCCAAAACTTGGCAGATGGTCCGTATTTTTCCATTTTTCTTGATGTCCTCCTTTAACTTTCTCTAACGTTTGCCTGAAGTATTGCACTCGACACGTTTCATTGGAAGCGCGGGTTTTGGTACCCCTGAATAAAAAAAATTATCTAATGTTACATTCACATGACTTTCTCTACCCATTCAAGAAACTATTCTCACAAAAGCTTATTTTTCTATGTACTTGATGCTAATCGAGACAAACATTTGCAGGAATGGTTTTATACGTATTTCCTTAGGTACAAGGTGAATAGAGTACACTTAATAGTCAAATCTTTTAAGAGCGAGTCGATATGCGATGGCTTCAAACTCATGCTTTTTGCATGACCCGGGAAAACATGAACCATAAATTGCACCTTTAAAAATTACTTGGAAATCCAACCCAATAGCACAGAATATTTCGGATATGGTAAAGCTACAAACATTTTTATTTAACATAAATTGTGCGCATGAATGAGATGTCTATTTTTGTGTACTAAGATTTTGTCTATCTCTTACGGGTTTCCAGTATAGAAAGTCGCATCACGAAGCAAACAGCAATCAGTAAACGTATCATTTTACTTTCATAGGGATGGAATTTTTCAAATCCCCTACTGTAACAACTGTTATCTGCAAGGAGGAAATAACGAAAGGTCGGTACTTATTGAGTTTGTTGGAACTTAAGTAGAAGGTTTAACTAGTCGCAAAGTTGGTAGCTTTTCGACGTGAAATAGGTTATTTGTGGAAATTATTTATATAATACATCACAAGTTGTGCCCCATTTGAAGAATTATACCTCGGTTTAGGAACTTTGCGATGGGTTCTGCATCTTCAGGGGTTGTAACAACGAAACATTACACACATCTTCGTTAAAATAGATCTTAATTATTTATATGCTTAAATAGAGCTTAAGTTAATTTAATTCGAACAATTATATCTATAATATAAGAATAATTCTTTGTATATAAAAATACAGATCCAGAACGACCAAGTAAATGGCTGGCATACATAATAAACATATAGACACAAAACAAACGCTATATATCGAACTATAAAGCCCTACTTGAGGATGCGAGAAACGTAAACTCACTAGCTTGACAGTGACAATAGGCGGGAGCAATGCCAACCTGCCAGTGTAATAATATTGTGCGAAAGTCAGTATGACCAATACTTTTGGTGTGGATGTCTAGCTGGTTGGAAAGTCTGTATAAATCAAATTGCTTGCAGTACGCGTACGGTCAGAAACCTTGCACTTAATGATCCAATAATTTAATGAACAGTATTTAAAATAAACAATTAAGTATGTACTGGGACTACTAGAGATAACACCATTGAATAGATCAGTTATGGGCAAACCACGTGTCACATTCAGGAGGAAGGACTGTGGAGGAGTGCTATGACGTAATAGAGATACCCCTCTATCAGATCAGTGGCTAATGATGATTCTTGGTTTTGATAAGCTGGAAATGTCTATTCATTAAAATGCAAAGTATGCATTAAATGGCGAAGTAAAATCAATTCCTTTATTCAATATTATTCATACCATAAATAGGTATTGGCGAGCTCGTATCACATCCAGGAGGGGAGGTAGTGTGATGTAATATAGCTACCCCTATATCCGAGCAATGGCGTATGGCGATTCTTAATTTTGAAAAGCTAGAAATGTCTATTTATTATAATACAAGTTATGCATCAAGTGCATTATTCACTATTATTCATACAACGAATATTTGAAACTCAAACTCTCTCATGCTTCTTAACAAACAACAAATAAATATAAGGTGGCCTATAAACTTGCAGGAAAAATGAACAACAATACTCAATACTTAAAGCTTTTACAGCAATCTTGCTTCATTTGAAGTTGACATACTAATTAGAGCCGGGGGTATATCTAACGCTTTTTACTTTCTCTACCACGTACCTAGTCGTTACAGAATGTATTGCATTCAAACCAAAAATTCGATAACGAGAATTTACCGCAAATACAAGTTTTGAAGTGCCCATGTCCATGTTGTGTGTGTCTGTGGACAGCGTAACTCAAAAACGAAATCTCGTATAATTACTAGACTGGGCATTTAATTTCAGTACATTCCAAAGATGCGAAACGAATGTTTTCAAGAAAATCCCCCACTATAAACTTCCTTAATATGGAACACTTTTCGATTTTTTTATTTTCTAAAACATGGCTCTAACGATCTTGATTAAAATATATTTAGATGATAAATAAAACGTGTATTTTCAATTTTCTATAAATTTCTTTTGAATTCTGCATAATTTTGTGTAATTGGTAAACCTTAAGCAATATAGGAAAACGTAGTGCATAAAAATGTAGTTATCTTTAATATACACCATTTATTATTATTAGTTATTATTATTAATTATTCTTCTTCTTCTTCTTCTTCTTCTTCTTATTATTATTATTATTATTATTATTATACACATGATTACACGCATCTTCCCTAAACGATATATGCCACTCTTGCGGAATGTATCTTGTAATTGGGTACAGCGGTTTTCCACCTCTAGGTTACAAGACAGCTTGTGTGCTGGAAACAGCAAACGAGAAGGGGGGGAGATGGAGGTCTCCTGACGCGCGGTGACACGCCAGGTAAAAAATGCCCATATCTGGTATAGATTGTAAACAAGTTCAGTCGAAGTAAAATTCACTATCAGAATGCTATACAAAAATACTTAGCTTACATTATAATTGTTTCTGAGATACTTAAAATTCTTAGACATCTATTTGTACTCCTTTAAGCCAGGTGTGAGAATTCTTGATTCCGCGTGTCACCGCGTCAAGCGACCTCCAATCCTCCCCTTCACGTTTACTGCAACACACAATCACTCTTCTAATCCAGTGGTGTAACCTGCTTAACGCAATTGTAAGATTAATTCCACAAGAATTGGTTGGGCTTTTAGGGAAAATGGGCTCTTTCATATTTTGTAGCATACAAAGATGATGCGATATATTGTGTGTGTATGTATGTACGTGTGGTATATCCCCTTTCAGCCCTCAAGACTTGTATTTGCGGTGAAAACTCTGTATGCAATTTTTGAATGGAGAGTAATGCCTTCTCTAACTGCTAGTTACGTGGTAGAGGAAGTAAAATGTATGGGATAGTACCCCTGTCACTAATTAATTAGTTAACAACGTCAATTTAAGTAAGATAGTATATTTACTGTAAAAACTCTAAGTATTGAGTACTGTTGATCATCTTTTCTGCAAGTTTATAAGGAATATTACATTTATTTTTTTAGTTTCAAACCTTTATGAATAATAATGAATAAAGCACTTGATTTTTTTTCTCCTTCGAGCATAAATTACATTTTAATAGGCAGGCATGTTTAGCTTTTCAAAATTAAGAATTGCATTATGCCACTGCTCGGATAGAGTCACATCACAGTGGCTGTGACACGCGCTCCCCATACCTGCTTTAAGCAGTACGCTTCGAAATGTTAAATCATTTTTTGCCCTTTGCTTCTTATACGGTCCTAGCTAATATGCTATATAATATAATATTTAACAGTTGATTGTCGTGTTTGCTTACAAAACAGAACTTTTTAGTAATAAAGTATAAATACACACGTATTTATCTTTGTTAACTAGAAAGAGAAGTTTTGGATGAATAAATTGCTAACAGCTATGAAAATAAATGAGAATGGATACAAAAATGAGCACGACAATTTATTATCTATGCGCATGTGCATGCCTTCGTTGATAGAGTAAGTTTGCTGTATCTCTCACTCCAAACCCCTTCTCCAATGTGTGTGTTGCGAAATATCCGAGAGTACAAATTGAAATTCTTGGTGAAGATGAGTTTCGTTCTTTCTCTATACCCTCCCATCCGTCTCCTCCCCCTTCCCTCCCAATGCACCATTACCAAGGCTCCTTTCTGCTGCCTTGCTGCTGTTTCCTGTCACCAGCACCAACATTGGTGGAAGATTTTCGCTTTAGAACTCCGTTAAAAGCACACTCCTCCACCCCTCCATAGTCTTCCACCTTCCATACTTTATTCCTTTTCTCTCCCATTTTTTATTTTATTTTATCATTGCTACAGATTCTTTCACTTAACTCGAAAAATGGAGAGAAGGGCAGTGAAGGGTGTCAGGAGGAAGCGAATGAAAGAAAAGAGGAAAAAGGGAGGGAGATATTGGCGAAAGAATGGGGCACAAAATTGGAGCCACATACTCCCACCGACAAAAGGAGCTATTTTTGACGCTATTTCATGTGCAATGAAGTGTGCATGTCGAATCCCATCCCGTCGTCCCCCAGAGTTAGCTAAAAGGAGCTGCAATGCTCGTTCAGTTTGTTCCGTTCAAGCATTTCCGACTTCCTGACACGTATCACACATTATGAACAGAGCGACCTGAATAATTCTTGTCGCAATTCCTATAGGAGCCATTGCTCGAGAAAAAATCATTTCTCTGCCTTACTTAGCAATAACAATACCGAGGGATTTTAACCTGTCGTCACAGGTTCTCATTCTGTATTTACGAGTATCCATCGTTGAAATTTGGTCAACATTTTAAAAAGTACTAACAAAATTTTGATGTGTTGCACTCACATGACCTTCTCTACCTTTGTACAAACTATTTTTACAAACGCTTAATCTCCATCTACTTCACGTTGATCGAGATTAACATTTGCAGAAACTATCTCATTGCTAATTTTCTTGTAGGTGCAAGGGAATATGGTAGGCTTTAAGCGATGGTCAAATGTTTTAAGAGCTGGTTGCTATGTGGAGCATTCCATTCTCTTTGCATTACCAGGAAAAAAAAACGAATTCCTATTTGAGAAAAAGTATAAGTATTGGAAACTTCAAACAAATAACAAGAAATATCTTGGAAATAGTTCACTCTTCAAAAAATGAAAATCACAAATTGTGTAGTAAAATTTTATCTATGTCCATACGGTTTGCCGGTTATGCAAAAATCATTCAGAATGAACAGGACTTAGTGGAAATTCTCAGAAAATTCAAGATATACATTTGGTTTGTCAAAAAATATCTTAAACATATGATATTTTCACCAAAATAATTAGAGCCATTTTTGAAAAAATAAAAATGTTCGAGAAAAAAAAATCCTAATAAAGGATAGTTTGGAATGCGGGAATTTTCTTGAAAATCTTCTTGTCGCATTTTTGAAAGATACTGAAGCTAAATATCAAGTTTGGTATTTATTCGACTTTTCGTTTTTGGGTTATGTTGCTTACAGAAACGCACACACACAAACAGACTCACGGGCATTTTTCTAAATATGCTTCTTTGGATTCAGGGTGTGTCAAAAGATGTATTTTCGGTGAAATCTCGATATCGATTTTTTTGGTGGTATGCAATACTTCCCCTACTTACTATACGTGGTAGAGGAAGTAATTAGGTTTTATGTGTAAAGAACACATTGGATATATAGTTTCAATTACATATTATTTAAGGCTTCAACAACGCCCTACACTATTCGCTTTACCTAATGGCCTCCAATCCTTATACTCGACTTCGTGTTTTCCTACATTTATATTGAAGCTGCAATCTAAATGGAAATTTTACCAATAGGTACCCTTAATAAGAATTGTTTTGAATTTTAAACGTAAAAATTGGACCAAAAATTACCACTCAGTTCAATGAAAAGTATCCTACTTTGGAATTAACACTTTATTGAAGTTACATGACGATAATTTATGAAAGGGTTTTTTAAATTGATTTCCACATCTATCCTAAATTTGTACAGACGATTTCGGATGAACATACTTGTTTGCTCAATAGTATATTTCCATCAAGTTTTTTCAAAAACATTTGAATAGCTTCGTTTAAGTCCTCAAGTGTTTGAAGTTTTGTAGCACAGACAAAGAATCCATTGATGTAAGATCTGGAGATCTAAGTGGCACTTCTAGTGACCTTTATCTTAAAATAACTTAACTACGAAAAGTTTCATGAATTTAGTGCCATACAGACATAACGAGATGGAGTGCCATCTTGTTGAAAGTGCAAAATAAATAAATAGATAAATAATTAAAAAATAAATAAAATTATCCGTCCCAGTACCTGTTTTCCTACACCGGGAGGTGCATTGCAATCCTTTATGTTTTATTACATATTTCCACAAGCATGTCATTTACATTTTCGTTTTACAGATTTCGCTTACAAGTAGAAAAAATAAAACAAACTTATAAAAGTAAAATAAAGGAGAAAAATTTTAACACCTAATTTTTTTTTTGGGGGGGGGGGAACAGGAATAAAGGTATAAAGGAAAAACAATGTGTATGTGGTGTTTGATAGGAATGAGGGAGAGATATAGAAGGGATCTTATTCTGGGGTGACACAATTTACTGTGGCATACTTGGTGACCGGTTCCGCCGAAGCGCCCCGGAGGATCGTGGGTGATAACATGTGTGGCGGAGTAAATCCGCTGTGGTGATCAGGTATCTGACATGGCCGAAGCCCTGACAGGGACCTGTGGAATGAGATGACTTTAACAGTTGGTGAAGGCTCCGAGCCCGGGCCTGTTACCTCCGGGCATCGGTGTGTGGGTGGTCCATAGTCGTTCCGCGTCGGTAGTTGCGTACCCGGGCTTTACCTCCGGGCACGCTGATGAGGAGATGCTGCGAGTGGAGGGGGATTGTTAATATGATGGTGCAGGTTCCCCTCCATGCGTTTGTTGAGATCTTCGAGCCGGTCAAAAGCGTCAGTCGTCTGGTTGCGGCTTTCCTCCATGTAGTCGAGTGCCTCTTGGTGTTGCTGGTTAATCTTGAAGAGTGCCTCCTTGTGCTGCTGCGTGAGTTGTTTTGTGATCTCCGAGTAGTGGCGATCTAGGTTCTTTATGGAATCCGCGTGATCGGTGAAGCGGCTCTTGATGTTATTAACGAGGCGTTTCTTGGTGACGTCGTGTGATTCGTCAATGATGTTGGCGACTTCCGTGAGCTGTGCGTTGAGATGCTCTTCCAGGGCAGAGAGCCTGCTGGCAGGGTTTAGCACCTCAGCGTGAAGGTCCTGGATGGCGTCGATGATGTTGGTAGTCTTGGTTGATTGCTGCTGTGGTAACTCGTTGGCGTCTGCTATGTGTTGTTGTATCTGCGGCGAGTCGTTGTGAGATGTTGGCGTGAAGTTCTCGTTGGCTCTGTGGCGTGCGGCGATGGTCTGCGTGGATAAAGTGGGCACATGGCCTGACCAGTGAAATGCCCCTTGCCCCCGCAAGAGGCGCAGAAGCGGCGTCGTTGAGTCAGGTCGTGTGCCCGACAATCAGCTGAGAGTGTCCCGCTACCACAGTAATGGCAGCGGGGCGCGGCGTCGCATGTTGTGTCAGTGTGCCCGTACAGGCAGCAGCGGCGGCATGGCGTTGGGCGAACACTACGGCTGACCTTAAGCTGCAGGGTTTGCCCTAACAAGGGCAGTCCTGCGCCGAGAGCCGCCAAGTAATCGTCCTCTTCCAAAAAGATGAGTCTGACTAGTGGTGTAGGACCTCTGCTGTTCCTAATTCGCAGACGGCCAAAAGCGCTGCGCGGCGGTGAGGAGTAAAGTCGCCGGTAGTTGTCGATGAACTCCCCGGACGACAGCTGGGTGGCGTGCGTGCACGCGGTTCTGAGGTGAGTGGTTGGCTGCGCTGGTAGGAGAGGTGGCGCTGGGCGCTTCGGCTGGCGGCGGCGAAAAGGCGGGAAGCTGGTCTTCTTCGTCGGCGATGACTGCCTCACAAGGAGCAGGCTTTGAGGCTGCGGCGATCTTCTTCTTTCTTCCCATGTTGACTCGATGAGAGCACGAAGCGAAGTCCCGAACACCTAAATAATATTAAATAATATACTCATATTTTAACTAATTTATAGCTGCTGGAAGCCAACAGAAGCAAAGTAACTGAAGACCAATTACTGAACCCCTAACGAAACTATTCTTTCTATATACGATTTTATCTACCTCAAATGTAACATAAAAGGCAAATAAAAACGGATGTGTTAATCACCAACTGTCTCCATCTGTAATTATTTTCACAGTCATTCTTAAATTATTCATACAACAGATATATACGCAAATTCACGCTAAATGTTTAGACACCCAACTATAGGGTAGTTAAATTATATTCGAAACCACTCGCGGCCTCTCTCCACTGCGCGAGACAGCCGGCAGTCCCCAGGGAAATTACGCCGGCAGAGGCGGACTAAAATCCTTAGCTTATATATTGCTGGAAATGTTGACCTTCTGCTATCAAACAGGCAACATATATCATGTAAATATTCTCGCTCACTCTCCGAAGCTCAGCAACAGGAATTCTTGTGATGAAACGCCTCATTATGATCAGAAAATGGGATTGTAGTGTGCGATAAGTGCTAGAACAATAATAGGGCCCATATTCTTTGATGAAACGATAAATGCAGAGCGATATCAGAGGTTAATTCTGAGGCCATTTTGCAATCGCTTGACACATGAAGAGAAATCGTATGGTTGGTTCCAGCAAGATTCTGCAACAGCACATACGGCTACTGAATCATTACATGCAATGAGAGGTGTTTGATGACAGAATAATTAATGTTGATTTGTGGCCTCATTCTCCTGACCTAACGAGTTGTGATTTTTATTAATGGAGTATATCGTTTCAATCCTCACGCACTACAGGAACTTAGAAAAAAACGTTGTGCAAGAAATCACAAGAATTCCTGCTGCTGAGCTTCGGAGAGTAAGCGAGAATATTTACACGAGATATGCTGCCTATTTGAGAGCATATGGTCAACATTTCCAGTATCTATTATAAGGTTAGGATTTTAGTCTGCCTCTGCCAGCGTAATTTCTCAGGCGACTGCAGGCTGTCTCGCGCAGTTGAGAGAGACCGCTAGTGGGTTCGAATATAATTTAACTACCCTATATATCCATTAATATTAGCTCATTTATACGTTTTTCGTTACAGACTTTCTCAATAATACAACACATTTTTCTGCTCCCCCTGTATAAACTATATCAATTTGCTTATTCGTTTATGCGTTATATGCATGCTATTAAGATATATTATGCATGGTTTCTGTATACTGTATCCTTGCTGTCGCAGCACAAAGCAGTAGGCATGTTGGGTGAGGCATCAATACTTTCGGAGAACATAATTACACGTGTTAACAACACAGTCGGGCAACGTCATTCTTCCTCAGGTTGTATCTGATTATGGATACTGATGATGATGGTGGTGATAAAGTGGCCTAAATAATGAAAGTGTGCATCGTGTAATTAAAAGCTTATAAAGTACACAACAATCTGTATCATTATAAATACTAATTGATGACACCATTTCTGTGATTGGGATATATGATCGATAGTACATTACTATGTGGAAAAATCGAACAAACAAGGATATATCGACGAATTTTTAAACCAGTACTGTGATTTTATTTTTTTAGTTTCGAACGTGAATAATATCGTTGTGTATATAAGTAATCCAAATAGTGCATTTTGATTATTTTTGTGTGTATTTCCTAACTTTTCATAATAAATAATACATAATTGGTTTCAGTAATAATCTAAAAACTGCTTCACTTCCATAACAAAATTGACTTTTAGGTTTTTTTTTCATTTATACATTATTTTAGGAGTTTCCCTTTAAAAATGTGCAACTGAGGTAATACTGTACCATATTCAATGAATAATGGTATTCTCTAATATGTAAGATTTTTACATTTTTAAATTTTCTACCACGTACATAGCAGTACATGTATGTTTGTATGTCTTTGATCAGCATAAATCAAAAACGAAAAGTCGGATAAATACCAAGTTTAGTATTTAGGTTCAGTATCTTCCAAGGGTGCGGCACGAAGATTTTCAAGAAAATCGCTCACCCCCAATACCGTCTACAGTGTACATTTTACGAACATTTTGATTTTATAAACAATGGCTAATGATTTTCATCAAATTGGCATACATTAAAGATATTTACTTGACAAATAAAGTGTATTTCTTGAATTTTCTGGGAATAGCCTAGGAACTCTTCTTTCGGAAGGAACTTTTTATAATCTTGCATAAGTGGTAAAAGTTAAACGATAGACAAAAACGTACGACTCAAGAAACGTAGATCTCTTTAAAACACACAATTTATTTAAAATAAGTTTTTGTGACACAAGCCGTTTCTGAGATATCCGTTATTAAAGTTTGGAATAAGGTTGGAATTATTCAATACTTATTCTTTTCAAGTACCATCGATGTTCAGTTATTTCTCGCGATTGCACGAAAACAGGATGGAATTTTAAGGCCAGCATATAGGGAGCTGTTCTTAAACATTTGACTATCGCTGTTCTCTTTGTATCTGCAACGAAGCTGTTTTTGCAAATGTTTGTTTGGATTAAACTGTGGTAGGTAGAAAAATAAGTTTTAATAAAATAGTTTTTATATTCACTAATAAAGTTAGAGGGTAGAGAAAGTCATGTGAATGTATCGTATCAGAATTTTTTTAAGTTCCGCACTTAACTATGATGGTCCTATTGGCGGCCAATCCTTTGGAACATATGCCTATAGGCAGTGGTGTTAACTCGTATTCACTTATCGTTGGGTTTGTAGTGAACTTTGGGTTTTATTTATTGGAATACACACACATTCACACTTTCATTCATACTTCTAGACTCTGGAGAGGGAGGAAATAATTTTGGCTAGAGTAAAATTCCTACTGCTATTCGGGAATCCAAATCGGGACCCCTCGTCCAGTTTGCCATCTCTTCTTAGACTACAGCTGGCAAAGAAAGGCCCTGCGTTTCCAGTGAAATAGATTCTTGTTATAACATACATTTCGGTCGAGCACACTATGATGCGCTGATTACATGTGACGTAACTGAACTGTTATGCCATCCATAATACTTCAGCCACTCATTATAATCTCATTCGGTGGCACTCGCAGCTCTCGTATCTCACACCTTCAAAGCAGTAGTCCACTGGGATCCATCCCCAAATAAACAATGAAATATGTGTTTAAAAAAAAGTAAATTCTGTTAATTGTACGAGCGCTGTTCAATAAAGAACGATCATAATTTTTATAATTTCTCGCGCTAGAATCTAATCTTATTATATTCTGTTAGCTTAATGTGTAACAATCACGCCGTAGTTGTTTCATTGTTGGCACTCGGCTTTCCACCTGTAAGAGGGTCAGGATGAAACTTGGCTACATCATTTTCATCCTGAGAAAAAACAGTAAAGCTGCGAAAATCTGCTTCATCTCCAACCCTCAAAAAAGCAAATGTAAAGAGTGTCAACAACAATGTCCTAAATTTAACATGTGATATCTGCCGTTGTTATTGAGTTACAGCAGTTATTTTTTCATGTGGTTACAGTTGTTATTGACAAATAGCCATGGCGTTGCAGCATTCAGCAACGCGTAGAAGTTGTGCAAATTTATTATAAGAATGGATCATCTGTTCGCCAAACCTTCCGTGTATTCCGTGAAGCTTATGGTATGCAAAATTGTCCCTGCGAGAGAAGGATTCGACGTTTGATCGATAAATTTGAAAGAAGTGGTTCTGTCAGCGATCAAAGAACGCCTGTACGTAATCGACGTAAGCGCGCCAACGAAAACATAGCCGCCGTTGTTAGACTGTACGCGAGAACGGAAACAATTCAATTGCTCGCCGAGCGCAAGAACTGGGTCTTTCGCCGACCACAACTTGGCGAATTCTGCATTTGGACTTGAAGTTTCACGCTTACAAAATGGTGTTAACTCAACAATTAAAGCCCAATGACCATAGGTTGTACCGTGTATTCGCTGACTGGACTATGGAGCCATTGGAAGCTGACCCGGATTTTTGTCGTAAAATCATCTTCAGCGACGAAGGCCACTTTTTGATGGATGGTTGTGCTAAAACAAACAAAATCGCCGCTATTGGAGCAATCACAATTCAATGGAGATTCAAGAACGACCATTTTATCCCCAAAAGGTTACTGTGTGGTGTAAATTTTGGTATGGTGGAATCATTGGTCCATATTTTTTCCAAGATGAAGATGGAGAAGATCTGTCAATGGATAAAGATACCGGCATCTTATAAGGGACTATTTTTGGCCTCAATTGGGTGCTATGGATCTCAGAAACATCTGGTTCCAGCAAGATGGTGCCACATGTCATACTGCTCTCGAAATAATCGATCTTTTGAAGGAGAGGTTCAAGGAATTTCATCATTTCCCGTGGTGGTGATAACTGGCCCCCGAGATCTTGTGATTTAACGCAATTGGATTACTTATTGTGGGGTTGGTAGATATTGAGTTTATGTCAACAAGCCAGAAAGAGTAAATGATTTTGTGAATAACATCATGCCTGGTATTCGTAAAGTTGTACCTAATTTACGTTCTTCTGTCATTGAAAATTGGGTAACCGTAGAGTGCGCCTACCCAACGAAGTCGCGGAGGTTGCTTAACTGATACTCTCTTCCACACGTAATGACATTAATTATGCTCCAAAATAAACAAGAAATAAACCTTCATCATTTATAGAACGTGTTTTATTTAAGTTCAAAGATACTCTATAGTTGCTTCTGCTGGGAAAATTATGGTCATCTGATTTTGGATATTCATGCAATATTTTACTTTCCCTATTTTTGGAAACATGTCCGTGTGTGTATCTGTGTGTCTGTGTGTGTGTGTCTGTCTATCTGTCTGTGAACAGCATAACTCAGAAACAAACCGTCGGATAAACACCGAACTTAGTATTTAGATTTATTATCTTCCAGAGATGCGACACGAAGGTTTTCAAGAAAATTTTAATTTTCTCAAAAATGGCTCAAACGATTTAGATTAAAATATCATATATTTAAGATACTTTCATGACAAATAAAACGCATAACTTAAATTTTCTGGGAATGTCTCCAAAAGTATTCTTCATTGTGAACGACGTTTGCATAATTGGTAAACCGTAAGAGATAAACAAAATTTTACTACACAAAAAATGTAGATCGCGTTAAAATACACAATTTATGTCATATACATTTTTTGAGTGAACGAGATATTGCTTGTTATTCCCTTAAATTTCTAATACTTATACTTTTTCTCAAATGAGAATTCGTTGTTCCTTTTTTTGTCCAGGTAATGCAAAGAGAATGGAAATGGAATACTCCACATAGCAACCAGCTCTTAAAATATTTGACTATCGCTTAAAGCCTATATATTCCCCTTGCATCTACAAGAAAATTAGCAATAAGATTAACATTTCGATATCTCGATTAACATGAAGCATATGGAGAATAAGCGTTTGTAAAAATAGTTTGTACAAGAGTAGAGAAAGTCATGTGAATGTAACACATCAGATTTTTATCAGCATGTTGTACCTTCACACACATCAGTGACTGGACAATACTACAGGAATATCCTGAAAAGTTTCCTAGTCCATATCCGTGAAACAGGTTGGATGCTGCATCACGATAATGCATGGCCGCCTGTTGCAAATATTGTTACTGAATATCTGCAAAAATCAGTGTAAAGTGCATCTCTCACCCTCGCTACAGTCCGGATGTAGACCAGTGTGACTTTTCTATTCCTTAACCTGAAGAAACACCTTCGTGGGAGGCATTTTCCATCATCAGAAATAATAATAAAGCTGAAAGACCTTTCAAAAAATGCTTCCCATCATGTCTTTTCAGATTGGTAGAAACGCTGGGACAAGTGCATTGCATCCAAAGAAGACTGTTTTGAGAAGGACCATCAAATTTATGAGGATGAGTAAAGGTAGTCAAAAATTACGATAATTCTTTACTAAACACCCCCCCCCATAATTTTAATATTGTAACAAATTGAATTCATTTCCTTTGCCTCAATATGTGCTGCTTTCACGTTATCTGCAAAAAAATCAATAAATACTGTGTGGATTCTACAGTGCTGCACACAAGCTCAATATCCTATCATCCTGCCGTCCGAACAGCATTTAATTATACACAATTAACAAGGTAAACTCAAAGCTTTGAAATTATATTCTGGTGTATTAAAAACCATCATACGCAACTTGACTATAATATTAAGACGCTCGTATGAAAATTATAAAACTCGTGTCTTAATTACCACCATTATTGGCTTGTTGCGTAATATACTATTATAATACTAGTATAAAAAGTCATGCTTGTTTTTGCTACAACCATTATTGCACAAGCAGGGTATTTTAGGTGGTACTGCTAGTTATACCAAAAAGCAAAACTACACATAAAATCTAATTAAGAAAACCCCTGAACGTGCTGAAACATTTGTGAAATGTGACTGGGGACCATGTATACGTTTTATGGACCATACTTTCTTAATGCTTATCGCTATGTAAATTAATTCTGTCTAGTAACTGCTAGCCACTGAAGGAGCCTGAATCTCTCGAGTACAATAGGGACGTTTTAGCCTATGTGATATATGTACCATTTTCATCAGACGTCACGGTAAGAGGGCGGAAGAAAGTTTTCTGGAATTTGTTTTATAGCTCATGAGGGAAGTTTAAGCAACAAATGGAGATGGAGAAGAAGGCGTGAAAGAGAGAAGCAGAAGTAGAATGCGAGGAACGCAATAAGGAAAGTTTCAGAATCGCCACTCTTAAGTGCCTTTAAACGACTTTATTAAATTCTCCGTCTTGCTTGCTCCCTTCTGGATACGAATCACCCTTTTCTCATCGTGTGCGCAGTTTGACTTCCCACGGAATATATTATTTTATTTAAAGGAGGTGTCTCACCATCGCCGGCTTTTGTGTACCATAAATGTCTAGGCACGCCTTTACACGCATGCGATTTTTGTACTTGGTTTTCTAATTTGCACTCTCACTTCTTGTTTTCTTCCACCTCATCACACAGTGGATGTTTCCACGCCTTCTAATGTATTTTCTCTTGTTTATTTCAGTCATCCAACGTTTGTATTTTCTCTCTAGTGCACCATTATCTTAGCCTTTGTGTTAGATTAACTTCCTTATGTCTTGTTACTTTTGTTTTCGCTCTCCCACTTTGTGCCTTTGCTTGTACGTCCAGTGGCGGTAATTCTGTAATTACAGAAAAGGAATCTGATGTGTTGCACTCACACGGCTTTGTCTACTCTTGTACAAACTATTATTCTCCATCTCTTCATGTTAATTGGGATAAATATTTGCTCAAACTCATTGCTATTGCTTTCTTGTAGGTGCAAGGGGAATATGGTAGGCTCTAAGCGATAGTCAAATGTTTTAAGAGCTGGTTGCTATGTGGAGCATTCCATTCTCTTTGCATGTCCAGGGCTTAAAAAAATAATAGCGAATTCCCATTTGAGAAAAAGTATAAGTATTGGAAAATTCAACCAAATAACAAGGAATATCTCGGAATGCTTCACCCGAAAAAAATGTATATGACATAAGTAACGATTTACCAGGTATACAAAAGTCATTCGAATGAAGAGGACTTTTAGGAACATTTTCATAAAAATCAAGACATACATTTCTATTTGCCATAAAAATGCCTCAAACATATGGTAGGTTTATCAAAATTGTTAAAAATTTTTTTAGATAATCCAAATTTTCGAAAATGATCCATGTAAAGGGTAGTATGAGCTGGGGGGCTTCTTCGTGTTGCATTCTTTAAAAATACTAATCTCAAATACACAGCTTGGCATTTATCCGACTTTTCGTTTTTGGGTTATGCTGTTCACAAATAGACAGCAAATACACATATCAACATATTTCCAAAAATGCTTTGTTTAATTCAGGGCACCTCAAAAAATGTATTTCCCTGAAATCTCGGTATCCAATTTTTGGGTGGAATGCAATACTTCACTTACTTCCTATATGTAGTAGTTAAAGTGAAAATACACAACCTTACTATTCGATTTGAACCTTGGGACAAATATTTCCGCTTTTGACTCTTTGAAGCTGGCTCTTTACAAACCATAGACTCCTTTACTGAAAAGTATATTATACACCTGTTAAATGTTATGCATATTTATACTGCCCAGTAACAAGTTTATATAAAGGCAACACAATACTTGCTTTAATGTGATGACACAAATAGGTAATACAAACTATATCAAACACTTTGTTTAAAACTCTATATGATACATACACATGACCTTCTCTACCCTCTATCTTTATTACTGGGTGTACAAACTATTGTTATGAAAGCTTATCTTTCTGTATACTTCATTTTAATCCAAATAAACCTTTGCATAAATAGCTTCTTCTCCTCCACCAAGCATTAAACCTTTCCAAGGCTTGTTGCGTGCTCCAAATGTTTAATCTATTGATTTATCCATCGTTTCCTGTGCCTTCCGACATTTCGTTTTCCTTTAGGTATGTAGTAGAATATTTTCTTTAGGTAAGGTTCGTCATTCAATCTCTCTACGTGTTCTAGCCACTTGTCTGTTCTGCTCTATTTCTTTATTTAGGTTAAATGTCCTTAATTCTTATAATGACTCCTAATCTCATTTCCGTTGCCTGTAATCTGCTGTTATCTCTATTTGTCATTCTCCAAGTTTCGCTACTGTATAGAGCAACTGGAACTGCTATGGTTGTATAAAACTTCATCATCGTATCTTTTCTCACTTTTATTTTTTAAAGTTATTTTAATTGTTCCATATATTTTTTTAAAAACTTCCTATTTTAGTTCCAATATCTGTTTATTTAATATATGATACTGAAGATCCTAAAAATTTAAATGTGTTAACTTGTTCAATTATTGTCTAATACAAGTTTACATCTCAAGGGATGGGTTCCGTGAAAAGCCATGGATTTATTTTTATTTTTTGTCATGTCTAAATTATAATTAAAAGTTATTTTATGTAGTTCATATAGTGCTCTTTGCAGCGCATCTTCGTTATCAGAAATGATTACTTGGTCATCAGCATATAGGAGTGTCAGTACAAAACGTTTCGTATTTTTAATCCGAAGGTATATATAAAACATTTAGCCACTGTTTCCATTCAAGGATTGCGTTGCATAAATGTAAATTAAATAAAGTAGGTAATATACTACGCCCTTGTCTTACTCCGGTATTAATATCTGCTGTCTTAAAATTTCCATTTTTAATACATATCTTTGAACAATTATATATTTCTTTAAATAGATTCACAATATGATTTGGTATTCCTCTATTATCTCCGATAATTTTCTTCTTTTTACTCTGTCAAATACCTTACAGAGATAGCTTCATTACACATTTAGTTGTATATACGCAAAGAGAACAGCGATGCCAAATGTTTAAGAACTGAAGAACTGCTGCTTTAGAAGAAATACTCACTTGAAGAGAGAACGGACCAGCTGAAGCTAAAAATGGACAGTGGCACAATGAATGGCTGACTTCTGACTTCTGCACGGTGTTGTAGCCTATTTAGCGTTACCCAGGGGACACCACAAGGAGGTAGTTAACGACAGCAGACTTTCTGGCCAAAAAGGGTGCGGTGTTATACTTAAAATCTATTAAGCCTTGTGGACTAGATATTAAACAAAAAAAAGTCAAAATTAATATAGAACAAAAATACCAATAAAATATTCAAAAGGAAATTGCTAACAAAAATTACTCCAACATAAAAGAAACAGTACAAAAAATAATAAATTCCCAAGGAAGGAAGCCGTTGCTCATTTCAGATTAGCCACTAGACATGACTGTCTGGCGGAATATCTACATAGATTTGGTTTTATGAATGACAAAGCATGTAAAATTTGCAAGGCTGACAAGATTTTAAATGGAGAACACCTACTAGAAGGCCCAGAATTGAAAGCTGTACCAGAGGGAAAGATACACAATTATATTGGCTAGCAAGGGAAAATTGATGGATCAAAATTCTGCACATTAGATCAACAACAAAACAATGAATGGCAAAGAGGAGGAACAAACTAAAATATGCCACTTTCGGAGGAAACAGAAACTATTACGTACCGAATCCAACAAGGCTTTCAAACCAAATTATTTCTATCACATGTGATTTAGTATCAAGGAAAATATAAGCATATATTCGGTTATATTAATTAACGTCAAAATTATGCAAACTCCAACTTACTCGAACTTTTCGGTTTTCTCTTTGTTCCTCCTGTTGCCTTATATTATAATCATGAAAATTTTATTTTAACACTTAAAAAAGTATACATTACAGCTACTCTCTGTAAGCACTTAGGAGGCATAGTGTAATATGGAAAATATATTCTCTAATGAAGAATGCTAATTTTTGTGCTATTTAACGCCCGTTCTTACTCTACATGACTCCACAGTTGGTAAGCATTGGCCTAAGTTTAGAGAACCTACCCAGCATATGATAATGATGACGACTGAGGAAGACCTGGGATAAACATTAGCCAGCAAGGACGATCATGGCGAAATTAGAATAACAGGCCTATCATTAACAATCTGTGGCTTAACGGTGAAAGAGTATATAACATATATATATACAGACACATAAATAAACATTAAACAAGAATTGTACATAATAATATAATTCGCCGAGAAATATGTTACAATATTTAACAACCAAGAATTTACAAAAGCAAATCGTAACAGATAAGTAAGGAACGGGTGAGCTAGCTAATTTCAGGTAAAAGATAATTCTAGGTAGAGCCCACCTTTCACTATGCTAATGAGCAAGGAACTGTAAGCAATAAGCAGAAATAGAAAGAGACAGATATAGAAAGAAAAGAGACATAGATATTGAATCTGCTTCCGGAGGCGTCACTCGGACGCGTATGCTAAATCTTTTGGAGCAGAATATTCTCCTACATAATAAGGTAATGCGGTCTGAGGACCAATTAGAAATGTCGCTTCATTTTGAGGCGCGAAGGTAAGCGTCACTAGGCTTAAGTATAAAAAGGGGAAGAAAGCCCCAGATTTTCACTCTTATAGAATCTCATCGGCACACAGTGATACTCTCTGGAAGACAAATGTACGTGTGTGGATATGGGTGGTAAGACGTATGCAGTTAGTTGAGGCTCCTAATTTATTATAATGGTGGTATTTGTTATAAAGGGAAAAGCTAGCCGCCCATAAATATTTATTGGATAATAAACCACATTCTTAAGGGAAATGCAGTGTATTTTAATTTGCCTCTCCTACTAAAATCCTGAGAGCCGTGGAATTAGCTAGATAGGTAATGATTAGGAATGGAGAATACAGCAGGCGATGAGCAGCAGTGGCCAGAGACAAGAACACTGCAGCAGAGGGCATCAACCAGAGTAACACCGTTTTCCAGCGATAAATGAGGCACAACGTTTTCCCGCTACAACGGGCCTCGGCTATCCCTGTCGGAAAATTAAGCCAAGTGTATATAAAACTGTGATAATACCTGTCATCCTGTGTAGTGCAGAAATATGCACCAAAAATGAAAAGCTCAATAAGTTATAAGGACGGTACAAATAGATACATAATAAATAAAACTAGGTTAGACAGAGTAAAACATGAAGAAGACAGCAATGCTGCATAATGGATGTAGTAATATTTGTAAAAGGAAGAAGAAGAAAAACTGAAACGCTTATATCAATGCAGGAAGTGCCATATTAAAATGCCTGTGGCAAAATCTTAGAGACAAGAGGAATATGAACACACATCAGGAAGGTTATTATCTAATGAATCATAAGAAAATGTGAAATAAGCGGAGCAAGAAAAGAGATTTATGTTACATTCACATGACTTTCTCCAGAAACTTTTCTACAAACTACTCTTCTTCATATTAATTGGGATACACATTTGCAGAAAGTTTTATCACACATTTCGTTATAGGTACAAGGGATAGCGATAGTGAAAGCTTTTAAGTGGATCACTATGTAATCACTTTGAAGTTTCGTTATCCTTGCATGACCACGAAAAAACACCTAATTGCGACTTATGAGTTTCGAAAAGGTATAAATTGTTTGAAATTCACATGTTATAAATAATATTACGAAAATGGCAAAGGCCAAAAAATGTATATGACTCAAATTGTGCATGTTAGCAAGTTGTACATAGTTTGTGTAGTTAGATATTTTTCTGTCTCCTGAGGTTTATAGGTTATACAAAATTCATTCCGATTAAAGAGGACCTCATAGGCTACTCGCAGAAAATTGAATATACATATTTTATTTTGTTATGTACATATAAACATATGCTACTGTAATCATAATCGTTAGAGCTATTATTGATAAACCAAAATAATAACGAAATTTGTTTCTGCATATAAATCGAAGTTTGGGAGACATTTTCTTGAAAATCTTCGTGTTGTATCCCTGAAAGATATCAACTTAAATACCAAGTTTGCTGTTTCTCCGAGATTCATTTTTAGTTACGCTGTTCACAGACCTTTCTAAACATGCTTTTTGATTCAGCGTGCTTCAAAACGTGTATTTTCGGTGGAATACAATGCTTATTTTACTTACGTGAGCAGTGGAGAAAGTAAACAAGAAGAACTGCTTATTTTTTCTGCTTCAACGTAGCTCAAAATCTGTGCATATGTGGTGAAGTCTTGAAAGCGAAATTTCTAGTGTCATACCTTCACCCACAATATTTAAACGGTAGACAAAATAAAACTGACAATCTTCTGAAAATTACTGTGTATTTCACTTCAATCTGGTCAACCTGAAACATGCAATAAATGTTTCGGAATTGCAAGGTATTTAAATGAGTCCTATGTTTCTTTTTAAGTACCAAGATTTTCTTTAGTCTCTTATGCTTACGCAGTCATAAAGAATTTAATAACGATGAAACAGACTTCGAATGACATTTGCAATAAATTAAAATTTTGCATCTTAAGTGATTTCGAAATTAGTGGCACATATGATGTTTTAATCAAAATCAGTAAGATTCGCTTTTAGGGCTTTAAAAATAATGAAACATTTTCAACTTAAAAAGTTTCTAAAAGCTTCCAGGCTTAAGCACAATATTTGATGTTCATTTTTTTGCAGTTACTCTTTTCAAAGACAGACAGACACGCACACTGGGACTTCAAAATATTGGCTTTCCCTCGGATTGGATTGGATTCGGCACCGATCCAGAAATGAGGATATTTTTACCGACGCCTCAAGTGGGGGCGCCTCTGGAGGGAGAGATAGATGAGATGAAGGGAGTTACCGGGCAGCCGGAACCAGGAGTGACGGTACAGCAATGATAGGATCCCTATAGCTTCCAGATATAGACGACCCGGTAATCGGAGAGGCAGACCGGGGACCCGCATCATGCAGGATACAATATCCCCAAGGGGCGATCCTCTTAGCCCGGCAAACAGCCAAAGCCGAGGAACAGGGAAAGTTCAGAGAGAGAATCCTTTTTCCCCTGCCATGCTGCCCCGAAACACCATCGCCTACAGCTCCAAGCTTGAGACATAACAGCCAGGTTTAAGGACGACTGAAGTAATTAATAGAATGAAATGAAGGGACAGGAAATAGGAGGAATGAAGGAAACCACTCCAGCATTCTCCTGACAAGTCGGGAAACTGGGGACACCTCCGGTTAAAACTATGCGCATTAAGATTTCCCTTAGTAGTAGGGAAAGCAAAATTGAAAATAAAGGCTTTATGCAGTAAGCCATTGGAAATACAAGAGGAAGAAGAAATTGATATTGAATGTGGTTCTCTTTTCTCTATTAGGTTCTCAAGTTTCAAGGCTTTTCTTACAGTTACAAAACAATGAGTTAGAAGGCATTATTGAGTCTTAACCGGTTTTAAATTAGAACAAATAGTATCCAGATCTAACGCAGCATTGAATTTCCCCTTTGCTTCAGGTTTATCTGATTCTCCCCCAGCGAGGTTATTCCTTTAGTTGCAGCCACTAAGTCGTCTACGTCGTCCATCAAGAGAGGGTGGTGGCAAAGGGATTCAACCCTCATCCCCAAGCCGTTATCCGTTAAGGCCCATTGCGACCTCATTTAACATTAGGCCAATACCAATAACAGAAAAAGGGACACGAAGGAGGAGAAGTGTCATTCCGTTATCGCCATTGGTAACCTCTTCTTCTCTTCTGTATCGACCCACCAGCTACGAGCGGATTACGTTCTTCTACCGCCTGACTGTTATTGAAGATAAGAAAGCCATTTTTCCAGCGATTCATTTAATTTTTATTACATCACAGACATTTATCTGTGAGATTTCCCTCTGGTCTAAAGAAATTCGGTCTGAAATGGCAATGAGGTAAATGGCGTCCGCCATTATAGGGCTCGAGATTGTTGCCGCGATGAAAAGCTAATTAATACATACCTATCACTTCTCGGCGATAACGTTTCTACTGCGCAAGTGAATTCAATTAGTTTTAGAGGCATTCTTCTGAAGATAAAGCTAATGGGGTCTTTTAGTTTACTGTTGATTGTGATAGTCAAGATCTATCGCGACGATTAGTGATCACCAGGGATAGGAATTCTTAAACAGTTGGCTTAAAGTTATCCATACTCAAACCATTATCACTACAATGAATGTAATGTCAACAACCCTAATCCTACTGTTATATCCACTGGTACTACTGGACTTCCTAAGCGATATTTTCATGAGAGAGTTAACTTTATAAACGCTAGGACAAAGCCTATCACTGTAAGAGTAAACCGCAGTTGAATTCGCAACTGAATCGCTTAACCTTCCAGCAAGCACGCTGTAAAAAGTACACCAGCAGTATTTTTGTTTTGTCAATGTTTTAACAATGTTTCAAACTTGAGCTATCAATGCAAATCCATTGTTGAAGCTTCATCAAGAATTTAATGACTTCTGTTTCTTTGCTTAAAGTTTTCAGTTGGTTATTCCTTATTTCACTTATCCTTTATTTTTTGTACCGCATTCCAAGAAACGAGTTGCTGAATGTTTTAAAAAGCACAACACGCTCTTCGCATGTGACGGATACGTGCTTTGATCTATAGCCATTAAGATGCACTTAATCATTGGTTTTCCAATGTTTCCAATTCTGTAAAACAAAACCATACATGCCCTTGTTTATTAATAAACGTCATGCATGTTTTTGTAGAGCTGCTCCAGATACCTTGAAAATATTTTTATGGCGAGTTTGTAGCTGTATTAGAAAACCTAATGGGATAATTACTGTTTCTAAATTTATTTGGGACATGAATAATTCCACATTATTACGTGATAATTACATCTATGACATTATGTTTCTATTTCTATTATGTTTTAAATCTATATATAAAACAGCTATGCCATTGATGGATTTATTACTATTACGAGCATAACTGTAACTAAAAGTGGCCGTAAAACGCCGCATTGTTGCTATTCGCTAGTACCGTATTAGTGGACACGCCTCAAACTTCAGGAGATTTGGACCGCATAATGGTAATATAGTTTTACTTTATTTCCTTCAGTCCTGCCTTTAATGCTTAGAAAACGCTATGCCTGGTGACCATTAGACATTGGTTTGTATGCTAATGTATATCAGTTTGTTTTTACTTTTGATAAGGAATTAAGTTTTGCAATACGTTTCTTGTTCTGTTTCATATGTGAAGCTTTATAGAATATATAATTGCATATTTCATCATGTTTCTACGTTTTGAGCGGTACTTATTGTTGTATTTATAGGATATTTAGCTTGCAAAGAATAGAATCAGGTACAATGACCATTGTGCGTGCTGGAAACCAAAAGTTCTAATTGTGGAATTATCTCCCTTTCTCACAGAGGACGTAAAATATAGGATGACTAAGGATGTAATGTGAGAAGGAATGCTGGATATTTTACCAACAAGAGCAGCTCATACAACAGCTTATTAATTTGTAGCAGAAAGGAATAAAGCCAATTAAGCATTTAAATTTGTTACATTTTGTTCTTAAGACATTCACATTAAAGTCTTTCTTTAATAATTTAGACATATTAGTCCAATTTCAGTATTATCATTTTTATTTCTTCATGGCAAGCACCTTTTCAATAATAAAGTTGAATACAGGCAGGATATTTAAATGCTCTGTCTCGTTAAGATTGTCATAAAAGAGGATGATCCTTATTACAAGCCAAAGCCTAAATACACTATGTGATCAAAAGTATCCGGACACCCTCACAAGCGTACGCCTTTCATCTTAGGTGCATTGTGTTGCTACCTATTGCTTAGTACTCATTATCCACGACCTCAACAGTCATTAGACATCGCGAAACAGCAGATTGGGACGCTCCGTGGAACTCATGGTCATCGAACGTGGTCAGTTGATTGGGTATCACTTGTGTCAGAAGTCTGTACGCAAGATTTCCACACTCCTAAACATCCCTAGGTCCACTGTTTCTGATGTGATAGTGAAGTGGAAACGTGAAGGGACATGTACAGCACAAAAACGTACAGGCCGACCTCGTCTGTTGACTGACAGAGACCGCCGACATTTGAAGAGGATCGTATAGAGTAATAAGCAGACATCTATGCAGATCATCACACAGGAATTCCAAACTGCATCAGGATCCACTCCAAGTACTATGGCAGTTAGGTGTTAGGTGAGAAACCTTGGATTCCATGGTCGAGCTGCTGCTTATAAGCCACACATCACGCAGGATAATGCCAAACGACGCCTCGCTTGGTGTAAGGAGCGTCAATATTACACGATTGAACAGTGGCAAAACGTTGTGTGGAGTGACGAATCCCGGTACACAATGTGACGATCCGATGGTAGGGTGTGGGTATGGCGAATGCCCGGTGAACGTCATGTGCTAGCGTGTGTAGTGCCAACAGTGAAATTCGGAGGTAGTGGTGTTATGGTGTGATCGTTTTTTCCTGAAGGTGGCTTGCACCCCTTGTTGTTTTGCGTGGCACGATCACAGCGCAGACTACATTGATATTTTAGGCACCTTCTTGCTTCCCACTGTTGAAAAGCAACTCGGGGATGGCGAATGCATCTTTCAACACAATCGATCATCTGTTCATACTGCACGGGCTGTGGCGGAGTGGTTACACAACAATAACATCCCTGTAATGGACTGGCCTACACAGATTGTGACTTGAATCCTATAGAACACCTTTGGGATGTTTTGGAATGCCGACTTCGTGCCAGGCCTCACCGACCTACATCGATACCTCTGCTCAGTTCCGCACTCCGTGAAGAATGGACTGCCATTCCCGAAGAAACCTTCCAGCACCTTATTGAAAGTATGCCTGCGAGAGTGAACGCCTCATCAAGGCTAAGGGTGGGCCAACACCATATTGACTTGCAGCATTACCGATGGAGGGCGCCACGAACTTGTACCTCATTTTCAGCCAGGTGTCCAGATACTTTTGATCACGTAGTGTATGTTCCATTCCCAGGCGACGTTGGGGTATACTTTTACGCACAAAGGTTGTATTTAGAAAATTGCTTACCCAAATAATGTTGCATGAAAGTTTAGAAAATGTCGGAAAGGTTGCCTACGCACCACTTACAACAACTGGATGATAAGATCTGGTAGCCTCGGAAGGAAGTTGTCTCGCTGGTGCCTAGATGTGTACTAATCCTGCCAGGTGGGCCGCAGACCGTTGGCGCTGCTGTTACCATCGTCCACAAAGCAGCCAACCAGGAATCCTGAAGCATGATGACGTTATCCAAAGGTTCGCCAATAATCCTGCTGTCATAAGAAAGGCGTAATCGAACATGCTCTCACCACTAGCTCTGCGATTACCAGGCTGGAATACATTTCTCTTAGGAGATGTAAAGGTAGAAGCGAGCACCAATGGAACAGAGCGTATAATATACGTATTTTAAAATTGATATTTAAATACATTAGTAATAAGGCAATAACGTCATTACTATGAGAAACTTCTATGGAGGTTCAGAGTAAACTTGGGATGGCTTCTTTAAATTATGCCAAAGCATTAAGCAGTAAATTGTGCAGTGTTTAAGAGAGTAGTTCTCGCATGAAAAACTTCAAGATGAATGTACATATCACGAAGGGGCCCCCGAAACCAGGGCAGATTACCTCACATGGGCTAATATGGTCCTTTAGTGCTTAGAACGCGACCACTGGTGGGGAGGGATGAGAGATACACCCGAGGGGTGACCAAATCCCAGCGACGACGGTGCCAAGCGTGGAAGGGATCTGTAACGAATCCAGATTGAATGCATCCCACGAGGTTCCCTTAAGGAAAGGCGAGTTCGTCAGCAATCCAACCAATGCCAGGGACAAATCTTCAAGCGCAACATTGTAGTCTCGCAACACGCCGAAGCAGATGATGATGAAGGGAATTATGTCTACAGGAAATGGCCAAGAAAATCATGGTAGAAGAGGAACTACCCCAGAATTCGCCTACCGACCCAGAGAAACCACAAATACCTATGGTCATAGTGAGCGGTCGCCGGAAATCGAAACCAGAACCTCCCGAATGTGAGCCTCACACGTTACCGCAGTCATCTCGTTCGGTAATCCTGACATTAAGGTTTCGAATTCCATGGATAAATAGCCTTAAGGTGATATCACACAGCTTTTCAAAGAAATTTCTCCAAAGCTAGTAAGCGCTCTTAAATTTTGCCCAATAACATCTGAGAGGTGGAAATATACTTTTGAGCATACAAACCTATGTTAAACCTTAAGAGTCATAAATGTGAGCATTTTGAGAAAATTATCATTGTACAGTGCAAATGAAATTCAAACAACGGAATGTCTAGGAAAGAATGTATATTGACGTGCATAAAATGTAGCCCACAATTGAACGGAAGTTTATGTTGGTACTGAAACTACCTAATCGCACACTCTACCATCATGATCACCTCTGATTTTCGATTATGATTCTAACCACTGGAATGGCGGGGTATTTACCTCCCCAAAGTATGACCGAAGGATAAAATTACAACTTAGGCCTTATATTTCCATACTACACTACCGTCTTCTTAATGGTGTTTAGTAGCGGGTATAACTTTATCTTCGTCTGCTGTCGTTAATGAAAGCTCTCATATTGTAAACGTCCTAGCTGTCATAGGGTCTTGTTCTGGTATGATCGGACGGGGCTCGGTACTACTCCAGGGAAGACATTCCCCACAAGAGGACGCTCCCAGAAGGGAGGAGGAGGTGAAAAGATACACTGGGTGGCCGAAACTAGTGACGGCACAGCAATGACAGGGTCCCTTTAGTTTCCAGATTGAGACGCCGATAGTCGGAGAGGCATACCAGGGACCCCCACTCCACACGGAGGGTGCAACACCCTGCTCCGAAGGCGTGGTCTTCTTATTAGTTTAGCTTGTCTTTGTGTATCAATCGTAGCCAAACTCTTTCGTAATGAATGACGGTATCCAAGTCACCCCTTCATTTTACATAGATTATAACATCGTTCATTGTTTAGTTTTTGAGTCTCCGAATTGTTTTTCAGGCCAGTTATATAGAGAACTGATACCGGCTGGGCGGAGCCAGGGTTTGGGTACTTGAAGTTAGAAACCTTAAGGGTGAAAAAAAAAACACTATTCCGATCTAGGGGAATGGGACACATTTTATGACCGATAGTGTACATTGTAATTACCAGAGTGTATACTTAGGTTTAGAGTTAAACATTTTAGTGCACTCTTGGCGTATATTTCGGAAATTATAGATCTTAGTTTAATGATTTTGACAGCATATGTACATGCATATTTTAGATACTTTTAGTGCAAACAAATACGATATCTATTTATCACCAAGCGCTATTGAGATGTGTGAATAAATATAACTAAGCTAAGTAACACATTTCACATTTGGCCAGCACACACTAAGTGTATGTCTCCGAGACAGCGATGAATAAGGGTATTGGAACTCATATCTTGATCTCTTTTTCGTGTTCGCGGTCACTTCTGCTCGCTCTGCATAGTTCGTTTCTTCCGACGTTCTTACACGAAGCTACAGGCACTTGCAGCTGCTGCTCTGAGTTTTTACTTGAAGTAGTAAAGACTTTATAGGTAATCCCATAGCGGTTACGAGTTTATCGATAGATTCACAAGTGCGAAGAACGAGCGAATTTATCTGATGAAACTCATAGCCTCGAGCGGGATTTATCAAGACTATTCCATGAATAAAATGCACCAGATTATGTAAATAATAAAATTGCTTTACTTATGTTGTTTAAAATGAAATCACCATTGTGTCAGCTGTCAGATTAAGGGCATACTAAATGAATGAACAATCAAATGTGTTACGGATACTACGAAAATGAGAATGAGGAAAAAGATTACCAAAAAATAAGCTAAAATCAGAACACAATAGGCAATTTTTTAAGAAATATAATTTACTTGAAAATTAACAATGTTTGAATGTGCATGGATTAAAAACCAACTGGATGACGTAACTTATTAATTACTGCACAGTTAGTGCATTTTTTATGTCCATTGAGGTTGTGATATCTGCTATTTTAAAGAAGATCTGCTTAATAAGCTTACCAGATTTAACTCTATATGTCGGATAATTAAGAGAATGTTAAGAAATACTAGAAAAGAAACCAAACCAAAGTTTTATACGGCGATGGCAGTTCCGTATTACTGTATGGTTGCAAGTTTCGGATTTTAACTAAAAGAGAGGAAAACATCACTGAAGCAGCTGGAACGAGACTTTTGAGAAGTGTGACCGGCTGTACACTCTAAGATAAAAAAAATTAAATTATTAGAAACGAGATAAATATTTTTAAGCTGTTGGTTAAAATAAATAAATTTAGAATTAACTGGAAAGAACATGTCCAAAGAATGAAAGAACATCACGTCAAAGATCATATTTGATTATAAACCGCAAGGTAACAGAAATATTGGTAAACTGAAGAAGGAATTGATTCAACATTTTCATTAAATACGCATGAGGCCAGAACAAGCCTCAAAGGGCTTAACCCGCAAATTTTATGATTATGATCACTATATTATTATTGTTATTATTATTATTATTATTATTATTAATCCAGAAATGCCGCTGCCTACAGTGCAAAGACCTAGCTTTGATTTCCGAGCCCGTCATTGGTATTTTTTCCCTTGCTGGAAGGCTTAGTATGTATACTCTCTGATCGCTGGGGCTAATTGTACAAACTTTATACAAATAGTGGCAGCTGAAGTCCTGGAATCCGCAAGTAGTAAGCGGCATGTAGATGGCATACTGCCTTATTGTTTCCCCCTATTACTGCACTCTGTCCGGAGTGCCCTAGGCGTGAACGGCGGGAGGGAGCAACGAGAGAGTTTGCAGCTTTCCTGCCGTGTAATTATTATCCACATTTTTCAGAAATGAGAATTCATTTATCAATAATACTGTTACTCCTACAGTGCTTTCGTTTTATGCCAAGGCCATAACCGTCTTGTATGCGTATCTGTCGAGACGGCAGTGACCTCGATATTATGCCGTAGCGCAAAAGCGGTGTCAAGGGTACGTTTGTTAGCTGTGAGCTGTCTCAATCGCTGCTTTGTCTTCGTGTTTTGAAGTATTCTGACAATACGTGTGTTGTGTTGATTTCCTTAGGAATGTTATTCTCTTATTGGTCCACAAAAATGCCTGCCAACAAATTCACGCATCAACAGCGTATTTTTATGTACGACACATAGGTGAAAACTGAATCATGTAGGCAGGTGTGTGGACAATTTCAACAGCAATTTCCTGGTTATTCAATTTCGACTAGACACACTGTGAGATGTTTGATCAATACATTTAGAACAACGGAATCGCTAAACGCTAAACAATAAACTTTATGGTTCAAATCCCCAACCATAGACGAACCTAAGGAGAATCAAAAAGCACAAATTATGAACATTACGCAAGAAGAACTTATGCGTGTGAATGGTAATTTCATCCGACGATGTCAAGAATGTCTTCGCGCAAATGGACACCACTTATAACAAGGTTAGTACTCATTACATATACCTTACTAAAACTCGTTAGTAAGTAACGCGGGAATTACGGAACGCAAAACCCCTCAATGTAGTAGACTGTGGGGAGCACGCATTCGCGCGATCCGCGGCCTTGGCCAAAAACGAAGGAAGTGTATATGGATGCGGGCATGCATTTTTTTCTCTTTATTTTTAATCCCGAGCCCGACAAACATTTTTTAAATTAAGCCGGAACACGGTTCGAGCCCGTGCAGACTTCTAAGGTAGCAACGACGAGTAATACATTCATTTGACATTCCCGCACTCTGTCGCTTATTAGTGGGTGTACAAACTATTCTTACTAAAGCTTATTTTACTATCTACTTTATTTAATCCAAAACCACCTTTGCAGAAATAGCTACATTAAACATTTCGTTATAGACACAAACAGAATAGCGATAGTCAAATGTTTAAGAACTGGACGCTATGCACTGGTCTTATAATTTCACACTGTTTTCATGCAATCGTGAGAAACAACTGAAAATCGACGAGACATAAAAAGAATGACAAAGTATTGAACAAATCGAACGCTTAATAACGGATATCTCGGAATGGCTGGCGCTATAAAAAGTATATTTGAAATAAATTGTATGTTTTAAAGTGGTCTACATTTCTTGTGTGGTACGTTTTCGCCTATCCCTTAACATTTACCAGTTATATAAGATTATACATAATTTATTCCAAATGAAGTGGACTCCACAGGCTATTTCCAGAAAATTCAATCTATATGTTTTAGTTGTAGTGTAATATATCCTTAATGTATGGTATTTTAATCAAAATCGTTACAGCCATTTTCTAGAAAATCAAAAACTTAGGAAAATCTTTTATGTAAGGGGTAGTTGGGGTGGGAAATTACATTATAAATCGTTGTGTCGCATCTTTCGAACTTGCTAATCTCAAATACCAATTTTGCCATTTATCCGGCTTTTTATTCATGAGTTATGGTATTCACAGATACACAGAGACACAGCCAGGCACGCACACACACATACGGAACTTTTTCTAAAAATGCTTATCTTGGATTCAGGGGCTCAAAACATTTACTTCAGGTGAAATCTCGACATCGAATTTTTGGGTGAAATATAATACTTCCCCTACTTACTATACGTACTAGAAAAGTAATTAGAGACAAATAGTTGTTTTGGAATGGAGTTGTATATACGGCAAAGCTACAATTTTATGAGGTATCTAGAGAAGAGACTACGTCAATATGCGGGACTTCTATTGTCGACGCAGCTATCACATGTGTGGCACAGATCTTCTGTCACTGTTGATGTAGCTGTAGATGCTGTAGCAGAAGGTACCACAGACACTAGAAGAATGGTTACAACTTTGAATTTAAATCTCATAAGGGTCTGATAAATTCTTATATGAAGTCCCAGTTTCAGGATCAATAATTTTAGCTCAAGTTTTATTAAAGTTAGGTGGTTATGCTTTATTACGAGTGTTTGAACTTGGGTGTCATAGATTTAAGAAATTGCAACGCGGTGACTATGGTCTTCATGCAACATTTTCTTAATGTTAAATTTATAATTCATTACTGCAATAACAATATAACATATTTCGGTTTATTTTTCTTATAATTTAAGCTAATATTTTCAATAATGGTATTACAAATCAAAATTTGTGCCAAATGTGTGTTTAGTTGGAAGTAAGGACCGCGATGGACACAAGGTACTACACAGAAGCCAATTGGTATTTTAGACCGAAGACATTTCCCTACTCAAGGATGAATAGGCATTGTGGCCAAACCCGCATGATACAGTTGGCTAAGGCATCGACGAAGGCTTTGAGTGCGGGAGATTCGATAAAGCAAACCCATAGTCGGTCAAGCCATTGATTATAGCTTCCAGCGCTGGAGATTCGAGAAAGTAAACCCATATTATACAGTCGGTCAAGCCAACGATGAAGGCTTTGATTGCGGGAGATTCGAGAAAGCAAACCCATACTATACAGTCGGTCAAGCCAACAATGAAGGCTTTGATTGCGGGAGATTCGAGAAAGTAAACCCATATTATACAGTCGGTCAAGCCAACGATGAAGGCTTTGAGCGCGGGAGATTCGAGAAAGCAAACCCATAGTCGGTCAAGCCATCGATGAAAGATTCCAGCGCTGGATATTCGAGAAAGCAAACCCATATTATACAGTCGGTTAAGCCAACGATGAAGGCTTTGAGTGCGGGAGATTCGAGAAAGCAAAGCTATATGATACAGCCGATCAAGGATTGGATGGGGCTTTGACTGGCCGCCCTTCGAGAATGTTCGCCATCTGCTTACTGGTAAATTCTGGAACAGTGCATTATCGCGTATCCCCAGCAACAGGGTGCTATAAAAAGACGACAGAAAATAAGTGTGCATCAGTTACGAGATAATGGCCAGAAACTTCTAGCAATTTGGAAGTCAGAAGTGAAAAGTGAGAATTGTACCGCATTTCGCCTAATAAATAAAGTTTGTTACGATTTGACTAGTGATTTTATTTATTACAGTGCTATAAATGGTCCTATTTTATCGATGTAAACGGTGCAAAATATTCTGCCTTACAGACTCAGAATTTGGCCGTATTACTTAAAGATGTCCAAGATAAGATTAGAGAGAATTTAATTATCACTAGGATCACATCCAGCACATCCAAGTTTTAATAAATGGAAACGAAGCTATTTTCAATAGTGAACTATCTCAGTAAGCTTTTAACAAATTAATTTATTTCTATGTGGCTATTGCCCGGCAACAGCGATGATCTTTTGGGAAGTAGGGTTGCTGTCGAGGGGGCAATGAAACGTTATGAGGGGTTCTGTACTTTGAAGAGAACACCGTAAAGGAATTGTTCTAACCTACTATTTAGTTCACATAACTTGTGTAGATCATACCTATGCACAATTAAAGCAAGGAACACACAGTTTAGGCTAAAAATCTGTGTCTCCGAAGCAACGTTTATTTTAGATTAGTCTAAAGCACATTGTACTACATCTCATCATTCCTCTTATATCAAACTAAATATTACTGTAGAGTATACTTCTACAGTAGTGTAATTGAAAACACAGAGAGTATCTTCATTCCCTACATTAACAATATTCTTTGAAACTTTGAATTGGCAACATGTTGGGCTTATTGTGTTAATGGGGCCATATTTAGCTTAATATTAGCCTTTTATTTGAAATCATTGAGGTTTATGGGCATTTTATGCATGTTGCAGTTAATCGCTCTCCATGGCGTCACGAATACCGACAACATCTGTTAATGATACATGGTCAATAGTGCTCATATCTAAAGCGGAATTATCTACATAATTTGTACGCAAATCCGAAACCATTCACATCCCCTATAATTGCAGAACTATGGTTTAAAATATGGAAATAAATACTTTCAATTGTATCGTTGTAATAGTTCTTGAGTTGGTAAGAACACAATAATACTGGTTTCCACACCTCTCTCATGTCTTACGACGCTTAGAATATGTTCGTCAATATAGAAACAAATTCTTTTGGTAATATTCAAAACCTTTGGGATAGCATTAGGCGTAGTTTAATTACTAAAACAGCAACTTATATAGTTTTATTGATCAGTTATTTGCATATAGGAGGAGAAAAATACGTTGTCTACATTTTGAAAGAGCTGAGAACCGAAAGCCATATTTTTCTTCGTGGAAATTTATTTACTGTCGATACCTTTATTGCAGATATACTAAATAAAATAGTACGTCTAACCACTGCTAGGATTATCCCAGAAATAATGTACTCCATTACGTACTTATCAAACAGCTGTTTATTCTTCTAACCACTTCTATTAAGATACTCAAAAGAATTCACTTATGGTTTAACTACTGTTTCCCATTGCTGAAACATGTAGGTATTTTAATTCTTAAATTAAGTCTGTGGCAATTCCTGCTATGTATTATAGGATTTTATTTTATTAAGAAAAAGTCATCGTTCAATACTAATGCTTTGCGGATATCTGTGAACAGGATGGAAATCAATCCAGTACATAACATAAACATTGACCTAAGTGGCTCCTCGAACTTAAAAATGAGTGAACAGTGTAGTAAATAGAAGATACAGATAGTAATATAAGACAAGAAATAGCACTCATTATAAAACGAAAATAGACAGTAAACAAAAAAACAAAACAAACAAAAAAAATCAGTGAGTGTTTGAGGCAGATCTGGGATCACTGAGAAGCAGATCTTGTGGTGGTTTGCGCTTCAACCGAGTTGCCCACGAGTTCTTGCTCCGAAGTTGTATTCTACCGCTCGCTGCACTTGGTGAAGGCTGGCGAAGAAAGGTTTAGAGGCGGAGCGGATGAACTAGTGTATAGTAAGAAACCCAACTCACAGTAAAGCTGTCGATTCCGGATGAAGCATGGGACTTTGGTGATAATATGAGTGCTCTATTTTGTATGAGTTGAAGGTGATGAATGTGAGTCTTGCTGGCGTTACCCCAAACAGGAGCTGCATATGTGATCAGGGGTCGCAAAAGAGATCTTCATAACAGCAAAGAGAACTCAAGAGTGACCAGCGATGAAATACGGAGTAAACTTGTTGGAGTCTGGCTGAAGCTAAGGTTGTACATGGAAATTCCATGTAAGCCTGGTGTCAAGTAGCACACCGACATAAAAGTACTTCGACCGATATTTGTAGTGGTAACCAGAATACACACTTACAACAGCAAGGTATTTTTAATATTGTTTAACGCCCTCTCTTACCATATATTGCACATAGGCGTTGGATCCTGGAGTTGCTCGAAATTAAATAATAATTGGGAAAGGAAATTCAGGAAGGAAACGTTCCTGGCCTAAGTTTAGGTTATCTCCCTGGCATTTCCAGTTATGAGGACTGAGAAAAACGATACAAGCTCAGTCAGGGACGCTTCTAGCGGAAATTGTTACGCAAAGCTCGACAGCTTCACCTGAAGATGCAGGGATGCCTCCTTTCGAGTACTACTGCTACGAACACCAGCACCAAGTACCTTTGTTATGTAAGTAATGAGCCAGCTCAACACATTTTAATAATGTTTTCCCCTCTTCACATTAGGTGAGTCAGTCAGTTCGCTCATTTTCTATGTGCTTGTCCAACTGTCATTTGCTGGTCGTATTCTTATTTGGAGCACAGGAAAAAATGAAATCCACTTGATTCGGTAACATGCTGCTGCATGATCGAATTGGGTTTACCAACGTAAACGTGCGAGGATTGTTAAATATTGTTTATGACAAGCACATCTTGGGTATTTTAGGACATGTTAAAATTCTTTGCTATAAAATTAGCTTATAGCTGTACACCAAAGATTTGTTGAGACTTTTGATTATCTTTTAATTTCTACTGGGGGCTTACGTCCGCTGTGTGGATGGGCGGCCGTCCTTCCACAGTTGTGTTTAACTGGGAAATGAACGCATTGGGTGGCGTTTCAGTTTTCCTTCTATTCCCGATGTGTCCTTGCGGTTGCTCATCGGGTTGCGCATCGTCCAGCGCTGGCTGGATAGGTCTTACTTATTGTAGTTCACATGGCTAGTGATCCGTGATGCACATTTGAATATTTCTTTGATCCAACCGGACATTACAAGTTTAACTACTGGATGCGTTGGATCACGGTTCATCCAGTTAACTGTATAAGGCGACGAAAGGTGTGATAAGCACCATGCTTGGTATTTAAGTTCAGTATCTTCCAAAGACGCGACATAAGGATTTTCAAGTAATTCCCCCACCCCTAACCCCTTTACAAGGAAGAAGTTTCAAATGTTTGATTTTCTAAGAAATGGCTCTAACGATTTTGTTTTAAATACCATTAGTATTAAACATATTTACAGACAAATAAAATAAATATATTAAATTTTCTAGGAATAACCCGTAAATTCAGTTCATTCGGAAGGAATTTTGTATAATCTGGTATAACTAGTAAACGTTAAGCGATAGACGAACGATAGTCACGAAGGAGCAATTAAGAAGTGAAGGATGTTTCAGAAAGATATATGTGTGTTACAGTCTGAGCTTAAACCCCTGCTTACAGAACATTAGTCAAGGAAATAACACTTACGCCATTTGAAATTTGGGGTAAATTTTAAGGTAAAGTTTTAGTACCTGTCTAATTCAAGCTTGTTTACACCTTATTATGCCTGGTCTTCAAAGTCGGAGCTTAATAAACTTCTCAACTGAAGACTTCGCAAGAGAAGTGTTGGGGTCAAGGTTTTCCCATTTCAAAGAAAATGCTTAAACACAATTACATTACTGAATATAGGACCGCGACGTCGGAGTCGTTACGTTTGAGCCAAGTGTATTGCCACACAATGTTCACGGAGACGAAATGCCAAAGGAAAGGGTACAAAAATCCACAACGTTGCAAAAGTATATATTGTAGCATGGGAAGAATGTTTTCTCTATTATTAATGAAAACATTCATTGCAAATCGTGCAATAGTATACAGTTGCCTCTGCGCATAGAGGTCGAGTGATGTGCGAAGACATGTCAGCGTAGAAACACACAAGCGTTGTGATGCAAAATGTTAGGATAAACTGCCTCAGTAAGTCACTTCTTTCAAATCAAATGTTTAATGAAGAACTATTTGCGGCATTTATTTCTGCCGATATTCCGTTACATAAACTACACGATACAAATTTGCGTGCGTTTTTAGAAAAGTACACAGGCAAACCAATTCCGAATTCTACGATGTTACATAACTACTATGTACAAAGATGTTATAAGCACTGATGTTACAAGAATGAACCTAAATAACTACAACGTATGGATTTGTGGTGAATGTGGTTGCTGGAGCACTGAATTTAGAAGGCTTCATTTGACCGAAACTTCTAGCGAGGTGAGGTAGTCAGTGTTGCGAATTATTCTAGCGTAAGTGCAGTTTTTGACAATGCCATGAAAGTATCATGGGCATTGGGTGTAAAACACGACGAAGTACGTCTATTTGTTACGGATGCAGCTACCTATACGGTGAAGGCAGGAACCCATTTGCAAATCAGTTACAGAAACTTAATACATGTCACGTGTCCTGCCCATGCCTGCCACATACTTGAGGAAGAGGCACGATCTCAATTTCCTGCCGTTGATAAGCTTGAAGGGACTGTCAAGGAGGTATCTGTGAAAACGCCTTCACGTGTGGCATTATTCTATCTGGATCTCTATTCTGGCGTTCCTCTTCCTCCCGCACGAGGTCTAACACGAACATGGCTGGAAGCTTGCGAATACTATTCTAAGAATTTCAATGCCGTTAAACACGGATGCAAACGTTTGATAGTAACGCTGCAACTGCAATAAACACAGTCCAAACCGTGATATTAAACGTCAGTTGACATACATTAACTCCAATTTTGGATTTCTTCCCTCTGCAATTCAAGCTTTAGACTATTCTGGAGGAGAACTGGTTAAACAAATTACCGTTAATTATATAAGTTATGGACAAGCTGAATGATAGAGAACATGGTATGGGAAAAACAATAGCTGCGAAACTGCAAAGTATTTTACAGAAAAATAGTGGATACCATAAACTCTGTAACATTGCCGACGTGAGTGCAGATGAAAACAGTACTTTAAAATACACAGATAGAGACAAAAGGTGTAACATGGTTTACGTATGCACCTAAGGTTTGAGTAGATGTGGAACTCAGCTTTTCTTGTTGTAAGTAGGCGTTATGGGAAAGGAGACAATCATTTTCTTTCAATAACCTGAAAATGTGGATTGTAATTGCAATAAATAAACTGATATAGAATTTAATCCATGTGCAAATTCAGGGTCAAAGTCAGCCCTTACCGCTACACTCTGACCCTTTCCATTCTATACTCTTTCCTCACGTAGCGACTCCAATGTCGCAGCTTTAATTATAATATTGCTTAAAGGTTTGTTATGTGGTAACATTTCGTTTAAGTTTTTTTTATTGGCTAAGGTGGGAAGATACTCTACACCTAGAGCTATAATGGGTTTTAAGCGCTCTCTTTCCCCCAAAGAAGGGTTATATAGACTAAATATAAAGTCAAAACAGTTTGTCTTTAGACAGATTTTATTACACAAGATTTAATAGTACTGAAACATAGATAACATTAGAAATTGTTTCAGTATATTTCAATGTGACCACCTTGCAGGTCCAGACACAGCCGGCGTAAACTTAACATTTGCGATTCTAAACTTTTGTTTTAATAATTCTTAAATACTATTTATCTTCACGTAAACCATAGACTTGATAAACACCCAGACAAAAAGGCGTTAGGTCTGGTGAGCGGGAAGGGGAGGGGACACATTCTTTGTGTGGCACGACCAAGCCATCTGTCGGAAAAAGCTTCATTGAATACTAGTCGTCCCGATATGAGCGCGCTTGGTGGAGGACGCCACTGTTTTTGTTGACAATGCCTAACGTCATGAAGCTAGGGATGAGAGGGGGGTGAGGGGTAACACGATGGGGGAATGCACAGTGAGAGCAGTTTTAGTTTCTCTTTTCACCGAACGCACTCATATCGTGAACAAATAGTAGTACCGAGCAATAATGCTAAAATGGGGTCATGCTCCAACCTGTTGAATAACAACAGTATTATAATCCTATAGGTACCAACTGGGCTCCAAAAAGAGTTGTCCATCACATAAGCAAGAAGTAAAAACAACAGCTATTCATTCTTCTTTGATTAGCACTCTGTAACACTGCCTGTATGAACAAAATATTCCAAAACTATATCATTCAAATGTATAGTGACTTCAGACAAACCCCGTATATTGTACGTTCTCCGAGTTTTATTTACACCACATGTTTGGTTACACTGATTGTTTTCCAGGAAATGTGACATTACTTCTCCTTAAAGAGTTAAATCAAAATATGCTGCAATACATTATTTTATTCAAGAGTATTGTAAGAACAAATTATTGCTTTGTAAAACATGAAATTGTTTATACGACTCGGTTTTAAGTTTGAATGCGTTGTATGCAAAATCAGTGAAGTAAAGATAGCACGTTTTCCCCTTTTCTTCATTTATGAATTAATTTAGCCACCTTCTTTTTGCTTTTATTAGCAAAAAGGAATTGGAGGAATAAAAGCGTGGATGCCTGTGTTTCTACCACGGTACTCGTTGCTGCTTCTATTTCTGGATACTGATATTCTGTCATATAATGCCTTCCTGACGTTCCAACATGTCCACCAACCTACAATATTAACTTATATTTCAAACCAGTTAGCCTTTGCATATCTATTTATGGATATCGATTCCTTTTCAGTTGTGTCCAGCGCCTCTGGGTATAACTGTAGTAGAGCTATTAGAAGGCTTTTTGATCAATGCCCAGTTTCTTTACTTAAATTATATTGTCTGCATATACTAGAATTACTGTTGAAACTGAGAAAAAAACTGTTCTGTTACACTTATATGGCTTTATGTACCATCTATCGTTTATTTTTATATAACTTCTATATGCTGGTCTTACAAAACCTTAGTTTTAAGTTTACTAATCGAAGTAAACATTTGCAGAAGTATTTCATTTGACAGTTCTTTGTCGGTGCAAGAGGAATATAGGAAACTAAACGATAATCAGTATACTTTAAAGGGCTTTATATTTTTTAATAGCAGCTTTTTGTCTGTATCTCTTGGTTTACAGTTATAAAAAATCTGATGTGTTGCATTCATATGACTCTCTCTACTCTTATACAACTATTTTTACAAACGCTTATTCTCCATCTACTTCATGTTAATCCAGATAAACAGTTGCAGAAATCTTATTGCTAATTTTCTTGTAGATGCAAGGGGAATTGGTAAGCTTTAAGCGATAGTCAAATATTTTAAGAGCCGGTTGCTATGTGGAGCATTTTATTCCCTTTCTATGTCCAGGACAGAAAAAAAGAGAGTTTCCATTTTAGAAAAAAGCATAAGTATTGATAAATTCAAAAATATAACAATGAGTATCTCGGAAAATAGTTCACTCGACATAAAAAGATATTTGAACATAAATTGTGTATTTTAATGAGATCTACATTGTTTGTGTAGTAAAATTTTATCAATCTCTTAAGGCTTACAAGTTATGCGAAAGTCGTTAAGAATGAAGAGGACTTTTGAGGACATTTTCAGAAAATTTAAGATATACATTACATTTACCATTAAATAATATCTTAAATATATGATATTTATATCAGAATTGTTAGAGATATTTTTGAGAGAATCAAAATTTTCCAGAAATATTCCGTGCAAAGTGTAGTCTGTGGTGGGGAGTTTTCTTTAAACGATCAATTTTGTGATTTATTCGGCTAATCATCTCCTAGTTATGCTACTCACAGACACACACACACACACACACACACACACACACTGACATGTTTCTAAAGATGTTTTTTTTTTTTGGAATCAGGACACCTCAAAGCATTTCCGAATGCTTTCCGGTGAAACCTCAGTATCGAATTTTTGGATGGAGTGCAATACTTCCCCTACTTACTATACGTAGTAGAGAAAGTAAAAATTATATTTCCGAATATTGAGCTTTCGCAGGTTATTCACAAAAATTCAAAGTGTACACTTCGTCCATGTTAATGAATAACGTGGAGGGAGCGATTTTCTTGAAAACCGTTGGAAGATGTTGAATTTAAATAACATGTTTGGTATTTACCAAAAATTAATTTTCTACACAGATAGACATTTCTCTAAAAATGGGTTTTGGATTCGGGGGACCTAAAATATGTATTTCCGGTGCAATCTGAGTATCGAATTTTTGGAAGGAATAGAATGCACTCTTACTTCTATACATTGGTAGAAGAGAAAGTAAGAAAATCTGATGCTTTGCGTTCACATGAGTCTCTCTACTCATGCAACTGCAAAGTGTTCTTGCAAAACATCCTTCCTCTACGAGTACTTGTTATCACAGATAAACCTTCACTATGCATTTCTTGTGGGTACAGGAAGAATATAGCAACCTAAAGCCATAGCCAAATCTATTTAAACCGTTCGCTATGTTATGCCTTTGAAACGTTGTTCTCTTTCATGAATACGAAAAGGGAAAGAAGGAAAGAAAGAAAAAGAATGGCGATTTATAGTTAAGTATGTAAGGTATTTGAAAATTCAAACTAATAACAAAAACAGATCCGAAATGGTTAACGCCACAAATAAATTGACTTCACATAAATTGTGTACTTTAATATGATCTACGTGTATTTTTCTGTGTAGTAAGATTTCTTTCTATCTCTCGCATCAGTCATTCATAATTAAGAAGTCTTCAGAATTATTCCTAGAAAGCTGAAAATATACACTTTATTTGTCGTAAAAATAACTTCAACACATTGTATTTTAATCAAAACGATTAGAGCCAGTTCTGTGAAAATTAAAACCTTTTAAAAACTCTTGAACCAAAGGGGTGGTTTGCGAAGGGGGTTTTCTTCAAAACCACTACCTATAGGGGATAGATAAACTCATTGCTTTATTTCTCTCCTTTATCGAAATAGACTTTCATTATACATTTACACATTTCGTTCTAGGCATAAGAATAATACAGTAGACTAAGCAATAGTCACAGTTTTAAAAACAGTGTCTCTATGTGATAGATATATCCTTGTTATAGATATGTTTACTTTAAATGTTACAGTGTAGTAGAATTCATTGCTCTCTAAGCTGTCAGGAAATACCTACCTCATGCCAAATATAAAGAAATTATATAAAAGAAAAATGATACGAGTAAATAATAATAACTATAGGAAGAGACATATCAAAATGCAAAATAACGAATAGAATAAAAGGGAGACTAATTAAAAAATAAGAGAGAATGAGAAAATAGGGGGGAATTGTAAATAAGTACCCATGTAAAACTAATAATATAATAATATTAGTATGTGTGCAGAATTGAATATTTTAAAGGGTAAAATTTGTACTCAATGCTGGTTAAAACAGAAAGCCAATTAGCAACCGGACCAGACCGGCTATCTGGGGAAAACCCATTACATGAAGCAGGCTAAGTAAATTAGTAAAGGGCGCAGTGGTGAGAATAAATAGACACTGAAGAAAATGAGTTAGATAATATTAGAAAGAGGCAGAGATGCCTTTTTATTACCACGAGACGGTAGAAATAGTAGCCATATATTACAGCTTGAAAATTGTCTGGCAGAGTTTAAAATGTGGATGACTCCGAGAAAAGTTCTTCCAATTCTGATATTTAAAAGATCCACTTCGCATCGCTATGCGTGAGTGAAAAGTGTGTGAACTCAACTTAGATTTTGACAGAGAAGCATACAGTTAACGGGAAACAATACGTACTTCCTGGAATTGCAAAGTGGTCTGGACAATCATAATATCTAACTGGCCAGCAACTACATTATTGTTATTTAATTGAAATAAATTGTTACAATCAATAACATCTGGCTTTATTCGACTTTATTATTTGAGATAAGAGTAGTTAGGCAAATATAGGAAATTTAGGGCAACAACAAACACAACGAGAAGAAGAGAGACAGCGAACCTCGGGTCAATATTCCGGGCTTCAGGAGCACAGGAATTCATGCAATTGTTTTATCTCATTAGTGATAGATTTGCATATACAATGAAAAATATTTGTGAAAAGTGTACATGTGTGGTTTCTGATTAACATGCTTCAGTTACCAATGTGGTCTCTGTGAAAGAAAAATTCTAACCCTCATTAGTCTTACATCTGTGTGAAATGCGATCAATATAAGGGCATAACTAGCACACTAATTGAGCCGTCAAATGGTACTAATATTCTGGCTTATTTCTCTTCTTTCTTCAATAAAGAGGGTAGTAAAGAAAAAGCAAAGAGTGACAGCGTAATCACAAATTCGCCTTTTCTGTGGAAGGTTGCAAAAAACGTTTGTAGCTAAAGCAGTGCTTTGAGCGACTTTGAAAGCCAGCCTGGATTCGAATTGAGGAAGGGATGGGGGACGTCCTCTCATCAAGTAATATTTCCAGCCTGTAGATTAAAAATTCCTATCCAGCTAGACAAAAAAGTATTTCTTTCTTCTTTGCACCTTCAGAACCAAGGCACAGTAATGAAAGACAACGTAGTTTGAATGCAGAAATGCTAAATGAAAAGTGTATTCAGAGCGGAGGAAAATACAAATGACAAATGCTTCGAAAATTTTGTAATATTAGTGTCCGATGATAATCATCCTTCACAAGTAATTGCTAAAGGTTCTGTTCTATGAAAGTAAGCTTGCTTGTTTTGATTACTGTCGTAAAAAACATGCGTTGCATTCATATGACCTTGTCTAGCCATTCTTCAACAAACTATTCTTAACTATTCTTCGTGTTAATCGAGATAAACATTTGCACATATTGTCTTATTACATATTTCCTTATAGTAGAAGGCGATTAGGGGAATGCAGTAGGATTTAAGCGATAGTCAAGTCCTTTAAGAGCGGGTCACTATATGATGGCCTTGAAATTCCGTTATCTTTGCATGGCCAAGACAGAAAAATCTGATGTGATACATTCACGCGACATTCTCTACCCCCTATCTTTATTAGTGGGTATAGGAGCTATTCTTAATTAAGCTTATTACTCTATCCACACATTTTAATCCAAATAAATCTTTGCAAAAATATCTACATTACACGTTTCGTTATAAGCACAAAGATAACAGCGATAGTCAAATATTTAGGAACTGGACGCTGTATGCTGGCCTTAAAATTCCATACTTTTTCCATGCTATCGCGAGTAACAGTTAATGTTAAGTGCGAAGGTCTACCCGGGGTAAAGCCCCCCCCCCCTTCTCTGCCCGGGGTTAGCGCCATCCGAGTGGCTCTCTAACCGGGGTTTCCCCATGAGCCCAATACCTGGTTTCTTAAAAAGCCGCCCCCCCCCACGCTTACGCGGAGATGAAAGTGGATACGCCACTTACGCGCGTCATCCCGAAAGGGCGACTACCGATAACCTTCTAGCAAGCCGTCTACCGGAGGACATGGAGGCATCTCACAACCCCGCCGCTATGGAAACCCATACAGACCTACCCGATCTCCCATGGCTATCCGGAACCACTGCCCCGTCGAGACCAATCCAATCCAAACATTCGAGCAACGGGAGGTGCTCGAATGTTCGGCCCGACGTAAGTGAACATCGCTGGGACTTTAAAAGAATGACAAGTATTGAACAATTCGAACTTCAATAACAAATATCTCAGCAACAGTTTAAGCCACAAAAAACTTAAGTAAATTGTGTGTTTTAAAGAGAGATACATGTTTTGAGTGGTATAGTTTCATCTATCGCTGATCATTTACATGTTATACAAGATTATACAAAATTCCTTCCGAATGAAAAGGACTTCCTAGGCTATTCCCAGAAAATTCAAGATATATTTTATTTATCATGTAAATATCTTCCATTTTCGAAATTTTTTTTCGAAAATCAAAATTAACTAAAAATGTTCCATGTAAAGAGTAGTTTGGGTGTCGCGACCTTGGAAGATACTAAGGACCAAGTTTGGTATTTATCTGACTTTTCGTTTTTGAGTTATGCTGTTCATATATACACACTGACATGGAATTAATTGTTCTTTCACACAAGCCGTGTGTTGGACAGGGTTGGAAAGGTAGAATCTGATTCTACCTTTCCAACCCTGTCCAACACACGGCTTGTGTGAAAGAACAATTAATTCCATTAATTGACCTAATAGTGGTTGCAACTATAAAGCCCGGAACTTAAAGTACTTACAATAAATGTAAGTCGCCATTGGGGTATGGCATCTCAATACAATTTGAGATCTCCTTGTGGTTTACCGGGAAAAATGCGAATCAGCTGGAGAATTTAATGTCGTGTCGGCATGTTGCCATGGTAGCTCAGTGGTTAGAGCAACCGGACGGAGACCGGGAGATCCGTGGTTCAAATCCCGGCTATGGCATTGAATTTTTCAGTCATCTGATTCTACCTTTCCACACACTGACATGTTTATAAAAGCTTTATTTGGATTCAGGGCGCCTCAAAAATGTATTTCCGGTGAAATCTGGATATCGAGTTTTTGGGTGCAATACTTTATTTATTAAGTAGGAAAGTAAAAAAATTGAATAGCGATTTTCCTCTTAAGAAAAATATAAGTGTTTGTGAATTCAAACAAATACCAAAGAATATATAGAAAACGGTTAACGACACAAACCTTTCATTTGAATAAATTGCATACTTTGTAGTAAGATTTTGTCTATCTTTTCGTTTACCAGTTATGCAAAAGTCATTCAAAATGAAGAGGACCTGAGAGGCTATTCCCTTAAATTCAAGATAGGTATACATTTCATTTGTTGCAAGCATATCTTAAAACCTATGATATTTTAATCAAAATCGTTAGAACCACCTTTGAGAAAATAATCGAAACATGTTCCATGTAGGTAAAGCATAGTTAAGGATAGAGGATTTTCTTGGTACCAGCTTGGTATTCGCCTTTTCGTTTTTGAGTTATGGTGTTGAGACTCACATGGGCCTTTTTAATAAATACATTTTCTTTATTCCGGTCATCTCAGAACGTGTATTTCCTGTGAAACTTCGGTTTCAAATTGTGGTGTGGAATACAATACTTCCCTTACTTACTATAGATAAGCACCAGAGAAAACAAAAATGAGGCTGCTAGAGGTGCAGACGAGAGAAAGGAAAGGTCATAAAGGTGAAGAGTTACTTCATTTGTGCTAAAAGTTTATATTTAATTTCTAACTCTCAAAATTTATAATTTGTAGCCTAAGAAATGCAGTAAATAATCTTAGGAACAATGATAATAGTATACTATGCAACAGGACTATAATGGTAGTAATTCAGACGTGGGCATGTTTGTGAAACCAGCGATAACGAGGTTCATAATTTTCGTATAGTGTCTGAATTACTACCATTATAGTGAAGTTACAAGTTGTTTTTGGTCGACTACACTATAATGTCAAAACTTTTGAGTTTTTGCAAAAATATCTTACATTATTAGTTCGTGCAGCAGGGTGAAGACAGAATCTTGAGCTTGTTTGCGAGTAGTGCAACGGATGGCAGCACAGTTGAGTCCACGCCGTTGTCATTGATGTTTCATAGGTAACGTGAAAACAACGCATATTGAAGCAAAGCAAACTAACTCAATTTATTAGAATATTAAAATTACAATGAGGGGAATTTGTATTATTTTAAATACACTTATTACATTGTGGAATAGGGAATGGATCCTAGTGAACTTCTTTTTGAAGGTGTTAATAAGTACGGGCGAAAGGGGAGCTGCGCGCGCAGCCGAGTGAAATTATGGGTCGCTGAAGTATTACGGATGCCGTAACGGTTGAGTTCTGTCATATGTAATCCGTGTATTATAGTGTGGTCGACCAAAAACGTATCTTATAAGGGAAAATGCTGGCTCGTACATATATTCACTTGTGGAAACATTTGAAATGTCTTATGTAGTACGTTCAATGTTACCGTGCACAATTTTCCGCCTTGTTCTAAGATTATTTTAGCTGGTGCCATTTTACAGTTAGTCTGCTGTACTCTGTGATTGTAGAATGGATATTTTTACTGTTTGTACCAAACGTCAAGATAACTTCCATATAGTAGAACTAAGTATTGGTGTAAATCTAATACCAACTTATATGCAAGAGGAATTCGATTATTGTTGCGCAAGAAGTACTTCGTGTTAAATTCTAACCAAAGTAGTAACTATATATAAGCATGTCTTAATACGCATTACATTTTATGAAACAGAAGTAATAGGTTCGATTTAGATATATGTGTATACTTCCAGAAATTGCTGCCCTGTTACAGGCTAGAAGCGGAGGAGATTTCAGCACTGCAACCAAGGCAAGACCTACTGCAACTACCGTAAGTGACTATAGGAGAGAGGACGAAGGGTGGATAGATCTGATAGCAGCAGGCGCAGCGTAGCGATGTCCCTAAAATTTCCAGGCTGAACATCTTCGATGACTCCCTGTACTGGCAGACAGCTTTGGACAGAAGGTTCCTGACAGGGAAGAAATTGTTCTCTCCTTAAACCTCATCCATCGCATACACCACACATCACCGAACATCCTGTCAAGCCCTACAACCTGTGGAAGATAAATGGTAATATAATTAGAAGAAATGAGGACGAGCAGAAAAAATCGTGGTGGTATACATCCACTCCAGGATTCGCTTACGCACCTGGAAAAACCACGAAAAGGAAAACCAAGGTCCAACGGTTGCCCAACGGGATCTTCCGGATGCGAGCCTCACATGCACCACTTCACCCATCCCGCTCAGTTTCTGTCGTGTTAACTACGGTTGAAAACATGCAGCTATGGACATAGCTTATCGCGTGGGAAGCAGCACCGAACATCTGGCCGGAAGAAAAGGTAAGTACTAGTTATCATGATAAGATTGCGTTCCGTGGGAAGAAGACCTAAACTATTACCGAACAAGTGGGCAGGACATTGGAAGAACAGCCAGGTAAAGAAAACATCCGCAGTTCCTTTACTAGCTCAAGTGAGGCGTGCAAATGTAGTATTGCTTTCATTGTGCAACTATATACTCCCCAAACGCCTTGCCCCTAAATCCCATCCGATCCCTAGAGTTGATAACGTTATGCATTTCAACAACAGCACACTCCAAGCACACTCATGTCGTGGCCGACTAGTAGAAGAGTAGCGCTCTCGTCCAACGTAAATACCAAAGCGCTATCGAGAGAACCAGAGAGATAACCGTACGCCTAGCAAAAATTCAAGAAACTCTCGTACTTACAAGAGAGCGTGCTCGCGAATGAATGAGTCAGAGAGATAGTGAATGTGTTTTATGCGACACGAAGTGCCTTCTACGAGTGAGGTTGCGGAGGCGATTTTTATGTAGAGTGAGCGCCTGCTACTGCGAGTAATTAGGGAGGTTGTGTTTGACGTCTCAGCAAGTGAAGCGGAAGGATGAAGTAGCTGCCTCACGTGTGTTTTATTACGCCGCTACGCGCGAGGAAAAGTGAAGTAACAAGTAGGCAAAGTCAAAATGTGCTATGTGTTCAAGCAAACAACGCTTACTTATTCTAAGAATATTTTTCAGTAATATACTATACTACTTCCTAAGCATTTGGGATTATTTAGATAACATAACCCGGTGTTTCTTGTTAATCACAGGAATGATTAGTGCTAATTCTCGGGGTTTGCACATCAATCCTAGGAATTTAGTTTCAATCCAAGAATAAAGAATTGAATTCAAAATTTTCTTTCCAGTGAGTAAACGGAATTTCTGCACTTCAAAAGAAAAGGTATAGCTGTTTGCTATTAGTGAAGAGTAGTGAAGTTGGAAGACTATTCAATGAATAAGTCCTACAATATAATTTTGTACATAAAGATTCAACTTGATCCTATCAGAGTCCAAAACAACCTGACAGTGAATTAAGACGCATGCCCAGAAATAACAGTAATCGAAATTTAGTACGCTTCACAGAAAGAAATCGACTTACAGCGTCCAGCATCTTCCACTAGCTTCAGATAAGGTCAACTAAAAGGGTCGATGAACTGCGTGACATATCTGGAAGAACCAAATTCCGTTGGTAAAAGTATCAGTGTTATTTCGATGCATTTATTAATATATGCATATGCATATATGTAATAAATATTTATATACCCTATAAGGGAGGGGTTGCGACCCCTTAACCTGCCGTGGTGCGAGCGCTAAATACGCTTAGCATTCCTGGTACTTCTGACGTTACTCGTTGGGACAGTGGTTCCCGATACCTATGGGAGATTGGATACGTCTGGGCGGTGATATCCTGGTATATGATGTGCTAGATCATCGTCGTCCCTATTGGGGTTCTGCAGTAGTCTTTCCTCTGGGATTGACTTCGTCCTGTGTAAACCGGGAGAACATTTTAATTTTTATGTTATAATTGGGCTAATGGAAAATATCATGGGAGAGAAAAGTCCCTTGGATGATGCTTTCCTGAGCAACATAGAGGGGCTTCGGCAGACCTCTCCCCCGGCAGACCTTGCTTGCTAAAAAGAATTTTAATACAACAATAATATAGTTATTGCTGTTATTAAATTATTATTTTCATTTGTGCGACTATTTTCACGGTTGTCCATTACAAACTGTAGCAAACAATCACGAAATAATTAGCCATAACTGACTTTACTGAGTCCTCATATGTTCGTAAATGAGACGTTAACTTCTCTATCTGCATTGAATACATTACCTGGCGAGTTGAACGGATACGCAAGATAGCCACTCGCATGCATTCCGTTCCTGAGAGAGAAGCGAGGAGGTGCTACGGACTTTGATGTAGCCTATCATCAGCATAGTATGATAAGTAATTATAAATTCACATTTTAACTATTCTTATGTTTAATAATATGAGAAGGTTTTGCATCTACTTTGTTCATAGAAAATATATTAAAAATGTTTTAATATTCTCTCTATAAGCCCGAGCAGCCTGGAATATCGATATGACGTGATTGCTTTAGGAAATACCTCACTGCCATTATTGGCACGCGTGTCATAATGAGCCAATTATGCACGATATTGAATACATTTTCAATCTGCTTATAATGGTAAGGTTAAAGTGATTTAATGCTTCCTTTAAAATAAATCACACATTAAAACTAGCATTAAAAGAACATAATGACATGATACAATCTTAAAATAACAAGTAAGCAAGATGGATTTATGGCCCTTTGCTTCTGGTACCCTTTTTATTTGTCCATTCCGTTGCAAAAACAAAAGAAAAGTAAAATAAAAAGTTTTACATTACACTTTGCAACGAAATACTACATAAGGCGAGGTTGTATAGTTTTGCCCCATTGAATTGTTTTGTTGTTTTTCTCTATTGTTTTCTCTATATTTCGGGAAGCACACGCTTTGATAAAGTGCTATACGCAGTATCTTCGTGTTTTGGATCTTTATTTCTCTAATAAGAGACCAGTTCACTTCCACTGACTGCGTATGTAGTGCCTTAAAAAGTAAAAAAAAACAAAAAACAAAAAGAAGGAAAGAGCACGGATACGAATCGATAATGCCCCAAATAGCGTAAGTAAGTTTTGGAACAGACTGCTGCCCTGAAATGAAACAAGAACTCTCTGCAATTACTAGGAGAGCTGGATATTTTATTGAAAGGTCAGATCTGACTCTCTCCCCATCTAATATTTTTCGGACTTGCAGCACAAATCTAAATGACAGTCAGCCCTTCTCAGTTTGTTTGTGCTACTACTCTCGTTGCACTCAGGAGAGGCAATAGATAATAATTCCTGTGAAATTTATGGGCCGAGCGGATAAGAGCAATTACTCAAATCGAGTCTTGAAATACTGACAAAAATAACGTGATTTGTATTTTATTACTGTTTAATGGGGAGCAATGTCGCATATCCTCCTCTACCAAGCAGTTATTTTCCAATGAAATTATATTCGGAACCTCTGCAAACAAATTTGCAACACCCCTGAATATTTTATGACAAGGAAATAGAAACGCAATTCAAAATCTATGATAAACCAGCAAAAATCTACGGTGTAATAATCACACAACTTAATCTACCTACAAATGCTTCTTAGCGATTTAAGAAAAAATATCGAACTTAAAATATATAAACTTCTGTAATTGATCATTATAAGTAGCTGTGCTTCATCAAATTTATCACAATAATATTTTGAGTTGGCCAGGAGGCTGATATAAGAATCAAATGTTTATAAAACAATTCGTAACATACAAGCTATGATCTCACATGAAACAAGTATTTGAAAATCTAAATCTGGAATAGATAACATTTTAGAAATGGTAAATTTTATCAGAAAGCTTTTTAAAATATATTATAGGTATGTTTTAATAATAGGTACATTATTCTCGTAATAAGATATATTTTTATTTTTTTTAGGATTTCTTAATAATAAATAATTAGATAACAATGAATCGCTCTTCCCGAACATTTAGAGCAAATTCGAGATATGTTTCCTTCGATATGCTGGTTCATTGTTTTAATAAAACCTATATAACTGTTTTTGAAAAAAAAACATTCAATGTAAAGCTTTGTTTGGAAAGTGGGAGATGCATTCTTAAATACACTCAAATGAAAGACTGCTGTTCATCCGAGGTAAAGTTTTGAGCTACGCTGTTTTCTCTCTCTCTCTCTCTCTCTCTCTCTCTCTCTCTCTCTCTCTCTCTCCCCAAGCCTGTCCACCTGTATCTCATCTTCGTGTACGGAGGGGACTCGGCACCGATCCAGAGGGGATAGGTACTACACCACACAAGGGGGCGCCCCCGGGAGGAAGGATGAGGCCAGGCAACCGGAACCAGGAGCAACGGTACAGTAATGACAGAGTCCCTAAGTTTGCAGTAGTAAAAACCCCGAGAGACCGACAGGCAGACGGGGATCCCCGTCGCACACAGGGGCCCAACGTCCCTCAAGGGCGTTCGGATAATCCGGCAGGTCGCCAAAAGTCGAGGGATGGACAGATATACAGGGAGCATTCTTTTCCGCTGTGACGCTTTATCGAATCACCAGCGCCGACACTTCCGACTCTGTAAGAGACCAACGGATGAAGGATGAATGACATGATTAATGGAACGAAATAGAGGAACAGGAAATTTGAGAGCTGAAAGAAACCAGTCCAACATTCGGCTGACGACCCGAAAAAAGCATGGGCCAGATTGGGCGGTCGCCGGGTATCGAACCCGTGACCTCCCAAATGCGGGCCATAGACGTTGCCCCTGAGCCATCCCGCTCGGTCATCCCTCCTGGCTGAAGTTTCTTCCGGCTTAATTCTGTCCTCATAACTGGCAAATGCCGAGGAGATAGCTCAAACTTAGACCTGGAGCGTTTCCTTGCAAAATTTCCTTTCCCTATTATCATTTCTTTTCGTATACCCGCTAGCGTCCTCAACTTAGAATATCCTTAGGAGAACAGGGTGCAGGAAAGACTGAAGAGTGCAGGTTATATTTTTTCGAGTGAAGGAGAAATAGATTTACGTATCCCAGAGAAGCTGGAAGTGTGGAATGCCCCTACCCACTAAAACCCCTACATCGGAAGAAAGGAAAAATAAGGAATTTGGTTGAGGACCGCTTGTGCAACTGCGGATTCAAGGAGCGATTTGGCCGGCCAAATTGGACCTAAGCCAGGTGAAGGATGGAAGCCAAGACACAAACTTGGCCGAGTCTTGTGTGATGTTCTGGTGGAATCTCCGGCGACTCTTGCGATTGAAAAATCCTGTCCCAAGTGGTGGTGATTCATCTGTTACTCGTAATTGGGCAGATGCTGGTGTTCTGTGGTTTTGATTGCTGTTCGTCCAGCATGGCAGTGGACGGTAATTTTTTATTGTTGGAGTAGTAGGAAGAGCTGTGTATCAACAGCTCTGCTGCGAATGACTGTTACTGGCCGATGCGAAGGCGCTGTTAAGCATAAATCCAAGCCTAATTAGTTTAAAACCCTTCATCTCGTTTAATACACCTAGGGATTTTGACCCATTTTTATGTCCAAAACCAATTTTGGACTCCAAGCCCCCATCCAACAGACCTATTTGTAGCTCTTGGATTTATTCGAATTGTTATTTCTATTGCTTTTCTGAACATTCTAGGGTATTACTATATTTTGATGGTTGCCAGTGCTTCAGTTTTCTCGAATAGCAGTCGACAACTGTTCCTGCCACTCTTCTCTTCTGAGGATGTATTCCACAGTTGAGGACGAAACCTCAAGTTTTACCAATTTGATTGTTCTGATACGGTCTACAAGGCCGTAAAGCGTATTATATTTGATTAAAACGAAAAAGTTTAATACATTTTGCAATTGTAATTTAATTTCCAACTACAGCCGTTAGAGAAACCATATAAACCAAATTGCTAGCTCATCTGCCAGCTTTATTGCATGCAAATGCGGTGAAATAATCTGAAAATGTTTTCTTGATCAATCGTGTTTATCAAACGGAAAGCCTAATAGAACATCGTGAATGAAAGGATGCATTACTTTTCCCCTTAGTCCCTACAAATCAGTACTTAACAAGTATTGCTTCATAGTCTGAAAATGCATTTGCAATTATATTCATTATCACTACATAAAATAATATTTAACAGCACTTGCTAAGGAGTTGTTCTTCTATTTAAATTATTCCAGAGAATAAATGCACCTTTCCTCTTATTCGGGGTTACGAGGTAGAATTTGAGGAAAAGAACAGAGATGGTAGCGTGAAAAGGTTATACATGAAGATCTCACTGCAAACTGACAGACAGGCTCGTTTGTTCTACCAATAAACGCAACACGAAATCTGCCGAGAACAGCTAAACCTGCGAGCATTTACACATTAAGTCCTTAAGGGAACAGATTTAATATAATTCTTTATTCCAGGATGTCAGAGCGGTAGCAAACATATTAATAATTCAAGGTTAATGGGAAAGCAGGCCTTAACAACCAAATAACTTAAACTTTACCTGGATGAACAGAAATCTTTCATTTGAGTGTATTTAAGAATGCATCTCCCACTTTGCAAACAAAGCTTTACATTGAATGCTTTTTTCAAAAACAATTATATAGGTTTTATTAAAACAGTGAACCAGCATATCGAAGGAAGCATATCTCGAATTTTCTCTAAATGTTCGGGAAGAGCTATTCATTTTTATTTTTACTGTTCCTCCTGTCTCAGTAAAAATTTAAACAAAATAGTACCCCACGAATCAAAGAGTTGGTCTAAGAAACAGGTCATATTGCTTATTGAGGATTGTGTATGAAAACTGGGTACATGGTTAAAAATGTGGAAATTTAGATGCAATTTGAATGTAAAAGTTAAGAAAAGTACTGAAAATTTTGAAAACATGAGCTAATTAATTGGGATTTAATTACAGGGTTTGAATATAGAAAATGTATTATATTTCATTTTTAAAAAACGTCAAATCAAGTCCAAAGAAACTTAAAACCAAATGTGAATTATATTATATTTCATATCTTTGCTTTGTAAGATTATTTGGTACAATACCAAGTATCTTAAAAGTAAATTTAAAATGGAACGTGAATTTCATTTTCATATTTTTTATTACCTATTACAATTGCTATTATTAGTAGTATTAATATTATTATTCTTATTTTGAAAGTATTCTTATAAAATTAAAATAATTTTAAAACAAAATGAAATGCGTTTACCTAACAAACAAAAATATCCTGTACTGCCTCTGTCGTCCTCAGTGTTATGCTCTATTAACCCAGAGCTGCCGGATTCAATTCCCAAGTTGATTATTAAAATTAGAAGAAATCTAATTTTAGCAAGATCTTCAAATCAAGAAGTAAAACCCCTTCAGTTGTTTCTAAACTCAAAGTTCTCTTAATGACAATAGATGTTATACAAACGAAATGATAAAAAATCTTATGTGGTACGTTCACATGCCGTTCTCTATCCTCTATCTTTATTCTTACGAAAGCTTATTTTTATATCTACTACGTTTTAATCCAAATAAACCTTTGGTTGTATTACAGCGACAGTAAAATGTACTAGTTTAACGGTTATACAAGACTATACAAAATTCCCGCCCCCCCGAATGAAGAGGACTTCAAAGGCCATCCCAGAAAATTCAAGATATGGATTTTATTTGTCATGTAAATATCCTTAATATATGACATTTTAATCAAAATCGTTAGCCATTCTTTAAAAAAAAAATTTTTTTGAAAAATGTTCCATGTAAAGGGTAGTTGGGTGGAGGAATATTCCTGAAAATCTTCGTGTCGCATCCTTGGAATATACTCAAATTAAAATCAAGTTTGGTTTTTATCCAACTTTTCGTTTTTAAGTTATGCGGTTCAAGGACACACACACACACAGAAATTTTTCTAAAAATAGTTTTAGGATTCAGGAAGCCTCAGAACATATATTTCTAGTGAATGCAATATTTCCCCTACTTACCTACTATACGTAATAGAGAAATTAAAAATATGATGTGTTGCACTTACAAGACTTTGTCTACCCTTGTACAACCTATTTTTACAAACGCTTATTCTCCATCTACTTCATGTCAATCGACATAAACATTTGCAGAAACTATCTTATAGATAATATACTTGTAGGTGCAAGGGGATTATGGTAGGTTTTAAGCGACAGTCAAACGTTTTAAGAACTGGTTGCTATGTGGAGCATTCCGTTCTCTTTGCATGTCCAGAACACAAAAACAATAACGAATTCCCATTTGAGAAAAAGTATAAGTATTAGAAAATTCAAACAACTAACAAGGAATATCTCGGAAAATGCGGCGATCACCTCCTCATCCGTGCTGTTAGGCTTACCTTGATGCTTCTCCCGTTGGTTCCAGAAGTTCTCAGTGTGTTGGTTCTCTTCAATTTATCCTCGGCTAGCGGCAGTAATTTTTCTTAAACTATATGGGAGCATGGACTTATCCTCGGTAAAGGAAAACGTATATCTCGGGTGGTGATATAGGAAGACATAGACTTGCTTTGTTTATGAAAAGATGACACTGCCGTTTCTTTTTATTTAATTAACACTCGTAGTATACAAAACTGGTATTGCCGCTGTAAAATACTGTCCACCGCTGTTAAACTATGGCGCGGATATGACACGAAGTTTAAATATTCTTATTGTCGCTTTAAGAGTAGCAGATCTTAGGTGTGTTCTAGAACTATCTTGATTCCCTGTTTTGGCGCGATATCTCACACATCCTGCAGCATCTCTCCCTGACCACACATGACATAAACTGTCCCGAATTTTCCCCAAACAGATCCATTTATAGTCTCAGGCTTCTGAGGCTGCTTCCTTTCCTATTGGTCCATTTTTAGCGCGACTCGACGCGTCTAACTATTTCGAATAAACTTTCAGGGATCTCATTGGTCCAAGTTTAATATAAATCGCGGCTTTTCCTACATTTACCGTTAGGTTGTCTGTCTCACTCACTTGGTCACGGCGAATTATCAAATAATGGGACAAAGGCTCTACACCCTCGCTGTAGGAATAATGGCACGGCGACCGAAGAGAGGTAATAAAACTAGGTTTTCTGCCTTCGAAAGCACTATTCCTGTAGCTAAAACATTCCATCGTGGACAGTATTTTAACATAGCGCTTAAATTATTTACATTAAACCATTTATAACTCTACTAATATTAGTAACCTAGATAGATACATAACGTTAAATCACCCTTCTTAAAATATACAAGCAGTATGAGAAAAAGATATTTACATAGTACGATTTAACATCAATAAAAGTTAATTAATAAATTATCTAGAATTACAGTTCTCGGGCTCGGCCTAGAGTTGCCGTTTCAAAAATCATTATGCGTAAGTGATTCAGAATGAAGAGGCCTTATCGGGACATTCCCAGAAAATTGATATACAAATTGATATGAAAATTTGCCATGAAAATATCTAAAAAAATATGACATATTAATCAAAATCCTTGGGAGCCATTTTTGAGAAAATCAACATTTTCGAAAAATATTTTATGTATAGGGTAGTCTTGGTTGGGGGAATTCTCCTGAAAATCTGCGTGTCGCATCTTTGAAAAATAGTGAACGTAAATGCCAAGTTTTATATTTATCCGATTTTCGTTTTTGAGTTATGCCGTTCACAGTCAGTCAGACACACACACACACACACACACACACACACACACACACACACACACACACACTCCCACTCACACTCACACTCAGACACCGACGTTTTTCTAAAAATGCTCTTTATGGATTGAAGGAGCCTCAAAACACTATTTCTGGTGAAATCTCGACATCGAATTTTTGGGTGGAATGGAATACTTCCTCTACTTTGTATACATAGTAGAGAAAGTAAAAGAGTATCATCTAAATTAGAATGCTGCAATGGATAAGACACACAAGGGAACCACATATTTTAACGTAAATATCACAGTTTTATAACTTAAGTAAGGTCACGTTCTGTGCTGGTCTACCGTTAACCGAAAGTTAATTATATCATTTACCCTTGGAAAATTGTGTATCCAAGAGCGGCATAGAAGATCAGATTTTTAAGGCGAGAGGGCTCAGAAGAAAGCTATTTCTTTCGTTTAAGTCACTAAAAACTAGTCTTAAGAAAGCTTAACTCCTGATACACTACGTGATTAAAAGTATCAGTACACCTGGCTCGTGGCACCCTCCATCGGTAATGCTGGAAGTCAATATGGTGTTGGCCTACACTTAGCCTTGATGACAGCGTTCACTCTCGTAGGCATACTTTCAATCAGGTTTCTTGGGTAATGGCAGCACATTCTTCACGGGGTGCGGAACTGAGGAGAGGTATCGATGTAGGTCGGTGAAGCCTGGCACGAAGTCGGCGCTCCAAAACATCCCAAAGATGCTCTATAGGATTCAAGTCAGGACTCTGTGCAGGCTAGTCCATTACAGGATGTTATTTTTGTGTAACCACTCCGCCACAGCCCGTGCAGCATGAACAGGTGCTCGATCGTGTTGAAAGATGCAATCGCCATCCCCGAATTGCTCTTCAACAGTGGGAAGCAAGAAGGTGCTTAAAATATCAATGTAGGTCTGCGCTGTGATCGTGCCAAGCAAAACAACAAGGGGTGCAAGCCCCCTCCAGGAAAGAACGACCACACCATAACACCACTACCTCCGAATTTTACTGTTGGCACTACACACGCTGGCAGATGACGTTCACTGGGCATTCGTCATACCCACACCCTGCCATCGGATCGCCACATTGTGTACTGTGATTCGTCACTCCACACAACGTTTTGCCACTGTTCAATCTTGTAATGTTGACGCCCGTTACACGAAGCGAGGCGTCGTTTGTCATTTTCCTGTGTGATGTGTGGCTTATGAGCAGCCGCTCGACCATGGAATCCAAGGTTTCTCACCTCACGCCTAACTGTAATAGTACTTGGAGTGGATGCGGATGCAGTTTGGAATTCCTGTGTGATGGTCTAGATAGGTGACTGCCTATTACTCTTTACGACCCTCTTCAAATGTCGGCGGTCTCTCGTCAGTCAAGAGACGAGTTCGGCCTGTACGCTTTTGTGCTGTACATGTCCCTTCACGTTTCCACTTCTCTATCACATCAGAAACAGTGGACCTAGGGATGTTCAGAAGTATGGAAATCTCGCGTACACTTCTGACACAAGTGACACCCAATCACCTGACCTCGTTCGAAGTCCGTGAGTTCCACGAAGCGTCCCATTCTGCTGTTTCACGATGTCTAATCACTACTGAGGTCGCGGATAATGAGTACCAGTCAGTAGGTGGCAGCACAACGCACCTCAGATGAAAGACGTATGTTTGTGGGGGTTGTCCGGATACCTTTGTTCACATAGTGTAAGATACTTCAACGTTTAAGAAGACCTCGATTTTAAAGGTAAATACTGACGGATACCAGCTAGGAACTGTTGCTTTAGGGCGTTAACAGAGCTTGAACAAAGGTGTCACTTGGACATTTTGTCGTAATTGGCCTAGTTATCTGAAGTTCCATATTGTGAGATGACAAGGTCAGTAACAATCTTTAAAAGGGTCATTACCTTCGACGAATCTAGAAGGTTTAACCAGCTCAAAAATTCAAGGTAAATAACATCCAGTCGTTTACCTGCCATGAAGATTTTTGTAGTTCCTGCAATACATTACTTTGTTTTTAAATAACGAAGAGAAGCATTTGTAAGTAAGCTGCTTGTTTTCTATGTCTGGAAAAGGCAGCAATTGTTACATAAATATGCTCCGAAATAATGTTTCCAAAATAAGAACTTAGGCTCCTGAAAATGTTCTATAGCATTAATTAAACGGTTAAAACTAAACGATGCATTTAATGAATTCTATGGCACAGTGTCACCCTGGGGTATTCTATGGCCAATGTTCAGAAATTTGTGGAACAAATCATAGATTCATGCCTATTGTAGTTGAAAGAACTTTAATCAATAATTTTCTTAAGAATTCAATATCAATTATGATTTCGTTTCAAATGGCCTAGGAGAGCTTTGTTACAGGAGTACTAGTTTTTTAAATATATGGTGTGTTACGTTATTTGTATTTTATTGGATTTATAAATAAAATCTTAATTTATTCACTCAAAATAATCTGCACATTATTTGATTTTAGGCATTTAAACACAGAAAAAGATAAAGAAAGTTTAACAGGTTTAGATATGTAAAAGTAATAAAACACGGTTAGAGCACTAGTGCCATAAGAAGAGTGATCACAAATAATGCCCAATATAGGCATAGCTAACGTCAAAACCTTTGCACACACCATGTCTAACCTCTAAAATGACAAATGCGCTTCTAAATTCATAAATATTGTCTTGATTAAGGTCCTAGCATTTACTTGTCTTCTCTTTAGAAGTTTCTGGACCTTAGAATTAAGACAACACTCTGTGATGCCTAAAAATTCCAAAAGGTGAACACTCGCTTTGTTCCTCCGTGGAATATTAAACTCATCAACAATACATGCAAAATACATTTATACGAGGCACCGCGATTCTCAACGTTGAAGTTTTCGTCCATGAAAATCCATACAGGGTGTTCGAAAATTCCCCTTACAAACTTCTAGGACTTGTAGAGGGGACTGAATAGGCCATGTTTGAATAGGAACCTATCACGACGAGTGGTGTTTACATCAGACGAGCAGCTGATGTCATTAGACAATCATGGTTGCTGCACAACAAATTGCAGACACACCAGGTGTGATGGGGAGATTCTACCAGAACATCATTCCTAGGTACAATGTGTGCAACAACTTAGTGGTGGTCACATCGAACCGGAGTTTTAGCGCATTAGAATGTGAGCTAGTCTGTTACAAAGAGAAATACAGATTGTTAAGTTTAACTGCGAACAAAAGTTTTGTGAAACATGATTAAATTTGATTTTATTTTTTTATTTCCTAATGGTTTGTAGTGAACCAGACTGGTAACTATCCTATTTAAGTTTCCTGTTTATTTCATTAGTAGTATTACCTAATGAGTCGAACTGTAAGAAAAGTGATGTACTGAGTAACGGTAACTAAAGTACTTAAGAAAATGTGATTGCTTTAAACACCTGTTTTCAAATGGTTATAGCACGGAAACGGTACGTTTCCGGGCATGGGTTCCTATTCAAAACATTACATATTCAGTCCTCTCTGCAAGTCCTAAAAGTTTTTAAGGGAGATATTTGAGCATTCTGTATAGTTATTCCGAAGCACCTCCTCCACCTTTCCGCAGTCCGCTGGCGGACCGCAACAATGGATTCGACAACGAGCCTATCAAACGTCTTCCTAGTTACCATAGATCCGCACAATAAATGGCATGTAAAACTCTAAATTGCAACTTCAAAGAGAAATCATAGTTTAAAAACAGGTAGAGTTATTTATTCATATTTTCAATAACTATAACGATATTCTTAAAGTAAATAAATACCATTCTGAATTATGTTACTCTGATTAGGAAGTTCCCGTCTTCGTATTAGTTAACCACATGCCACACACAATGAAAACGATGTACTTAAGTAGGACAAAAGCAATGACAGTCTAGAAGGTTTAAAAACTGAGTTTACTGAATATAAGAATTCGTAAAATAGTTGGGGCAATAATTAATAATGGCTTCTACAACTTTAAATGTGCAAAGTTAAGTCTACATTCTTCTTAAGCTTCACTGCATCCCTGTCATTCAAAGTTCCTTGATTGCGGTGGCATAAAACTTATAATTGCTGCATTCTCGATGGTATATAACCTTAAAATCTTCCTCTGAAACTTTATACGCAGCCAAATATCAGGTTTTAAATATATGGTTTGTCTCCCCGGCACCAAGACGGAGGTAGTAGGGCATTAATAAAATTTAAACTTGGAGATTTTGGAAGGTTAAGTACTTTAAAAACGTTTGTTAAATACGTGTCATTCACGCGCACGGAATTACTGTTTTTAAATCAGTAATCGTAAAAGTACTAAGTATGTTATTTTTCCAAGCATACTGTGAAATTCTTCTGCTACTCGTTTATTTTGAAAAAAAATCCTATTCTTTTATTTTGACAAAAAAATTAGTGTTTTAAGTATTGCAAATTACAGAAAATATAATGATTAATAAAATTATAATTATCTGCGGCTATTTTCTTTCACAACCCCCGAAAGCACACGTGTATTACTACGTACAGTGAGTAGCGGAAATATTGTATTCCACCAAAAATTCTATATCGAGTTTGAAGTAATTGTATCACCACTGTTGGAGAGCCAAACTTGAAGGGGTTTAATTGTTGTTTCGGTTGCACCTCGTATAGGCACCAATATGCGGGAGATATGTTTCTAGGAGTGTTAGCCCCACGTACGGTACAAACTTTCCAGGGGCCTTCGCCCCACGTTCACTTTTCCGGTGGTCTTCGCCCCACGTTTAAAAATAAACTTTGTATTTTAATGTTTATTTAAATATTATGTATGTATACCTCGGCTACGTTATTAGTAGCTTTTTAGAGCACGTATCTCTTAGAGGGGTTAGTACGGTTAAATAATGAAGGCTTACACAAATTATAATGGAATTTAACTTTGTTTTATTAATCTTTGACACGACTAAATAACACTTCACTGATATATCCTACTATAGAACTGTAAGATTATTGTTATTTGCACTTTTTAACAGGTAAACTTTATATTATTCTCACCGCAATAAATTTTTATGCCTCACACTGAACACGTACCGTACCGAATGGGTATGCTATCCTGTAGCGTCTGCCGCCTGAATTTGCACATTTTTCCTATTTAAAGTCTCTGAATGGCTAAGCCTACTCTAATAGAATACTTTTATTTAACTTATGCTTGTTCTAGTTTTTGATTGGCTGTTTATAAAATGTTTTAAATATTATATTATTGTTCCAAGAATTATTAGTAGCCGTTATTAAACTTTCTAATTTATTGTTGCCTGAAGGTTACCTCATTGTTAGCAACTTTCGGCTTCTACTTTGCAATTCTTTTTGCTGCGGAAAGCAGCTTGCTTCTATTCTCACAGCTCCTACATTGTTAAACTACGTAATACATTCATATAACATTATTATACATGTACATAATAGTTATAAACATACTACAATGACTGTAGTATACACTTTTTATATATTATAGTATGCACATATTACTTTAAGGCGGGCTGTTATTAAATTTTATATTATATAATTAGACTGCTATCATTTTAGGTATAAAATACTGCCTCAAGATTTTACCGCAAACGCATGTTTTGAGGCATTTTTAGAAAAATCTTCGGGTGTGTGGGTGTATGTGTGTGTGCGTGTATTTGTGTGTGAACAGCATAACTCAAAAACCAAAAGTCGGATAAATATCGAACTATTTTCCAAGGATGCGACACAAACATTTTCAAGAAATTCTCCCCACCCCAGATTACACCCCAGACTTTTCGAAATTTTTTATTTTCTAAAAGGAGGCTCTAACATTTTGATTAAAATTCCATATACTAAAGATTTTACATTGGAGAAAAAATGCATATCTGAATTTTCTTGGAATAGCCTGGGAAGTCCATTCATTAGGAAGAAGTTTTCTATGATTTTGTATAACTGGTAAACATTAAGCGATAAAAAAACCATACTACTCAAAAAATAATCCCTTTAAAACACACCCATTATATCAAATAAATTGTTGTACCATCAACCTTTTCCGAGATATTCGTTATTACTGGTTTGAACTTTTTAATACTTTGTAATTTTTTAAAGTGTTGTTGCTATTCAGTTGTTTCTGTAATATCATGGAAAGTGTGTGGAAAATCATAGGCAGCATTTAACGGCTCGCTTTTAAACATCTATAGTATAACAACTCAGTAATATCCCTCGGTCTACGGACTGCGCGAGTGTTCCGGAGAGATAAATCGCCCCCACTCTACTTGTCTTTTGCCTGTAGCTACTAAGTTATCCAGTGAGGTGTCTTAAAGAAGAAGTGAGCTGATACGCGGGAAACAAGTGTCACGCTATTGTGAACACAGTAGTTTTATAGTGTAGAAAAATAAGCTTTAGTAAGAGTAGTTTGTATACCCACTAATAGGCGATAGGGGGTAGAGAAAGTCATGTGAATGTAAATAATCAGATTTTTATAAGCGTGAAGTAGTAGGAGAGTAGCCTATGAAACAGGTAGCTGGGCTAGAAGAGACGACTGTGACCAGGGAACAGAGGAGACAACTCGCTCCTCGACCCAACGCGGATCTCTTATCCTTACACCTCCCAGGAGGAACGGATGAGATGAAGGGACCTCAGGTTAGTGTAGACCGCAGTCAGGGCGGCCGATAGATACCCGAAGAGGTCCCTAAGGTTCCAAGCTTGATGACCCGGTCCCACCGGCGGCTGCTCAGATAAGGCTTCCCTGTGGTGGAACCGGGGAGAACTCGACCCACCTGAGGCGGCTCAGAGAAGGCATGGCCGAGAAGAACTTTTCATCTGTCCGACACCGATACTGAAACATGAAAGGACAAGCGAAATGCTAGGTAATGAGTGAAAGGAAATTCGTGGTAAAAAAAAACCACACTAGCACTCACTTTGTCAACCAGAGAAAATTACGAAAAACGTAGGTAAGAGTGGCCGGCACCAGGAATCCAACCCAGGACCTGCTGAATTCAAACCTCGCACGTTGACGGAGAGGTAGAAACTCGTGTTTCTATCCACCTTGTAATCTATATTTAAAACAAATAAAGACATAAATTCCTAAATTTTCAGGCGATTATAGATATACAAAGGGATAAAGGTATGAAATAACATTGTAACCACATTAAGAGCTTATACAGAGCGCTTGAAAATGCAATAACACTATTCGTGCTACAAGCATTGCAATGAGGAAGAAAGCTTTGTAAATGCATTAGGAACATGCCTGTGCTTTTGTTTTTTTCTATAAGGGAGTAAACAGTTGCTGGGAGCTGCTTCAAACGTTCTATTCCGCAACCCTGGAAGATCCGTATTGAGTGCACACCATGAATCCATTAGAGATTCGAGTCAGATTACTTGCTAACATTACTATAGATAGACCAGAACCCGGAGAAAATCAATATTTGCCCGACTTCCGACAGCAGGTGAGCTTAAAAGAGATGCTACCATTGGAGAAGATGGATTAAAAAGCCCTATAACGGAGCCTTTGGCATATCTGCTAGAAAGACTGGCATTACCTCAGGTTTTTCCATATTTCCTTCCTACTCAATACTTAACTCGAATCATCAGATTATTTTCAATAACTCTCTAATGACCTCCACTCGGATTACGAGATATTTTTTGTGGGGGAAGAAACGAATTAATCTGCATAAAGTATTTACTACTGCCGAGAAATATATACAAATGCATATTTGAAATGCACTCATAAACCGTATAAAAGCTTAATAATTATACGTTTCATATTAAAAAATCTGATGTGATGCATTCACATGACCTTCTCTACCCCCTATCTGTATTAGAGGGTATACATACTATTCTTACTAATGTTTATATTCCTATCTGCTACATTTAATCCAAATAAACCTTTGCAAAAATACCTATATTATGCATTTTGTTACAAATACAAAGGAAACATCGACGATCAAATGTTTAAGCATGTCCATGCAATCGCAAGAAACAACTGAAAATCAATGGACTTAAATAATGATAAGTATTGGACAGTTCGAGCATTTAATAACAGATATCTCAAACAAATTATGGCACAAAACACTTAATTTAAGTAAATTCTGTGTTTTAAAGGGATCTACAGTTTTTGGGTGGTACGTTTTCGTCTATTACTTAACGTTAACAAGTTACACAAAATTACACAAAATTCTTTCGGAATAAAGAGGACTTCCTAGGTATTCCAGAAAATTCAAGATATACTTGAATTTTGTATCTTGTCATGTCATCTTGAATCTTTTGTCATGTATATAACTTTAAATTGTGGTATTTTTCGAAAAATGTTCCATTTAAAGGATAGTTGGGGTGGGGGATTTTCTTGATAATCTTCTGTGTTGCATTCTTGGAAGATACTAACTCAAATACTAATATTGGTGATTATCCGACTTTTCGTTTTGAATTGTGCTATTCATAAGCATACGCACCCACACGAACGTTTCCAAAAATGCTTTATTTGTATTCAGGGCGCCTCAAACCATGTATTTCCGGTGAAATATCGACATCGAACCCCTACATACTATATGCAGTAGAGAAGGCAAAAAGGATGTTTAAAGAGTGTTTGTATGTGCATTCTGGACGTTTGTACATATTCAACAACAAGAGCATATTTAGTACATATTTATAATTTCTTTCGTCTACAATATCTCAGAATATTTTGAACAGAAAAACAGCAGAGTTTTCTGAACTTTGATAAAACCCGTGTAAATGTTAGGAATACTGTCAGAGGTTGGAATGTTAATGTTATCCTGTTTGTTGATATTTTTGTCTCATTTTGGTGTGTTTATTTATGTAGGTAATTAGTACTGCTTAACATGACTTAACTTATGCAAAGATTGAACCGATTATGATTGCTCTTAACACTGAAAAACATATGGATTATTGTGTTTTCTCTTATCTCTATTATTTTGGTTAAATATCCCTGTTCCTTTAATAAGGGACAGTAGTTATTCACTAAATTTTTCTTAGGAAGATGATCATCCGGTTTATCAACCCCAGTAGTTCATATCCTTTCCTGCACAGCTCTTCGAATTCGAAGATTACATGATAGGCACTTTCGTCTTCTTCATTACATAACTTGTATATTGGTTCTTCTTTCAAGATTCTCAAGGTATAAAAGTTTCCGCCATCTATAGTGCCACGTTAAGAGCCCGGTTATCAGCTTTATTTGGGATCTATTGAGATTAAGTAGGTCCAGTGGGTAAGGAGGATTTCTACTTACCATTCCCTTGCTATACTTGTATCCCCTTTTTTGAGCCCATCGCTATTGGTGGTGATGATTAATCTGCTCAACAATGGGTCTTTGAACAGAATTTAAAGGAATATCAGTACCGGTTCAGACTCGGTAAAGGTTTGAGCACGCCCTTTTTTTGCCACATCTATCACTGTTTAAGAGTATGGCTTTATGCCCAGGCACTCACCGAGAGTAACTTTTGTGTGTTTTACCAGTTGTATAAGGCTTTAAAAGACAATAATACGTATGCCAAAAGAAAGCTCAAGCCATTTAGTCTCAGAGTTGAAAGGTGTTCGAAGCTGCCATCGAAAGAGTACATACAGCAAGTGGAGAATGATGTGAAGAAGAAAACGGCAAACTTCTTTGAAAAGAACCTTGGACTTAGTAGGCTAAGAAATATTAGCAGAGTCCTTCAAGGTTCCCATGGTAATGTGGACATTAACATTAGTTCATTGCCCGATTTTAAGTTCTGTCACATCACTTCGTGTGATGCTGAAAGAACATTTTCTGCTCATAAGTATATTTTTAGACAGCAAGGCCTAAAAGCAGAAGAGATCTCCTTGCGGTTTACTGGGATAATTGCGAATCAGCTGGAGAATTTAGTGTTGTGCCGGCATGTTGCCATGGTAGCTCAGTGGTTAGAGTAACCGGACGAAATCCCGGCTGTGCCGTTGAATTTTTCAGTCGCCTGATTCTATCTTCCCAACCTTGTCCAAAACACCGCTTGTGTGGAAGAACAATTAATTCCATTAATTGACCCAATAGTGGCTGAAACGTTGAAGCCCGGGACTTAAAGTACTTACAACGTTTTAAGCCGCCATTGGAGTATGCCATCTGAATACATTTTGAGATCTCCTTGTGGTTTACCGGGAAAAATGCGAATCGGTAGGAGAATTTAGTGTCGTGCCGGTATGTTGCCATGGCAGCACAGTGGTTAGAGCAACCGGACGGAGACCGAGAGATCCGTGGATCAAATCCCGGCTATGACACTGAATTTTTCAGTCGCCTTATTCTACCTTTCCAAACCTGCCTAACACACGGCTTGTGTGGAATAACACATATAATATATTTTTTAGTGTTGGCACCAAATGGCATATTTAGACATTTATTTGTATATATTTGCATTCTTATTTTCGGATATTTAGTGCATATAATTCTTAGCACTGGTTATTACGAACTTATGAAGGAACTTAATCCACTGTTTTTAACAAGGACATTTGTTTCATGGAAGTCATGGTGAAACCAGTGGTGGCGATGGTGGAAGCTTATTGCCAAGCAGTTTCATACTACACTTGCAAAAACAGTTGCATGCACTCATAGTCTTGCACGCTTTTCATGCCCTTATCATTTTACAATTAGAGTACAGTACTAAATACACAGGTGTGGAAAACCTAAGGACGAGATGGGTATAACAAATGAATCATTTTGTGGAAGTAGATGAAGGGGGAGCATGTTACCTGAGGTCTCTCACACGTAGACAGAAAGCCAGACGTCACATGGCGTGAGTGTAGCGAGCCTATAGTGCCAAAAGGGTCTCGTCCCACAACACGGTGCAGTTGATGAAACAGGACAAGACGGTGTGTGGCAATTAGCGAGCTGTTACGATACCCTGTAGTGGTGTTCTTCAGTGCAATATGGCCCGTAGACACCATTTGGATGACTTCACAAGGGGAAGAATCATCGGGAATCTGGAAGAAGGGCGAAGTATGACGAGTGTTGCTCAGGAATTTGGAATTGCTCACAACATTCTTTAACGTGCATGGGGAACCTTCCAAACCACAGGCACTGCTGTCTCAAGAAGAGGTGATGGTCGAGCACGCTCAACTACAGCAGCAGATGACTACTACATTGTGCAACAGGCAATAAGGGATCCACGCCAAACAGCGGGTGCACTTGCAACGACATTTAACAGGACAGCTAGGCACGCAATCTCACGATACACAGTAGCATGCCGACTACACAGAGGTGGTCTCTTTGCCCAACGGCCAATACGTTGTGTTCCATTGGAATCCGCACATCGGCGGCACCGTTTGCGATGGTCCCAAGAGCATCAAAATTAGACCAACGAGGACTGCGGTCGCCTGCTCTTCTCGGATGAGAGCAGATTCAGTCTAAGTAGTGATTCTCAACGTACCCTCATCTGGCGAGAGGTGGGAACACCCAGGAATATCCTTGAATGTGATCGTTTCGGTGGTCCGGATGTTATGGTTGGGGGGGCATAATGTTGCACGAGCTCACCGACCTCCAAATCTTTGAATACGGTACGCTCACTGGTCAATGTTATTGTGATGCTGTGCTGCTTCCCGATGTGCGTCTTTTCAGGGGTGCAGTCGGCCCTGACTTCATTTTTATCGATGACAATGCGCGACCGCATCGAACAGCGCAAGTGGAGGATCTCTTGGAACGAGAGGATATTCGGCGAATGGACTGGTCTGCCCGTTCCCCGATTTAAATACCATCGAACACGTGTGGGATGCTTTGGGGAGACACATAGCAGCACATCCACATGCACCAGTGACCATCCAACAGTTGTCAAAAGCGCTGGTGGAGGAATGGAACGCCCTACCACAAGAACTGCTTACCAACTTTGTGCCCAGCATAGGAGCACGATGCAGAACATGCACTGCTGTGCGTGGTGTTCATACACCCTTTTAAGCACCATGTATCTGTTTCTGTAAATCTAGAGTGCCATTATATGTCGTATTGACTTTAGTGTAGCTTATGTTCTATGAATAAAAGTGGCATTTCTGTTCGTCTCATTGCATATTTCATTTAGTTGCCTACTGTAGCATACCGTACCAGTTCTCTCTATGTATGATTCAAGTTTAATCGAGCTGCTATGTTACTTGGCAGTGTCACAGCATGCGAAGATTACTTTCACCCTTAGGGTTTGCACAAAAGTGTATATACAGGGGTGGCTAAAAGTAGATATGTAGTAGGTATATGACAAAATATGCAGTATGTAAAGAGAACCTAATACCACATAGATTTGTGAATTAACTTATAACATTAGAATATTATCTTGTGAATATTAAGTTGGGGCTGCCACGGTAACGTGTGGTACTCGTATTCAGGAAGTACCGGGTTCGACCAATCTGACCGAAAGCTTTTTCGCGGTTTTCCTTGATCGCTAGGTGAATGCTAGGTTGGATAATTTGATCCGCGAACTTTCCTATCATCATCCCTTTCATCAATACATTTTATTTTCTTATTCGCCGCCATACCAGACACCCATCCTGGGTATGCTACGTTCCAGAGCTAGCTTGCTTGCTTCTCGACGGGTTACTGAATCAAACCATTGGTTTGTAAGTACTAGAGGGTGTAATTCATACAAAGAGGAGGGTAATCTGTTAAAGTAGAAACATGTTCAGTTGGTTTCAGATTTACACATCCTGTAGCCTATATTTGATACTCAAGTACATTTTACTACTCAGTTCTCAATTTTAATCAATTTCTTCTCATGTATCCCTATTGAACTGAACCATGTCATCAATAGTATGTCGTCCCCCATGGTGTAGTGGTTGCAATGCTAGGTTGCGGGCTCAAACCCGGTGGAGGGCGATAGATTTTTCGGGCGTAAAAATCCTTAGCATGGCTTCCTTCGAAACTGTAATAAAGCCGGTGGTCACGTGTCGTAGATTTACGGGAGAGGGCCTGCTTATCAGGTCTGATAAAGAGGCCTGTTAGCTAAATTTCCGGTCTTTCATGCCTAATATAGAATGGCACACTAAGAATCACAGCAGTTAAAGAGCGTCATAAATAAATTTTAAAAAATCAACAGTGCGATTTCTTCCTGCCAAAATCTTATATTTAAGAACATCCTTGAGGAAGAAATCCATAGGGTAATATCCGTAGACCTCCGTGACTTTTCAGTTCATTCCATTAATCGTATTCACTTATCTGGAAATTCTTCAGCTAAAAGGTTCGCATAACTGATGCAGAGTGACCAGAAGCACCATCTTGCTGAAAACAGAACTTTTCGTAATTGTGCTGCCGCACATAATGCTATGTGTAAATCAAATGTACATCTACTTTTGCACACTCTTGTGTACCTAAACCCAAATCTGTAACTAAAGCATTTCTGCAAACGTTTACAGGAAGTGCATAGAATAATAATCTTTTACAATATTAAAACGTTTATTGAACAGAGAGGGCGTAGAAAGCCATATATATGTAATACATCATTATTGTTTGCTAAGAATAATATACTCGTTATAGAAGCCCTTAAGAATTGCATTATTTACAATAAATCGAAAACACAGTAAAAAAGAACTGAAATGACAACCAAAGCGAAGCTTGAACAGTTGGTCCTCCCATGATAGGCACTTCGCGGTTTTGTTCATAAATCCACGTGATATCACCTTTCATTTTTAATTGCATTTGAATTCCGTAATAATTGAATTATCGATCTGCGGTTTCGTATTGTAAACTGCACAATCTACGGCTCGCAATGAATTGACAGACCATTAATATGCGCTACATACAAAAAATTTACTGGTACGAGTTACATTTCTATTTTTGGATTTCCCATTCCCAAGTTCCTGCACGTAACTCAACAATTATACGGTTAATATTCTCTACCACTTTCTAAGTACACAAGAGTCCCAACAATCCACTTAAACGAACCTGGCCTTGTCGGATGATCGGGAAGGTCGGAAAGTAAGAAACATGACATTTAAAACTCTTAATATTGTGTCACTGCGGTGGTTATGGCCCGAGGTTATCAGGTGGTCGAGCCGGACATTCAAAGATAAACAACGCTAAAAAGCGCTAGGCAGCGTAAACACCGGGCGCGCTATCGGCAGATAATCAAATCCTTCTGGATGCTTCTTCCGCTCTTCGAACGTTAGGGAATAGTGCGGGAATTTTCATTGAAAGTACGAGTATAAGAAGGCATTCTTTATTGAGTTGAGTTGCGACGGTTGGTCAGTCAGTGAGCGAGCGAGCGAGCGAGCGACTTGACGCTTGAGTTTCCCATGCGTCATCAAGTGCGATACTGCGAGTAAGTTTGTGGCTGCTGAGGAGCGAGTAAATCGTATAGAAGAGATGGTTGCATGACGAACAAAGCGAAGTGACGGAGAATTGAATGGGTTTACATTATTAAAGTGAACTCTTAGTGAAGGTGAACTACATAACAACAAAACACTGGCAGTGAGAACAGAGAGAGTGAACCGTCCAGCAGAGAAGGCTACGACACGAAGAAAGTGAAGTGGCGAAGAATTTAACGGCTTCACATTAGTGAAGTGAATCACATACAAACAAAACAGTGACAGTAAGAATAGAAACAGTGAAGTGTCCAGAAGTGAAGGCTGCGTCACGAAGGTGGTGTAGCGGAAAATTGAAAGCCTAGTGAGGGTGAACTACATAACAACAAAACAGCAACAGTGAGAACAGAGTGAGCGAACCGCCCAGAAGAGAAGGCTACGTCAAGAAGAAAGAGAAGTGACGGAAAATTGAACGGATTCACATTAGTTAAGTGAAATCCCAGTGAAGATGAACCACCTACATACAAACAAACCAGTGACAGTGAGAACAGAGAGAGTGAACTGCCCATAAGAGAAGGATACATCACAAAGAAAGTGGAGTGACGGAGAATTAAACGATTTCACAATAATGAAGTAACAATGGTGAAGTGAACTCCCAGTGAAGGTGAACTGCATAACAACAAAACCTTTGACCGCGAGAACAGAGGGAATTATCCGTCCATAAAATACGGCTACGTCACAAAGAAAGTGAAGTGGCCTAGAATTGAACGGGCTCGCATTAGTGAACTACATACAAACAAAACAATGACAGTGAGAATAGAGAGTGTACTGTCCAGAAGAGACGACTAAGCAACGAAGAAAGTTAGGTGACGAAAACTGAAAGCCTGGTGAAGGTGAACTGCATAACATCAAAAAAGTGAGAGTGAGAACAGAGGGAGCGAACCGCCCAGAAGAGAAGGCAACGTCACGAAGAAAGAGAACTGACAGAGAATTGAAGGGGTTCACATTAGTCAAGTGAACTCCCAGTGAAGGTGAAACACATGCATACAAAAAAAAAAAAAAAAATCTGATGTGTTACACTCATATCACTTTCTCTACCCTTGTACAAACTATTTATACAAACGCTTATTCTCCATCTACTACATGTTAATCGAGATAAACATTTGCAGAGTCTATCTTATTGCTAATTTTCTTGTAAATACAAGGGGAATGTATATTTACAAGGGCAATTTGGAAATACAGTAGCCTTTAAGCACATACATATCTCTTAATAGCTGGTTGCTAGATGCAGCACCATTCCCTTTCCCACAGATTAATACTCTTTGCATATCCAAGACAAGAAAATGAATAACGAATTCCCATTTGAGAAAATAAGTATTGAAAAATTTAAGGAAATAACAAGCAATATCTCGAAAATGGTTCACTCAACAAAAAAAATGTATGGGACATAAATTGTGTATTTTAACACGATCTACATTTTGTGTGTAGTAAAATTTTGTCTATCTCTTGTGGTTTACCAGTTATGCAAAAGTCGTTCACAATGAAGAATACTTTTGGAGACATTCCCAGGAAATTCAAGATATACATTTTAATTGTCATAAAAGTATCTTAAACATATGATGTTTTAATCAAAATCGTTAGAGCCATTTTTGAGAAAATTAAAACTTTCGAAAAATCTTCCATGTAAAGGGTAATCTGAGGTGGGGGGATTTTCTTGAAAACCTTCGTGTCGCATCCTTGGAAGATACTGAACCTAAATACCAAGTTTGGTGTTTATCCGACTGTTCGTTTCTGAGTTATGCTGCTCAGAGACAGACAGACAGACAGACACACACACACACACACACAGACACACACACACGGAGATGTTTCCAAAAATGCTTTTTTGGATTCAGGGGGTCTCAAAACATGTATTTCCGGTGAAATCTCGGTATCGAAATTTTGGGTGGAATACAATACTTCCCCTACTTGCTATACGTAGTAGAGAAAGTAAAAACAGCTACAGTGAGAACAGAGAGAGTGAACCGCCCAGAAGAGAAGGCTACGTCACAAAGAAAGTGAAGTGACAGAGAATTGAACGGGTACACATTAGCGAAGTGAACTCCAAGTGAAGGTGAATCACATAAAAACAAAACAGTGACAAGTGATAATAGAAGGAGTGAATCGTCCAAAAGGCTACGTGACGAACAAAGTGAAGTGACGGAATATTAAACGATTCACAGTAGTGACTTGAGATTAGTGACGTGAACTGCCAGTTAAGGTGAACTACATAGAAATAAAACAGTGACAGCGAGAACAGAGAGAAGTGACAGTTGAAAAACTGGACAAAGTCACAATATATATTTATTATTTAAAAAATTACTTATGTACTGGTATGTAACCTGAAGCTTTCTATGTTCTGTGGATTCATTTTCCAGTCTCCTGCGGTCGTTTTTCCTATGCTGCGTTTAATAACGTTTCACTTTTATCCAATCGCCTCAAAACTAACTATTGCTTTCAAACTTCCTTCTAACCACGTATGCGTATGCATTTCTTCATGTTTAGGAGAGTATTTGTAATTCTTATCTTATTGTTTAGGGAAATCAAAATTTATGTTCTTTGGAACTTAAAGTTTACCTTTCTGTTTGTTTATTAAATGAAAATAAAAGCTAATAGATTGTTAGCTTTCCCGCTGAAATGGTACTGTAAAAACCTTCCCATTCTGGAAGCAGATATAATATTATATAAAGAGCAGCATACCTGCAGTGTGTCGATATACGAACAGCAAAGCAGTCTCTGCGGGATAGCAAGTATACCAGATATATGTTATTTCAGCAAGGCCGTTTATGTGTTTATTTTCAAGAGGGCTAATCCGCCAGCTTTGCCAATAATACCTGGAAAACTGTTATTTACTTCTGCACTCTGAATTCAATTCCGCTCCGCTTCTATAAAGCCGAAAATTCCCGTTTTGGCGTAGCTACCTTCATCTGCGGCGCTTAGCATCTCTTACATTGCTAAAATATTTACATTTATACAATGTACACACATGAAAAGCTACCGCGTTGTCACAAACTTCTACTGGCCTGTAAATTCAGTGAAGCACAACTTCTCGTTCTATGAATGCTTGAAGAACAGCTTAAACATTAAACATGATCAAAATATGTCATGCGGGGAATTTTAAGTGCACTTTTCTGCAATAAACTTACTTCTCTTAATGCAAATATTTGAGTTATACATAAATACTCAGTAGAATACATCTAAAACAGCATGACTTTTAAAATGTATCTCTGATAGACCTGGTGATTGATAAGCATGACCTTTTCTGAAGTGACATCAACACTTATATTCGAGTTCATGAACTATTTGAAAATACGTGAATCGTTTGTTCCCCATTATCAATCATGTAATATAAATAGCGGGATGTTTTTCAGTCTTCGGTTTTAGTTAAATAAAATTGGGTTTACTTATGGACGCTCATTAAATACTGTGGTTCCTAGCGTCCATTCAATACTGGACGTGAAAAACCGGAAATTTTGCTCAGAGGCCTCTTTATCAGGCTTTAGGGTCTCCCCCCCTTTTAGTGTCCTGTTTATAGTGCCACATATATCATGAAATTGACGAGTTTAATCTAAGACCTTATGTCTTTTTGACATGTCAAATACACCCCTTCAAGGAAGTATTCATTTGGACTTTATAAAATCCTAGCAGTCAAAGTAATGAAGGGAAAAATATATATTTTTTCGACATAAAGATCAAAAGGTAATATATTTCACTTGTTTTGGTGGTTTTTCAGATCGTTCATTTTTTAGTTTTATAAATTCTTGAAAAACTTGCAAAAATTGCAACTTTTCCTTTACGAGGCTTTTTCAAAATTATCTTTCAGGCATTCGGTCGAGCATATTTTGGTGTATACATCGACTCCCTTTCATCTGCATGTGATAAACTGGTGTAGATATAAGTTGGTGAAGACGTAAAAATCAAGCCGAAAACGAGGAATGGAGGCAAAAAACTATGAAAACTTCCAACTCTAATATTTTGTACCTCCGTCAAATAAAATCCTATTTTCACCGCAAAATCAAGTAATGTACTAAACGTTTGTTCTGTTCAAAGTATGCAAGATAATTTTGAAAAGACCGCGTGGAAATTATTTGCAATTTTGTCATATTATTCAAACGTTATTTATATAAGTGATAAAATTAACGATTTAAAAAACCGCCAAAACACTTTAACTGTATTATCGTTTCATTTTTATATAAAAGTAGATGTTATTATCTATTAATTTGATGCTAGAACTTTTTAAAGCGCAAATACTTTCTTGATGGGGTGTATGAGCCCAAGTATTTAAAGGATGCATTAGAACTTAACACCTTAATCAAGTTTTGCAATATGATAGTTCTTCCAAAATTACTTTATTGAAGTGAAACATGTATCACGGAGTAAAGGACTTCAACACAGTCGAAGCAACCAAGATGAATTTCTTAACCGTTTCCAATTTATTTTCGGCTGAAATCTGTTAGTATATGGTGGCTACCTTTACCCTAGAACTTACCTTAATCTCGAATTTGTAGCTCAGCAATGAAGATCACTAGCTAGGATTTTGAATCCTTGCTGCGGTGTTACCAAGTTAGCTAAAGGAAGGGGTGGATCCACGTAAAAGAAACGGTGATTTACATTTGTGAATGCTGTTAGCACTGTAGTGAAAAGTAGTTTTGAATTTATTTGAATAAAAACAAGGGGTATCTATTTCTTATTGTTGTTTTTTTATTTTAGGCTAGATAATATCAATTTAAAGAACAATACAGCATAAAGCTAGAGAATTACTGAAATTTAGTCCTTGCAAGACAAACTTTTTATCCAACCTCCAACAAGAAATATACTTATTCGTGCCTTATGGAGCATTGACCTGGAAAGGGTTAATAGTAGCTAAGGGATTTAGGAGTATGGGTAAGCTTACAAACGAAGATATTAGAGCAGAACTAAACGTTACAGAATCAGCAATACAAATGGTTACAAAACATAAAACAAAATGGAAGTCACGTGTACAGAGGATTCGGGCGATCGCATCCCATCTAAAGCAATCTACTATTCACTACATGGAAACGGAAGCGTAGGAAGACCGCACACACGAGGTATTGAATGAAACTGGAATAGGTTTTTAACCTAATCTGTGAAGGAGGAATAGCTGCGTTTCATTTTCCTGTAATAATTCCGATTTTATCAACTTTAAACCAATTTTATACAAGCATTTATCCTAAGAACAGAAGATTCACTTTTTAAGAGGAAGTACTGCATTTCACTCAAATATAGATACAGAGATTTCACTGGAAATACACATTTTGAGGTTCTCTGAATCCAACAGCGCGTTTAAAAAACATCTGGTGTAACGTGTATGAACAGTATAACTGAAACACAAAAGGTCGATTACACTCTAAACTTGATATTTAAATTATACATATTCCATGGATGCGATTTACAAGAAAACTCTCCCCACCAAATACTACCCATTTTATGAAAATATTCGTTATTTTTTTAATTTATCAAAAATGGTTATGACGATTTTGATTAAAATGCAGTATGTTTAAGGTATCTGCATGACATGTACAACGTATATCTTGTATTTAATGTGAATAGCTTTGAGGTCCTCATTCTGAATAATTTTTGTACAACTGGTAAGCTATAAGCGATAGACAAAATTTTGCTATACGAAAAATGTAGATCTCATGAAGACATGCAGCTTATGTCGATCTTTTTCTGTTTTATTTTCGAAATGTTGCTTCTAGTTGGTCTGAATTTTCAAATATTAATATACGTTCTTCATTTTTTTCTCATAGTTATGTAAAGAGCATGTAGTTTCAAAGCTATCAGAGAGAGAGAGATCCACCCGTTCTAAAAAACTGACAGTCACTTTAGCCTATGTATTCTTCTTATGCCTACAGTGAAATGTATAAACTTTTATTCAAAGTGAATAAGGAAAGAAATGTGAATATAACAAAAGATTGTTATATGAATAACACGAAATAAAATAGTTCTCTGAATTGTGACGACGTACTCCACCTGCGACATTTGTGATATCATCGCCAATATCTGCTGCCGGCTGCTACAGTGGTAAGCGGCGAGATCTTTCTCTTAGAATAAGTGTGGGTGAGATGAGGATATACAACACCGGTTAATTTCGCTCATAAATTTATGGAGGTTGATGCCTGAACTATTGAAGCGAATCGCCAACACTTTGAGTATGAAGAATTAAAATGTTTCTGAATCTTAGCACGAGAAACTGTAATAAATGAATTATTATATTTGCTAGCTTATGAGATATCAAATTTACGGTTTCAAATAAACACATAAGAATTGGAAGCGTAAGTTGCTGTACATTGCTGAAATGCTATACGGTGATTTCCCTTTCTGCTTCCGCTGAGTATGTAAAAATCCGTGCGCGGCTTACGGAGTGCTGATAATCTATCACAGTAAAAGCCTGTAGGCCTGTAAAGAACTTAAACGAAAAGACACTAGTTTTATAAATTCACGTATTTTATTAACATAAGTCCCACCCACTTTACGACTACCCCACCAAATACACATTATACGTTGCCGAATCTTAAGCATCCGAAGCACAACTTTTACTCCTTGACTTGCTAAATTCTAAGAATTCCTTCCATAATTTTCAGAACTGGCATTATGCATTTTCACACAACTCTGATTACCTGAGCCTTCAACTAATGTGTTTCTTGTTGACGCAGTTCACCGATATACCTAATTGTCTTAGCTACACGTAATTTGTATGGTAATGACTTCTTTATCCCCTTGAAAAATAGCAAACAGAGAAATGCCTATTTCTCCATACATCGTGCTATGTCGTCCTCCGTGGTGTAGTGGTTAACCTGCTAGACTCTAGTATCCAAGGTCGCGGGTTCAAACCTGGCGAAGGGCGTTGAATTTTTTTCGGGCATAAAAATACTTAGCATGGCTTCCTTCGAAAGGAAAGTAAAGCCGGAGTCCCCGTGTCGTAGATTTACGGAACGTAAAAGAACCTCAAGCCTGCTAAAGAGGACTCTGAGCAAAATAACCGGTCTTCCACACCCAATATAGAGTGGGACGCTAAGGACCACATCAGTTAAGGAGCGTCCATAAATGGAACTTAATTTAATTTAATTTTGCATTATGCACTGATTTTAATATATGAAAATTGTTTATTGCAATCATTTAACTATCTCTTTATTATGTTTTTATAAAATTATTAATCGTACCCGGCAAAAATTCCGTTATCAGTTGATAATATGTTATCAGATTTTTTCATCTTATCATTGTGAAAATCAAATTTACATTGCAGTGTTTTAGTGCCTCAGATTCTGTCGATAATTTGAGAGTATAAGGTTTCAAGCCCAGTTTAAGTGAGGCTACAAAATTACCTGCACCTGTGAATGTATATCTACCTCATTCGGAAGCCCATTCATACTAAATCCCCATGCTTCCCTAAAGGTACATAATACACTGTTAGTACAGGGGACATCCCGTGCTTTTCTCATAAATAATGGTCCTACTAATTATTCTTCCTAATTAACGAGAACACACCCATCCACAAGCTTGCATGCGCTCCGTTGTATCTCACAATCCGATCCAAAATACAAACATGAGGAACCTACAAGGGGTAGAAGGTAAGTTTACCCAACATTGATCACATCTGCAACTATTGTTCTACTGTTATTTAGTTCCTCATTTATTCACATGCTAACTGCCTGCAGCTAAAGAACATAATCTATTAACTGTGTGAACTGGTGAAGGTTGTGGGTTCCTTTATCTTCCAAGAGAGGGGGTTAAAAATGTTCAAAGAGGGGGTTTTATTTCAGAGCAAACAAGCGGAATAGAAATGGCGTTTGTAAATGGTCTTAAACTGCCGTCGGTATCTCTTAGCGCGGCCGCAAAGTACATAAATATAACACAGCAGATATATGCGGATATATTTGCCTTAGGTAAATTGCGAGTTTGAAGCGATCTCCTTGTTCTAAATGCGACCCACGCGTTGCTTAGATTTTCTTCCTTTCTCTTGTCATTCTAGTTTTCGTGCCTTCTCCTTCACTTGCCTTCCTTCTTAGTGTGAAAAAATTTGTCTCGTACACTCCTTATATATCTTATAGGCAATGCAACTTTGTCTTCTGCCTAATTTAGAACGCTATGTATGTGTATACATACCTAATTTGCTGGAGAAGGGAGGATATTCTCCAAAATTCGATTTTATATACAATACGTCTCTGTAAAGTCAGTCCATTATAGAGATATACACCGAGCGGGATAGCTCAGGCAGTTACGTCTATGGCCCGCATTTGGGAGGTTCTGGATGTATTCCCGACGACTGCCGCAGGTTGCGGCTGGGCGATGGCTTGCGCTCTGTAAAGGTTTCTTCTCTGGCGTTGCTTCGGTACCGCTTAGTTAGGTCTCTTCTTATCGTGGGGCTCCGCTCCAGGGGGCCCTGGAGGTTAGCGGCTTGTAGACAGACATCTTGCGGCGTCGGATGCGTTCTATCTGGAAACGTTAGAGATCCCGTCCATTCTTGTGCCCTTCGGCATCGGGATCTGGTCGCCCTTCGAGTCGCTCTCTCTTCATTCCTCCCTTCCAGGCGTCACGTTGGAAGCACAATGGACTGGCTGGCCTGCGTGTGGGGCCTCACTGTGATACGTCCATTTATCTTTTACAGATACACGGTGTCTAAGTAGGTCTATACTCAAAAAGTGCCCAGAATAATTTAATTGGGTTAAATTATAACTTAATGTATTAGAATCCTGCTGTAAAATTATGAATGGCTGTTCGCTTTCTAGTAACAATTTTCAATGCGGCCATATTGATAATATTTATTGAATATCCTCACTTGTTGGTTCAATTATAGAGACCTTCATTTTTCCACCGATATCCTTTTACTTTCTCTACTACGTACAAAGTAGGTAGGAAAGGTACTGCATTCCACCCAAAAATTCGATACCAAGATTTCACCCGAAATGCATGTTTTGATAACCTCTGAATAAAAAAAACGTAGAAAAAGATCAATGTGTGTGTCTGTCTGTGTCTGTCACTGTGAACAGCATAACTCAAAAACGAAATATCGAATAATAGTGTTTAGGTTCAGTACCTTCCAAAGATACGGCAAAGATTTTCAAGAAAATTCCCCATCCCAAACTATAATTCACATGGAACATTTTTTGAAATTCTGATTTTCTAAAAAAATGGTAACAATTTTGGTTAAAACATAATACATTACGGCTGTTTACATGACAAATAAAATGTATATTTTGAATTTTCTCGGAATAGCCTGTGAAGTCCTATTCATTGAGAAGGTATTTTGTAAAAACTTAATTCCTGGTAAACGTTAAGCGATAGACGAAAACACACTGCACAAAAAATGTAGATCTCTTTAAAACACACAATTTATCTCAAATAACGGTTTATTGTAGTATCAACCATTTCTGAGATATCCGTTATTAATGTTTCGATTTGTTCATACCTTGTCATTCTTTTAAGTCCCATCGATTTGCAGTTGTTTCTGGCAATTCCATGGATACATATGGAATTTTAAAGCCAGTTTGTTTCCTTTGTATTCTTATGAAATGCATAATGTAGCTATTTGTGCAAAGGTTTATCTGGAATGAAGTAGATAGAAAAACAAACTTTCGTAAGAATAATTTGTATACCCATTAATAAACAATGGAGGGTAGACAAAGTTATGAAAGTCATACATCCGTATTTTTACTTCTTCCACCACGTCTTAGTAGATCCAAAAATTCGATACCAATATTGCACTAAAAATCAATGCTATGAGGCCCCTTGAATCCATAAAAATGTATTTCAGAAAAATTCGTATTCCTCCACCCCAAGCTAACCTTTGCATGGAAAAGTTTGGATATTTTTGAAAATAACTAATGGTTTTCATTAAAGTAACGTAACTTTAAGATGCCTACATGAAGAATGAAATGTATATTTTGAATTTTACAGTAACAGAATGTGAAGTCCTGTCCACCCGAGTGAAATTTCTTATAATTTTGACAATAGCCAAGAAATACATAAAAATTTATTGCGAACGTGTAGATTCTTTAAAATGCGCAATTTATTCCGAATAACTCCTTTTGGCACCAACCATTTCCGAGATATCCGTTATTGATTTGAATTTTTCATGTACTTTTTTGAAGTGAAGTCACATTTCAGGTGTTTGTCGCAATGTCATGGAAACAGCATGGAATTTCAGTGGCAGCATAATATTGCGGCCCGCTTGTAAACGTTTGAGTATAAATTCGGCTAAACGTATCCCTTGTAAGATACACTGATGTGCATAACAACGGCCCATTCCTCCAGTTCACAACGGTGTTTTTCCCTCCGTAAGGTTTTCAGCTTCAGGTAATCAATTTTTGCCCGGGAGTTATCAGTTCTCTTTGTGACTGGCCTTAAAACAATTCAGGGGCTTAAAACCTAGCCAATAAACGATACTTATAGTCTGTGTGAAATGGAGGAGTGGTTCGGGTACCACCTCTACGAAGGACTTTCGCTTCGATTGGCATATAAGGAAACGCTAAAACAATTACAATATAATTCGGCCTTCTAGAGAAAGGGGTGAAGAATTATTTGCATGTGTAGTTAACTGAATACAGCTACGACATTTACATATGAGAGCTTTCATCAGCGACATGGAGACGAAGGTTAAATTGTTGGCGCTACTAAACGGCAATAAGAAAACGGAGGTGCAGCTTGAAAATAAGGGTTTAAGTTCTATTGCTGTCCTTCGGTAGTTCGGCCATACTTTGGGGGAGGTGAAGCACCCTGCCAATCCAGTGGCTAGAATTATGCTCGAAAACAGGGGCGGTCACACTAATAGTGGTGGAGCTAGATTTTTCTCAGTGCCAACATAAACTACTGCGTTCCATTAGGGCTACATTTGATACACACCAATATAACGACTTGTGTAATAAAATATTTCTGCATAGGTTTATCCAGATCAAACATGAGGTAGAGAAAATGATTGGATTAGTAAGAACAGTTTTGTACAGCTATATAAAATAAAGGATAGTGGGTAGAGAAAGTCATATGAATGTAACACAATACATTGCTTTTTATCTAATGAAAAGTTTCAATTTCAGCAAATTCTAAGTCAGTCATTAACTTAATTATTTGTTCCTAAAACCATTAAGGATTATGTTGTACTATTAAGCACTTAGGAAAGTTCACAATTGGATATAACAAATTTAATTAACAGAAAAAAAGATAAAGTACTTCACAATACAATATTTATAAAGACTTTTAATATTTGCAAAAATGTGCAAGCACAAATACTTAGTATTTTTGTAAATGATAATGTAACTTTTTACAGTTTTTACAAACTGTCACGCTTCACTCACCTACTCTCTTTTGTTTTTTAATGTCACTCTTTCGTTTTTATGTAGTTCACCGTCACTGGAAGTTCATTCCTCTAATGTCACTTCACTAAGGTGAACTGGTTCAATTTTCTGTCACTTTACTTCCTTCATTATGCAGGCTTTTCACGCTGGATGGTTGACGTCATTCGGGAGTCGAACACAAAACCTCCACAACCGTCGCTGCACGTCATAGAAGCTGTCACCAATTCCTCGGAGAGTAGCTCTTGATTTCGCACGGGAACCTCGCTCGCTTTCAACCCGTGATTCGACATGCACTACCTGATCGCCCGCGAAAGCGCTCGCTTATAGGCAGTGGAATATTCCACGGAAAGTTCTCGAAAGTTCAGTTTCGACATACTTTCTAGAGTAGGAGGAGATAAAAGGTTTAAATTTTTAGTTATCTCTCAACAGCACGCCCGGTGTTTACGCTGGCAAACGGCGTTATCGTTGTTTACTCGAACTGCTCGGCGGCGACCTCCTGATACCTTGGGCCTTAGCCACTGCGTAACAATATATAATACAAATTTAATTAATATCTGAAAAATTGGCACTGAAATATTTGTAAAGAAATGAAAATCATAATTTAATAATTATGTTAGTCTAGGTTTGGAAAGGTATGTCTTTAATGAAAATTTGCAATTAACTACAGTGGTCAAAATTGGAATTACAGTAGTTCTAGGCTAAAAAGATTTTCCACTTTTACAAGAAATTTAGCATAACCCTCTGCATATAATTCGAGTAGGCTTGATCAGAAACTGCCTATTAATAAAAACATTAACGGCATGCTAAATAATTTTTTACTCCCAAAATTAAAAGCAGCAGATTTCACACACTTTATCGATTTGAAACAAGACTGCGTTTCACCACACTGGATCAGTAAAATGTTTTCAAATGTGTGGATCGTACGAGTGCGTGGAAATGAACAATCACCACCATCGTTACCTGGGTACCTACCGGTGCTGTTCTCATCACCAGATAATACGTTTTGGGACATCATTAAGGCTTATGCTTGTCATCGCCGAAATGTTGTGAAGTAAAAGCCGTTGTTCTTGACGATGTGACACTAGTAAAACTGTGCAAAACGCATACCAGAACATGGCGCCCTAATCCTAAAAAACACACACTGACATTCTAGATGCATAGCAGGCGTATTTCCACTCAGCTTTAGTTTGCGAAAAAATGTATGTATTGCGTTCACATGAAATTCTCTGTACAGTCCTCCACAAACTATTCTTATAAAAACTTATCCTTCTGTTTACTCATTACTCATTTCGTTGTAGTTATAAGAAGAATACATTAATCGAGGGGTCCCAAGTTCGATTCCGGCTGGGAGATGGGACCATTTCTCTAGCCAAGGTAATTCCCTATCCCCCCAAAGCCTAAACGTACGAATGAGAGTGTGTGATCTAATGATTAAAACCAAAAAATGCAAGAAAACCAACGACAAGAAAATACGAGTTAACCCATTTCCATTAGGTAATAAGTTCAAGAAAAATCCAGTGCTGGGATGAACTGGGCTAAGAAAATAAAGAATTGTACAGAAATAGGAATTGGTAACTTATGGGAGGAGAGAGAGAGGGGCTAGTTAAAGATTTCTGGAAAGAAGTGAGGAACAAAGTGGAAGATATAGAGAAACAAGAATTATTTCAAAGTCTGGAAGGAAAGAAAAGTGTGGAACTAAATAGACAATTAAAGGTGGACTGTGGAAGGGAGAAGTATTTGGATGTTGGTAATAGGTTAGTGAGAAAAGGGTAGGCCTGGTCTAGATTAAGTGCACATATATTAAGGGGAGATAGGAAGGAAGTGAATTCGGACAGGTGTCCTCGTTATGGAGAGGCAGATAATGACATATTATATAATTGAATGTGAAGAAACTAAGTTGTGGAGAGATCAGTTTTTACCTAAAGAATGGGAGAATGTTAACAAAGAAGTATTAAGACTTAGGATAATGAAAATACAAAAGGAGAGGGATATAAAAAATAGGAGAATATATGGGGAGAGTATGAGAAAAATGGTTTATATAAATAAGGCAATATGAATTTGTTATGCATAAATAACCATGGTGTTAAAATGCACGATGGACTAAAGAAAAAAAAATAGCAACTCGAAGTAATGTATTAAAACTTATAATATTTTTGTATAGCATTATGGAAATAAATACATACATAAAGTTCAAAAAAAAGGAAAAGACCACCGATAAGGGCAATGTAGCTAAAGCAGCGTATAAATGGAACTAAACAAATGCAATAAGCTAAAGGGTTAGTCTACTCTTTTCAAAGCCGGTTGGTATGTGATGGTCTTAGAATTCTGTTATCTTTGCAGTTGAGAAAAATATAAATTAACAGAAAATTCAAACAAATAATTAAGAATATCTCGGAAACGGTTAACGCCAAATAAATTTAACATAAATAGTGTGCTTTGACGAGATTTACGGTTGACTAGTTTATAAGCGGTAAAGAATGCAAGGGACTTCAAAAGCCATTATTAAGGAATTCAGGATATACATTTTATTTGTCATAAAAATTGCTTAAACACATGGTGTTTAAAGAAGATTGATACCACAATTTTTGAGCAAATTAAAAAATAACAAAAAAATGCATATAATCGGTACTTTGGGGGGGATTTGAAAATCCTTGTGTCCTGTCTGCGCCTGCGCGCGCGCGCGCGCACACACACACACACACACACACACACACACACACACACACGCAGATAGAATACACACGACTCATTGTATAAAAATGTTTTGGGGGGTTCAGGGGGCTCTAAACGTGTATTTCGGGTGAAATTTGAGGCAGTATTTTTAACACTTAAATAATTTCAGTTAAATTATATAATATGTAAATTCAATAACAGCCCGCCTTGAAGCAATGTGTGTGTAATAATTTGTAAAGTGTATGTAACAGCCATTGCATATGCTTATATTATTGTAAACATGTTCAATAATGGTATATGAATGTGTTACGTAATTTTATAATGTAGGAGCTGTGAGAATAATAAGTTAAAGTGGCCAAAAATGAGGTAATCTTGAGTCAATAATGAGTAAGAAAGTTTAACAGTACTACTTGTGAATCTTGGAGTAACAATAATTTAATTTTAGTGACAGTTTATAAAAATAGCCAATCAACAACCAGAAAATACCTTTAGTTAAATGAAGGCATTCTATTGGAGTAGAATTAGCCAATCAGAGACTTGAAATACAGAAATTTACAAGTTTAGACGGTTGAAATCAATTTAGTTGCCTCCAAACAGTGCTCATAACCAGATGTGTTGCTTCTAGATAGTGATCATAACGAGACGGGAGATGTGTCCTCGAGAGATTAATTATCTATTCGTGCGAGGCGAAAATAGTATACGTGTTAAAAATTGCAAGTATTAAACAAAAGAATCTCACAGCTCTCGATATCAGTGAAGTGTTATTTAATTTGTGTCAAGGATTAATAAAAAGGAGTGAATTGAAACTTAAAATCTGCGTAAAATCTGCCTACATTCTTGTCGCATCACGCCCTGCCAAGATATCTATGTCTCTAAAATAATACTAACGCAGCCGAGGCAAACATAAATATTAAATATTTAAAGAAACAGTTTAATTACAAAGTTAATATTCTATATTTTTTTAAACTTGGAGCAAAGGCCACCTGAAGGTACATTTGGGGCGAAGGCTACCGGAAACTGTTTACTATGCGTGCGGTTGCAACTACAAGTTCGGCTCCCCAACAGCTGAACTACAAAACAAACTTTTCTCAAATTTGCGCCCAACGTGGGGCAAATAACGTAACAAAGCATCATCTTCAAACTGACTTTCCATACGTAGCAGCAGCTAACTTTCCCAAATGCCGACATCACATTTTTGTATGGAATACAACACTTTCTCTACTGAAAGTACGTAGTAGAGAAAATAAAAAGAAATAAAAAACAACACATAGGGAAATATATTTCATAGTAATTTTCGCCTGCATGTACGAATATTAGTGAGGTGAAGTACTTAAAATGTTGAACATCATAACCTCCCTTTAACTTTATGTAGCGTTTTGATACGTGAACCACCGTGTGAGCAAAGGTTTTAGTCAAAAATATAACGAGTAGTTTCGACACTTTTGAATTCATGCGAACAATATCCAGAATGGTGCTATCCCTTTATGCTTCATATTTAGCTCATAGAAAATAGCAGCATTCCCTTTCAAAATAAGATGAAATAACACCATAGAAGTAAAAGCTATACTCTACGATAGTGAAAAACCGAAGCGGGAGATTTAATCTTCTGGGAGCTTTACTTCCCACTTGTTTTATAATAACTGCGGGACGAGAGCTTACGATCGCTAGTTTTGTTGACATCAGCGGAAACTTTACCAAACCCGGAAATTAAATGAAAGCAACACAATACCAATACTATCAGGGCACAGTCGAAAAAGAAATTATATGAAAATAGAAGAGAACGTGACTGCACTACCGTTACACGTTCTAACTTGCTGTAGTTCCCAAAAAACAGCAGCAAATACATACTACAACATTTAAAAAAAAAGGCTAGTTGTAACATTCTTGGAATAAAATTGATCAATGAGAGATTTAATAGCCTAACATATAAGAAATATGTGGTCATATGACCCAGGAAAACGCCGCATTAGCGTGTGCTATTCGTATTCCAGAGGTCCCGAATTCGATCACCGGCGACCATCCGTTCTGACCCATTGGTATTTTCGTGTTTTCCCTCGGTCGGCAGGCCAACGCTGGGGTGGTTCCTCTTCTCCACGATTTTAGTGTCCCTAATTTCCTGTACCCATCACCTGCTTATTGTCATCTGTTTCAGGGTTGTAGGATCAGGGGACGGTGTTCAGCGGGTTGCGGCTGAGCGGTGCATTGAGGTTTGTAGAGGTTTCTCCTCTAGCATCGATTGGGATGACCAGTCGGAGACCGTCAGAAGTTAGGGGTTTGTGGGTGTGGTCGAGCGGCGTCGGATGCGTTTTATCTGGAAAAGTTATGTATCTCACCCATGCTCGCGCCCGTCGTCATCCTGATCTGATCGCCCTTCAGGTCTCATCCCACATAAGTCCCTCCCAGGGTCACGTTAGAAGCAAGAAAGGGACCCTTGCAGCCTGCTTGCGGTGCTCTGTTTCAGCTTCCGGGGCCCCTTCTTAGCACGTACCTCTATGATTAAACAGAAACAAAAAAGGTTTTTCGTGAAGTAGGCTTTGTATGTTCTTTGCGGCGAAGAATCTACTTTGCTAAGTAGGTTTGTATCGTTATATTTGAAAGCATTGTTTAGACGATACGAAATTTTATAGTTTGCAGTAATGAATAATTTTATGATAAGACCATATATTATCCTAAGATAAATTTAGGTGGCCACAGCGATTATGAATCCTACTATTTTCAGAACAAAATAAAATGAAAAAAAGTAATTGAGAAAAAATATATAAGAGTGTGAAAATACGAAACACATGACATGAAAAGCCCTGCCGCTTCTCGTCTGCCTTCGTCCACAAGGACATGGTTGCAGAGAATGCAGAATATAAAGTAAGAAAAATATTTGACAATTTCTTCACATAAATTTAACAGCTCTAGAATTAGGCGTTAATAATACTATCAATAACCTATTCCAGTATTTTGTGGAGAATATCGAGATCGTTTAAAATATTTCAGGTATATAATAACAACCCCCATAATTAACACCAGTTTTCAAAAATGACATTGTAGTAAAATCAATTTCCAAATTTCTTGAATAAATTTCCCGAATTCGTAAATCCTAAGAAATGGATGAAACTGTATTGAGGTTGCAGTTCTCAAAGTAAGGACAGTACAAGGGCAAAGGTTTTGCTGAGTTGGCATGGAAATCTTTGTGCATGAACATACATTAAAGTATGCCTTAAATATGTGGTGAAATTAAGACAATTCAGATACTTTTCCGATTACTTACTTACGTTTTAAATGTTACATTTATTAGGACATTAAAATACATCATTTATGCATGCTTTAATACTACAAAGAAGTAAGTATTCCTAAAAGGCATTCCCTAGCAATTTTATCAGCAATTGTTTTCTAAATTCCTACAAAAATGACACTTTCGGCTTCAATTTTCCACAAAGTCTCATATATTCCATGAAATTCACGACTCTAAGGCTGTTGAATTAAACAGAAACAAAACTAATATTACATAAATACTCGAAATTTAATTTTTGAAGCAAAATAAACACATCAGTTGTTCATTTTTTGAAACATTTGCTTATTCATCCCATACTTAACGCTCAAAATACAATACTTTGAAAAATACTATATATGGAGTTAATACTCCTAGTTATAATACGTAAAGTTTTGCACAATGTTTACTTATTCAATACAACATAGAGAAAAAGATGTGATACATTCAAATGACCTACTCTACCCTCTATTAATTTATTAGTGGGTATACAACGGATCTTATTAAAGCATTATGTTTCTGTCTACTATATTTTAATATAAATAAACCTTTGCAGAAATAGCTACATTACACATTTCGTTATAGATACAAAGAGAACAGCCATACTCAAATGTTTAAAAACTGGACGCTATATGCTGACATTAAAATTCCACATTATTTCCACGCATCACGAGAAGCAACTGAATGTCGAAAGGACTAAGAAATGAAAACTCGATCCTTTAATAACGGATATCTTAGAAATGGGCTATAGCAGAAAACATTATTTGAACTGAATTGTATGTTTTATAGAGTTCTACATTTTTTTCTATAGGACATTTTCGTCTAGAGTCAAACGTTTACGAGTTTACAGGATTATATAAAATTTCTTCCGAATGAAGGGACTTTAACAGGCTGTTTTCAGAGAATTCAAAATATACATTTCTTTTTGCAATGGAAATATCTTTAATGTCTGGTATTTTAATCGAAATCGTTACAATTTTTTGGAAAATCAAACATTTCGAAAAATGTTCCATGTAAAGTGTAATCTGGGGTGCGATGTTTTCTTGAAAATCTTCATGTAGCATCCTCGGAAGATACTGAACCTAAATACCAAGTTTTATATTTACTGCCTTTTCGTTTTCGAGTCATGCAGTTCAAACCCACGCACGCGCACACACAGGACCTTTTTCTAGAAATGTTTTTCCTTAATTAAGGAGGTTTCAAAACACGTATTTACAGTGAAATCTCAACATCGATTTTTTGGGGGAATACAACACTTCCCCTATTTACGATACGTAGTAGAAAAGGTAATAAACATACAAAGCTGTAACTTAGTTACTTAGATGGAAATGTTTTCAATTAATTAGTTGAATTTCCACACACGAATGCATAGGTGAAATTTGCAAAGGTAGAATCAGACTGCAAAATTCAATGCCAAAGCCGGGATTTGATCCACAGATCTTCAGTTTGTCGTGCTGCACTTCTATCCAACTTAGCTGTCATGGCAAGATGTCCACACAGCTTTACATCCCCCAACTGACACAGGAGGCCGAAGATCCGTGGTTCAAATCCTGCCTATGTCACTGAATGTTTTAGTCTGTTTCTATTTTTATAAGTATTCCAATTATATTATTGTATTACGTGTGAACTTTCAGAAACTTTCCATGTTACACACTTCGTCTCGGTATTACAACAGATGTTTCTGAAATTTGTAACATCCTCCTTTAGCGTTATTTCATGTGATTTACAGAAATGAATTCTAATATTATGTCATGAACTTAAAACCTTGGTAAAAGAGAAATATATAATCTCGGAGTATTGTTATAACCGGAGTGAGGCCAAAAAGTTTAGATATTAAATTTTAGTTACCCCAGCAAGCACATTAATAGGCATAACTGCAGAGGCAGCAAGAGGACCAGAATCTTAAACAACACATTCTAGAGCAGGTGTGGGATAATTATTACAACATACACAGAATTTCACATTAATCAAATTACCTGTGGTTTATTCAGTATAAGCACGCTACCCCTACATCACACACAAAGGATAAAAAGGAAGAAATTGAGGGGGATGCTCCACACACGAGGTTACATTCACACAACTTCACATTAAACCTTTCAGTTTGAACACTCGACCAAAAGGTAACGCTCAACACACAAAGAAGTAACGCTCACTTCCCCCACTCTCTCCACTTTGGCTAGGATCGCCAACCAAAAGGTGGTGAGTCGCCACGCCAAACGAACTTCAAACCCAAAGCCGAAAGAAATACCCAAACAATACTGTCGCCAACGACACAGCAATGTGTCTGGCGTGACAATAAACGCACATATAGGCCACAGTATTTTATGGGCAATTTGCGGAGCAAATCACAGATTTAAACCACTATTTTAAGCACCTTGGATTCTTCATCCAAGTGCATTTCGGTCCAACTGTCCGATATGCAGTATCATCAAACACTTTTTGAGGATTTGGTATTATGTTATACATAATTTACAATATTATAAATAATTTAATAGCTATATAATTTCATTATATAACTTATTGTCTATAATTTCATTATCTCTAAGATAAAAGTTCTGCATTCTCCTCAGTAATAGCGAAATACACTACGAAACAGTCACATGTGCTGCAATGGCAATCCAAGAGAATTTAAATACATTCTGGACAATTTTCTGGCTCTTAGGAATCTAAATACTTACTTAACGTTATAAATACGTTACTAAAGTTAAAGAAACAAACTTAGCAGAAGTTGTGAATAGGCAGAAACAAAATGTCTGGGCTAATTCCTTATCAGAGGCAACTCTGTAAACCCTGTTTCATATAACTTTACCATGTACCTCACGTGCACTAATCACTTCTCATTGGCTGCTGTTTTGTTGCTGTGCAACACAAAATATCTCCTTATTTAACAGTATCATTTATCTTAATATATTGAAAGACAGTTGTCAGGTGTATATCCTCACAAATGAATCAAATATATTATTTAACAGAATTAATGTATCTGAAATGCATGTAAATTCTCATCAACAAATAGACAGAATGAATCTTCGGTTTAAACCTTCCTCTCAGATGAAGAAGCACGTGCATCTATAATGATAAGGTGTTTATATCACTTTTATCGCCTAACCTTGCTGTGCACAGATTTTCTTTCTCATCGTCGACATTCAAAGGTGTATATTAGCCCATCAGGGGAAAGGGGAAAGAAAGGAGTCCGAAAGAATATATAACAGCGTGGCAAAGTTATAAGAAACGGAGTTTAAGCCTTAAAAATAAACGCGTAGCAAATGTATACATGGTTCCTAAAAACTGGGTCTTGTTTTTAAAGCCATAACAATTTCCATTAATTGGATTATATTCTCCTAGGTTTTCAAACATTTTCAACTACTCAAAGGTTTTATGAAACATCAGTTGACTCCCTTGCAGTGGAAATGTAGTCATTTGATTGTTCTGCCATTTCATTTTGTAGTCAGTAGTAGTCTAAAAACTGTATTTCTACACGGCCGACTGTCATAGTTCTTCGAAAGTGGCGCATAGATAGTGTTAAAATATCCCTTAAATGTATACAGAGCAACGAATGGAGCGCATATTGAAATTAAATTAATACCTCACCCAAAAATAAACGAGAAAAGAAAATTTAAATTGTTCTATTTCATATGACATCAAAATGTGAGTTTTACTTGTTAGTCCTAGTTTAATAAATGTTGTGTAAAGCTCTGAATTCTTTTGCAGATCCATATACGAGGGCGGATCGAAAGGTAACGCACGATAATCTTTTTCTGTCTTGGTATTGCAGCTGAAATGTTTCAATTTACACAGATATAGTTTGAAGTTTTCACTGCAGAGGGTATTTTTTGTTTCATGTGCAGCTCTAGTGAGAGAAGCGTGAACTACGTAACAATAATGGCGCGCATGTTACTGTCGTCCAAGTGTGAAGAGCAGAGAGGTGTGGTTCGATATTTGTTGGCCAAAGGAAATAAATCGAGTGATATTCACAGGGGCATGCGAGGCGTGTATGGGGATGCTTTTATGGACAGTAGCAATGTCATCAGGTGATGTACATTATTCCTAGAGGACCGTGTGAACCTTAGTGATTCGCCACGCTCCGGGAGGCCGGTAACAGCTGCAACCCCGCAGAATTTAAGAGGTATTGAGGCGGCAATTTTGAACGGCCGGCGTGTGCAACTGCAAACCTTATCGCAACAGTTCAACATTTCCTACGGTGTAATGTACGATATTGTTCATGACACGTAGAAATTTCCTAAAGTTAATGCTCGCTGGGTGCCTAAGAACCACAAGGACTATCGAATGACGACAAGCTTGGATGTCCTAATGCGGTACACCTTAGAAGGGCATGACTTTCTGAAAGGAATCGTCATACAACTACACGCCCGAAACCAAGCAGGCAAGTATGGAGTGGAAACCTGCTGGTTCCCCAGTGAAGAAAAAATTCAAAGTGGCTCAATCTGCTAGGGAAGTGCTTGTGGCGGTGTTATGGGATATGCATGGTATTGTATTGGTGGACTTTGCCTAACACGGGACCACTGTGAATGCTGCAGCCTACATGAAAACTTTGATGAAGTTGCGTCGTTCCCTTCGTGACAAACGCCACAACGTGAATGCTGACGATGTCAAAATTCTTCATGACAATGCTCGCCCCCATGTTGCTGCTGTTGTTCGTCAGAAAATCACCAAATTTTGTTGGGATTTGCTCCAGCATACAGCATACAGTACGGACCTTGCACCGTCGGACTTTCATCTGTTTGGTCCCATGAAGAAATTCCTGGATGGCCAACGCTTTCCGACAGATTCGGAAGCGAAATCAGCAGTCCGCAGATGGCTATACTCCAAGGAAACGGACTTCTACGAACAGGGCATATTGAAACTGGTATCACGATGGGAGAAATGTGTTGAGAAACTTGGTGACCATGTCGAAAAGTAGGTAAAAGGTGTAGTTTATTTGTGATTTTTGTTGTGTTTTAACTAATAAACTTTTTTGTAAAAAAATTATTGTGCGTTACTTTTCGATCCGCCCTAGTACTTTAAAGAAAGTTATTTAAAATGCTATATATAGGTAACTTGAGATGAGTTCGTCTGTTATACTGTGTTTACGATAATAGATATAAAGATCACTGCATAACGGAGAGACAATTATTGAGTTTATGGCAGATAAGCTTTGATTTTCGCTTTTTCAGGAACTATATAAAACAGTTATATAGAAATATTTGGTATATATTTCTAAAATTAGTAAATGTTAAGATTGAAGTTCTTGGACTGAAAAGATAATATTTAAGTTGTTCTTGTCTCTTAAACGGTTACAGAGAATAGCGATATTGCAGACGTCAAGGACTCGGAAAAATATAATCTTATCAACTATAGGTGTATGGATATGCACATTGATTTAAAGGCATCCCGGTTTAATTGCTTAGGAATACCAAAAATCTTGCATATACTTAAAGGTAGATTCTTCTGGCTGTTTTAGCACAAAATAAAATAAATAATATGGGAAACGTTTTCTTTTGCCCACATATCTAGCTAGTGGCATAATATGCCATTAGGACAATCTAACAAAATATTACTGTATTTAGACTTTTATTATACGGAATATGTATTTGGAAAACACATTATTCCTGTGTAAATTCAACAACCTTTCTATGATAATGCCTACATTGCATTGTCTTTTTAGCCTTAAAATGTAATCCTTTGGAAATACATAGCCTTCCTGAAATAAATTAAGCGATAAGACTTACCATCATCATCATCATCATCATCATCATCATCTTTGCAAGGATTAGTCACTTCTGCCTGTTCCGACTTCACAATGCCATGACTATCTCTTCCTCGGACATAGTCTTCTATCCTGAGGCCGATAGCTATTCACCAAGGCTGGGATTCTTTCAGTACTCATTCGAGGCATATTGTTCGCAGCAATGACAGGCTCCCTAAATTTCTAAGTAGACACCCCGCCAGACGGATAGGCGGACCGGAAAAGGCTCTAAATATTTTCTTTAAAGCACCACACATTAAAGATACTTGCATTACAAATAAAATGCATATGTTGAGCTTTCTGGGAATACCTATGAAGTCCTCTTCATTCGGTAGGAAGTTCTTATAAACTTGTATAAATGGTAAACTTTAGACGACAGACTAAAACGTACCTCACAAAAAGTCCAAATCTCTTTATGCATGCAATTTATTTCATATACATTTTTTGTGCCATTATCCATTTCCGAGATATCCGTTATTAATGGTTCGATTTGCTCAATACTTTTCATTCTTTTTAAGTCCTGCCGATTTCCAGTTGTTGCTAGCGATTTTTTGGAAACAGAATTGAATTTAAAACCTGCATATAGCGTCTAGTCCATAACATTTTGACTAACTCTGTTCTCTTTGTATCCTAAGGAAATGTATAGTGTGGGTATTTCTGCAAAGGTTTATTTGGATTAAATATATTGTAGAAGGAAAAACAAGCTTTAGTAAGAATTGTGTGTATAACCACCAATAAAGACAGAAGGTAGAGAAAGTCATGTGAATGTATCACATCAGTGTTAGTATATTATTTCCCATAGTTCTGTTAATAGAGTTGAAAGGCTTTTCGAAGTCATTGAATGCAATGTGTTTCTCAATTGACTTCAAGGATTTAAAATTTATTATTATTATTGTTATTATTGTTATTATTGTTATTATTATTATATTAATCTTAGCACATTATGACCTTAACTACGGGAAGGGGAATTGTTAACAGAAGAGAAGCAATAGAGTTACGTAGTATTAATTTATTCTTCCCCACATTGCTACCGTATTTAAGTTAACACATAGCTTCATTATCAATCGAAACACGAACAAAGTTTAAAATTACACGCAAAATATATTACAACTTTCTGTTCTCTGACTTTCTAACACCAAGGGTGCTGAATTATAATTCTACGCACTATTTTCTCTCATTTTAATTCTTTCGCTTTTTCTCCTCGGTTTTAATTTTCTTTCCTCTTTAATAGTACCCAAGATAGCCGTGTGAGGCCGGTATATAGATGAGTGGGTGGTATGAGAATATCTTTCGTTGGCATTCATGACGCTCTTTAGTGCCAAGATATTCCTTTAATTAATTTTAGCTTCTGTATTAAATTCAATCGGCCCCTCTATTTATTTTGTTACGAAAATAGGATAATTAAAAATTTTGAATATTTCTTGTATACACAGTCAAAGGTGACTGATACTCACCTTACTAATAGTCTTAATAAGAAGTGGTCTAAAATTTAAATTCTGTTTAAGAAGCTTTTTCTTAAAACACCAGGAAGAGTTTTTAATTATTTAGAGCAGTAATTGGTTTGTATTATACTCATTAATCATAATAAATGCGTTATAATTTTAAATCAAGACCTTATTTATTAAAACTATTCCAGTAATAGTGCAAACAGTTGCTATTATTAATAAATACATTAGTAACTTCCAGTATTAGTTATACTAACTACTAACTTAAAAAAGTCTGAAGCAAAATCTATATTTCCATCAAACAAATCATTCAGAAAACGGGTAAAACTAAGTGTTTTAAACTGAGAGAAAGGTTAACAAGTATTTTTGTCGATTTAAATAAAAATGTGAGTTGATTTGTTTCATAGATTTTCTACAAATCATACGTTCTTTTTTTCATTATAGAATTTAGAGTTAAAGAGTTTTTGAAATTGCATCCAAAGATGTTATTTTTTTAGCAAGCAACCAGTTATAGAAATATTCCCAACATTGAAAAGGTGCCATTGAATTCTCCTACAAAATGGCATCCCAAAATCAGTTCTATTCTAAGAAATTGAATCGTTTATGCTTGGCGGTATATAGAGATCCAGCAAATTTAAAGTAAGCTTGGATTCAGAGTTTAACTTTCGGCACTTTCCTTTATTTACTCCTAGATATTTCGTGGTTCATTGAGAATGTTTCAAATAGTATCGTTCATACATACCATATGAATTTTATTACATATGCCAATCACTTTATTTTATGTATTGTCTGTTTAATACAGTTTACCGCAGTTTACTCCGGACGCAGTTTACCGTCTCTAGGCTTATTGTGCTACATGTATGTTTTAATATAAATTTATTATGCCTGTATCCTTTATCATGGAATACGGATTCATGACAGATACTGATTCAAAATCTTCTGGTTCTACAACATTTTCCCAAAAGTAATATAGTATATTCTATGAGTTAAGGCTTCATAGGAGCATATAATGCGGTGGGCTGTTTCAGTACCTTTCTTACATAATTTGTAATCTAATTTGCCTTGAAGTAGTTACACCATGCTTTATCACAAGAACATGTCAAGCAGTATTTGCTCTAGCTGAAATCTTGCAATAAAATATAGTTTATTTCCTGGGGTTTTAAGCCAAGTTTCATATTGCTTTACCTTGGACCAGTTCTTAACAGCATTTCTTACCAAACACCGATACGTTCTCAGAGCTGTGGAGCTAGCCCTTGCCGTGTTAGATCATCAGCTTTTACATTTCTCTCAATGCACGCCACCCCGTTCTAATAGCAACGCAGCCAGGATTCGAAACTGGCTAACCATAGACATAGAAAACGTGGTTGGGTATTTTCATTTCTTTACGCAAACGAGCTACGAACACGAGATCAGCTAGCAATATCTTTAAAAAGCACAAACATCTTTGGTACGCCAGTTGGTTTGAAAAACTGGTTTCAGTCAAAAAAATACCAGTCACTAATGACTAATTGGTTTTGGAAATGAACAACTCCCATCCTCATGGCAAACTCAACGCAACAAACTAACAACAAAGAAGGAATAGGGGTGAACGCCAAAGTCTTACAATAAGGAAATGTATAGAGCTGCATACATCCTTACGCCGGCAGCAATTATAAAATAAGGAAAACTAATGTATCCTGTCCTGTTTATAGGAGCTGATTAAGGCATTTTAATAATAGTATTTTAGTAAATCATGGTTCTGGGTGCTAAATATATGGCACAGTCTACTATGACTTGTCCATATCTGATACACAAACATTCTGAAAAGGCATAAACACATGAATTAGCCTATTGATCCCCTCCTCCAATTCCTATACATCTTGAACATATCTAATTTTTGTCTCTAAAAATGCAAATCTTTTAAAATTGCTTTGAGCTCGTCGGATATACCGGTTCAAATCCTGTATAATGTCTAGTTTGACCTTTTTTCTTTCGTGGTTTCCCTCAGGTAAATTTTATGTTGAGTATTACAGTGTCAATACAAAGTTATCTCCATAAATTAAAATGGAATCATGATACAATTAGGTGACTACGCAAATGTGGCCATTTGTTCGATATGGCATTCACCAAGTGTTGAAAAAGCCCGAAGAGTACAAATTCTACGGCTCCAAAACTCCAACTTCCAATTAAAAAAAAAAAACAGCAAGATCTATTCTAAGAATTACCAAAGCGGGTGGTGCAAGAAAGTGACAACGCAACTGAAGGAATTTCACCAGCAACTTCAAATAATGTGCTAACAGAGAATGTAAAAATATAGTCCTGATATATAAAGCTAGCGAATTTAAACAAAATCATTTTGGTTTCACCAACCGATGTTTAAAATATTCTAACATTTTGTTTCTTAGCAATATGTTCAAATGTTAACATAATGTTTAAACTTTTGCGTTTCATCAAGATTTTACAGCAAATTGTTAGCTAACATTTTGTTAACTTCGAAGAAAACTGCGAACGCTAGCTTTCGAGAAGGCGTTGGCCGAACTACACTGCTTCTGAACGTGCTCCGATGCAATTTTGTCTAGGTATCGCTACGCTCTCTGTGTCAGTAGAAGACAACTATTTGCATCCATGGCAATTGCTATGAGATGATCCCGATTGTTTGAGATTAGAAATTGAAGCAAATGTTTCACCGTTTGAAACACGTTAATTAACACCTGCCTAATAAGTATAGACGTATTATCAAATACCAAAAAGCCGACGGTCTTACATTAAAGGACTAGATTGCAGCCTGGGACAATATTCTCTAGTAATTTAATTGGAGTGAACGCATTTGTCCTAAGTCAGTAAGCAAGAGCGACAATTTCATGCTAACACAAAGTGTAGCACCAGAAACGTTTGATACAAAGAGCGTTTAAGGCGGTTTAAAACTGGTGGACACTGCATTTAAGCTAAAAGTGGAAGAAAATGTGTTATCACTAACTAATAAAGCAGACCCGAAAAGAATACTATTCGATTTTTAAAGCAATTGTTTTGGAAACGTTGCGGATAAACCCACAAACGGTAGCCTTGTAAATACCAACATTATCACCCACCAAGTAAATTAGAAATGTTAATAGCAAATCTAAGTACCTAATTAATACTTGTAGCATAGGAGAAAGAGGCATGCTTCTGTTGGTGGTATTCTAACCTCTCGTATTTCCCATAAAATCCTGCTCATGACCACTTGGTCAGTTTATATTGCTTTAAAAATTCGCCGTTTTGCGGGGTTTCAAATTTATGACGACGTACGACTGCTCTTCTATTAGGAATGACATTAAAAAATACAAGTTGTAGCAAACTCGCATCAACTGCTTGGTTTGTGGCAGCCATTTTGCAACTTCTAACATTTGCTAAACGGCTTAACACAGGGGTACGACTTTAACACATTGTTAAAGTTAAAATTGTTTAATGGAACAGAATTTGTGTTAACTTTGGTGCTAAATTCGTTTAACATTGCGTTAAAATTTAGCTTCTGTTGGTGAAACCGGCCCTTAATGTGTTCCATTCACAGATCTTTCTCCACCCACGCTTTCTTCTACTTCATGTTAGTCAAGATAGACTTTTGCAAAAATGGTTTCATTAAACTTTCTTTGTAGTTACAAGGGGATATAAGGGGCTGAAGGGATATCAGTTCTTTAAAAAGTTAGTTTCTATATGCCGGCTTTAAAACTCCTCACTTGCAATACCACGAGAAACAAACGAATGGCGACTAACCAGTGCATAAAGAAGGTATGTGAAATTTAAACCATAACGACGAATACTTAGAATTACAAAATATACTTGACACAAATTGTTTGTTTTAATGAGATCAATGCTTTTCTTCAGTAAGGTTTTTCTATTCTTGTAAACAAAACCATTCAGAATAAATGTGACTTAATATTATAATTTTATTTATCCTTGAAATACATTGGACATATTGTATTTCGCTAAGTTATTTCTGAGGAAACAAGAAATAGTGAAATATTTTCCATGTATAAGTAGTTTAGGCGTAAGGATATGCTTAAGAATCTTCGATTCCCAGGAAGAGGATAAACTTAATTACCAAGTTTGATATTTATCCAAATTTTTGTTGTTTAGTTATGCTACACACGCGCGCGCGTCGGGACATTTTTCTAATCTGGTTTGTAAACCAAGGGACTTCAAAATTTATATTACGTTGAAGCTCCATTAGAAATGTTTAGGTAAAACAATACTTTGTGTTGCATTTTACTTACTATGTAGAAAGTAAGATAAAAACAACAAAATGAATAAAGAAAGAAAGTAAGGAAATTTCCTTTAATACTAATTTTTATCGTTGTATTGGTAATATTGGTGCACCCTCCTCAGATATTATATTACGTAGACAAGCAATATTTACACCACCTAAATATTTAATACATTTCTGCATATTAGTCTAATATCATATACAACTGTGTTATTTATTACCCAGATAAAGATTGTGGGAGCAAGACGTAAATTCATTAACCTGGATAAACGTTTTGAGGGCCTTTGGATTACTTTTAGTTTAACGTATTCATAAGCATTTGGACGACCGTGTTCGATCCCTGGCTACTGCCTACTCCAGCCTATGGGTTTTTCATGGGTTCCACGGTTCGGCATGCAACCCTTGGCGTCTGTTTCAGGATTGTGGGACCAGGCGATGGTGTTCGGCGGGTTGCAGATGGACGGTAGCTTGCACACTGTATAGGTATTTCTTCCCTGGTGACCTGCGGGGACTACTGAAATTTCTCATCCGAGTATGCTCCGCCTCTGGAATGCTGGAGGTTGGTGGCTTGTGGGCAGGAGCGCACGGTGTCAGATGCATTCAATTTATAAACATTAGAGAACCCGTCTGTGCCTGCGCTCGTCTCCATCCGAAGCAGGTCGCCTCTGCCCTCATCGCTCCCACCCGGGAGTCACTAGTAGAAGCGCAAGGAGCTTATTGGCCTAGGTGTGATGCCCTCCCTGGTTTCCGGGGGCCCCCTCCGTTCGTTTGTTCCTTTACCTTTACGTTTAGACTACCAAAATGATTGCTCCGTATATAAAGGCTTAGGAGAAACGTGAATGTTCATTATGGCAATTTAACATTCAGAGATAGGTCAAAAGCAACCCTCTGATTTTCTACCTCATTGACTGCTCACACAGTAACAGTGTGGTTATGATTTAGAATATATTATTATGTATACACCTACAGACGCGCGCTCGACATGCGTGATGAAGTTTTACACTGAAAAATTATCTAATCGCAATCTATCACTGGCAAAACAGCGCTCATGTTGAGCACTTACTTTAGCCGAATTGTGACGCGACGTGATAAACAAGATACAAATGTTTATGAGCTTGTGAGCACTCGCGTGTGCAGCTACGAGATAAACTAATGATGTTTCCGAGGACGGTTGTCGTGCTGCCGCTCTCTTTTCTGCAAGCGGCACCACGCTACAATGCGTTGAAATTATCCGCTTTGTGAATCAGCACTTTGGATAACAATCTTTCCTCCAGAAGTTTATAAACAAATTTAAAAGCGAGAAAAGAGATTCTGTGAAGCTCATAGTAAGTTCATTGGAATAAAGCAATTACCATGAGCCATGGTATCCAACACTCTCTATACATGGCCTACGGATCTTCCACTAAGCGATGACTGGACCCATTTCTGCAATGGAGGCACCCAGAGGGCGGAGTCCGCTACCTCTGATGGCACCAAGCGAAGTGACACCGCGATGACGTGTGCGACTTGCATTCGGGTGGCCCTAGGTTCGATCCCGGCGAAGGCCCACTCTGACCCACGCTTTCTCGTTCCTCAAGTCTGATAAAGAGGCCTCTGAGCAAAATAACCGGTCTTTCACGCCCAATATAGAATGGGACGCTAAGGACCACAGTAGTTAAAGAGCGTTCATAAATAATAAAAAAAAAAGAAAATAAAAACGCTTTCTCGTGGTTTTTCCGGGACATTCGCCTGCCAACCACGACCTTCCTGCCCTTCATTTCCTGTACCCATCATATTTTATCTATATTTCAGGGTTGTAGGACCAGACGACGGTGGTCGGGGGATGCGGCTGGGCGATGGTTGTGCGCTCTGTAGAGGTTTCTTCCCTGACATCGTTGCGGTCTGTAAACGCTAAGGAACCCATCCATGCTTGCGTTTATCCTCATCCGAATCTGGTTGACCTTCTAGTCCCTACCCTCATCTCTCCCTCTCAGGGGTCACGGCAGAAGCAAAACGAGCCGTTGCATCTACTTGCGGTGTTCTTCCCCGGGTTGTAGGGCCCCTTCGTCAGTAACTTTACCTTTACCTGTATGGTTAGGGTGATGAGAACGGCGGTAGAATAGCATCTTCTGCCTTTATCGTGGACACCGAACCAAATTGGATCTTGGGGGTACTCCATATGAGCAAGTCAAAGGTGAAGGAGTGATAATGCACGCAAACGAGAACCGGAAACGAAATCACTGCGCTACCTTTGTGCCTTAATACCAATATTGTGGTGGTATTGTCATACCAGACACATTGTAGCGTCGCATTGTCGACGGTATTATTGGGGTGATTTGTCATTTCTTTCGGCTTGTTGAAAGTTCCGGCCGGTATGACACTCGCCAGCTCTAGCTGGCGTGCCTAGCCAGGGTTGGAGAGGAGGGCTAGATTTTAGCGTTACTTCTTTGTGTGTTTGAGCGTCACTTGTTAAGTAAGTGTGCAAGCAGTAGGTCGCGTGTGTGAGGCATTTCCCCTCAATCCTTTATTCCCCTGTGTGTAATGTAGGGTCACTAATTGTTTCGGTAATAAAACACAGATAATGTGAATGATGTGAAATTTGTGTATAATTTGCTTAAAACCCCACGCCTTCATCGGAATGTAGTCACCAAAGTCCTGGTCCTCTCACAGTTTCTCTGCTACGTTTTCCGCATGTGCGTGTTGGGGTGATTAAAATTTAATAATTTGCTGGGAACCTCTTGGCCTTCACCCCAGCATGTAACAATATAATACTGAATACAATTTAATAATGTCTCCTTTAATGGAAAGGACTCGCTAAGCCATATTTTGTTTCACCAAACATCTTTACCACTAGTGAGTGTCTAAACTGTTGTTAGCTTAATTGCATCATAATATTCAATCTTTCAACGAAGGTTTGTTTGGAAAACCACAAGTGCCATTTCATCCCGGAAATGCTATATTTAGAATACAGGGGTGGGCAAAAGTAGGTTTACAGTAGCTATACAATTATAATACACTTAATATTGCGGGAAGATAAGATTTTCAGCAAGATGGGCTTCCTGCTCATACTCCTACTCACAGTCTAATTTTGTGAAATGTTTTTAGCTAGAGAATTCCCAATAAGGGAATAAGATGAAGGGAATCAACTGAATGACCACCAAGATCTCTTGGACGTTACACATGGATTTATTTCGGGAGGGGGGTTCTTGAAGTTTTTGCAAGAAGGCGACTTATGATTTAGTTCATTATGTAGGCATGAAAATAAACGTGTCTGGGTGTCAAATCTAGACTATAACCGTGTGTGTATGGTGAAGACCAACAATTTGAATATTCAGAAGTGACAATTCTAGTGTTATATCTTCATTCATAAATCTATATGATAAATAATAGCGTATTAGGGCTTCTTTACATACTTCATATTTAATTACCTATACTTCTTGTGCTCCTACTCTAACCTAGCCTTCTATGTTGAAAATACACACATAATGGCCATCATCTAAAAATCGTTTTGAAATGAAATAACCGTAGTGCGCGCATACGTAAGTTAGTACTAGACTAGAGCTGGTTCCAGCTTTGATTCCGTTAAGCTACTACTAATTTCCTATTTTGGAGAACTCTCAATATGCCCATACCCTCGTTATGGTACTCGTATTTCATGCTTATATTATGAACGTTTCTGTTATTAAATAAGGTAATTACTCTGACATGATTTCTGCTAGATACACAACTAACCGCGACGCTCATAGTATTTCCATATAACTGACGAATCATGACGCGTAGATAGTAAGATGCTGATACAATATTAACTAAAAAGGTTGGCAACTTTACGCCCACAATTTATGTTTGTAAATAATGTTGTAAACACCCTCATTTACGACTACGAAGTGTATTATTAAGTAAATAAAAGATTTTTAGCCTGTTGGGTTAACAAAATTTTCTGTGACAAAAAAATTTAAGATGCATTACATTCACATGACTTTCTCTACTCACTATTATTTATTTTTCTCTAAGTTCCACAAACTATTCTTACGAAAGTCTATTGTTAATGAGAAAATGATTTGCAGAATAGATTTATTACACATTTAATGTAGGTATAGGAGGGATAGAGAAAACTGAATCTATAATCAAATGCATACCAGTATAACCAGTATAGCCCAGTCCTGGTATATACCAGCACAAACACTGATGCTCCATTTGTCCCAAAAGATCCACCTCTTGTATCCAAGGAGAATTCACAGTCCTCCAAGAATGCCTGTTGTGGTAATTTAATTCTCTTGGTATGAAAATAATTGAATCTTATTCAGTTTGTAGTGTGACTTCCCTAATTCTTCCTTCGTCTTCCGTTTGCCATAGCTCCTTGTGTAGCTGAATGGAGTATAAGATCTTGGCAAAAGACACAAAAGTTACATTAGTAAATTTGCAATAGATCACCTAACACAGCTATTTCATCAGCAACGATCATTACCTTCAATAAATCATAAACGTTATATTTTATTGTTGAAGATGCGGTAAGGTTAGAAGTTTGCATTAACTAGTATTCTCTATGCGGAAGATTGGTTGGAATTGAGAAGCCGACAAGCGTCCCTCGTACCACCATCTGAACGTTTATAGCCTCCATCATTGACTGGTCACAAATGAGTGAACTCTTTTTGACAATAAGACGTCTTGTTAAGTTCTTAACTCCAGAAGGCGGTTCGAAGCCGTAGTGTCGTGCGCAGGAACTTTTCTCTGCAAAAATGTCTGCTTTTTATTAGATTACTGACCTTGTTGCATTCTATTGCATCTCATTGGACTAATATAATACTACATATCCAGATATTCTCCTTTAAAACCATCTTTCAAAGTTAAATCCAGCAGGTGGATTACTTTAAAAACATCCAGTATGTATAATGCTTGATGTATTTAAATTCGGACAAACATTATATTCTAGAACGTTCTCGAAGCATAACTTGAGCTTTTTGAGCTTTTTATTTATGGACGCTCTTTAACAACTATGGTTCTTAGCGTCCCATTCTATATTGGGCGTGAAACAAGGGTAATTCGAAGCATAACGATTAAATTATAATGCATACGGAGATGTGATCGTAACCCTGGAACTTTACGATAATAATCGTTGCACTAGCAAAGCACATTAACAAATGACCTCAAGTAGACTTATGCTGGGGGTTGGAGAGAAGTTGTATTTCACAGTATAGTAGAATTCCGATAACTCGACATTCCGTATAACTCGACTAACTTTTTATTATTTTTTTTATCGTTAAACTTTACTATAATAATTTCTATAATCCACTATGCTTTATAAACAAGTTTAGGTAAATGTTAATTAGTGCACGTATTAGTGTTCATATTCCTGCATATAAATGTCTTTGTGTTTTCCTAATCTGTTCAGATATTTGGTATGGTATGGTGTTTTCAGACTTTTCAATTTATTTAATACACTAATTTGGTGACCGGTTTTGTTATTTTTGTGGAAATACAACTTGTCACATTCTCCCTCACTACAAAAGGGCTGACCGCATATTGCCCTTGGATATCTGAGTTAGAATATAAGCAGCCGGCAGACCCTTGTCAGGAAATCAAAACCTTGCCGCTAATAATGTGTGTAGCACAAACACTTGTTTGGAAGTTCAAACCCGACGGAGAGCGATGGATTCTTTTGGGCGTAAAAATCCTTAGCATGGCTTCCTTTGGAAGAGAAGTAAAGCCGGTGATCCCGTATCGTAGAAGAACCTCAAGCCTGATAAAGAGTCCTCTGAGCAAAATTACCAGTCTTTCACGCCCAAAATAAAATGGGACGCTAAGGACCACAGCAGTTACAGAGCGTCCATAAGTAAAACTCAATTAGTTTTATTTGTTTGAAAGGTTTGAAGGTTTATTGCTTTACCTAATATGTACGTGGTAAGTTACTGGTTACAGTACAGTTTCTCAGATTTCAGGCTTATTCTAACTGTTGTGTTTGTGCCAGTCAAAATAACCTACGTGATGAAGTTGCACGGCGACGAAATGAGTGAGAGAGACAGTCTAGCATAACAACATTTTTCTACAAAGAACTAGCAATTTATTCTCTGTTCTACGTGAGTAACTATTTTTAAATTTACTTTTACAGCAATAATTTTTAGGACATGTTATAGCTTTTATTTCCTATATTCTTCTAGAACATGCATTTATGTAATTTTCAGTACATATTATGTTATGAGTTGTGAATAACAGACCCCTTATTCTGTAAAACTAAACATTTCGGAAACCCGACACCCTCTCAGTCCACATAGGTGAAGTTATTGCGATTCTGTACAATGCTTTTGCGGCGGGGGTTACCAATGCGCACTTGAGACGATTTCCCCGGTATACACAAATAAGCCCTTGAAATATGCTTTTTCCCAGTTCATCGTGCATGCTGAGCGGTGTATACAAAATTTACTTTCACTGTCGCATACGCAAAGTGACCAGCCGTTCAGAGGTCGCTGTATGATAATGATGATAATGACGTCGATGCATAGCTTGAGTAAAATGAGCCAGATAGGCTCCCCTTCATAGATATTACGCTGGTTTGTGTTTTAGAACATCTCTGCCATGCTGAACACTATATGTAGTGGATTCCTTCCGTCTGGTTTAAAGGAATTATCAGTGGTAACAGCTCGCTGTTTTATCGGATGGATTCCTGTAGAAAACTCACATCAAGTGGCGGCGTAGAGAACTATGAGCGTGGCACTGTGTGACACCATGACGTCAGGATCACGTGAGGGGAAGGCTTGAGTCACCCAGTCATGAAGAGGACGAGTAGAATAGTAGAATTTAACATTAGAGTGTGTGCCGATTTAACTTGGAACTGTGGAATAGCGAGAGAATAATATTTCTTATATATAGTTGTAAAACCTTGTAACGCAGGAAAATATGGCAGGAGGAACTAATAGCTTGAGGGCGAATTTGTATAAGTACTTAATTTGCGTTGTAATATTGAAACGCGTTACATATCTTTGAGAAAGGATACATTTTATTGCATGTCTATAGGAATCGAAAACTTTATTGAGTTTGTTGTGGAATCCTTAAAGTATATGACTTCCTGTTTTACCAATCAGTTAAAAATTTGTATCCTCTAGGGCATTTCAAGCTTTAAAGCGTAGGAAATGGGACTAGCATTTTTGTATTATGTATTATGTCAGCATAGTATGAACTTATCTTCCATATCATATATTAGATAACATTTAAAATAAAAATAGAATCCACATTTACAATATTGAAGCAAAATAACGAGAGAACATTTTAGTAAAAAATAAACTTATAATATTATCGTGCTACAAAAATTAAAGACAGCTAAGTTTTAACTTTAAATATTTCTAGCTGGCTTATCATTTCTATCTTCGTTTGACTAACCCAGAAATATTTCATTTGTGCATTCCACAAGCTCCTCTAAATGGCTTGTGCACTCCCTTGATTAATCATATGTACCACGTGATCCACGACACAAACAGTTAACTGATTGCTATACAGAAATATTAAAATATTTACGATTCAATTACGGAATGAGCTATACGTTGTCGCTCGTGTGTATCATGGATTTGTGAATATTTCTTGCTAAATTTGTAAATGAAGCTTGAAAGCTTATTATTGCCGTAGAAATATTTAGCACGATGCTACAGTACACTGTCTATCAAAACATAAATCTAAGTTCGTATAATTAAGGTAATTTATACCTCCAATATTTTTTTAAAAAAATCTTATTTTACATTCACATGATCTTCTCTACCCTTTTTCAAAAAGCCTTTGTTAGAAAATCTTATTATAGTAGAATAAAAAGTATATATTATTTTATATAAATCGAGATAAACCTTTGCAGAAATACTTCTATTGCATATTTCCTTCGATCGAAGGAGGGAATACAGTAGCTTAAGCAATAGTCAAATCCTTTAAGAGTGAACTGAAATGTGAGAATTTTGAAATTCCGTTCTGTTTGAATCATCACAATAAAAGAGGAACAGTGATTTTTCAGTTGAGAAAAGTGCAGCAACAGTTTGTCTCTTATAGCTTACCAATTATAAAAATGTAATTTAAAATAAAGAAGACTTTATAGGCTGTTGCAGGAAATTCAGTACATATTTACACTCTATTTCCGATGAAAATATCTTCAATGTCTATTATTTTAATCAAAATCGTTGCGGACATTTTTGGGAAAATCAAAAATAAGAAACAAAAGGGTATTTGGGATGGGGGTGTTTCCTGAAAACGTTTGTGTCACATCTTTGGAAAATACAGAACTTAAATACCTTTTTGGTATTTATAGGACTCTCAGTTTTTGAGTTATGCTGCTCATAGAAACACACACACATACATACACTAAAATAGACAGACACACACACACACACACACACACACACAGGCGGACCCTTTCCTGAAAATGCTTTTGGGGGTTCAGAGGGCCTCAAAAACATGTATTTCTGTGAAACCTGGGTATCAGGTTCCGGGTGGAATATAGTAGTTCCTATAATTAAGGTAACTGCGTGATAGAAAAGCAAAAAAAAAAAATAAAAAATGGTGGCACCGCGTTAAATAGAAAGCACGAATTCTTAGCGTTGCTTCATAGAAATTGAACATTACAATGTACAGAAGCTGTTCGTTCAGGCTGTATTTTAAACAGTTTACGAGGTTAACACATAATCCTCTATGATCATCCTTCACGATCCTTAATAGCCAATTTTCAAATTGCCAATAACAGAATTTAAGCACAAATCATTAGAATAACTGTTTATCTTACTTGAAATATATCTATATGATGAAATACATTAACTGATATTCACCGTATTGTTGCTATCTTAGTACCTACTTATATTTAATAAAGTATTACACTCCACCCTAAAATTCAATACCGACATTTGACCGAAAATACGTTTTTTTAAGTTTCCTGAAGACTCCAAGAAACAGCATATTATTAAAGAAAGTTCCGTGCCTGTGCGTAGGTAGGTGGGTGGGTGGGTGGGTATCCATCCATCCATCCATCCATCCATATGCAAATATTTTATTTGTATATATACCGGAAAAGATCCCCAGCGACCGCCCACCGTACCCCATGGGTTTATTCGGGGGTTTTCCCGGATCGTCAGGCGAATGCTGAAGTGGTTTCTTTCGTCCCCCGAATCTCCTGCTCCTCCATTTCGTTCCATTCTTCATTTTATTCATCTTTCATCCCGTTGGTCTCTTTCAGGGTCGAAAGTGCCGGCGATGGTGTTTCGGTGCAGCGTGGCAGGGAAGAAGAATGCTCTTTGTAACTCTCCGTCCTTCGGCCTTTGGCTGGCTGCCGGGATTTCCGAACTCCCATTGAGGGGCATTAGACCCCCTCTGTGTGCAGTGGGGTTCCCGGTCTGCCTGTCCGTCTGTCCAGGTGTGTCTATCTGGAAACTTAGGGACCATCTCAGTGCCGTACCGTCGCTCCTGAATCCGGCCACCCGGTGTTTCCGTCTCGCCTCATCCTTCCATTCGGGGATGCCGCCTCGTGAGGCAAGGTACAATATCCACTCCGGATCGGTGCCGAGTTCCCTCTGTAGTTAATCCTGTCCTATCCTCATTTGGAATGACTTTTGCAGAATTTTGCTTAATTGCTAAACAAAAACTATGGGCAGGAACTTACCTCATAAAAAATATAAATTAAACTTATGACAATTTAAGTCAAGTAATTTTTGTGGCATTTACCATTTTGGGAATATTTGTGGCTATTGGTCTGAATTTTCCAAAGCTTATACCTCTTTAAATGCTTGGTCATTTTTTCTTCCTCGCATGATGTGCAAATAATAGGATTTTCAAAGAAATCATATGCCGCTGTTTAAAGATTTGACTATCGCTTTAGGCTCCTTTATCCTCCAATTTAATGTTTAATGAAAACATTTCTGCAAAGTTTATCTCGGGTAACATGAACTAGATAGAAAAACATGCTTTTGTAAAATAGGGTGTAGAAGAGATATGAAAGTGAAGAATAGCGGGAAAAGTCATCTGAATGTCACACACCAAGTTTTTACTTTCTCTAACAACATACCAGAAAGTAGAGAAGGTATTGCATTCCACCGAAAAATTCGATACGACATTTCACCAGCAATACATATTTTGAGGCCATTTTAATTCAAATAAAGGATTTTTGGAAAAATTTCCGCGTGTGTGTGTGTCTTTCTGTGTGTGATCATACATAATTCGAAACGAAAATTCGGATAAAAATTAAACTTGGTGTTTGAGTTCAGCATCTTCTAAGGGTGCGACACGAAGGTTTTCAAGAAAATTTCCACCCAACTACTTTTACAGAAGAGTATTTTTCGAAAATACTGATTTTCTATAAAATGGCTAATGATTTTGATTAAAACAGCATATATGTAGGATACTTATATGACAAATAGGATGCATATATTTTTTAATTTTCTGGGAATAGCCTAGAAAGTCTTCATTCGGAAGGAATTTTGTATAATGCTGTATAACCGTAAACGTTAAGAACGATGGACCAAAAATTACCAAACAAGAACTGTAGATCTCTTTAAAACACGAAATTTATTTCCAATAAGTTTTTCGGCATAAGCCATTTCTGAGATATCCGTTATTAAATGTTTGAACTGTTCAAAACTTGTCATTCATTCCATCAATTACATAGAAACAGTGTGGAAGCGTCCAGTTCTTAAACATTTGACTAACACTATTCCCTTTGTATCTATAGCGAAATGTGCAATGTAGCTGTTTCTGCAAATGTTTGTTTGAATTAAAATGTAGTGGATGGATAAATAAGCTTTATAAGAATAGTTTGTATACCTACTACTAAAAATAGATGATAGAGAAGTTATTGCATCACCAGGTTTTTATCGCATGTTTTCGGTTTGTAATACACCAATATTACCATGTCAAGACCACTCGGGGAGTGTTGGTGACAGAATCCATGATGTACAAGAGAAGTCACAAGCCAGTGACTATATCTGGTTCTAACTGATGTCGAAAAGCCCAACTAGCGTTGACTTAGTCGAGATGTTCACATGATTTAGCGGTTCAGGAAATAATTTTGTATTAGGCAATATTCAGGTAATTTGAGGTAGTCAGCATTCTAATAATTGCAAACCTAAAGGACACTACATGCTCAAGGTTGGTGAAACACTGCAGACACCTGAAACTTAGACAAAGAGATTTCTTTGAAATATACATTTTGAAGTAATCTGAAACATAAAATAGTATTTTTAAAATCCCGATGTTTTAATTCAAAACGAAACAGTCCAATACACAGATTGACACTTATTGCAGGTAGCTTCAAAGAAAACAAAACAAGGATTTTCAGAAAACTTCTACCCTCAAAATTATTTACGTGGATTTGCCTTCCTTGCATAGGTGTTCTGAAAGTGGCACGAGGGAGTTTTATTTACAGGCATTAAACCTCAGACTTAATTCATAGAAGTTGTTTTGAATTCGCTGGAATCAGACTTTGAAATCTATTTTATTTTTTTAACTGTGGTTACTTATTGTCACTTTCGATTCTCTGTATATTTTTACTTTCTCTACTACGTATAGTAAGTAGGGGAAGTATTGTATTCCACGCAAAAATTCGATACCAAGATTTCACGGAAATATATCTTTTAAGGTTCCCTGAATCACAAAAAAGCATTTTTGGAAACATTCCGTGTGTGTGTCTGTGAACAGCATAACTCAGAAACGAACAGTCGGATAAACACAAACTTGGTATTTAGGTTCAGTATCTTTCAGAAATGCGACCGGAAGGTTTTCAAGAAAATTCCCCACCCCAGATTACCCTTTACATGGAATATTTTTCGAAAATTTTAATTTTCTCAAAAATGGCTCTAAAAATTTTGATTAAAGTATCAAATATTTAAGATACTTTTATGACAAATAAAATGTATATCTTGAATTTTCTGGGAATGTTTCTAAAACTAATCATTGTGAACGACTTTTGCATAACTGGTAAACCATAAGAGATAGACAAACTTTTACTACATAAAAAATTTAGATCTTGTTAAAATACACAATTTATGTCATACATTTTTGTTGTTGAGTGAACCATTTTCGAGATATTGCTTGTTATTCCCTTAAATGTTCCAATACTTTTTCTAAAATTACTTTTATGCAAAAGTCGTTCACAATGAACAATACTTTTGGAGAAATTCCCAGAAAATTCAAGATATACATTTTATTTGTCATGAAAGTATCTTAAATATATATCATAATCAAAATCGTTAGAGCCATTATTGAGAAAATTGAAATTGAAATTGTAAAGGGTAATCTGGGGTGAGGAATTTCCTTGAAAACCTTCGTGTCGCATTTCTGAAAAATACTGAACCTAAATACCAAGTTTGGTATTTATCTGACTGTTCGTTTCTGAGTTATGCTGTTCACAGACAGACACACAGACAGACAAACAGACACACACACACGGATATATTTCCAAAAATGCGTAGTAGAGCAAGTAAAATCACACAGATTGTGTTCCTTTGGTAAAGTGAAATTCAACACTTATATTTCTATTCAATTTACTTAAACCAGATGGCATGTAATCGTTCACAGTCATTGAGGGAATTTACCATAGTGCTGGGCTGTATCTCAAAAGATGTTCACTAAGAAAAGAGACACATAGGACGGTTCAAATTTGCTTTACAACTACTATTAAATAACTTCTGAGTAAGAATTAAGGTCTCTTTAAAATGATAAATCAAACTATTTAAATTTAAGTTTAAAATACACCTTTAATAAATAATATCATAAGTTTTCTCAAAATTTAAATTAAATCTTGCATCCAATGAATAATTCGTGGATCACTTATATGATGTTTGAAAGTTTAGACAATAAGATTCTCTATTACTGACTGCGGTTTACTCACTGATAAGGTATTTTTCAAAATATGTTAGCTCCTCCCTAAAGGAATCTGATTTGATCTGATCGTTTTTAATCTATTTTCAATAACCAATGGATCACAAACAAAAAGGCATCTTTATGTTATTTGGATTTACTGAAAAGACAAGATATGTTCAGCCTTTCTCCTATAACCTTTCAGATATTACGTTTAATCAGTGTTTTGTGATAATCTTTATGTGAGTGATCGTATAGCTACGAATGCTGCTGAACCAGCCAATAGCTTCCCACAAAAATGCGCGTGAAATGTATTCTTATAATTACGGAAAATGTCCGAAACTTTTTGACGTGCAAGAAGCTGCAAATGGTGACTGGTAGGTCGCCGCTGTGCACCTACCGGGTCGCGACCCTGTCCCGGTCATTTTTATAAAATAAATCTCCTGAAGTTATGACTGATTACCGACAAAATGGTCGATGCACAGTGGATATATGACAGGGACACTGTAGGTCGTGTGGTAATGAAGAAAATGCTTTTTTCTTTAATTACATGGAAGGATTCCTACACACAGCACATGACCAGTACACGGTGGACTATCAGAAATCCACCTTAAATATGGAAACCTTATGGAAGAAAAGTCATTATCGTTATCTAGGGAATAGGTAGGGTTTCTGCAATAAGTTTTCTCGAAGTAGTTTGTGTCGATAAATATTTTTACACTCGCCTATTATACATATAATCTGTTTATTTCTGTTGAAGGTGACCAAATTTACGATCATTTTCAGTATTGTTAACTGGAGTGTACTGCTTCTTAGTGACTCCTGGATGCGGATAAGAAAAAAAATCTGAAACGTAATCAGGTTGGTTTTAACTAATAGTTCAACCTTAATTCCCCCCGAATACGAGATTCAGTATTACACGGAGATATCTCGATTAGTAACTAAACCTTCATTTACGGAACCTGTGAACACACGATATCACTTATTCTTTATTTATTGTGATAGAAATAAAAACAGTGAGACTTCTCGTCCACTATGCCATACTTAATATGATTACAATAAACATTAAAAGAAAACAAACCTAAACAAAATGACATTACTACTTAGAAATGAAGAAATAAAATCACCTGAATATAAACACTGTGCAAGAAAGCCATTCATGTTCTAAAGAAATTGCTCAACATCACTAAATGGATCGCATTTTTTGCTGTAACAATTCCCAGTAAAATACAGAAAAACCACATTCCACTAGGAATTCACCACTCTGGCCATCATAGAAGTAAGGTACTCGGTAACTATATCTGAAATCCTCACGTAAAGAACATTTCTCACCAAGTCTTTTGCAATTAGCACCGAAATTGAGTGGAAAGTTCTCGCTCAAGGAGGATTAATTTGATTAGCCGCAGGCGGAAAATCTTATCTGCTGTTGACCGGAAAAAGAGCACACTGTTACAGTAACAGCAGCATTTGCTCTGAGTGGCAGCCAGAGAGAAAAAAAGCTGAGGGAATCCAATACGAAAGAACGTTTTTGGTACTTCGAGGAAGAAAAAGGGTACCCTCTGTCAAACATTTTATTTAATTTGTATCTGTGCGAAGTCATTACAGAGTGGTAGATTAATTTAAATCGTAACTATATGTTAGAACAATATCGCTTAAATACATGTTACTTGCTAATGAACGGGGTACATTGGACAGAGGACAATCTAAAGTGTCTTTCAAAAAGAGTGTCCTATCTTTAACATGTGATAGCTGACCTTGTTATTGAGTAACAACAGTAAATTTTTTTATGTGGTTACAGTTTTTATTGACAAATATCCATGGAACGTTACAGCATTCAGCAATGCGTAGAAAATGTGAAAATTTATTATCAAAGTGGATCATCTGTTCGCCAAACCTTCCGTGTATTGCGTGAACTTTACGGTGTGCACAACCTTCCCTGCGAGAGAACGATTCGGCGTGTGATCGCTAAATTTGAAAGAAGTGGTTCTGTCAGCGATCAAAGAACGCCTGTACGTAATCGCTCCAACGAAAGCATAGGCGCCGTTCGTGAGTGTGTACGCGAGAACGGAAACAACTGAATTGCTCGTCAAGCGCAAGAATTGGGGCTTTCGCCGACCACAGCTTGGCGAATTATGCATCTGGACTTGAATGTTCACACTTAAAAAATAGTGTTATCTCAAGAACTAAAGCCTAATGACCATAGGTTGCGCCGTGTATTCGTTGCCTGCCCTATGGAGCAATTAGAAACTGACCCGGATTTATGTCGAAAAATCATTTTGAGCGACGAAGCCCACTTTTGGAAGGACGGATGTGTTAACAAACAAAATTGCCGCTATTGAAGCAATCACAACCCAATGCAGATTCAAGAACTACCACTTCATCTCCAAAACGTTATTGTGTGGTGTGGATTTTGGTGTGGTGGAATCATTGGTCCATATTTTTCCAAGATGAAGATGGAGAAGCTCTACCTGTCAATGGAGAAAGATACCGGGCTCTAATAAGGGACTATTTTTGACCTCAATTGGTATGGATCTCGGAAATATCTGGGTCCAGCAAGATCGTGCCACATGTCATACTACTCTCGAAACAATCTATCTTTTGAAGGAGAAGATCAGAAGTTTCATCATTTCCCGTGGTGGTGGTGGTGGTGGTGGTGGTGGTGGTGGTGGCGGCGGTGATCATGTCCCCCGAGGTCATGTGATTTACCGCCGTTGAATTACTTCTTTTGGGGTTATGTTAAATCTCGAGTTTATGTCAACAGTAAATGATCTTATGAATAACATCACGCATGTTATTCGCGAAGTTGGACCTAATTTACGTTCTTCTGTCATTAAAAATTGCTCAACCGTATACGCGGAACCCAACGAAGTCGCGGCGGTCACTTAACTGATGTTCTCTTCTACACGTAATGGCATAATTAAATAAACCTCTATTATGTATAGAACGTGTCTTATTTAAGTTCAAGATAGAATACTCTTGTTGAAAGACCCTATACAAAGAGCAATCCCTTGGTGGAATAACAAAACAAATACATATGATTAAAAATGTCTATTGATATAACTAATATCTTCATTTGTATTCAGCAGTCAATACATTTAGTTATTAGGACGATTTCTACTGAATCATCAAAATACGGACATTGAAATAAACTTGCTAAATACTATTATTTTATGGGTAAAACGAATACCTTGTAAAATCATGCTCATCTGTTCCCTATCTTTTCATTTATATCGGCCACTTTCGTTGATATGTAATTGTTCTATTTATACCCCTCCTTAAATTGCAATGGTCATATCGGTAAACCATATCGGCAATAATGTTAACTCGTGTACAGTTTTCGTTGGATTTCAGATTTTTCTTTGGGCTTTTAATTATTAGATCAACACACATTCACACTGTCACTCAGACTTCCAGACTCTGGAGAGGATAGGAAATAATCTTGGCCAGAGAAAAACCACCACCCCAGCCTGGAATCGAAAAAGGACCCCTCGCACAGCAGGCAGGTTCTCTTCCGTCTGAGCTACAAGGCCAACAAAGTTATTTTCGCTTCGGCTGCATAAACTAACTTTATCTGTCGTCTTTATTTTATTTCTTTTTTTTTCCTAAGCTGGAAGATCTACCAATATTTACTATAAAAACTCTCTCTAAACTCTATCACATATTAGTGAGTATACAAACTGAAAGTTTATTTTCCTATCAAATTAATTTTAATCGAGACAAATCTTTCCGGAAATAGCAGCATTACATATTTCGTTATAGATACAAAAGGAATAGCGATAGTCAAATGTTTAAGAGCTGAACGCTATATGCTGACCTTAAAATTCCATCTGTCTTGTATGACATCACGAGAAGCAACTGTAAGGGATTTTAAAAGAATGGCTAAGTATTGAACAATTCGAGCAACTAATAATGGATATATCTGAAATGGCTGTTGTATAAAAACGTTATTTGAAGTGAATTTTTAAAGAAATCTACATTTCTTGTGTAGTACTTTTCAGTCTATTGCTTAACGTTTACCAGTAATACAATATTATACAAAATTCCTTCTGAATGAAGAGAACTATACCCACGCTTAAAAGGCCATACTCATGAATTTCAAGATATACATTTTATTTTTCATATACACTATGTGATCAAAAGTATCCGGACAGCCCACAAACATACGTTTTTCATCTTAGGTGCATTGTGCTGCCACCTACTCCCTAGTACTTATTAACCGCGACCTCATTAGTCATTAAACATCGTGAAACAGCACCATGGGTCGCTCCGTGGAACTCACGGACTTCGAACGTGGTCAGATGATTGGGTGTCACTTGTGTCAGAAGTCTGTACGCAAGATTTCCACACTCCTGAACATCCCTAGGTCCACTGTTTCTAATGTGATAGTGAAGTGGAAACGTGAAGGGACTGTGCAGCACAAAAGCGTACAGGCCGACCTCGTCTGTTGACTGACAGAGACCGCTGACATTTGAAGAGGCTCGTAAAGTGTAATAGGCAGACATCTATCCAGACCATCACACAGGAATTCCAAACTGCATCAGGATCCACTCCAAGTACTATGACAGTTAGGCGTGAGTTGAGAAACCTTAGATTCCATGGTCGAGCGGCTGCTCATAAGCCACACATCACGCAAGAAAATGCCAAAATACGCTTCGCTTGGTGTAAGGAGCGTCAACACTACACGACTTAACAGTGGCAAAACGTTGTGTGGAGTGAGGAATCACGGTACACAATGTGGCGATGCGATGACAGAGCGCGGGTATGGCGAATGCCCTGTGAACGTCATCTGCCAGCGAGTGTAGTGCCAAAAGTGAAATTCGGAGGTGGTGGTGTTATAGTGTGGTCGTGTTTTTCCTGGAGGAGGCTTGCACCCCTTATTGTTTTCCGTGGCACGATCACAGCGCAGACCTACATTGATATTCTAAGCACCTTCTCGCTTCCCACTGTTGAACAATTCGGGGATGGCGATTGCATCTTTCAACACGATCGAACACCTGTTTATACTGCACGGGCTGTGGTGGAGTGGTTACACGGCAATAACATCCCTGTAACAGCCTGGCGTGCACAGATCCTGACTTGAATCCTATAGAACATCTTTGGGATGTTTCCGAACGCCGACTTCGTGCCAGGCCTCACCGACCTACATCGATACCTCTCCCATGAAGAATGGGCTGCATTTCCCAAGAAACCTTCCAGCACCCGATTGAAAGTATGCCTGCGAGAGTGAACTCTGTCATTAAGGCTAAGGGGGGGGCCAACACCATATTGACTTCCAGCATTACCGATGGAGGGCGCCACGAATATCTATTAAATTTTCAGCCAGATGTCCGGATACTTTTGATCACTTAGTGTAGATATCTTTAATATATCGTGGTATTTGGAAATGGTTAACGCAAGAAGAACTCTATTTTACATAAATGTTTTACGTGAACGAGATCCAGAATATTTGTGTAGTAAGGTTTTGTCTATCTCTTACAATTTACCAGGAATATAAAATTTATTTAGAATGAAGAAGACTTCACAAGCTATTCCTAGAAAATTCAAGACACATTTTATATTTCATTCAAATATCTTAAACAGATGGTACTATAACCAAAATTGTTAGGGTTTTTGAGAAGATGAAAAATAATGAGAGTCTTTCCACGTATATATTAATAGTTGGTGAGGGAATTTTTTTTTAAAAAAATTGTGTCGTGTCACTCACACACGAGCGCGCGCACACACACACACCCATCTTTTCTAAATGGGTGTTTTTAATTTGACGTCTGGCCTCTTCTGGCATTAAGACAAACATATACATCTCCTCAAGAAAGTATTCGTCTGCACTTTAAAACCTTCTAGTAGCCAAATTAATGGAGGGAAAATTTAAATTTTTTCATATAAATATCAAATGGTAATACAGTTTACGTGGTTTGGTGGTTTTTTTTAAAGCTTTCATGTTATCAGTTTTAAAAAATTTTGAAAAATATGCCAAAATTGAAAACTTTTGTGCGCGGTGTTTTCAAAGTTTCTTTGTGTATTACTTGATTTTGTGGTGAAAATAGGATTTTATTTTACGGATGAATAAAACGTCAAAATTTGGAGTTTTCAATGTCTGCTTATTTCCATTTTTTGGGGCTTGCGTTTTAGGACTTCACAAATGTATTTCTCTAATTCATGAGTTAGCAGATGTATGCACAAAAAATTCTTTACCAAACGCATGAAAGTTAATTAATTTGAAATCGGGTATAAAAAGTTTACAATGTTGGCATCTTTTTCAAAAATTTATATTTAATCTAACACTTTCTCATTGGTAGTGTTACTTTCCACCCATCTTTTGGTATGACGTAAGTAGCTTGTCAATCAAGAGAGAAGAGAAATGGTGGTAAGAGACGCTTGTAGAGGACGGAGCTATAAATTTCAGCACCAACTTAAATCCTCTGGTCCCAAGTGTATAGTTTCAATCAGGGAAATTGGTCCATGATTTTCATTCACACCTACGCTCAACAGTTCTTTTCTCGCCGTTATGTCGGTTGATCAACCGCTGTGTACACGAACAGTTCCTTGCGGGGCAGGGTGGTTGTGATTGCAGGACAGGAGCAGGAGTTGTGGTTATTATGACTTCCACACCCCCATGCTTGACGTCAGTATACAAGCGATTCCTTCAATCCAGCAAGAAATGAGTGCTGCTAGATACGGACATATATATGGGCAGAACGGCTTTCAGGTATTAGCTTGGAAATCAGGAAGAGAATACAAATTGAAGTTGCTGTGTGGAGATCCCATGTACCCGGGAGAAACTGTGGGTTCAGATGCACTGAAGAGATTCTTTCACCAAGGAATGTAATCATACAGTTTTGGACGAGCATCACCGGCTTATTACAGTATGTTAAATCTCTTATTGATTTAATATCCAGCTATTATATTATGCAATTCATAAAATAGTTATGGATTATAAATCTAAAAATTCAGTAACGTAATTTACTTTGTGAACCATTGTTTTCATATTAAAATAAAATTAAATAATGCTTTGCAAACTAAGAAACACAATATAAACCTTAAGATTGCAGACTTGTGGTTCTCCTTTAAACGTTACTAAGATACGTCAGCAAGATGGTTAGAAATCATCTAAAAGTTACTGAATCTATGAGACAGGGTAAAATAGCAAACGTGAATATAAGTATTAAAGAGATAGTTTTAAAAAGTCAAACGAATGAATCTATTTGAGTTGCACTCTGTAAAACCGTGGTAGCAAAACTAATGAGGAGAAATTTCTCCTTTTACTGTCTCTACTACGTGTAGCAGATAGGGGAAGTATTGAATTTCACCCAAAAATTCGATGTCAAGGTTTTTCCAGAAATATGTTTTGAAGTCCCTTGAATCAAAAAAATTATTTTTAGAAAAAGGAGCGTCTATGTGTTGGTGTATGTGCGTGATGGCGCACGTGTCTGTGAAAAGTGTAACTAAACAAAATTGGTTAACAGCAAACATAGTATTTAAGTTCAGCATCCTCTAAGGATGCGGCGCGAAGATTAAGAAAATTTCCTCAACCTATACTATCCTTTACATGGAAATTTTTCGAAATGTTTTATTTTATCAAAAATTGCTTGAACAAGTTGTATTAAAAGACCATATATTAAATATATTTATAGACAAATAAATTGCATATCTTGAATTTTCTGGGAATAGCCTGTGAAGTCCTCTTCATTCGAAAGGAATGGTATATAATCTTGTATAACTGGTAAACGTTAAGCGACAGACGAAAATGCACTAGACAAAGAATGTAGATCTCTTTAAAACGTAATTTATGTCAAATAACTTTTTTGTGGCATCAGGCTTTTTCGAAATATCCAATATTAATAGTTCCATTTGTTCAATACTTTGCCATTCTTTTGAAAGTCCTGTCAATTTTCAGTTGTTTCTCGCGGTCATGGAAAAAGTATGGAATTTTAAGGCCAGCAGATAGTGTCCACTTCTTACATTTCACTAATGTTTTTCCGTTTTTATTTTGTAACAAAATGCACAATGTAGCTTTTTCTGCAAAGGTTTCTGCCAACTAAAATTAAGTAGACAGAAAAATAAACTTTTGTAAAAATATACTTACACACAGTAATGAAGGATATAGGGTAGAGAAGGTCGTGTAAATGTAACAAATTTTTATGTATGCAAAGAACAAACAATAAGACTCGTAGAAAAATTCAGTAATATTTGTTTATCATCTTAATATCGTTTTATAATTTTACCAATTTTTAACCTCATCATGTATTGTATTTTCAAATTTAAGTTATCATATGTACTTAGTAGAATCGATTAATTAGATTAGTTTTTAGAATACCCGAAAATAGCATAAACTTGTGAAGTCAGGAATAAATGACGTTCTTGCTGAATTTTCCCATTATTGTTTCGATTTGCTGCTCTACTGTTTGATCTTTTAGACTAAGTGCATATACGTTAGTTCGGAAAAAAGCAATTACACAAGAATATCTGATGAAACTTCATAAAAATATAAAAGTAATGAAATAAAAATGTGTAGTAAGTTAGAACGCATTTTTGTGTTGCTTTACGTAGTGAAAATGGGACTTTTCTCTCCATTAATTTGGCGGTCAGGTTCTTTTAAAATGGTGTCCGTATACTTTCTGTTTTGACTGCATGTGTTATTTAGGACTGATGTTTATGTAGTAGAAATAAATACAAACAGTGTGCTGTTTTGTCCTTGCCTGTTTAGCACCTTCTGTTTACACAAATTATCATACTATACAGTAACTGTTAGCGGAAAATGTCATCACCGATGAAAAGGTTAAATGTATGTAGATCAAATTTGATTTATTTGCTACATGGCAGAGGCCTCCGGATAATGAGAGAAGTTAATATGCTGATAATTACAAGGTCCTTGGGGTCGCCCAATGGGCAGTGTATTTATTCGTGTCTTTGGATGCTTGTGAAATTGCCAGCCCACTGGAGCGGAAATAGCTGTGATATCTGATGCCTGCACACTTAAGTGAAGTAGCTCCGTGTTTCAAGAGCTGTGAAGTTGACATAGTTTCTACCCTGAAACATAATATACATAATCCTCCTGGGTCTGGATTGTTCGTCTTTAAAAGCTATTAAAATGCCTTAAACTACTAGCAGCGCACTAACGATTTAATTATATTTATTAGGTATGTGACAAATAGTTACTTTTGGGTAACAGTTACGGTTAAGTTGTTTTTTTTTTCGTGTTTGTGACGTTCACAGTTACATTACATGAATAGTCGTCAGCTACGAGGGGCTGTAACTACATAATTACAATATGAACTATTTTCAGGCGTTTTGACTGTGGAGAGAGTTAGTACGAGAGAACAAATAATGGAAAGGAAGTAGTTATTCCAAATTCAATTACAACCAGAGACACAGATATTTTAAAGTATGCCCGAGGTTTCAAGAGGATAATTTGAAAAGCAATACTTGGTTAGGTAAAATAAAGGATAAATTGATAAAAATGCGTTAGGTGATGTCTGCCCTAGAATTGATAATATAGATAGGGGCTATTATTTAGAGATGATTTTAATATGAGGTATTTTATAAACGCCCTTTTATTTTCGGATGATCAGGTTCTTATATCTGACAATGAAGATATCTTACAAAGGTCACTCTTTGAATTACAAAAGATTACTGGAGAATATAACAAAGATATCTGTCTAAAAAACCAAGATAATGGCATTTCGAGGAAAATTCCCTCTTAGATGTAAATTAGTGATAAAGAACCAAAGCATTGAACAAGCAAGCTCCTTCAAGTTCTCAGGGTGCGACTTGTCATATATAGGAGAGAGATGCAAAACGGAAGATCGAAAGGTTTAATCGCATGTGTGGGACTATCAGAAGAACATTAAAAGCTTAGGTCAAGAGGGACACATAAATGAAATGTTATAAAACAATGGCGGCGCCATGTGGATTATATGGCAGTGAGACTTGGACCCTTGTTACAAAAACACGTAGCAGGATACAAACAGTAGAGATGATATTTTTGAGAGGATGTCTAGGAGTCACAAAAAGAGAGTTTATACTATGAAGACATTCATAATCGTCTGGAAATATATGAATTAAATTATAAAATAACTGATTATAGACGGACATGGGAAGACCACGTTAATAGAATGGGTAATGAAAGAATGCCAAAGAAGATTTTAAAGTAGAAGCCCAGAGGAGAAAGAGGAGTTGGAAGGCCCCAGAAAAGATGGTCGGACCAATGAGATGCAACATATCGTGAGGTGTAATGCCTGAACAAGAAGAAGAAGAAGATAGGGGCTATTGGAAAGGAGTTAGAACACCATTGGAGGACATGGAAGGTCAGATTTTAATTCCTCAAATTAGAGAAAAGTAGTCCTTACAATTCTATTGGATTTGGAAGTTAAAAGATTCGAGGGGGGAAGTTACTCTGGAGTTTTGCCCAATTTGTGGGGGAAAAGAAAATGAATCCCACATATTGTTTGAATATATGGAGACTAATTGAGCTGATAAATAATAAATGGTAAAGTAGTAGGACTAAATAGATTTTTAAAAATAAAAACCAGGTAAGAGATTTAGGAGAATTTCTATGGAGAATGAAAGGGAAATGGCAGAGACAAATAGACAAAGAATGGTTAATATAATTTAAGTCAATGCATTAATGTTTTAGGGATAAGAATTTGTGTGAAAAGAAAAATGAAGGTAGGGAGAATAGCCAGGGCCAAAGAAGCTGGTCTCCCATGTAATGCATATACTTAGTATTGAAATAAATCTAAATCTAAGTTATGAACAATATCGATAAACACTTACTTTGTTATTTGATACAATTTAACAAGTTTTTCTAGCCGTGTCAACACTCTGGTTACTACAGCAATCAATGCACTTGCTTCTACATTCCAGCACAGCGATCTTAAGTATAAACATCTCGTGTAGCAGAGATAGAAAACGAAAGTAAACTACTATTGCTAACTTCAACATGACTTAAATAAGGAATATAATAATTCAAATGTTTTCGTAAGAAGTTAGAACAAACGCGGTGATGATATTTTCAAAGGCGATTTTTCTGGAGAAGAGATACATTAATCTTGCATAACTAATGAACATTAAGCGATAGACAAAGACGTACTACACAAAAAAGTAGATTTCTTTGAAGGACATAGTGTATTCCAAATAACATTTTTGCATCAGCCATTTTCGGGATATTATTAATGGTTCGAATTTCAATGTTTCTTTTCAAGTCCTGTGGATTTTCAGTTGCTTTTCGCGATGTCATGGAATTGTAAGGCCAGCTCTTAAACATTTGACTATCGTTATTCCCTACATATACACACCGCGTGAGTCTTCTCATCCTGCGGATTGGTAACTAGGCAACCCCGCGTTTTATTGGCTATGCGAAATGCAGGTGCTGAAACCACATTCACCAGCCCGCTGATTAGGGCTTAGTGGTGGTGCAATGGTTAACATGCTGGAAAATCATGGTGAAGTTCGGAAGTTCAAATCACGCCTGCGAATAAATGAGTTTTTTATTCATTTCTGTTCTTGTTTCGAGTACGTTCTAGCAAATCATGATTTCTTTCCGAATGCACTAGAAAGTGGATTTACATATTCTAACAAGTAACGATTTGTGTTTTAATGAAATTCACATAATTAAAATAATTAAGTGAAACGACACTTCCATGCCAAACCATTAGTTCTCATTAAATTTACTAAACATAAAAAGTACCTTCAAGTTTCAGTATTTGAACCTGGGATCTTTACCACTGAAGGCCAACGCGGACACTGTTGCGCTACGAGTGCAAGTCACTTCGCCCACAGTGTTGCAAAGCAGTCATTTTTGACGAAATTAATACGACGCGCTGCAGTGGACAATATTTACGGCTTAGACTATATAAAGCGGGACTACATAACTTCTCAATCCGCAGGCTGAGAAGACTCACCTGGTATATTACGAAATGTGTAATGCAGATATTTTCGGAAAAGTTTATTTCGATTAAAATGAAGTATAAGTATAATAAACTTTCTTCAAAATAATTTGTATAACCACTAATAAGCTTTAGAGAACAGAGGTCATATGAACACAGTCCATCAGATATTTTTTTAGCTTCCAAAAATAAGAGTTCGTGTTACCGTTGTTTCAAAGATCACAAAGTATACGCTGCACAGATGTAGTGGAAGTAGACGGAGGTAATGTCTCAGGGAGAAAGTTTGGGAGAGATAGGAACTGAGTGTCAGCAATTAAACCAATAATTCGAGCGGAGATGCAGAATCTGCTAGTCAATAAATCACTGTTTTCAAGGGAGTTGGATCACTTTATCCTCTGAGTAAGGGTCCCAAGCTTTCCTCAAAGTTATGCTCCTCTGCTTGTCAGTCAATTCGCATCCACCGCACGGGCTTCGATTTTAGAGAGAAAGACGAAGAATGGAGAACCCCAAAAAAAGAAAATGCGGAAGAGAGGACGGTTAAAAAAAAGAAAGAGGTGGGGGCGATAGCTCGTGCATGTAGGAAAGAGGAAGCGCTCGACAGGAGAGTTACAGATTTCTCTTGCTAAGTTTTCCACTCTCCGTTCCTCTTTTCTCCATTCCTCTTGTGAACTACAACTCCCCGCTTCCCCCTTACTCCCACAAGTAGATGACAACTACCACCACATCACTGCGACTGGGATGCTGTGTAATCTTCTTGTAGCATTGAGATGAAATCTCTACCTCTTTCTAAACCAGTATAATGTCTGCCCTTATGTCAACTTCTCCAATATACATACAGAATATAATCGCCATTTTCCCCTTGGAGAAGTCCTATGACATCCAGATGAAATCTCTTGCCATAATAACGGAAAAAATTATTTGAAAACATATGAGTAAATATGGATTTGAGAGAAATTCATGGACTTATGTACACTATACCTTTAAAATCCCCTTAGACGTTCCTAAAACCGCTTTCCTGTTGCAATACGCTCTTAAGACGCGTTCGTTTCCATCATAAAGACAAATATGGAGCTGCAAGTGCAGGTTGTGACATACAGACTATACAACATTATGGAAATGGTTTATAATTGTATAATCTGTATGTTTCTTGAAAATTAAATAAATTCTGCATTTTTAAAGTCTCTACCATATTTCCAACACGTAGAGAAGGTATAGCATTCTACCCAAGAATTCGATACAGAGATTTCTGTCTGAAATGTATGTTTTGAAGCCATCTGAATAACAAAATAGCATTTTAGAAAAAAGTGTGTGTGTGTATATAAAATGCATAACGCGAACGATACTCGGATAAACATGAAAGTTGACATTTAAGATCAGTATCTTCAAAACATGCAACAGAAGATTATCAAAAACTCCTTCCACTCCAAATAGGGACAATTTTTCGTTACTTCTGATTTTCTCAAAAATGTCTGTATCAAATGTTATTAAACTGCTATAATTCGTGCTGAGTCATGAGCCTCGCGAGATAAGTGTGGAGAGGGAAAAATGCAATCTCAGTTACACAAAGGGCTACTACGCAGGGTCACCTGCAGCATTAACCTAGCCTACTTTGCTGAGCGCAGTCAAGCAGTTAACTAATGTAAGAAACGGATACGGAATTAGCAACTCCAGTAATATAATGTAGGCTGCATGCTGTTTTATCTACTTCAGTACGTAATATCGATTTTACAATATATTAAAAAGAACTAGTAAACCTTTTCACCACTTAACTAGTTTCGTAATGGAACTCTTATCGTGAAACTGGCTGAGTACTATGAACCATAAATAAATAATACAAAGTCAGAATTTATTAGGAATTAAACTATCTATAACAGAATTAGCTGTGTTTGCAATATCTTCGTCAGAATTCATTTTTCAAAGTTTATTTAATTCACCTAGAACCAATGTTCTTCTGTTTTAAACCAAAACCAAACAAAACAATCGTCTATCAAACCATGCATGGCCCAATACACACACGTATCAACTATCTATCAATGTAGTGTAATGCTTCAGTGATTCCTAGTACCACATCTGAAATAAAAATAAAATCTGATGTGTTACACTCACATGAATTTCTCTACTCTTGCACAAACTATTTTTACAAACGCTTATTCTCCATATGCTTCATGTTAATCGAGATATCGAGATGTTATTCTTATTGCTAATTTTCAGGTAGATGCAAGGGGAATTGGTAGGCTTTAAGCTATAGTCAAATATTTTAAGAGCTGGTTGCTATGTGGACTGTTCCATTCTCTTTGCATTACCAGGACAAAAAAATGAATAACGAATTTGAAAAAAAGTATAGTATTGGAAAATTCAAGGGAATAACAAGCAATATCTCGAAAATGATTCACTCAACAAAAACAAAGTATATAACATAAATTGTGTATTTTAACGCGATCTACATTTTTTGTGAGTCAAATTTTGTCTATCTCTTATGATTTACCAGTTATGCAAAAGTCATTCACAATGAAGAATACTTTTGGAGACATTCCAAGAAAATTCGAGATATACATTTCATTAGTCATGAAAATCTTAAACATACGATACTTTAATCAAAATCGTTAGAGGCGTTTTTGAGAAAATTAAAACTTTCGAAAAATGGTCCATGTAAAGGGTGATTGGGGTGGGGGGATTTTCTTGAAAACCTTCGTGTCGCATCTCAGGAAGATACTGAACCTAAATATCAAGTTTGGTGTTTATCCGACTGTTCGTTTCTGAGTTATGCTGTTCAGAGACACACAGACACACACACACGGATATGTTTCCAAAAATGCTTTTTTTTGGATTCAGGGGGCCTCAAAATATGTATTTTCGGTGAAATCTCGGTATCGAATTTTTGGGTGGAATACAATACTTCCCCTACTTACTATACGTAGTAGAGAAAGTAATAATTTACCAAAGTAAATAAAAAAGGTCGAAATTACGTAACTATAGTAGATAAAACGTTGTATCATACACATATCGTAACTACATTTTACAATACTCGATTGGTTATCAAACTCGGCCTGTGACCTTGTTTGTCAATCTTCCAATCTCATTTGTTATGATATTCTTATGGTAAATTACTATTACAACATCGTGTCTAACTGTGCGCAACTTCTGATTCATTACGGGATCATGTTTGTATACTTGTGTGTATGTGTACGCATTTATTCTGGTGTTCACGAGCTCGGAACCATCTAAATATATTTATTTATTTATTTATTTATTTAAGGTACCTACTGGGAAAATAAAATGTGTATCTTGAATTATCCGGATATAGCCTTTGAAGTCCTCTTCATTCGTAATAAAATTTCTCATAATTTTCTTTAACTGGTAAACCATAAGAGATACATAAATACTTACTACACAGAACATGTAGGTATCTTTAAAACACGCAATTTATTTCAAATAAATTGTTTGTCACATACACAATTTCGAAGATATTCTTTGTCAGTAGTTTTTAAATTTTTAATATTTTGTCCTTTTAAAGTGCTGTCACATCAGTTGTTTCTTGCGATGTCATGGAAGGAGTATGGAATTTCAAGAACAGTATACAACGACAGACTTTTAAACATTTGACTCTTGCTTTGGTTTCCTTGCACCTGCAACATGTATAATGTAACTTTTTCTGTAGATATCTATCACGATTGTCATGAATAGATAAAAAACATATTTTTTACGAATAGTTTCTAGAAGCTAAATAAGAGAAAACGATTGTGTGAGGAGAATTCATGTGAACGTAACGCATTAGCGTTTTTCGCTATTGCTATTTTCTCGCGATCATGCAAGCTGCAAGGAATTTCAAGGCCATCACATAGCCACCGCCTTTTTAAAAACCTTGTCTATCGTTTAAAGCGTCTTAAAGCTACTTAAATGTATGTAAATAAATACATGATTTTTGTTTGAAAAATGCAGCTTTCCCAAATGGGAACCGATACATTCGCTTATAACCCTGAGTGTTTTTCTTGGAAGGGTGTACTAACATGGATCGACTAATTTACTCCATTACTTTATGAGACCAGTTAAAATATAAACCAAACAGTTTGCTAGAACCGAAATACAAATCAGCACTGAGCTGTAATGATATTCGCAGTTTACGGCACCAAAGGCTTTTGTCAGTTTTCGTGACTGGTTTGGGTTCTACAGAATTATCATTGCTTCCTATGTCATTACTAATATTATGTGTAGGAAAATTTTGTCTTTATCTTGTAGTGTACCAGTTATACAAAACGCATTCAGAATGAAGAGCTCTTTACAGGCTATCCCAGGAAAATTCAAGATACTTTTCATGCAAATATCTTACACATATAGTATTTTAATTAAAACAGTGAGAGCTACATTTGAGATAATAAAAAACAACAAAACTTTTTTCAAGCAAATTGTAGTTTGGGACCGGTAGATTTATTTTATGGTAAATTTATAAGCTAGAGAATTAATAGTTATAATTTGGAAAATTTTACTTAAATATTTGTTTTCATTTAATTTTTTTTTTTTTAGATACTTCTTGAACATCTTCGGGTCGCATCCTTTGAAGACGCTGAATTAAACAAGTTCGGTATTTAACCAGATATTCGTTTTATAGTTAAGCTGATAACACACACACACACACACACACACACACAGAGCTTTTTCTAAAAATACTTTTTTTCATTCAGGGAGCCTCAAAACGTATCGGTATTGATTTTTTGGGAGGAGTACAATGTCTCCTGTACTTACTATTGGTAATTATAGATCGAAATGGCCCCGCCGTAACGTGCGAGGCCCGCAGTCGGAAGGTACCAGGTTCGATTCCCGTTGACCACCCACATATATCTTGGAATTTTCGTAATTTTCACTGGCATTTAGTTGAATACAGGGATGATTTCTTATCTATCACGATTTCCCTTACATCATTTTCCTCCCTCTCCGTTTTCTTCTCATTTTTCAGGTGTGCTTCTAGGTTTTGTGGCGTATAGGAGTGCCTGAAAGATGACACGGATGCTTGGTTATAGGAAGGAGTACCTCGTGGTTTCCAGTGAATATAGTTAAATAGGAGTAGATAGTAGCTGGTTACCTGTTGCTAAGTTTGTTGGTTTCCAGCAAGTGTAGATAAATATAGAATTTCAAATTGCAATTAAGTTTTATTTATGTTTACTCTAATCAAATAATTTCTATTACCTTTCTTTCTATTTAATTTATTATTCTTTTAGACAATGTGCAACCTTTAGTTATTTTATCTGAAAGAATTATGTAATATAAAATAAAATGTGTTGTGAGAATAAATGTAGAGTTTGAGTGTATGTAACCAAGGTGCGGGGATAGTATATTAAGATTCTTTTATTAATTTATTTTAGTGGGATGGGTCTTCGAGCTTGCAACTATTAGGGACTTCAGCGCGACTCTATGGCCTGCAGCCTCCTGTGGCACCTTCACTTCATTCCTTCACCTTGGAGATGGTAGCGGGCTGTTCATGACCTGATAAAGAAGAAAACAAACATTTTGGAAGAACGACATCTTTATTTCTCTACAAAGTCTCCTTTTAGCTCGATACACTTTCCAGCAATGTTCAATAGCTTGGATACTCTGTTTATGCTGAGAACCATCGAGTTCTGAAAAATAACCATCAACTACAGATTCCAGCTCTTCACTGTTGGCAAATATTTTAGCACCAAGCTATTTCTTCAACTATGGAAATAGAAAATCATCAGCGGAGTCTAAATCTGGCTAATATGGTGCATGAGGAAGGAATTCGAACTTTAACTCATGATTTTGGCCATGGCGATAATGGATTATCTTGATGAAACAAAAGTTTCTTTTGCATTAAATGCAGCCATTTTTGCTTGATTTCAGCATTCAAATGCTGCGATAAGTTTGTATAATAGTCACCGTTAATTCCTTTTCCTTTTCGAAGATAATGAAAATTATTCCACACACATTCCAAAAAATTTACGGATGACCTTGCCTGCAAATGGAGCGGTCTTCGTCTTCTTTGGAGCCGATTCTCCCCTTTCAATCCACAGTTTTGATTGTCCCTTCGTCTCAGTTGTGAAGTGATGGTCCCATGTTTTATCCATGGTTACGAATTGACGCAAAAACTCGGCTTTATTGCAGCGAAAGATCGCACAAACACTGGAATGAAACATACCTATGACGCTGCTTTTGTTCCATTGTGAGTAAATGAGGCACCCATTTTGCACAGCTTTCTCATGTCTAAATTTTCAATTAGTATGCGATGTATAATACTTTTTGAAATGCCTACGATGTCTGCTAGCTCGCGCAGTTTCAGTCGACAGTCATCCAATAACATTTTGTGGAATTTCCTCACAATTTCTGGCGTGGTCGCTTCATTTGGTTGACCACTGCGATGTTCGTCTTGGCAGCTCGTACGGCCTCACATAAACTCTGCCACCCAATATTTTACTGTTGTAAACGAAGGAGCAGATTCCCCCAGAGTAGAATCTAGTTCAGCTTTAATATTAGTTGGACTAAGACCTTTCAAATGAAAGTATTGTATCACATAACAATGGCCAGTTTTATCCATGTTTGCAAATTCGCTGAGAGAGTTCACTATTAATGGCTGCCAAGCAATTACTAAACAACACAGCATCGTCACAGTTCAGCTTTATAAGAGTGGTACTTTCTACCATAGTCATTTTTTTGAAACAAGAACTGGTATGTATATACGTCAGGTCGGGTACTTCTGGGACTGCCTTGTAATTAGTAGAGAAAGTAAAAAGTATGTAAACTTGACGCTTTGTTCGGAACTTAAAAGGCAGTCGGCTATCTACATGCTTCTGAACAGTTCGGCAGATTGCAAACTAAATGTCAAGTTCACACGTTTTTATTTCCCTACCACGGTATCCTAGCCCAGAAGATATGTTTGTATGTATTTATTTATTTATGAACCTTGTAGCTAAAGTGGGATTTTTTACGAGTGGAGGGGTTTTCCTCAGGATCATAGAGTGTAATGAGAATTCTACGAGTATAAAAATAGGCTAAAAATAAAGAAAAACACATTCTACATCTTGTGTACATGATACTTACTTACAAACCACAATTCGCAGTAAACAGTTTTCATAAATCAAAACAGAAATATATTTTGAGATTTAAGTTAAGGAACCGTATATAGCATAAACAAGTCAGTAGCATGCGCAGCGTGTCTTAAAGGGGAAGTTTCCATTTAAAACACTCACTTTTAAAACGATGTGCATGTTGCACTTGTAACTGTTTAGTTATGCTACATTTTAGCTATATTTGTAAATAACATTTATTACTAAAAACTTGGATAATTCTTTTAAAGCAAAAGCATCTTTACAGGTTAGAAAACACTTCCAGAATTTGGAATATAGTCGTTGTGTGACATAAGAGTTAAGAAATACATCTCCAATCTTTCTGAGAATATCAAGGGATGTTTGGTTTACTGGTAGGTAAACAACAGGCAAAACGAAATAAGAAATTAGTGTTCTGAGGTATAAAAACCACAAGAATGTTTTCTAGGGGGACGTGTTCTTGACATCGAAACAGTAAAAAAGTCCATATGAACATGGACCCGATATTCATTTATTTCAAAGTTACAACCCAAACTCAAAAGTTACGCAAATCACTCAAAGTAGCTTCCTCTTGCTTGGATGCATGGAGTAAGCCTGCTTTCCATGCTGTGGGTACTCGATTGAAAATTCCTGGTGTTTCGTATTTGGTTTTATCCAGTTTGGATACGTCCTTTCAAAATGTCAACACAAGGTACAGGAGTCGTATAAACCAAGGACTTCAAATGTTTCCAGACGAAGTAATGCATTGGATTCAAATCAGGCGATAGAGAGGGACATGCAATGGGTCCCCCTTGACCAATCCATCTTTGCGGAAATCGATCATTCAAAAACTTACGAACTATCATACTGAAATGAGCTGGAGCACCATCGTGTAAAAACTACATTCGTTGGATGATCTTCTGAGGCACATTATCAGTTAAGTGATGCAACTCATTTCTGAGAAACTGGAGATAGGTTTGTCCATTCAGACGCGAAGGGAAGAAGGGACCAATAAGTCGATCATGAATGATTCCACCGCAAACGTTGAGAGAGAACCTCTGTTGATGGTTGCCCTGTCGTACTTCATTGGGATTTTCAAATGCCCAGTAATGAGTGTTATGAAATTGAAGATGCCGTCGCGAGTAAAACCAGCCTCATCCATGAATAAGATACAGGCTAGGAAATTGATGTAACATCCGTTGACAGAAAGGTCTTCGCGGCTCAAAGTTCGCCTTATTTAATCCGTGCACACGTTGAACGTGATACGGGTACAGAAGGTTTTCATGCAGAATTCTCCAGATAGTCTTATGACTAACTCTTTCCCATACACCATACGTCTTGTGCTTTGTGATGGGTCTGCATCCACCGCACGATGAACTCGTCCTTCAAGCTCAATGCCTCGTACCGCCCTTGGTCTCTCAACATCCCTAGTACTCCTCTCAAATGCGCCATTCTCTCTCAAGCGTTGGTGAATTCGTGCGAATGTTCTTGCATTGTTACCGTAAAGGCCTGTTCGGGTACTCGTGCTACATTGCCGTCTGCACGGCCTTACGTGTATTGCATATCCGTCTGTTCGCTCATGGAATACATATCTTTGACCCTTAACAACGAAGCGGTTAAGTTTCTAACCCATGCACATATGAACTTTTTTAATTTTTTTTATGTCAGGAACACGTCCCTCAAATATATGACACCAATAAAGATACATCCTGTAGAATAATTTCATAGATTAGAGGTAAATTAAAGTAATTGAAATGGGCTTTCGAGACTTACAGACAGCCCTTGAAACGGAAATAAATTACATGTAATTAATAACTCACTTGATAATGTAAAAATAATGTCTGCTACTCAATAAAGAATTTATAATATTATTTTCTAAGTGTGAAGTAGTCTACACAAACCTGTATAAAAACTGGCCCATAATAGATCTCAGGCGATTATATTTGTAAGGATAAATGTAGTCGCACACTGCCAGCGTGAGCTAGTCTGTTCCTCGAGCATAATTTCTGGCCCCTGAGTTGACAAACTACTTTCATTCCCCCAAAATATGACGGAACTGCCGAAGGGTAAAATTACACGCTACATACACAGCCGTTTGTGAAAATTGCAACACCAAGAAAGAATTTCCCAAATAACTCCAAAATTGGTGGAAGTGTAGAAGAGTGTGCAAGCAATAGGTGTTTAGGTTTGCAGAGAGATGGGGTACACGTAGGCCGAGCAGAGCCCTCTCGTGTCTGTCCAACAAGGTCAGTGTTGTGCCCAGTGTACAGTGTAGAGCTCTCAAACAAGGTGGAAACAATAAAGTGAGTGCCAGTATGCCTCGTCGACGGCAAAGGGGGCCATATCGGCATGTGAGCGAGTTCATACGGGGCAAAAATGATCTGTTTCCGGGAAGCGGGTTTGTTATACCGTGACATTTCGGCTCGTACAGGTCATGCGGCTACGACAGTGATGCGTGTGTGGAAGCAGTGGATAGGTGAAAGTCGTACGCAACGAAGAGCGGGTGCTGAACTACGGAATATGACCACAGCACGGGATGACCGTCATTTTATCCGCATGCCCATAACGGACTGTACAGCTTCATCCACAATGTTGGCTTGACGTTGAGCACTGCAATAGGTGTGAACTTGTCTGCATCGACGGTTCGTCGCCATCTGCTGCAGATTTGACTGGTTGCACGCATGCCATTACGTCGGCTTCCATTGTGTAGAAACCACAAGCTCCTCCGACTGCAATGGGCACATGGGTTGCTGAGTGGCAAAATGTAGTCTTTTCGGACGAGTCCCGCTTCAACGTGTCCTACAATGTTGGCCGCATACATGTCCGGCGGTACCGTGGTGAGCGTAACATGGAGGGCTGAATTGTTGAGCGGCATAGTGGACAAGCACCAGATGTTGGTTTGGGGCGCCATTGGTTACAACAACCGATCTCACCTCCTACGAATTGAGGGCACTTTGGACAGCAACTAGTTCCTAACGGTGGTTGTAGAGCCTGAGGTACTTCCCTTGCTTCAGGCATCTCACATTTCAACAGGACAATGCGCGGCCACATACTGCGAGGGATGTACAAGCCTTCTTCGAAGAGCGACGGGTACCATTGTTTCCCTGGGCTGCACGTTTGCCTGATATGTCACCCATTGAACATGACTGGGATATGGTTGGTCGGCTCCTGGTGCGTCACAGTCCTCCAGTAACCAGTGTCACGGATTTGTGGGCTCCAATACAAACTGCGTGGGAGGAAATCCCTCAGAAACTTATTTAGAACCTTTTTGACTCAATGCCACGGTGTACAGCAGAACTAATTGCAGCGCATGGAGGCCACACCAAATTCTGAATATTAGGGCTCAAAGGTGATGTATAGGTTTGAAAAGTTTATCATTTGTTACTTGTCATGTACTTAACCTGTGGTATTAAATTCGTTGAATTCATGCGTTTCCTTCTTGATGATGTTTTACAAACGGCAGTGTATTATCACTGATGGGGGGAAATGATTCGTTGAATTAGGCGCAAAAATAAAATACAATATAATCAAAACGTAGAAATAAATACAAACTTTTGTATTCGTCTCCTTATCGTTGATGAATGCTGTATTTTAAATGGCTTAGCTGTCGTTCAGTTTAATGACACACATAAGTAATTATTCTCGCGTTCCTCTAGAAGACCTATTTATGTAGTATTTGTCCAGCATTTCTTTTTATACCAATCGTAGCGAAACTCCCTCCTTCATAGAGACCGTATCCGAACCATCGTTTCATTTCATATCGATTGTAACATTGTTCATTGGTTCGTCTTTAGTCTCCAGTCACGTTGAAAACTGATCCCAGTTGGGTGGGGTCAAATGTTCGTTATGTGAAGGTGCAAACCTTACAAGGGAATAATAATATTGCGATCTACGGAATGTGCCACTTTCTATTGGGTGCGTCCAACAAATGCATCATTTAACTTCCTAAGACATTTTCAAACATAAAATTAAGGGATACTACATGGCGAAAATAGCCAAAGGGTCACAAATTTAATTTTTTGTGTATATAATACTTGGGGAATGCTACTTATAGCTTAAATACATTTTTAAATCGCACTACAGCATTCATGTGTACTCTGATTTCTGCACCACTTCACAGAAAACTCCTACAGACTTTGAAGAAGAGAGGGAGACGTGTTTTGGGGGAAGTTTTGCACTACAAACTGGTACTACTGTTAAGTATGCCAGCTCCTGTTTACTCAAGCCGTGATACTCAAGTCTGTTTTCTCGATTTTGCTTTCTACACCTTTTTACTTTCTCTACCGCGTACGTAGGAGGTAGAGAAGGTATTGCGTTCCACCCAAAAATTCCGTACCGAGATTTCAACGGAAATACCTGTTTTGAGGCCGTCTGAATAAAAAAAGTATTTTTAGAAAAAGGTCGGTGTGTGTGTGTAAACAGCATAACTCAAAGACGGAAGTCGGATAATTACCAAATTTGCTATTTAGGCTCAGTATCTACCAAAGATGTCACACGAAGATTTTTAAGAAAATCCCCCACCCCAACTACATTTATATGGAACACTTTTTTTTGAAATGTTTCATGTTCTTAAACAAATGGCTGTAATGATTTTGATTGGAATATCATAAATTAAAGATAGTTACATGGCAAACAAAATGTATATCTTTAATTTTATGGGAATAGCTGTGAAGTCCTCTTCATTTAGAAGACATTTTCTATAATCTTGTATAACGCGTAAACGTTAAGCTATAGACGAAAACGTACTACACAAGAATATAGATCTCTTTAAAACGCACAATTTATTTCAAATAAGTTTTTTTTCTGTGGAATAAAGCGTTCTGAGATATCCGTTATTAAAGGTTCGAGTTGTTCAATATTTTTGTCATTCTTTTTAAGTCTTATCGATTTTCAGTTGTTTGTTGGGATTGCATGGAAGCAGCTGAAATTTTAAGGCCAGGGTATACCGTCCAGTTCTTAAACATTTGACCATCACTGTTCCCTTTGTATCTATAACTAAATGTGTAATGTAGCAATTTTTGCAAAGCATTAAAATGCAATAGATGGAAAAATCAGTTTTAGTAAGAATAGTTTGTGTATTCACTAATAAAGATAGAGGGGCGGCAAAGAGAATGGAATGCTCCACATAGCAACCAGCTATTAATAGATTTGACCATAGCTTAAAGCCTAACATATTGTCCTTGCACCTACAAGAAAATTAGCGTTTGTAAAAATGGTTTGTACAAGAGCAGAGAAAGTCATGTGTGTGCAACACATCAGATTTTTTCCCGTGAAATACATTTTTGGTATAAATAATGCGTTTACTAAGAAACTATAGAAGGTAAATAAATTAATTTTATTAAAATATAAAAAACCCGTGTTGTTATGGATCTACTTTGGTGTTAAAAAAATGGTTCGTTAGCGTTTTTTAAAAAAAGGAACTGCCGATAATCTTTACTCAAAATATGTGTAATTGAGAAAAATTCACTATACATGCATTTTTAAGGTACAAGGTATGTGACAAAATAAGCAACAGAAAACTAAAAAAGAAAAGGAAAAGTGGGATAAATTACCTGTGACTAAATGAACAAATTTGAACTAGCTTTGCGCACTTTAGCCAAGAAAATGTCCATGTTTTGCCAGTTCCTCTATCAGCCAGTAGATCCCAACATGCCAATCTCTTTCTTGACGGACTTATGAATTTTTCTTTGAACTTAATTGTTCGCTGGTTCTCCCACTGTGCACATTCCGCCAAACTATGTACCCAGTCCTCATCCAAATCACAGAATGGGCAGATTCTCCTGCCAGAATCGTCAGTCATTTTCTGTGCCCTCCAGTCTCTCAGACTAAACCATGCCATTCCTGATCTTTCCTTTCTTCCTAAATTAAGTACTTATGCCTCTTTACCCCAATTCAATTTTATTTCATTTCTTAGACTTAGAGAAGTTTTAATTTTATAATCCGATTCTATTTCCTGTTGATCGATGTCTCCTAGGCTTCTTTTGAACCTTTCCATATATTTTTGTCATTTATTTCAGCTCTTTGCCATATTGACCCCATTCCTATTCTCCTCAAATCCCTTCCTCTTATGTAGGCTTACATCCCAAGGACTTTCAACCGTGTCTAATGTCAGAGGCCTGTAGAGGAGCAGACGCACATTGATTCAGAGAATGACGAACCCGGAACGGGATCGATCCGTAGCCAAGTATAAGAGTTAGGGAAGAAAGATGATATGAAATGTAGGCGAAAGGGATAAAACCAAACGTGATGATGGATCAGTTGGCGGAATGAAGTGGAGGATCCGGAGAAAACCCCCTCCCAGATGCCGCTCCTCCATCACAAATCCCACATACGGGTCCCTGGGGATCGAACCAGGGAAGAAGACGAGCGGTCTAACTACTCGGCCATGGCGCCGCCCGGATAGGGCTTTTTAGCCGCCCAAAAACCGCATTACAAGCATTTTGTTTGGCATAAATGTTTTCTTATAACTAAACAAGTCTGCTATATAACTGAACTGAAATTTTTAAACAGACCTGAACGGAATACGTGGGGTTATAAAAGACTTTAAACTTCTTCACAGTTGAAACCCAGAGTTAGCTTTTATACAGAGCATACGAGATGCTCCCAAAGACCTCCTGCGTACGTTAACCTTTCTCACAGTGGAGATTGGCATTTAACTCCCGGGATGCGAACATAAAACTAAGGTACTAAACCTCACTCTACCTCTGTTGGCCTAATGACTACTCTTAAATGCTTTAGCAGTAAGCTTTTGTTTCTTTCAAACAGCCGCGCATCTAGCGGTGCACAGTTTTGTGTGATTTTTAATTTCTCTACCACGTATCAGTATTCCTAGTAGGTAGGATAGGTATTACATTCTGCTCAAAAATTTAATCCCGAGATTTCATCGGAAATATACGATTTAAGATCCCCTGAATCCAAGAGAGCGTTTCTACAAAAGGGTCCGTGTACCTGTGACTATGAACAGCATAATTCAAAAAGGAAACAACGCTTAAACACAAAACTTTCTATTGATGTTCAGCACTTCCAAAATGCGGCACGAAGATTTTCAAGAAAATTCCCCCTCTTAAACTACTATTTACATGGAAAACCTTTCAAAAGTTTTTATTTTCTGAAAAGTGGCGCTAACGATTTTGAGTAAAATACCGTATATTCATTAAGATATTCTCATGAAAAAAATGTATATATTGAATTTTCTGGGAACAGCCTTTAAATTCCTCCTCATTTTAAGGGGACTTCGTATAATTGGTAAATATTAAGAGATAGATGAAAACGTATTACACAAAAGATTGGATCTCTTTTGAACATAATTTATTTCAAATAACGTTTCTTTTGGCGTCAATAATTACCAAGATATCCGTTATTATTGGTTTGGAGTTTTAGATACTTTCGTCATGTTTAGTGTTGTTGCTATTAAGTTGTTTCTCGCGACGTCGTAGAAAGAGCATGGGGTATCAAAGCCAGCATAGGTCATAGTTTTTAAATCTGACTTTCGCTCTTTCCGCCTTGTAGCTACAATGGGATGCTCTCTACTTCTGTCGGTCAACATGGAATATATAAGTAAACATATTTAGGAATATTTCTAGAAACCACATAAAAATAACGTTAGTGGGTAGAGAAAGACATATGAAATCTACACATCAGACTTTTTCTGTTAACTCAATTCAGTTCTTATGGTAATGAGCGTTAACAAAAAAACTCTTAACGCTTGTGTATTAAAGTAATGGATATTGCACAACGCCCAGCAATTTTACATTGGGATTTCCACCGAAAATATTGTTTTGGGGTCCCGCAAAACGCCATTTCTAGAAAAACGTCCATATGCATATCCAAATTATTACGCCTCTGTGTTTGAAAACCACAAAACTCTAAAACAGAAAGTGGAGTTTTAGCATCTTTCAAGAATATAATACGAAAATGTTCACACGTTCCCCTATGCAGCCTACCCTTTATATGAAACTTATACTTTTCTTGTTTTCTTAGAAACATATTAATATATACGGTATATTTGATATAATGACATTAAAAATACAATTTGTATCTTACATCGTTTGTAAATTACAAGTTAAGTCCTCTTCAATCTGATTGGATTTTGTATATATGGAAAACCGTAAGAAGCAGAGAAGCTTGCCTCGGAAAAAATATAGATAGAGGTAGCTAGTAGGTAGGCAGATAGGTAGGGTTACCCCAAAGTAAGACACCAAAATTTAAGGAAGTATACATTACCGTTTGTGAAAATTTCAACACCAAGATAGAGTTCCCCGAATAACTCCAACCTTGGTGGAAGTTTAGAAGAGTGTCCAAGCAATACGTGATTAGGTTTGCAGAGAGATGGGGTCCGCGTAGGCCAAGCAGAGCCCTCTCGTGTCGGTCGGACAAGGTCAGTGTTGCGCCCAGTGAGGTCAGTGCAGAGCTGTCAAACAAGGTGGAAACAAAGTCCCAGTATGCTTCGTCGACGTCAAAGGGAGCCATATCGGCATGTGAGCGAGTTCGAACGGGACAGAACGATCTGTCTCTGGGAAGCGGGTTTGTCATACCGTGACAGTTTGGCTCGTACAGGTCATGCTGTTACGACAGTGATACGTGTGTGGAAGCAGTGGATAGTTGGTCATACGCAGCGAAGAACGGGTACTGGACCACAGCACAGGATGGCCGTCATCTTGTCCGCATGCCCATAACGGACCGTACAGCTTCATCCACAGTGTTGGCTCGACGCTGGTGCACTGCAAAAGGTGTGAACGTGTCTGCATCAACGGTTCGTCACCGTCTGCTGCAGGTTGGGCTGGTTGCATGCATGACATTCCGTTGGTTTTCATTGTTCAGAAACCACAAGCTCCTCCGACTGCAATGGGCACGTGAACAACGTCACTGGGGTGCTGAGTGGCAAAATATAGTCTTTTCGGACGAATCCCGCTTCAACGTGTCCTACAGTAATGGTCGCATACGTGTCCGGCGGTACCGTGGTGAGCGCAACCTGAAGGGCTGCATTGTTGAGCTGTATAGAGGACAAACACCTGGTGTGATGGTTTGGTGCGCCATTGGTTAAAACAATCGATCTGGCCTCCTACGAATTGAGGGCACTTTGAATAGCAACCGGTACCTAACGGTGGTTGCAGAGCCTGAAGTACTCCCCTGCAGGTATCTGCACAGGCCACATTTCAACAGGACAATGCCCAGCCACACATTGCAAGAAATGTACAAGCCTTCTTCAAAGAGCGACGGGTACCATTGCTTCCTTGGCCTGCACGTTCGCCTGCCATGTCGCCCATCGAACATGTCTTAGATATGGTTGGTCGGCACCTGGTGCGTCACGGTCCTCCAGTAACCAGTGTAATGGATTTGTGGGCTCCAATACAGACTGCGTGGAGCAAAATCCCTCAGGATCGTATTCAGAACCTTTTCAGTTCAATGCCACGGAGTATAGCAGCTCTAATTGCCACGCCAAATAGTGAATATTGGATCAAATGTCATGTATAGGTTTGAAAATTATATTATTTGTTACTTGTCATGTACCTAAGCTGTGGCATTAAACACATTGAATTTATGCGCTTCCTTCTTGGTGATGCAATTTTCACAAACGGCGTGTATATTGCTATAATAAATTGACAGTAATGTTTTTTATTAATTATTTGCTTCAGTATTATTTTTATTATAGTTTGAGTTGCTTTTTATACTTTACTAGAATGAAAGTTTTTAGGCCATGTTCAAGTAACATAAACGTTAGGAAGCGTATAAATTTTTGGATTTTAAGAATATTGTGCTTTCTCGTTAAAATTTTATAATAGTGTTGTTCTTAATATTATGTTAACATCATGTTAATATATAACATCATATCTACTCCACATGCTACATTCACAGTATGATAAGCAACAACACAGTGCTTTTCCTATAATCGGAAGTACAATATACAGGATGTATGTTTATTGGTGTCATATATTTGGGGACGTGTTCCTGACATCAAAATAGTATAAAACGTTTCTATGTACATGGTCTTAAAATCAACCGTTTCGTTGTTACAGGTCAAAGAAGATGTATTCCATGAGTGAACAGACGGATATGGGCTACACGTATGGCCGTGCAGACGTCAATGCAGCACGAGCACGTGAACTTTATGCAGAAAGGTAGCCGAACAGGCCGTTACCGTGTGAAAGAACATTCGCAAGAATTCACCAACACTTGAGAGAGAATGGCGCATTTGAGAGGAGTACTAAGGATGTTGGGAGACCAAGAGCGGTACGAGACATTGAGCTTGAAGAACGAGTTCTTCGTGCTGACCCATCACAAAGCACAAGACTATGTCTGTAAGGGAAAGAGTTAGTCTTACGACTATCTGGAGAATTCTGCATGAAAATCGTCTGTACCCGTATCACCTTCAACGTGTGCAAGGATTAAATAAGTTAGACTTTGAGCCAAGGAGACGATTCTGTCAACGCAGTTTACAGCAGTGCGCTGTGTTCATCAATTGTCTAGCCTGTATCTTATGCACGGATGAGGCTGGTTTTACTCGCGACGCCTTCTTCCATTTTCATAACACTCATAACTGGGCATTTAAAAATCCTAATGAAGTACGACAGGAAAGCCGTCAACAGAGGTTCTCACTCAACGTTTGGGGTGGAATCATTCGTGATCACCTTATTGGTCCCTACTTCTTCCCTCCGCGTCCGAATGGACAAACCTATTCTCCAGTTTCTCAGAAATGAGTTGCATCATTTAACGGATATTGTGCCTCAGGACATCACCCAACAAATGTGGTTTTCACACGATGTGCTCCAGCTTATTTCAGTATGATAGTTCGTAAGTTTTTGAATGTTCGATTTCCGCAAAGATTGACTGGTAAATGGGAACCCATTGCATGGCCTGCTCGATCACCTGATTTGAATCCAATGGATTTCTTCGTCTGGGGACATTGGTTTATGGGACTCCTGTAAGTGATATTGGCATTTTGAGAGGACGTATCCAAACTGGACTTAACCAAATACGAAACACACCAGGAATTTTCAACTGAGTACGCCAGAGCATGGAACGTAGGCTTACTGCATGCATCGAAGCAAGAAAAAGCCACCTCGAGAAATTTTTGTAACTTTGTGTTGTATTAAATGATTTTGAGACCCATGTTTATATGAACATTTTTACTGTTTTAATGTCAAGAACATGTCCCCCAAATATATATGACGCCAAAAAAGATAAACCCTGTAAATGTATTCTTGATTCTCCGGAGTGTAAGTATTATAGCTTGTCTATCTTTTCTGTGAATTTCATTAACAGTACGTCAATTACAATTCAGTATTGGACATTTGGAGATACAGATCAAAAGGCAGAAAATTGCCTTTTGGGGGAAATTAAGCGAGCTACTGTTAGAAATCATATATTCATACATATACATTTATTTATATTTCGAATGGGAATTAACTTTCTTTAATCTTTAGAAAGAAAGCAAACAATATAATATGTGTTAAGTATTAATTGAACTTTTTTTTAAAGTTATAAGTTATAAACGCAGGGACATCCATAAACTTTAGTGGACATATAGATAGTTAGGAAAGTATCCTTTCAAGTATACTATTATGAAATTACAGCGAGTTACTTTCCAGATATCTTTCTAAAATGTCTGTTTCTATCCTTAATTTTAAAATTGATTTTTTCAATTTGACCCGCTTCCTGTTCATGCTGTCAAGATGAAAAGCTAAGTTCCTCCATTTAATGCTGGTAACCTAACCCACCTGCCTGTTTTGTCTATTCTATTACTCTATTTGCATGAACTGTATTAAAACCTACTTGTTTTGATATACTTCTAATTGCAGTTATGGAATATAATCGTATTCAATTGTTAAATTTTATTAATTAAATCTTACCTGGGCCCTTACTCTCTTTTTAATTGTCAACAATTATTTACGATTTATTTCATACAACAACCAAGGATAAGCTGCTAATTATTAGTTTATTTTAAGGTCAAAACACCAGCGGATAACTGATCGCTAATTTCCCCGCAATGTTAATGTTTGTGTCCCTGCCATTACTGTCTTCAACAGCTGTTAATACTTAATTATATTTTGTGTAAATACTATTTCTATTGGAACCAATTGCTCTTCCACACAAGCTGTGTGTTGGACAAGGTTGGGAATTAGAATCACACGGCTGAAAAATGAATGCCATAGCCGGGGTTTGAACCACGGATCTCCCGGCACTGAATTTTTCAGTCATCTGATTCTATCTTTTCAACCCTTTCCAAGAAACGGCTTGTGCGGAAGATCAATTAATTCCATTTATTCGGCTAATAGTGATCGAAACTATGAAGCCCGGGACTTAATGTACTTACAGAATTGTAAGTGTTAATTGGGCTACATCAATACAATTTGAGATCTCCTTGCGGTTTACCAGAAAGAATGCGAATTAGATGGGGAATTTAATGTCGTACCGGCATGTTGCCATGGTTAGAACAGTGGTTAGAACAACCGGAGGAAGCTGGGAGATCCGTGGTTCAAATCCCGGCTCTGACATTGAATTTTTCAGCCCTCTGATTCTACCTTTATTATATTTATATTATTCACTAAAGTCGAAAAAATAATGCGCAACACAAATGGTTTAATTTATAAGGAATAGATGCTAAAATTGCATAAGCAAATAAGAATTGTTATTGTGGTTGAATATGAAGTGCACTGAAAAATCTCGGAAGTAGAAAATACGCGACTTCCTCTCGTATTTATAAACTCTTCCTCGTTATCAAATGATACACTTATAGCACTTCTATCGCAATATACTATTATCAAGCTCAACACTTGTAACGGTATTGTCGGTTAGCGGTTTTTCCTAACAGAAATGATAGTATTCCTTCCCACTATAAACCAGCATATTATCTTCTGTATGTCTACTGCAGTTTTAATATCTAAGGTTAGGAGTAACTCCTTTTGTTCTTATTCGCGCACTCTTCCAGGAGAAACTTCACTTCTCTGTCTGCCCCTTCCACAGGAGAATCCATTTCTCTGATCCATACGTCAAGATTAAAATGTCAGCCACTCTGCCTCGCCTTCTCAAAATTGGAACCCTGAAAACCGTGGGCGAAAACAAATGTTTCAATTAAGATAAATCACGTTCAAAGGATTACCGCCATGTTTTCTAGTATTCTCTGCTGAGAGAAGGCTTTGGAAAACCGTTCTAATAATAGAGATACCAAATGCTGGGCGGAAGAAAGATTATCGTATGGAGTAATTCCCTTACTAGTGATACGAGACGATTATATTCTCCGAGTTTAGAACGATTTGCTACGGTATTGTCCGTGTTAGTTTTTAAGAATATGTCATGTTGCCTTGTTAAATATGCAGACAACTAGCCATATTTCCTTCCCTTTTCAGGAATAGAACAGACACACATGGACATACAGGGTTTGCAAAAGGTATTCCCGGTTAAAAAATCATAAGAAATTAAATAAAATGCTTCTATATTTTCAAGAATGCTCAGGTACTGAGATATTTCATAATATCAGTTGGCATTGCTAGCTGCTATTACTGGAGCGGAAGTGTAGAATGTCATTTTGTTTGCTCTGTGATACCATAATTATTGACGGTAATACGTAATTAAAGATATAAAGAATAGTTAAAATTGAAGATATATTGCCAATAAATAATTAACAAGCTTGAATTGAAGAGATTTGCCACAAGAAGGTAATTAGCGAGCCATGTAAGAAAGTCGTTAGTATCGTTAGTATCAGCCGAATAAAGAACACACTAGCTTAAGGATTTCTGGGAATGCAGTTGAATTATAAGTTCAGTACGCTATACACTCACGTAGGCCAAAATTCTGAAAAAGAAGTTATAGGCATTTCTGAGATTTTAACCAGGCCCCCTAGAGACGCGCTAGAAGAGAGAGGAATATTCTCCCGGGCGTGATATAATTTTGGTGGATATAGAGGTGGCCATTTAATCCAGAGTGTTATTCTCTTGCTGGTACCGTCAGCGGTGTGCGATTTTAAGCGCCTATGATGTGCTTGTGAGAGTAAGATTTCGCGGCTATCGCGAGCGACGTTTTCGAGCAACATTTTAGCTACTCGCGGCAGTTTTTGCTACTAGTTTCTTTTATTACGGAAACAGTTATTTCCAAACGTAAATTTGATACTGCAGAAGCTAGCAGACATAATAGTTCACTTGTTACAAATCGTAGCACCTGTGAGGTTATCAGGTTTAGTTCAGATCTACTGAGATTAAGTATATCTTCAGGGAGTGATTAGGATATATTGCTCATCGTTCTCTTACTGTGCTTGCATTCCTCTGTTTGAACCCATCGCTATTGTGGTTACGAATAATCCACTCAGCAATGATTCTTCGGACAGAGTCTAAGGGTACCTATGCCAAAAACTGGTCCAGCTTCAGTAAATGTTGAGCAGATTCTTTTCTTGTCGGATGTCTACTTGCCTAAAATTCCCAATGTCCAGCCACCCACACAAGATTAATCTTGCTGTGTTTTGCCAATTGCATAAGGTTTATTAGACAGTTCCAGGCTAACTTACATGTTATCTTACAATTACTTATAGCGTAGTCTGTCAGAGAAAATCCAATGGCTTCCTTTGTGGCCCTTTTTAGATTCCCCTGACACAGGTTTCAGTTGCATAAGCTTAGCTCCTAATACAATAGTATTGCGACCAAGAGCAACAAATGTCACAGCGGTACTTTCGCATGTATTCCAACTCCAGATACATTTTCCATTTTAGAGTTATCTGTATTCCAGATTAGGCTACCTTCAGCACATCGCATCTTATTCGGACTCGATTCTAACACTATGTTGAGTGATCTTAAAACATCATTTTGGTAACATAAAATACTACCCATCTAAATATGAGGGTTATTAATTATATTTGCAATTCTGATAGCTGGTATTAGGGTTCTACCAGCTGGAGTGTAGGTTAAGCCGATAAGCTCTCAGTCTAGTACTTCCTTTGATATACAAATCAAAGAAAGCAGGTTAAGGAGGACTTCCATTGCGGCTGATAGGGCGCTTTTCATTGCCACTTTGAACATTGCAAATTTTATTAGCTGCAAGCTTTTGACAAACTTTATACCACCATACTTTCCATGGGTGTTATGGGTGTCACAACAGCTTTATATAGAACACATCATCTTTGGTTTGAATCCACATGTTTTACCAAAGGTTCTTCTAGCTGCCATAAGGGTCGTTTTCGCTTTGTTTTTTATTCTTTGCAGATGTAAATTCCAAATAGGTTTACTGTCTAGCAGTAAGCTCAAATGGTTAACATTGGTCTAAACTGCATTTTTCATTAAATAGAATAGGAATTTTAAACCCTTCCATTTTCTTTTTGTGTGTAAATATGATAAGCGCTGCGTTAGAATGGTTTACCCAAATGTTTACTTTGCACCACTTTTCCACATTTTAGAGCTTCAATCATTAGCTTAGATACAATACTGGCATACTTACCCTGGATGAGTATGACAATATCATCAGTAAATCCTTGGCTATAAAGACTAGCTGGAAGTTCTCCAGCAGATCATCTACAAACAAATCCCCAGAAGTGGGGATAAAATCCCTCCCTGCGGACATCCCCTGTCCTAGATACTTGCAAAGTTTATTCGACACATTACTGAGAATGTTCATGACTACCAGTATAGTTAATATCGACAGCAGGATTCCTTTATTCCTTGGATTTTTAGCAGCCAGGATACCTTATGGAAAGCACTCTCTATATCAAGAAATGGTCCAACAACATTTCTTGCTTTGACGGCTCACTGAGTTTCTATTCTCTTGATCAGATGAAGAATTGTCTCACACGATTTTCCTTGTTGAAACATACTGATTTGGGTTAAGTTTGCGGCGATCACCTCCTCATCCGTTGCTGTAGCTTACCTTGATGCTTCTCCCGTTGCTTCCAGAAGTTCTCAGCGTGTTGGTTCTTCAATTTATCCTCGGCTAGCTGCAGTAATTTTCCTTAAATTATATGGGAGCATGGACTTATCCTCGGTAAAGGAAAACGTAGATCTCGGGTGGTGATATAGGAAGACATAGACTTGCTTTGTTTATGAAAAGATGACACTGCCGTTTCTTTTTATTTAATTTAACACTCGTAGTATACAAAACTGGTATTGCCGCTGTAAAATACTGTCCACCGCTGTTAGACTATGGCGTGGATATGTCACGAAATATAACTATTCTTATTGTCGCTTTCAGAGTAGCGGATCTTAGGTGTGTTGCTAAAACTATTTTGATTCCCTGTTTTGGCGCGATATCTCACACATCCTGCAGCATCTCTCCCTGACCACACATTACGAAAACTCTCGAATAAAATGCAATACTAAGCTGACATGACAAATTTGACTTGATTCCCTTTTTGGCGCGATATCTCACACATCCTGCAGCATCTCTCCCTGACCACACATGACAAACTGCCGAATAAAATGCAATACTAAGCTGACATTACAAAGCTGACTTGATTCCCTTCTTGGCGCGATATCTCACGCATCCTGCAGCATCTCTCCCTGACCACACATTACCAAAACTGCCCCGAAATTTCCCCAAACAGATTCATTTATAGTCTCAGGCTCCTGAGGCTGCTTCCTTTCCTATTGGTCCATTTTTAGCGCGACTCGACGCGTCTAACTATTTCGAATAAACTTTCAGGGATCTCATTGGTCCAATTTTAATATAAATCGCGGCTTTTCCTACATTTACCGTTAAGGTTGTCTTTCTCACTCACTTGGTCACGGCGAATTATCAAATAATGGGACAAAGGCTCTACACCCTCGCTGTAGGAATAATAGCACGGCGACCGGAGAGAGGTAATAAAACTAGGTTTTCTGCCTTCGAAAGCACTATTCCTGTAGCTAAAACTTTCCCTCGTGGACAGTATTTTAACATAGCGCTTAAATTATTTACATTAAACCATTTATAACTCTACTAATATTAATAACCTAGATAGATACATAATGTTAAATCACCCTTCTTAAAATATACAAGCAGTATGAGAAAAAGATATTTACATAATACGATTTAACATCACTAAAAGTTAATTAATAAGTTATCTGTAATTATAGTTCTTGGGCTCGGCCTAGAGTTGCCGTTTCAAATTGCCCTGTTCTGGAAAAGAATAAATTTTTCAACACTTGATACAATTTTCTTTTACAGAATAATTCCTCTGATTATGGCCTTTGTTCGTTTGTTTTGTTGACAGAGACCCTTCGCTATACCTGCTCCTTCACAAGGGCTCTGACAAACCGGTGATGTTTATATTTGGGTCATTCACTCTACACTCTCCCTTTAAAAACAGGTTTCCGAGAGACATTCTTATACACAATACATTTCCCGCACACGAATAACTTGTGACGCATACAAATACTCTAATACCCAATTTAAGTTCTAAAATTAAATCTATTTACATACATATTGGTACATAATTATTATGCCTTTATTTATTTCTTTACATCCTTATTTATCGGGTGTATTACCTTTACTATTTGTTCACAGGGGTGTTACCTCATTTCGAGTAAAACTAACCTGATTCTTTTCATTATATTCTTCACCCTTCTCATTCTCTAAACATTTGTACGGTTTGAGCAACTGTTTATGGTATCTCCCTACGATCTTGGAATTCTTTATTTCTTGTAACTCAAATGTATCCGAGCCAAAAATGTTAATCACCCGGTATGGACCTTTAAATAAATTTTCCATTCTATGATACCTTTTGTTCAGAATGCTAGACTTTTTCTTGTCCCGTACCAATACTAAGTCTCCCAATTTGATCAACCAGTGTTTTCGTTTCTTCTTCTTAAACTTTTCTTTTCTTTTCTGCGCCTTATTGGCCATTCTTTCAAAAGCTTTCTTAAACATCTCTTCTTCCGTTAGTGCTTTCGGATCTTTAGCTTCTAGTGTCTGTGGTAATTCCCCTTCGAGTGTTTCCATTAATTTCCCCTTCATCAGCTCGATGGGCTTATAACCGGTAGTAGGGCTCACACTTTTATTTAAAATACTTTCGATGCGCTGATAGTGATTTGCCCAATCACTGTGTTTTTTATTGGCCAAAATTCTCAAATAAACCGAAATGTCCCGTATTATTCTTTCGCAGGGATTGCTTTGTGGGTGGTATTTTGAGCAATGATACAACGTGATTTCGTTTGGCTTCATTCCTCTATCATTAATTACATAGCCTAGAAATTCCACCTCACGGATGCAAAATTTGGATTTATTAATGTTCACCGTCATACCGTTTTCTCTCAGCTTTCTAAGCACATAATTCACATGTTTAATATGCTCATCAAAATTTTCATCAACTATTAGAAAATCGTCGATATATTGGATCAAAAATTCGTCGGCTGAGTCGCCAAATATTTTATCGATGGCTCTTAATAGTCCACTACATGACGTAAGCATACCAAAAGGCATTCTCAAAAATTCGAACTGTTTCCCAAAAAATAAAAAAGAAGTATACTTTCTAACATCCTCGTGAAGCTCAATCTGCCAAGTATGACGCAGTTAAATCAATGGTGGAGAAATACTTGCCTTTGGTTATTTTTGACAGCAATTTTTCTACACTTTCGCTCCGAAATCTGTCTGGTTGAGTGTGTTTATTTATCTTTCGACCATCTATCGTCATCCTAAGTTCGCCATTGCGTTTCGTCACCCAACATAATGGACTGCTATATGGAGAATTTGACTTTTGTATTATTTGGTCTCTCAACATTTTATCGATCACTTGTTTGGCTCTCTCCCTTAATGCAATCGGAATATCCCGATACTTGTGTGTGAAGGGTGCAATATCTTGTACCTTAAAACTGTGTTTGTATGCTTTGCACTTGCCTGGGACGTCCGAAAATACCGCTTTGTTTTCTTGTAACATTCGCCTTAATAGATGCCTTTGTGTCTCTGTGAGGTTCTCGGCAAGGGTCACTTTCTCCTCTACTGCTTCTACCTGGCTGCCGGTATCTTGGAATTCTTTATTTTGGGCGTAACCATAATCTTTCTCATTGTGCTCCGTATACCCGTTGTAAAACCTGTCAGCGAACGCATGCATCTCATCGGTTTCTTCCCCTTGTACTATAGCAATTAATTTCTCACTCCTACCTGTTTGTAATAATTGTACGAAAAATCTTTCTTCGGCTATATCTTCTTCTCCTTGGGTTTTGTTATAAGTATCCTGCTTCATACCCTCTACAAAAGGGATTTCTAATGTTTTTCTGTTCTTCTCTATTTTCAAAACTTTATCAGCAAAATCAACCCTAGCTCTTAATTCAAACAAAACGTCACACCCAATCAAAATGTCACAAATCAAATTATTGATTACCAGAAAAATAAACTCAAAATTTTCTTCTCCTATTTTCATGTTCAACATTACTTGCATTTTTATTCGGGTAACCTCTTTGTTAACTGCTACCCGGCATACTGTGTTCCTTATGGGTAATGTCGTTAGCTTAATTCCTTTATTTACCAGGTTCTGATATAACCTCAGGCTGCATACACTCACATTGGCTCCAGAGTCTATTAAAGCATTATATTCTTCATCCAATAATACTACCTTTATGCTAGGGGAATCTGTCAGATCCTTTTCCGAGTGATTTTGAATAGTAGTTATCAGTTCTCCCAGTATAAATTCATTTTTGAGCCCTGTTTCACATTTTCTGTTTATTTGAGAATTTTGCGCGCTTAGAATCCGCTCCGAGCTCTTGAATGGATCCTGTCTTAGTTTTCCGGGTTATTGACACTATTTGGTGCTCCGCTAGTCTCTTCCACATTTCCCTCTCTCTGCATTTGCCTATAGTTTCCTCTGCTTCCTCTAAAATGTCCCCGGGAATGTCTCTCTCTCCTTTCGTTTCTTTCTGGATAATTTTCGTCATACCTTTCTCCTACATCACTTTCCCCTCGGTCAGAAAAATAATGTTCTCTGGATCTGTTTTCATTGTTTCTGCCTCTCCTATAATTAAAACGGCCACTATATCTTGGTCTGGTTTGTATAGCATTTATGTGATATTGGTTATCACCTTCCCTCCTGAAACGGTTATTTTGACAGTTTCTGTTCCCGGATTGAGGTACGTCGTTCCAGTATCTCTCTCTGGGGTTATAGTTCCCTCTCGCGTTTCCTCTCCAATTCGCATTCCTTGAATTATCCGGTAATGTTCGAACTGTATAGTTTTGTACGTGGTTCCTACTACTTGTCTCGAATGATGATACCAACTCAATCAATTCGGGAATAGAATTTGGCTTCGCAATGAGTAGGTAATGGTGTATACGTTCTGGATAATGTGGTACAATCATATTAATGAAATCCCTCTCGCTTATGGGTGGCTCGATTAGTCTACTACTCTGTGCTTTAGTTAGCAAATAATCTACCATGCTTAGGTTTCCGCGTTCATCGTACTTGCCATTAACTAGGATAGATCTCACCTGGTTCTGAGTATTAGTACTCCAGTACTTATTCAAAAATGCCCTTCTGAAATATTCAAAATTATTATTCTCCCCCAAAGTCAATCTTACCCATTGGAGAACCCTTTGACGTAAACCTTTACGAACGATTAACATCTTTAGCTCGTCCGGAATCTGCTTCAAACGGAAATACTCCTCAAGGTCATTTAGGTATTGTTTAGGATTATCAGCCGAATTTTCCTCGAAAGTAGGTACCCCTATCTCATTTAATAAATGGTAGTTTGCATTACTTGCATGGTTAGATGTACATTGGTGCCCTGAATTAAAATTATATGGGTCGGCAGCTGGACTTTGGCCTCCATTTACCTCCCTAAAAGTGGTGCTAGTTTCACTGGGTGAGCTATCATCACTCTGTCTCACACTTATCCCTAGTCTACCAATAGAGCGTTTTAACTCCTTTACACAATTTTCATGCTCTTCCACCCTCTTCACAATTTCATGATGATTTGAGAGCTGTTCAGTCATTTTTGACGAAAGTTCATTCATCTTTCCCTGATCCTTTTCTAACACTATTCTAAATTCTTTGAACTCCCTTTGAATGTTAGATTCTAAGGTACTTTGTTTTTTTTTTAAAGAAACATTTACAGCTCTTAAGTCATCATCCAATTGTTCCTTTATGGCTAAGCTGGTAACACTTAATTCTGTTTCTACATCCTTCCTTAGTTTTTCTACATCGTTTCTTAGACATAGTTGTCCTGCCTGAATTTCTTGCACTACCATCCCTTGCTGACTGAATTTGGAGTCCAATTGACTTTGTAATCGGGTGACCTATTCACCTAAATATTCCCTCATCTCCTGAGCTAATTCCCCTCTCATCTTCCTGTTTTCCTCTCTGACATATTCACCTATCTGTATACTCTGCTCATTTAATTTCCCTTCCAAATTTTTATTTTGTTCACTCAAATTTCTTTTTGACTCCTTACTCAGCTCATTTAATTTCCCTTCTAAATTGTTAATTTGTTCACTCAAATTTCTTTTTGACTCCTTACTCTGCTCATCTATCTTTGCGCTCAAATGTTGAAGCAATATTAGCAGCTGGTTTTGACCTGCGTCAATGACCTGCTCAATCGGTGATTGCCTTTCCCTAACTTCTACTTCAGCTGCACCCATATTTTCTCCATCTGTTGTTATGCTGACAATAGCCTCCCCATTCAGTTCTTCCAAATCTTCCCTTGACCTACTCATGGTTCCGTTAGCAAGTTCTACCTCCCTAGTAATGACTTTACCCCCTCTCAATAACATGTGTTCACAAAACTGAGTCACTACTCTGCATGCCTTTTTGTTTGTTTTTGAATAAAAGTTCTAACCTGTATTTTTTTTTCAATGTTAACTGATGCGTTCCGGGTTCGAATCCTGGTGAAGTTCTAGAAGCGATGCTCTCAGCTGTTTTGTTGTCCCACGTAGGTAGACTAGAAGTTCGCGTTGTAATTTTGTTCTGCTGTGCCCCTTTCCTCTGAAGATTCTTCGTCTGTTCGTTGTTTCCTAGTCCTCCGTTTGTGTCGTTCTTCCCTTCGAGCCCCACGTTGGGCGCCAGTTTGCGGCGATCACCTCCTCATCCGTTGCTGTAGCTTACCTTGATGCTTCTCCCGTTGCTTCCAGAAGTTCTCAGCGTGTTGGTTCTTCAATTTATCCTCGGCTAGCTGCAGTAATTTTCCTTAAATTATATGGGAGCATGGACTTATCCTCGGTAAAGGAAAACGTAGATCTCGGGTGGTGATATAGGAAGACATAGACTTGCTTTGTTTATGAAAAGATGACACTGCCGTTTCTTTTTATTTAATTTAACACTCGTAGTATACAAAACTGGTATTGCCGCTGTAAAATACTGTCCACCGCTGTTAGACTATGGCGTGGATATGTCACGAAATATAACTATTCTTATTGTCGCTTTCAGAGTAGCGGATCTTAGGTGTGTTGCTAAAACTATTTTGATTCCCTGTTTTGGCGCGATATCTCACACATCCTGCAGCATCTCTCCCTGACCACACATTACGAAAACTCTCGAATAAAATGCAATACTAAGCTGACATGACAAATTTGACTTGATTCCCTTTTTGGCGCGATATCTCACACATCCTGCAGCATCTCTCCCTGACCACACATGACATAAACTGCCGAATAAAATGCAATACTAAGCTGACATTACAAAGCTGACTTGATTCCCTTCTTGGCGCGATATCTCACGCATCCTGCAGCATCTCTCCCTGACCACACATTACCAAAACTGCCCCGAAATTTCCCCAAACAGATTCATTTATAGTCTCAGGCTCCTGAGGCTGCTTCCTTTCCTATTGGTCCATTTTTAGCGCGACTCGACGCGTCTAACTATTTCGAATAAACTTTCAGGGATCTCATTGGTCCAATTTTAATATAAATCGCGGCTTTTCCTACATTTACCGTTAAGGTTGTCTTTCTCACTCACTTGGTCACGGCGAATTATCAAATAATGGGACAAAGGCTCTACACCCTCGCTGTAGGAATAATAGCACGGCGACCGGAGAGAGGTAATAAAACTAGGTTTTCTGCCTTCGAAAGCACTATTCCTGTAGCTAAAACTTTCCCTCGTGGACAGTATTTTAACATAGCGCTTAAATTATTTACATTAAACCATTTATAACTCTACTAATATTAATAACCTAGATAGATACATAATGTTAAATCACCCTTCTTAAAATATACAAGCAGTATGAGAAAAAGATATTTACATAATACGATTTAACATCACTAAAAGTTAATTAATAAGTTATCTGTAATTATAGTTCTTGGGCTCGGCCTAGAGTTGCCGTTTCAAATTGCATGTCTATTGGCGATTTTTCCCTAGTGTGCTTATCAATAACTTTTCCATCTTTTTAAAATAAATGATAAGCTATTTGGTCTAAAGTTTTTGCTTGATTGTGAATACGGCCAGGTTTGGGTATAAAGTTCAAGCTTAACGACCTCTACGCCGTAGGACATATGAAAATGCTAGACTGGTTGTAAACAGTCTGTACAGGACTGGTATGATGGTTTTCTTTCCTTTTGCCGTTAGAGCTGGCTATGTATAAAAATAAAACTGCATTTTTCCTGTGTTTCGGGTATTGAGTTGAAATAATAACTAGTGATGCATATAGAAGGATTTGCCAAATCAATTACGATTGCACGCCTAATACTTTAATCACAGGGACCATCAAAATAACAGACCATCCCAGGAAAAAATGGGACGAGGTTAAAAATACAGCACGTAATAAATTTGTAGCGTGCCTGAATTCAGAGTGGAACAGCATGGTGGAAAATAATGGCAGCATATATAATATGAAAAGGAATATTTAGTTAGGAACGTTAAGAAAACTGTAATAATGTAGCATATACAAGTTACTGATGTTTGTTAGAAACATCTTTAGAATATAATATACTTAATTCTGAGCACATAAATTGACAGAAGCGACAACTACCACTTTTGAATTAAAATTACTGAAAGGGCTACACCTTTTACTTTCTCAGAAGTAGTGTTACATTCCAACTAATATTCTATATCGAGATTCAACGGAAATGTATATCATGAGCTCCCTGAATCCAAAACAGGAACAATTTTAGAAAAAGGTCCGTGTGTGTGTGTGTTTGTAAACAGTCGATAAGTGCCAAACTTGGTATTTAAGTTCAGTATCTTTAAGAGATGCGACAGGAAGGTTTACAAGAAAATTCCACTACACAAAACTACCCTTTAGATGAAAAAAGTTTTAACATTGCTTATTTCCTCAAAAATGGATATACGATTTCGACTAAATTAACATTTATTTAAGTAACTTTGGGAAATGAAATGTACATCTTGATTTTCGAGCAGCCTGTGAAGTCCTCTTCATTCGGAAAAAATACTGTACAGCCCTGTAAAACTGGTGAACGTTAACAGATAGACAAAAACGTACTACACAAAACAGATAGATCTCTTTAAAGCACACAATTTATTTGAAATAACTCTTCTGTCGCATTGCCTATTTCCGAGAAATCCGTTATTATTGGTTAGAATTTTATAAGTTGATCATTTTTTCTTTCTCCGTCTCATGCGTAGTAGGTAGAGAAGGCATTACATTCCATAGAGATTTCACCGGTAATACGTGTCTTGACTGAATCCAAAAAAGATCATTTTTAGAAAAAGAGGTTCATGTGTGTGTCAGTAGCTGTTAACAACACAACTCAAAAACGATAAGTCGGATCAACACCAAACCTGGTGCTTAAATTTAATACCTTCAAAAGTAGCAACACAAAGATTTTAGAGAAAATCCCCCCACCCGAAGCTACCTTTTACACATAAAATTTTGATTCTCTAAAAACATGGCCTTAACGATTTTGATTTTAGTACCATATATTTAAGATATTTACATTACATAACTTAACTTGAATTTTCTAAGAAGTCTTCTGTGAAGTCCACTCCATTTAGAAGAAATTATGTATGGATATATAACTGGTAAGTGTTAAGTGATAGTCGAAAATGTACTACACAAAAATTGTAGATCTCTTTAAAACACACAATTTATTTAATATGTTTTTTTCATGGCGTTAGCCATTTCTGAAATCCGTTATTAATAATTTGAATTGTTTGGATTAAAATGTAGTAGACAGAAAAATAAGCATTGGTAAGAACAGTTTGTATGCATAGTACTTTGGGGGGGCAGTCTTATTACCTTGTATCTGTCTTGCCGTCACCTCATATATAAGATCCGAACGCTTCCTAGTTGAGGCGCCTCCATTTTGTTCATATGAGTAAGAGACGGGATTAAGAGTACCGTGTTATGCATGCTTTCTTTCTTTCTTTGTTTCTTTCTTTCTTTCTCTCTGTTTTTCCTTCACACAGATGTTTTTATAAAAATGATCTTATTTTTATTTATTGAACCTCAAATTGCGTATTTTCGGTGAAATCTCGATAAAAATATTTTATAGAATACAATACTTCCCCTACCTATCTCAGGCAAGTGAAAATGGAGTGATTCCTTAAATAGATGTGTATAGAAATAAAACAGCTAACAGTACTTCTCATAAACTGTTGATACGGTAATTTGTATCACAAATTACTTAAAGGTAAATAATGATTGTAATATAAATATGTATTTTTATGTGACATTGATTTCAGAGGTTTATTAATTGTAATTATTATTGGTAAATAATAATATACGGCTTTACTGAAACTGTCAATAATAACGCAATAATGCAGCGATGGGGTGAGTTGTTTATCATTACCGGGAACAAGGAAGTTACGTAATGTTTCGCGCCTTTTCGGTAGAAGCTTCTAGAATGTTTCCCTAAAAGCAATATGTGTTCGTGGTTTTCATTGGATATTAAAATAGACGCTAATGTTGGCGCGTTTTATTAGCCAATAGCAGTTCATTTATAATCTTGAGGCATGTCGAGGAGTGGGAGTATATAAGCCAGGTTCGAGGTAGCTTCCCCCCAGTTCAACAAAATTCTCAATACTTTACACGTCGGTCGCCCAGTTCATCAAAATTTCTAGCACGTTACACGCTGTCTTCAGTGAGTCAGTTCGTCATAAGTTACGCGCAGCAGAATTACGAGAATCTAAAATATTATACATTTAAATATACACAAAGTTGAAGTACGTGAGTTAAAAGTGATAAGTAAGAAGTTATTACAAACAGTTTCAGTTTGGCGAGTATCCAGATCAATATGTAAAAGTGTTTGTGAACGTGTTCGGTAATAAAAGTTATAAAACCAATTTCTTCATTAAGTATAATTTCTGGATAAAAGATTCCTTTCCGATTCACTACCTGTAAGAGATACAAGTTCGACCCAAAGAGCTAGCTGGAGGACATTTAAAGTGAATTATTTCAAAACTGATGCAAATTGCTACGACAGATGGAGCTACAAACCAAACAAAGAATGACGTCACAAGATGGCTTCAACACACGTGATGTAAACTAACATTTGTAAGAATCTCATCGCAAATTGCCGCATCAACGTGGGGCTTAAAACATATACAATTTGTTCTCTTGCACTGTACATCACCCTTGGTGATGTGACTTTTATATGGAAGGATTTTTTCCTTTCTTTCCTCGCCCCATCATGCCATTTAATGTTTTATGTAACTGGTAGCTAATGTACGTTGATTGCAAAGTTTAATATAAATAGGTTCAGCCTGTCTTGAGCTTTATCGTTGACTTGTAGTCTTGGGTACCAATAGAGTAGAAGGCAAAACGTTCGGAATAACTATCCTATAAACGGAATGCTTGTGTTTGCAGTATAGTATGTAATAGTGAGCCAACTGTTTCCTCTATCTCCGGCCTATGCCAGTGGTTTATATACGACGCTGCACTCAACCTGGGCCATCTTTGCGCGGCTATGAGGAAAAAAAATAATAGCGACTTACTACTTGAAAAAGGCACAGGCATTGGAAAATTCAAACCTACAAAAAAGAATATCTCAGAAATTTTAACTACACGAAAGCATTTGACACTAAATATGTGTTTAAACGAAATTTAATTACTCTGTAGTAAGATTTTGGTCTGTAATTTAAAGTTATACAAAAGTCATTCAAAATGAAGAGAATTTCTCAGGCTATTCGCAGAAAATTGAAGATATACATTTTATTTGTTTTACAAATATCTTAAATATGTGGTATTTTAAGCAAAATTGTTAGGAAACGTAAATAAAACGGAATGAAACATTTTCCATGGAGGGGTTGTCTGAGGGTGGGGGTAGTTTTTCTTTAAAATCATCATATCGTATTCTTGGGGTTTTAGAACTTAAATAACAAACTTAGTATTCAACATATTTTTCGTTTGAGAGCTTTTCTCTACACAGATACACAAAATGTTTCCTATTATTTCCAGTCTACTCTGGATGCTGAATTTTGGGGTATTATTTTACGTATTACAGGTAAGTAGTAAAGAAAATCATAGTTGCTTTAAAATGTACTTTTTGTCTTCAGAATACCACAGTTTTATCATACATGTAAATACGTGCATTAAAATTGTCAGATGCCCTTTATCAGGCAGCGTTTTACCTGATTGCTATCTAAAGGAAGTTCAAATAGTTAGCAGTTCTAAGCTGGAAACATAAAGCCTCGTGAAAATGGAGTAATCATATGTAAACGACTTCGCAACATGTAAGTAAAGGAAACTCTTTTCTTTTATTAGGAATTCTACGTTCTTTCCATTTTAAAGCCAATTCCCAAGAGTGCATTCTAAACGTATATTCAGAGTTTGCTAATGTGTATACGAAAAACAAACCCATCAAAAGCTTATGCAGCAACATGCAGGAAATACTGTCTAGCAGCACTTCCGTAATTGTGTAAACATCTCTCTCCCTCTCTCCTACGGTCCCTCTCTCTCCCTCTTTCCCTCCTGAAAGTGCCTATCTTAGTGGTGCTCCAAGGAGAGACAGTATTTACACTTATGTTCACACGCGTAGCTTTCTACCTTCTTACGTTCTCTACAACGTAAATAGCAGTAGAGGAGATATTGCATTCCACCCAAAAAATTGATACCGACAATTCACCGAAAATATATGCTTTGAGATCCTCTGAATCGAAAAAAGGAATTAGAAATATGTGTGTGTGTGTGTGTGTGTGTGTGTGCGCGCGCGCGCGCGCGCGGTCTACTGTATGTGTCTGTGAACAACATTACTCAAAAACGATCCTTATATTTTAACAGGATAAATTCTTACTATTCTATATTTTTTTACTGGAAATAATCCTATAAATTTGTTATATAAAATGATGTAATGTTGAACTAAAAATAAAAGTTGATCCTTTACTAAATTTTTTCGGAGAAACACCAAACTTGGTATATAGGTTCAGTAGCTTCCATAGAAGCCACACGAGAATTTTCAAGAAAATCCCAACAGAAACCGCCCCTTATATGAAACATTTTTCGAAATATTTGACTTTCTAAAAAATACCTCAAACGATTTTGATTAAAATAATATTCTTGTATATCAAAGATGTTTACATGACAAAATAAAAATATGTATGTATGTATATATATATGCAAATAAGATAAATCTCTTCAAAATACACAATTTATTTTAAATAACGTTTTTGTGGTTTAAGCCACTTCCGAGAGATGTTTTATTAATGGTTAGAATTGTTCAATACTTAGTCATTCTTTTAGTCTCGTAAATGTTCAGTTGTTTCTAGCGATATCATGAAAAGGGTATAGCATCCAGTTCTGAAACTTATGGCTATCGCTGTTCCTTTTGTATCCATAACGGAATTTGTAATGCAGCTATTTCCGGAAAAGCTTATCTCAATTAAAATGAAGTAGACAGAAAAACAAACTTTCGCAAAAATGATTTGTACAGCCACTAATAAGCGACAGGGTTAGAGGTCATGCGTATCAGATTTATCTTAAAGGAGCTGGTGCTACCAATAACTTCTTTTAAGACTGATTTTGAAACTTGTTCTAAATGCTACCTTTAGACCTCTGAGTTTTTGATATGTGAAAGTAATGTCTGTGATACCTAGAATAGGCCAAATAGTAAATGTGCTGTTTTTGTATACACTCTAATGCATTTTTACATTCTTTAGTAAAGAATACAGCACTTCCTCTATTTGCTCCAGGTAAATGATAAAGGTAGTGAAATATTTGTATATTAATAAATATCCAATTTCATCATCATCACCATCATTATAATCTACAAGATGTATCATTGAACTCTCTGGTTCTCACGGCCAATGAAAATTTCCGTCTTGAATTGCACTCTGAAACGTTTTTTTTTTTAGTATTCTAGATTCTTCAATACGTTGTAGACGTTTTTCTTCCCTTTGCCTCTATTGTTTTACAATTTCCTACATTAACATAAAAATATTTAAGTCTTCCCCAATTTTTGCACTTTTCGTTTTATACATTCTACTATATCCCCGGCAGCTCTTAGGAATGCATTTCATCTGCTTCATTCGCACTTTCCTGTTTTGTTTTGTCAATGTTCAAACTTCGGAACCTTAGAGAAAAGTTGGTATGGCATCACTTTATATAACTTCATCTGTGTCTCTTTCCTTGTATTTTTATTTAAACTTCTTCTTATTGTAGAGCACACTTGTTTATATCCGCTTAATGTTATGTCTATGTCAGCGTTTCCTTCGAGTATAATATTATATCTTAAAAAGTAACACGTGTTTACGTGTTCGATAATTGTACTACTGGTTACAATTTTAGATATTATAACCTTACTGCCAGTGATTTCCATTGTTTTTGTTTTATTCACAGATATGTACAAATATACTCTTTATTGTCTGGTTCGGTATATTCACTGATTTATATGTTTCCTATTCCGATCTTGCAATTATACCTGTTCATCTGCATATAAAACAATATTTAGCATAACATTATTTGGTAATCGATTAATTTTTATCTGGAGATGCCATTGTTTTATGGCTTTATCTAGGTATACACATATTAACTAGCACTGGTATTAATGGGTAATCTGGACTTAAATCTTTATTTCTAAGAACTGCTGAGTTTTTTAAAGTTTTAATTGTATTTTGATGTAAACTTCAAAGTATTACTATTAAGCGTGCTACAATTCACATTTTTTTCATTATTAACCATATTTTATTTCTCAGGATCAGTCAAAGGATTTATAATAATCCACAGATATCAAATGTGCCTCTTTGTTGTATTCTCTACACTTCTCTATTAATTGTCGAATTTTAAAAATATATTCATAAAACACCTTCCTTTGTGCTGGTTGGTACATCGCCTCCTTTGCATCTGTTACGAGACACGTATTCCAGATTGATAATCGCTGCGCTAGTAGTGGGAGTATGTTCGACTACGTCTTTCTTACGATGCCAGGAGGTTGGATAACGTCATCATGTTCCGAGACACCGATTGGTTTCTTTGCGGATGACGGCGACAGCAGCACCAGTGGTCAGCGGCTTGCCTGGTACCCTCCTGGGGAAGAAGATCGGATCGAATGCACATATGCACATCGGCGAGGCGACTACTTTCCTAGGCAATCAGCTCTTCGCGGCCAGACGGCGTAAGCAAAATTCAGGGGACTTTTCAGCCATTTTCTAAATTCAATCTTTGTGCCGTGGATTATATTGTAATATCCTCGGAAAAGGAAAGAGTTAGGCTTTGGTTCATAATATCCTTCTTTCATGTTTTTAATGGCAAGCTTAGCGAGACAGAAACCCATGCATTTTTTTTTGGTATTTCTCCTTATTATTCAAAAGGAATTTGCAGCAAAAGATTTATTATAGTATCACTGAAATCAGTTACTATGTTAAAGCCAGTAAAGGAAAATTAATTGTGAACTTCACAAGAAGAAATATTATTCACAATTTTAAATTGTTACTTGACATTGATCGTTGTTGCTATTAAAAATAAAATGTTGCAGACACGTTGCCTGCGTCAACAACATGCGTTGTTGTTGAGTTATCCATAAATCCTTGCAGCATTATACCTTTAATCATCCCCCATCTTACCTCCTTTGGATGGGAAAACAAATTAATTCTACAAGTGTAACTCCGTGGTTGCCAATTCACCAACTACACCATTACAGGTTTTCGGAAAGCATTTTGCTCTTCTATAAGCAATGACTCACGTATAACACCGAGTCTTCTGGGGAAAATTTTTGCATATATTTTATATGCTGCACTATAAGCTGTTATGCCTATGTAGTTCTTACGTTGACCTGTCCTTCCTTTTTACTTTTTCTACTACGTATAGAAAGTTGGAAAAGTGTTACATTCCACCCAAAAATTCGATACAGAAATTTCACTGAATATACATGTTTTGAGGTGGCCTGAATCCAAATAAAGAATTTCTGGAAATATGTCTGAGTGTGTGCCTTTGTGTGTGTCCGTTTGTGAACAGCATAACTCAAAAACGAAAAGTCAGATAAATACCAATCTTAGTATTTGAGTTTAGTATCATCTAGCGATTCGACACAAAGTTTTTTAAAGAAAATCTCCCACCCAGACTACCCTTTACTCCGAAATGTTTCAAAATATTTTTTTTAAAAATGGCTAACGATTTTGATTAAAATATCATATATTTAATATATTTTCATGGCAAATGAAATGCATATCTTGAACGTTCTGCCAATGTCCAAAAGTGCTCTTCATTCTGAATGACTTTCGCATAACTGGTAAACCGTAAGAGATAGACAAACGTTTTACTGCACAAAAATAAAGAACTCATTAAAACACACAATTTATCATATAGATTTTTTTTGTCGAGTGAAGCATTTCCGAGATATTTCTTGTTATTTGTTTGAATTTTCCTAAACTTATGCCTTTTATGAAATTGGTATTCGTTATTCTTTTTTTATGTCCAGGACATACAAAGATATCCATATATCAACCAGCTCTTAAAAGATTTGACTGTCTCTTAAAGCCTACCATATTCTCCTTGCACCTACAAGAAAATTAGTAATATAGCTTCAGCATATGTTTATCAGGATTAACATGAAGTAGATGGAAAATAAGCGTTTGCAAAATAGTTTGTAAAAGATTAGAGAAAGTCATGTGAGATGAACACATCAGATTTGTTATGAAATTGTATTTATTAATTATTATTATTATTATTATTATTATTATTATTATTATTATTATTCATTCTGCCGGTTCACCTGCAAATAGGGAATTAGAGTGGTAGCTGTTCACAAACTGGGCGCACCTCTATCCTAAATTTCCTGGATATTCCGTATTGAGTATGCGGTCTGACCTATGAATACCCAATATTGTTCTTTGCTTCCATTCAAGGTGACTTTCGGTTCTCCAGAAGGCTGTATGGAGGAATTATGGCTGATAAAAAACCTGATATACCTTTGTGGTTCACAGATGGATCCCATATAGGAACACGATCCGGCTCAGGTATACGAGTATGACCTCTGTCCAAGGACAAATATTAGTATAAACCTTAGGAAATATTGCACAATCTTTCAGGCAGAAGAGTTCGCTATCCTGAGCTGTGATTAAAGAGTTATTGAGAAAGGTTAACATGGTAACCGAGTTTTCATTCCCACAGAAGTCAATGTGCTTTAAAAGCACTTTCCTTAGACCAGGTGAAATTTAAATTCTTATCGGAATGCCTAAATGTGCTGGTTGCATTGTCGTTTCGCAACAAGCTCGAAATGCGGTGAGTATTGGGGGCATCTATGGAAATATAAAAGCTCATCAGTTGGTTAAAAGGGGTTCTGAGAAACCTTATGTGGGTATCTGTGTTAAAGCATTATACGGTATGGCTTGCAGCCATGGATACATTAAAAGAATGATGTAAACGCTATAGATGTTTTAATCATGAACCTTGATGAGACATTGCGTTTCCAACACTCATAAATATAAAACCATTGTTTCGGAAACAACAGAAGGATTATACAAAAATATTTGTTTTAAGGCATATAGTGTAATTTATTCATATTATAATGTTACTGTAGGAAATTTGTGAAATTACAATGTTACCTCGTATACCCACATCTTCTATAGAATAAATCTATTTAATAATCTCTAATAACAAAATATACCCTAAACCCTGAGTAGGAAACAAGCTATTACTTTCTCTACTACTTATCTATAAAGTAGGGGAAGTATTGCAATCTATTACAAAATTGAATACCATGATTAAACTGGAAATACACGTTACAAGCCTCCCTGAATCCATAAAAGCATTTTTAGAAAACGGTCAGTGTGTTAAATACCAAACTTGGTGCATAAATTTGTCCTCCTCAAGGATACGACACGAAGGTTTTGAAAAATCCCACTTCGGCAATCTTCCATTACACCGATAATTTTTCGTATTCCTTTATGTTCAAAAATTTTCCTATAACGATTTTGTTTAAAATGTATATTTAGGACACATATATATATGTGACAAAGAAGTTAAAATCTTAAATATTCTACAGATACTCATTCTGAATAAATTTTGTGTAAATTGTAAACTGTAAAGATGCTACGCGAGATGACACCGCGGTAACGTGTCAGAATAGCACTCGGGAGGTCCCGGGTGCAATTCCCATCGACCGACCAGTCTGACCTTGTGTTTTTCGTGGTATTTGGTCGGTAGACGATGCCCTGATGGTTTCTCTTCTACCACGACTTACTCATTTCCCTTTCATTTCGTTTCCCTCTCATCTTTCATGTGTGCTTCTAGGTTTCGTGACTATGGTGGTGCCGAAGATGGCGCTAATGCATGCTCAAAGGAAAGAAAGACTAGAGGGCTCATTTGTCCACGAATCGTTCATCGCCCTCTCCAGCAACTCCAGCTGTGGGTCGAGTCTTCGAGCCTGGCATTGTTAGAGACTTTCGCGAGTCGCTGTAGCCTGTCTACGTGAGACCTGTAGCCTCTTGTGGTTCCTTCACTTCATGCCTTCCTCCTGGGGGGTGCTAGCCGTAATAAATCTATGTAGGTCCAGGGTGCGAGGTGTTCCCCTCCATTGTGTAACATGTAACGTATAAACTGTAAGATATAGACGAAACTTAGTACATATAGGATGTAGATCTCGTTAAAACACACAATGTATGTGGAAACTTTGTGGCCTTAAGCATTTATGAGAGATTCCTTATTATTCGTTAAAATGTTCAAATACATTACTCTTTTTCAACTTCTAAGTCGCTATTCCTTTTTCTTCTCTTATACTTGTGGTCATTTAAAGAAAACGGAATTTTATAGCCACCACATTGTGACCCGCTTTTTAAGATTTTCGCTCCAGCTTACTGTATTCCCATTTACATATAAAAATGCGTGTTAGAACCATTTTTTAAATGTCTAACTCGATTAATTTAATGCAGATAGAAGAATAAATTTGTGCGAGAGTGGTCTGTAGAAGGATGGGTTCAGAAAGCCATGTAGAGCATGGCAGATTTTTAAAAGCAATTCAAGTTACCTTATCATTTAAAACGACATTCATTGTTTCATGGTTGACTGAGATTTTCTAATTCCGCGGAAGTTAAGAGTTCCAGAATATTGATTGAAGTTTTACAGTATTAAAACAAGGCAACAGCAAATTCACCAGCAGATCCTATTTCCCAACTAAAACTATATGAAAAATTGAAAACTCAATTTTCGATGAAATAGTCGATTGCTAAGTTATAATTCTTTACCCTTCATTTGATCGAGGGGAATGGCTCAAGCGGTTACGTTTGTGACCCACATTCAGGAGATGTGAGTTCGATTCCCGCGGCCGATCTTTCTGACCCATTGGTTTCTTTGGGGTTTCCCGTGGCCACTAGGCAAATCCTGGGAAGATTAATTGTCTCCCCAGAATTCCTCTCTACCACATTCATTTTATCCTCTTCTTTCACATTAGTTGACTCCGAGGCTGTGCGTCGGACGACTGCGGACATTACGCAAATGGCTTGCGTGTTGGAACCTCTTCTCGGCCCCGTCAGATGGAGGCCGCTAGTGTATCCGCTGCTGGGTCGGGTTTTCTCCGGTCTTCGCTGGAAGGGAGCCTGAGAGACACTCTCCGGTGGCTTGGGAGGGCTGTATTGAGCGCTCCCCGGCTGGATGGTCAAGTCAGCAATTCTTAGGGACCTCTGCGTCGGCCGTTCCTGCAGTCAATACGTTACCTGCGGTTCCTTCATCTCATTCTTTCCTCCTGGAGGTGTATGCACAAAAGATCCCTATGGGTCGAGGTGCTAAGTGTTCCCTCTGCAGCGTAATCGTAACGCTAATCCTACCCCTCACTGAAGCAAATAACAGAAACCTCTTGTAGCATCAGCAAAACAGAAGTATCGAGACCGTTGGACTGTTTTAGAGTCTTCAGAAACTCAAGAGCAGAAATGTTGGTTTTTTGTATTTTTATATCTCTCAATCGTTTGGTGCAACGCTATGAAAGTTTTCATATTACCTCATATGTTTTAAAATTAACTCCTGTTTTAAAAATAGTTATCATGATAAAGATTTACAGTGTGTTTTCTTTATATTTCCATTAGCAGTGAACATACACTGCAGATATTCTTTTGAAATGAGTTTTCAGAAAACTCCATACTACACTCCGGTGTGAAAGAAAAAATTGTGTGAAGAACTGGCGGAAGTTCCATGGACATTTGGAGAAGATTGCTGCTAGCAAATCTGATTTACCGCTGAAAAAATTTCCATCGTACTTTACTCTCTATAAAGTTAATAAGGTATAAAAGCAAGAGCTGTGAAATAACAGTAAACATTGCGCTACCAAATTTGGCACGGTGCAAATATGCTCCCATTACATCGTGCACGTGGAGTAATCTTTTTCATCATACTAAATTATACTACCTGATAGAGGGAGCAAACGTTTGCTAGAAAAGTTTTAAAGAGTTCTATTGTTAGGTTCAACCACAGTGTTGCTTTATCTCTTCCCTCAGTGTAAGTGCTTAGTGGTGTTGGGGCAGGGTAGAATCATTACAATTTATTGCACTTCGTTTCAATTATATTATTATACAAGCTAAACACTTACTCAAAAATCTCTTCCGATTATTTCTAAAAATAATTATATACATCTGTTCTATAGACTTAGAGGTAAAGAGTTTTGTGAAATTACAATAATAGCTATATTTTAAAATCTTCCATTCATATCTTGATAAGTTTACTTTCTCAACCACGTACATAGTAGGCAAACAAAGTATTCCATTCCATCCAAAAATTCGATACCGAGATTCCACCGGAAATACATGTTGTGAGATGCCCTGAAACCAAATAAAACATTTTTGGAAGCATGTCCGTGCGTGTATGTCTGAACAGCATAACCAAAAAGCGAAAAGACGGATAAATACCAAACTTGGTATTTAAGTTTAATATCTTCCAAAGATACATGACAAGCTTTTTAAGAAAATCCCCCGACCCCAGTCTACCATTTATATGGCACATTTTACCAAAATTTTGTTTTTCTCAAAAATGGCTCTAACGATTTTGATTAAACTATCATATGTTTAAGATACTTTCATGGCAAATAAAATGTATATCTGGAATTTTCTAGGAATGTTGCCAAAAGTCCTCTTCATCTTGAATTACTTTTTCATAATTGATAAGATATACGCAAAATTTCACTACAAAAAACGTAGACCTCGTTAAAACACATAATTTATGTCTCATACATGTTTTTTTCTGGAGTGAACCATTTACGTGATATTACTTGTTATTGTTTATATTTTCCAAAAGTTATCTATATATTTGTTCAAATGGGAATTCGTTCATTTTTTTATGTCCTGGACATGCAAAGAGAACGGAATGCTCCACATGGCAACCAGGTCCAAAAGATTTGACTATCGCTTAAAGCCTCCATATTCCTCTTGCATCTACAATAAAATTAGCAATAAGATTAACATGAAGTAGATGGAGAATAAACGTTTCTAAAAATAGTTTGTACAAGAGTAGAAAAGTCACATGAGTGCAACACATCAGAGTTTTAGAAAAATGTCCATGTGGGTGTGTCTGTGAGTGCTTATGTGTGCGTTTGTGAACAGCGTAATTAAAAAACGAACAGTCGGATAAATGTCAAACCTTGTATTCAGGTTCAGTACCATTCACTAATGGACACGAAGATTTTCAGTAAAATCCCTCACCCCAGACTACCCTTTACAAGTAAGAGTTTTTTTTAAATGTTTTGCTTTCTAAATAATGTCTCTAATGATTGCAATTAAAATACCATACACTAAAGGTAATTATATGACAAATAAAATGTATATCTTGAATTTTCTGGGAAGACCCTATGAGGTCCTCTTCATTCGGAGAAATTTTGTATAATGTTGTATAACTAGTAAACGTTAAGCGATATACAAACACGTACTACAAAACAAAAACCATCGAAGTCTTTTAGCACATAATTTATGTCAAATAACTTGTTATGGCATGAGACCTTTCTAAGATATCCGTTATTAATGGTTATAATTTTTATTACTTGGTCATTTTCTTAAAGTTCTGTCAACAGTCAGTTGTTTCTCGCGATTGTATGGAAATAGTATGGAATTTTAAGGCCTGCATACAGCGTCCAGTTTTTAAACATTTGGCTATCACTGTTCCCTTTGTACCTATAGCAAAATGTGTAATTAGCTAGCTGTTTCTGCAAACGTTTATTTGGATTAATATGAAGTAGAAGAGTGACCTTTAATAAGATTACTTTGTGTATCACTAATAAACTATAGAGGGTAGAGAATCTCATTTGAATGTGTCACATCAGATTTTCTTCCTACTGTACCTGTCTGTTCTTGTAACATTGAGGAAATAGGAGTGACAAATATGAAAAGAAAAGAAGATAACGTAAACTTTTAACTAATAAACAGATCTTCGTTTACCTAAGTTGGTGTTAAATGAAAGCTAAAGTAATGAAATGTATTAGAAATATTTCAGAAAAGAAAAACCTCTCTGTTTTACGGAAAACACGGTGTATTTATACCTTTAATTTTCTTCACATTTCTGCGAAAATATTTCCTGTAATTTTGTATTTAATTTCTTACTACACAAACTGGATATTCAAGCAAATTTGCCTTTTTCTCTCTTTTTAACAAATGTGTTCAACGTAACAGCAAAAGAGTGATGTATGCATTGCAGCGTTATTTTAATTAGTTTTTCTGTATTTGGAAAACAGGTCTGTCAGTTTTAATTTGATTCTCTATATTCTGCCATATTCAATTAAAGGCCACACATCCTTTTCATAATTACAGCATTTCAGGATTTATTTTTATTTGTTTATTTAAAAATAATCCTCAGCAATAAAAACATAATTACTGGCTCCGAAAGCAATTCAAGTTATTAAGCTTTTAATAGACATATTGCTTTTTTGATAATTAATAACTGAAAACTCCCTGTTAAAATTTTAGTACTATTAGAAAAATGTACCCGCAGCAATTACGTAAAACAATATATGTAATAATAGCATTACTTAGGAGTTTATTTCATTTCTATATTCCATTTCCACGTATATCATGGAGATAGGAGACCTGCTCGAGAATAATTAGAAATCTCTTTAAGCTTATGCTCTTATCTATTTTTGGTGAATATGACACACTGTCAGTATGGTTAACACTTTGTGTGAATTGGTGGTCCTCAACAGTCAGGTCCATTGTCGGCTAGGTATATTATCACAATCATAGGGAATGCGACTGTGGGGAAAGGTTGATTGGAATAAACAAAGGGTAGAGGCAATTCAAAGCTTGGCTTCAAAGATCCTGTTATAATTTTGATAGTAGAAGAACTCCAATTAAGCCAGTATTGGTTTTAAAAATTGGGGCTGGATCTACCACTGAGCTAGTGCTGCAGTAAGTGTGGCATTGTGACGTACTTTATTTATACTCTACTTGAGAACCAAAAATCAATAAAGTGTGTTTTGGTTAAAATAGCCAGTGTTGAAACATTTTGGGCATGTATCTTTTTGAATTCTGTATATGAATTATTTTTTCAGAAGCATTTTGTGATTATAGTTGTGTTCCCTATTATAACTACTACAAGAATATACGCAGTGTTGTGGACTGTCCCGAGCGATCACAGAAGTATTCGAACTCCGCCTCTCAGACGCCGGACGATTTTAAATTTACCGAGTGAACATATCTATGGAAAAACTAATTTTTACCTTAATCGTGATCAGCTCAGACTTTATAGATGAAACAAAGAAAGTAAATCACAGGCTTGCACAATTTTCTCTGCGCGCATTGCAAGAGAAGAAAAGTCTTATAATAATTCTTAAAATATGTTCCATTCCCCTTGAATGTGCCCTAATCGCAATTAAGTGAAGTAGATTACTTCAATATTTATACACATTTTAAATAATTTAGTGGGTAGACATGAAAATGCACGATTTTCAAAGCTTCTACGATAATGTAAATAATGAAAAGAAATAAGCTTCTTCTTCTTTCTTTTGGCCACAATTTGCCTACATCTCCCTTTAAGTAAAACGGTTTCTACAATGCGAATAACGCGTTAAATTGGTGAAAAGCGAAGGTTTCTGGATTGCAAGTATCTTTGCAATTATCATCGCTTTTGAGTTAACGGTTTCTCAGACATTCCTTTTGGTGCGCTGTTTGACTTGGATGCATGATGAACAGGGGATGAAACAAAAGATCAACCTGATACACAAAATAATTTAGTAATTTCGTTTCATTGTAATCGATGTTACGAGAGCAGTCTCAGAAGTACCCGCCCTGACGTATGTATAGCGGTTGTTGTTTCAAATAAATGACTATGGTAGAAAGTACCACCCTATAAAGCTTAAGTTTGAAGTTTGACGATGTTACGCTTTTTAGTAGCAGGCATTAATAGAGAACGCTCTCAGCAAATTTGTAAACATGGATAAAACTGCCATCGTTATGTGATAGAATACTTTCATTTGAAAAGTCTTAGTCTAACTAATATTAAAGCTGAGCTAGATTCTACTCTGGGGGAATCTGCTCCTTTGTTTACAACAGTAAAATATTGGGTGGCAGAGTTTAAGCGGGGTCGTACGAGCTGCCAAGACGAGCATCGCAGTGTTCTATCAAATGAAGTGACCACGCCAGAAACTGTGAGGAAAATCCACAAAATGGTATTGGATGACCGTCGACTGAAAGTGCGCGAGTTAGCAGATATCGTAGGCATTTCAAGAAGTACTGTACATTGCACACTAACTGAAAATTTAGACATGAGAAAGCGGTGCACAAGATTGGTGCCGCGTTTACTCACAATGGAACAAAAACAGCGTCGTGAGGATGTTTCGGCGAGTGTTTGGCCATGTTTCGCTGCAATAAAGCCGAGTTTCTGCGTCAATGGGTGAAACATAGGTCCATCAATTCACAGCTGAGACGAAGAAACAGTCAAAGCAGTAGATTGAAAGCGGAGAATAGGCTCCAAAGAAGTTGAAGACAGTTCCATCTGCAGGCAAGTTTATGGCGTCAGTTTTGGGATGTGCGTAAGATAATTTCCATTGATTATCTTAAAAAAGGAAGAACATTCGATGACGAGTATTATGCGAACTTGTTGCAGCGTTTGAATGATGAAATCAAGCAAGAACGGCCACATTTGGTGAAAAAGGAAGCTCTGTTTCATCAAAACAATGCAGCGGTTCCCACATCCCTTATTGCCAAAATCAATGAGTTAACGTTCAAAATGCTTCCTCGTGCACCTATTCACCAGATTTAGCCCCCTCTGATTATTTTCTGTTTCTAAAGTTGAAGGAATGGCTTGGTGGTAACAGATTTGCTAAGAATGAAGAAGTGGAGTCTGCATTTATGGACAGTTCTCACTATAAACAGAGTAACGAAGAAATTGGACATCGCTGGGAAAAGTGTACCGAGCTGAAAGGAGACTATGTAGAGAAACAAATGTTTTTTCCCAACATTTTTGTGTTTTCATTTTTAGGTCCGTTACTTTTGGGTTAGCCCTCATAACATAGTCCTTTTTGTGAATTCAGTTTAATTTACTTAAGATCCTAAAAATACAGCTCTCTAAGAGACAAACTGCACCCGTAGGCCAAAACAACACTTGCAGATTTTTCAACAGGAAAGAATTTGGAATAATCGAGTATAGATAGCGCCCAGCTGTTAATAATTGTAATATTTGTATCTACAAATTTTATGAGGTTAATGTTATTGCAAGTGTGTGCCGCGCATTTTGGTAGAAAAATAACGAATACTGTGTATACAATAGTGGGATTATTCAAGCAATAACTATATTTATTAGCTGCCTATTACGTAACATAATGTGAAGTGACAGGTTTTTACATTACCTTTATGTATAATTAGGAAATGGATTTTATATGGTATAGCATGTATGGAATATTTATCTGTTTATGTCGTAAAATATTCAAGACATGCAGTTTAAAAAGTATCCCCAAAATATCCTATGTGTTACATTCACATGACTTTGTTCTTAAAAAGCTTATTTTTAATTAGGTAAGAGGAAGTATTGTAATCCACCCAAAAGTTCGATTTCAATATTTCACAGGGAAGACATGTTTTCAGGCCCCTGAATCCAAAAGAGCATGTTTAGAAAAACCGTCCGTGTGCGTCTCTGTTGCTCTGTCCAATAAATACCAAGCTTGTAATTTAGCTTCAGGATCTCCAAAGATGAGACACGAAGGTTTTTAAGAAAATTCCCCCACTCCAAACTACGCTTTTTATGGAAGATGTTTGATTATTTTTGATTTTATAAACAAAGAAAAACAGTCTTTTTTATTAAAACACCGTGCGTTTAGTATATTTGTATAATAAATGAAATTAAGGTGTATATCGAATTTTCTGGGAATATCTGCAAAGTTCTCTTCATTCTGAAGGACTTCTGTATAATTAGAAAATCATAAGGGATAGACAAAAATGTTATAACCAAATAAGTTTTTAGATCGCAATACACACATGTCAAATGTTTTTATTTTCTCTACTACGTGTAGTAAAAGTACGGGAAGTATTGCATTCCACTAAAAAATTCGATACCGATATTTCACCGAAATACATGTTTTGAACCGCCCTCAGTCCAAATAAAGCATTTTTAGAAACATGTCCGAGGATGTGTCTGTCTGTGAACAACTTAGCTCAAAGAGTCGGATAACTACCAAACTTGGTTTTTGAGTTTAGTATCTTCAAAGGATGCGTCATGAAGATTTTCAAGAAAACCCTCACCCCAACTACCCTTTTCATGGAACTTTTTTAAATTCTGATTTTATAAAAAATGGTTGTGAATATTTTCATTAAAATATATTAAAATATATAAATGATATTTACATGAGAAATAAAATGCATATCTTAAATTTTCTAGGAATAGCCTAGAGAGTCCTCTTTATTCAGAAGGAATTTTGTATACTTCTATATAACTTGTAAACACTAAGCAATAGACGAAAGCCTACCACACAATAAATGTAGATCCCTTTGAAACACACAATTTACTTCAAATATTATTTTTGTGGCATAAGCTGTTTCCGAAATATCCATTATTAAAGGTTCGAATTGTTCAATACTTGTCATTCGTTTAGAGTTCCATGGATTTTCCGTTCGGGATTTACATGGAAACAGTGTGGAATTTTAAGGGCTGTGTCTGTTCGTAATATCCACACAAACAGATATATCCGTTCAGAGAAGGAGTATGGACTCTTTTTAAATAATTTTTAAGTTTCCCATGGCCAGTCATAAATCGTGTTAATACAAAAAAGGGTCCATAATGCTTCATTGACAGCATATCATGAACTGTAGGAAAATACATCTTTCTGGCAACTTCACCATTGACACTATTGTCCATAGCAAAGACCATTTCTTTAACGTTTCGAATCTCAGTTCCTTTTCTACACAAGAAACACTGCTTCTAATAATTTTCAAATTCAGCTGTTTTAGCAAGTTCATCGGCCCTCTCACTTCGTTATTTCCATCACAGAACCGAGCGAGATGGCGCTGTGGTAACGTGTACGACTTACATTCGTGAAGTCTGGAGTTCCGATTCCCGGTGACCTCCTACTCTGTTTTTTTTGTGATTTTCCCGGGTCGGCAGGCGAATCCTGGGATGGTTCAGCTTCTACCAGCACTTTCCTACCCATTATCTTCCTTTTATCTGTTTCAGAGTTGTAGGACCAGGCGACGGTGTTTGGCGGGTTGCGGCTGGGCGGTGAATGTACGCTGTCTAAAGGTTTCTTCCTGGCGTCGCTGCGGAACTACTCAGTTAGGACACGCCTCCGAGTCATCTCTTTAGTAGATCCTCGGGGTTAAGGACTAACGTGTTGGCCTGGCGGTAGTGAATGAGTTCGATCTAGAAACGTGTGGGAGCCCATCCTTGCCGCGGATTGGTTCCCCTCTCCCAGATGTGACGGTAGAAACAAAAAGGAACTGTTGTGGCCTGCTTGCGGTGCTTTGCCCCAATTTTCGGGGCCCCACGTTCGCCCTTAACTTTGCCTTTACCTTTTACTCATACCAGGCATATACATACGCAGCTGCAGTTTGTAAAATTTTTCGTTTCGAAATGAAGCCATGGATGTATTTAAAAACAGTTTTATTATATATCGATTACACTAACATTAAACAAAGGGTTCCGAAAAATGTTTCTTGGAATGTCTTGAAGATGATTACTCATTTCACTGAAAATGATAACCTAGCCGCTACAAGAAGGGTTCAAATTACATCACATTCCTTTTTATAATAAATGTGAACTTCCTTGGATTAAAGACAGGGCCGACGGTGACGCTGTATATTCATTTCCCTTCTGGACTCGGACACAGTTCCATCGACTTCTTCCCGCTAATCTGGGACTAGAAATAGACATCTTAACCACCAGACCATGATTGTTGTTCCAAAGCAACCGCAAAGCTTGGTACCCTTTGCTTCTATAGCAAACTTACCCCCTTCTGTAACAGCTGGGTCATTAAGCAAAGTACAGCGTTACGTGGCGGCAGGTGCAAAAGAAATCCTACAAGACTGGAGCCTTATCTCTCTCTCTCTCTCTCTCTCTCTCTCTCTCTCTCTCTCTCTCTCAGGGAATACCAAGCTCATTCCCTGTTAGAAACTGCAGCTCCTTAATTATAGCCTCTTCTCCAAACACCGGTTTTACATCCTATCTTTATCTCCAAAAATAATATTTCCTCCAATCTTGATAACGCTATATATGACTATGGTAGAGTTCAAATGTTAAACCCTGATTACGGATAAAGTAAGAATGGCGAAATTCACTGCAATTACTTCGTTACGTTGCACAATTGTGTACTTTCTATAGACTTACGTAAGATTTATCCATTTTTGTACGATTACGAACAAAAGTCTGACATAACGATTTTATTAAGCATTCAGAACTGACACTTTGAAGTTTAAGTATGTCTGCGTTCACGTATATCCCATTTTCGTTGGTATGTTAACATAGCAATGACAATACTACTACTACTACTATTAATAATAATAATAATAATAATAATAATAATAATAACAACAACAACAACAATACACTTCTGGTCAAATTATTAGAGTAAACCAAGTAAATTATTACATTTTCCATTAATTAGATCAATTTTAAATGAAACATGTTCGCTGTTGTCGCAAATAGGTGTTAAACATTTAATCTTTGACCACTTTGGATAACATGAATGTAGAAGGAATAATAAAATAATTTTGTATTGAAGGCCTTATTATAAAGGGATAGTTTTCAAATATTTACCTCACTCTTCCCTCAGAATCTTAATAGCCAGGCACTAATGTGAACTAGTTCAATAGCCTCTTCTTCAGGACGGTACACTCGCTGGTGAGTCGAACACAAAATAAACCTGCATATGAATAATTTGTGTACACACTAATAAACGATGGAAGGTTGAGAAAGTGATAAAATGTATCTCATCAGATGGTTACAGTTTATTTTAAGGTATTTATTGTATTTATTTGCTGCTTTCTGTAGATCTGTATACGTAACGAAATTTTAAAATGCTTCTTGTCAATGAAATTTCAACTCGTTTTACTGATTCTATCTAATTAAACGTTAAGTACCCTATCCTGTCGCTCGTTCCTCTATGCTCTCAAAAACGTAATTCCTACTATATCTCATAAGCCCGTCACTCCCGCCCTTACTTTCATCCGAGTAATTCGAGATCCCTTAATGCATTGTCGGAACCTTGGAGCCAGTTGTAAACTCACTCTATCGCACATTTTTCTCTTGCTCGTATCCTAGCCATTGGTCAATGCCAGCCGCTCCCATATCACACAGCGCTGGATTTATTTCCCCTTTATTCTTCCCTTCGTACTTTGAACTCCTGCGACCCCTTTCACGAGTGAAATAATAAAAAGAACGAGAGGTGAGCAATGAAGCTCGGTATTTATTGCGGGTTGTGAACAAAATGTGGCAATTAAATCCTCCAGAAGCGTTTCAAGTTGTTTTCAGCACCGGCTGGAGAGTCTTTTATACACTAATCTTAGACATTTACCCACGCTCTTTAATAGGAAATCATTTATCAAACTTAGTTTTAAACATTTCTTCTAGGCTTTAGTTTCAGTTTAATCACCTACCCTCAGAGTATTCCTTGTAATTTAAATAAAGAATAGCAGAAATGCACATTATCAGAACTTCAATAATATTACAAAGCTAAGAGAAAATCGGTGAAATTTGTTGAGACCTCATAATACTGTAACGGTTATAGCTTTACTTTACAAGTATGTGATAAATAGAATTTTATAAAGTTCTCAGGCAAAAATCTGTTTAAGCAAATTCATGAAATTGGCTTTAGAGTTCTTGGAACAATTTCCCGAATGTTTATGTAAGCAGGGGTAGTATGATCTCAGAGCAAATAATCACCTCAGGTTCGACCCCTGCAACATAGCTGCATTTCGTTATAGATACAAAGGGAACAGCGATGATGAAAATTTTAAGAACTGGACGCTATATCCTGGCCTTAAAATTCCGTTAATAACGGGTATCTTGGAAATCGCTTATGCCGCAAAAAAAAATTGTTTTAAAATAAATTGTATATTATAAGGAGATCTATATTTTTCTTGTGAAGTAGTTTTCGTATGTCGCTTAACGCTTAGCAGCTATACAAGATTATACAAAATTCCTTCCGAATGAAGAGGACTTCACAGGCTACTCATACAAAATTCAAGATATTCATTTTGTCATGTAAATATGATAAATATATGGTATTTTAATCCAAATCGTTAGCCATTTCTGGAAAGTCCAAAATTTCTAAAAATGTTCCCTATAAAGCATAGTTTAGAATGTGAGGATTTTCTTGAAAATCTTCGTGTTGCATCTTTGGTATCTATCTGTATTTCCGGTGAAATCTCGGTATCGAATTTTTGAGTGGAATGCAATATCTTCTCTACCTACTGTGTATGTGCTAGAGAAAGTAAAAAATGGGTGCAAAAACTACAATGAACAATCATGTGAATAAAACAGTTCTATCAACGAATTAAATTATTGTGGCAACCATATACTCTACTAATCCGCATTCTGAACAGCTTAATCTGCAATTCATTCCTTAGGGCAAATTTGTTCTGTTTCTTGCAATCTCACTATCTTCCTTAATTGATTAATTTTTCTAACAGTGTTAAGTTCATTATTTTTCAGGAAATGTTCATGTTATCTTCAGTGTATATTCTTTCACAATCGTCGTTACCTTTGTTTTTCAGTCGTCCTCCGTGGTGTAGTGGGTACCATGCTAGCCTGTAGTTCCCGAGGACGCGAGTTCAAACCCGGCGGAGGATGACGGATTTTTTCGGGCGTAGAAGTCCTTAACATGCCTTCCTTCGTAAGTGGAAGAGAAGTAAAGCCGGCGATTCCGTGTCGTCCATAAATAAAACTCAGTTTTTATTGTTACGTTTGTTCGCACTATTCACTTTGAAACCCAGTTGTTGAGACTATCTATCAATTTTCCTATTACATGTTTTAACGTTCAAGACGAATATCTTGCACATAAGTACAAAGGGGCTTGAACAGCTGGAAGTATTGGCATGTACCCAATAACCACGTTTAGGATATTTAAATTTTCGTACAAGTCATTAAATCATATTGGGCTAAATTTGCAGCCTTTTCGCCATCCTCTTTCTTGGTCAGCTTCCTCGGTTATTTCTTCCATTCCTTACATTACATAAATAGTATTTTTTATAAATATAGAGCATTATTTGGGTCTACTATTAAGCCAATGAGGTCAATTGCAAATAAACAGTAATCCTAAGATTTTTCTAAGTTTGCTAAAGAATTGCTCGGTATCGTTACCAACTTAATTTGAACAGTTAAAGGAAGCAATTAAGTTTATCCCTGGGATAAAACACTTAAGGGAACGAATTCATATTATCCTTGCAAAAACAATTTGCACGATTTTCATTGTGGTAGTTATGTACCTCAAATATTGTTTTGACAAACCTCATCTATAAGGCGTACTCTTAAAGTAATTTGGAGAAAGTTAATGTCTTTATTTTAATTTTATGGTTTTCTTACTCGGCGTTGTACTTGTGTTTTGGATATAGAATGATATGTTTATTACTGTCTAAACTCTTTTCGTAACGACAGTTGGACTCAAAATGCGTTACTGAAAGTGAACGATTTTCCGGTCTAATAATTAAATGGTTTTATACTCCATTAAAAACCTCCCAGAGAAGTAAAATAAGAACGCTGACAAGCAGTGCCTTTTATGACTTGGATTTAACGTTTAGTAGAATAATTGGGATGACTATTATTCGCGAAACAAATCCCACTGTATGAAAAAACCTTGGGAGTGTTACATCTTACAGCAAAGCAGACCGCCTTTCGCAATGAAAGCGCATCAGTAAATACTTCCATTAACCTTCCCTATTAACGTCAACACTATTCGCTACAATGTTATTCAGTATCCATTTACAAAAAGTAACTCCTTCCTAAAAAAAGGTTTACGCAGTTCTCTCTTCCAAAAGGCACCCTCTTCATTTCACTAATTTTTTACATGTCGCTATTTACACAACATGTTTCCAAATAAACCCTCTAAAGTTGCCTTAATATATAAGCGCTTGTCGTGGAATCAAAGAATTTAGAAAATTAATAAACAGGATTAAAACGCTATTGTAAATTTCATAAATATTATTTAAACTTTCAAATTTGAGCCTCAGTGTTTTAAAACACACAGCACGCAGTGTAATTTCAAGCCATAAATTCTATTGTGTAAACCATAAGACATAGGTTAGGACGTGCCTCACGAAATATCTCTAAATAAATTTTTTTTTGGCATGAACCATTTCCAAGCCATCCTTTATTACTATTTGAATTGTCAAACGCTTTATGGTTTTTTCAACTTCTAAGTCGCTACTCATTTTTCCCCGTCATGCAAAGAGAAGGGAATTTTAAAGCCATCACATATCTACAGACATTTGAAAGATTTTACTAACGCTTAAGTCAATTGTATTCCCTTTATGCCTACAAATAAAGGTGTATTAAAACCATTTATACATATGGTTACATCAAATAGCTTGAGGGAGATAGAAAAATAGGTGAGTTTATAGAGTATGCATAGTGAAAGTCATGTAAATGCAACACATGAGATTTTTTTAAGCAATCAAGAGTGGCAGTATGTAAGATTTTATCCACTTCGCGCTATAACCAAATTAAGTATATCTCTCCGTGTACCTTACAAAAATAACCTATACACATTTGTGGACGAGCTTTTTGAAAGCTACCTTTGCGTATTCTATTTATCGCATGAATAATTGCATTGCAGAAACATGGAGACTTTATGTTGCAATTTAGTTTGTACTTCCACCAATACCCGTTAATTAGACGAGGGACTACTGAGAAGCCTCATTTATGCTTCCAAATAGCAGCCGACTTCATTTGTTTTACTCCTGTAGACCACGCTTATGAATTCCTGGTCCTACAAGAAAAGTTGAAGGCAGCTCGCCGTCACCACCAATAACCGTGTCTGCTGAACAAACATTTTCGTTAACCACAAAACAAGACCGACTTAAACAAGTTGACCCCTAGTCTCCTAAACTTTGTAATGAGATAAGAAGAGGAGGTCAGGACAAGGGGAAAGGTGAACGGGATGCAGTAAAAACGTGTATAATGGAGACGGGTGGGGATGGTAGTTGGTACGCAGCAAGTTACAACTGTCATTAATCACAGCAGAGCTACAAGAGAGGGCTTTCTGTCGACAGGAGGCGCTGATGTATGCGATACCTAACCCTGTCTGCTGCAGCAGGAATCGTATACAGCTTCCGCTTTTTATACTTCTCTGTATGGAAACGCTCATTTCTTCTTGCATAGAAATTGCTATTCCCATGAAATTTCCCAGATTTATCGCCGATTATACGAGTATTAATTCTAACAATAAAGACGGGTTAAATGCTAATACTAACCACGTTTACAGCTACCAATAGCCAACACAATAACACAATATTTTAACTCAAACAATAACGTTTATTATGTATGGATTTATAATTTTGTACTTGCACTTTAATACAGTTTGGCACAAATGATCCATTGTTTAGCAGAAAAAAATACTATTGATGGTATAAGTATATATAATTTATTTTGCGGCGGTTACTTTCATTGTTTTCCTAAAATTTAGGTCGACTTTTTCTGTATTTTATTATTTGTTTTATTAATAATGCTCCGGCTAACTAGTTTGTTATTTGGTTGAGCAAATTTGTTCCTGTGCCGGAAAGGAAGAGTTCAGCTTTAAGACATCATTTCCTAACTCTATGTAATCGCCAACAAAATATAACACTATTAAATTCTAAACTTTGCCTCCTTGAAGCTGTCTAACCTCTCAAATTGCAAACAAACTTAGTAACTCGCTTCCGTACATTTTTGCGTTGGCTAATACGACGTATAGGTACACCGTGGAGTACTGTGAGGAACTGGTCGCTGCTTAGTATTCGCGTCCTTACATTTTTACCTTAATAATACGACACAAACATCGTAGAGTGATCTGAGGAACTGAGGGATCACTACTTAGTATTTTTACGTTAACTAATACGATGTATACACTGTGGAGTAATCTGAAAAACTGGTCTCTACTTAGTACTCGCGTTCTTACATTTCTAGTTAACCAATACGATGTATACACTGTGGAGTAATCTGAGGAACTCGTCGCTAATTAGTATTCGCTTCCCTACATGTTTACGTTAAGAAATACGATGTATACACTGTGGAGTAATCTGAGGAACTGGTCGCTACTTAGTATTCGTGTCCTTACATTTTTACGTTAACTAATACTATGTATACACAGTGGAATAATCTGAGGAACTGGTTGCTACATAGTATTCGCCTTCTTACAATTTTACGTTAACTAATACGACTTATACACCGTGGAGTGATCTGGGGAACTGGGGATTTGCTACTTAGTATTCGCATCCTTACATTTTTACGTTAACTAATATGCAGTATGCATCGTGGAGTAATCTGAGGAACTGCTCGCTACTTAGTATTCGTGTTATTACATTTTTACGTTAACTAATACGACTTATACACCGTCGAGTAATCTGAGGAACTGGTCGCTACATAGTATTCGCCTTCTTACATTTTTACGTTAACTAATACGATTTATACACCGTGGAGTGATCTGGGGAACTGGGAATTTGCTACATAGTATTCGCATCCTTACATTTTTACGTTAACTAATATGCTGTATGCATCGTGGAGTAATCTGAGGAACTGCTCGCTACTTAGTATTCGTGTTATTACATTTTTACGTTAACTAATACGACTTATACACCGTGGAGTGATCTGGGGAACTGGGGGGTTTGCTACTTAGTATTCGCGTCCTTACATTTCTACGTTAACTAATACGACGTATACATCGTGGAGTAATCTGAGGAACTGCTCGCTACTTAGTATTCGTGTCCTTACATTTTTACGTTAACTAATACGACTTATACACCTTGGAGTGATCTGAGGAACTGGGGGATTGCTACTTAATATTCGCGTCCTTACATTTCTACGTTAACTAATACGACGTATGCATCGTCGAGTAATCTGAGGAACTGGGATCACTTTGTAAATTCTGAGAATATATACATTTCTGTCTGGAGTTTCTTATGGATTAAAACTAGATTTAGATTGGCTAACCTTTGGCGCTATATTTGGTCTATTTCAGTGGCCAACCAGCATGAATGTAACATCCTCCTTAGGTTGAAAATCAACACCATTACTATCTACTTTCTAAAAAATTAAAAAGTGACCCCAACGCGTCTCTTTTTAGGCTCAAGTTTCTTTCTTTGTCATCACTTCACCCCCTGTCTGTATTGTTTAATGTCCTTGGCGACAGCTTTCCCTTGCAGAAAACACTTCAGCTTTGGCATATCTATTTAATAATAATATTAAAACTAAAATACTTTAAATATATACATGTGTACTTTATAATTAACTACATTATTTATTTAGATTTGCATATTTAATTTATATACCCACAACCTGCGTCTATGATTATTACTTATTGCTTTATAGAGTGTGATTAATAATTAGCTTATTAGTATTATCACAGTACTGCTTCAATATATGGTGAAACATCAGTTTTACCAACTAGCCGTAGTATACCACATTAAAAAAATACTTTTAAAATGTGTACTACGTAAAATGTAACCAATATTGTAGCATCCGAGGAGTGAGAACGAACATTAGGTATCTGAAACGTTGAAATTGGGGTACTGTATAGATTAACAACGATGATGCCTTACAGCGGAGGGTGTTCAAACTGATTGAATTGAGGACACAAGGCAGATTACCTCGAAACCCGATAGGGAACGTCTCTGCGCTGTTCGTGGCTGCAACAAATCTTTGTGCATAAAAACAATTTCACCACCTGGCAGGTAGGCAATAAGTTGAGGTGCTTACAGACCAGTTTATGGACCCTTAGACTAAAACAAAACAGCTCAAAAAACAGCATGGGCAGCAGCATAATCGGGAGATTCTTTTACCACAGCAACCCGCAATATTTTCTGAGCGCTGCAGCTCCTAGACGGGTACTCACTCCTTAACCTACGTTACCCGTGGAGCACACGGTACTTACATTGTCCCCAGTCCCCTAAACTGTGGAAATATTCACAATAATTTGTTTCTTTAAAACGTGTTGCATTCAAGATAATCAGGAGCTAAACATAAACATGATCTTGCGCGTGCGCGTGTGTGATATGATAGTCCATCTACAATCATCACATATATATCATCAATAAGTCCCGAAAAGTTAATAAGTTCAAAACAATAATACCAAAAGTTATGCAAGCATGAAGGGGAAATCACAATTCAGGCACTGTCAAACCTTTCACATGTTTTAAACTGTTATTAACGTACCCCAAATAGTAAGATAATGCTGCACAGAGAGAGATGAATTGACGGCCATGGAGTGCGTGAGCCTATAGGAGTGAAAAGAGAGAGCAGAAGTATTAATTTTCTCCCTATCTCCCTTATACAGCGGAGAGGGAGAGAAAGAGATGCAGCAAGGTAGTGAGAAAGAGGAGTAGTGGCATGTAGAGGAAGAGACAGTCAATAAGAAAGAGTCAAAGAGAGATGGACAAAGGAATCTCCGCAACTTATACAATAACCGAGCAGAGCTGTGATTCTACTGATGAATACGTTGCATTATATCCCAGTATCTATATTTTCAGAGTAACAAAGCTATGTTATAGAGTATGGAGTGCAAGATGCCCGTTGAAAGAGTTGGTTACAAAGGAGGCGCTAGCAGAAAATCTAGGTCTACGCCAAGCTGTAGAGAGCCGCATGGGGATCTGGAGGATCTGCGCATTAGGATGGAAGATATATGGTCTCCAGTGTCACAGAAACGAATGAGAAGGGCCATAGATCAGCAGAATAGCTTGACTTGCAGCTGTACAAGAAGGATGAGGTCCTATCGACTACCTCAAAGCATGTAGTGTTTTGTATGTCAGATTTTCCACAGATATACGGCGACCTTCTTTATTTTTGGATGCGCTCGCTACCGCAGCATACCTAGTGCCACTTTGTCTATTTTTTGTTCACATGTCCGAAATAATTCACAAAATTCAAGACACTTTACAAATTTCATTAAAATAGTTACAAAATCAAAAAGTTAAGTCAGAAACCTCATTGAACTTCAGAATTTCCATATGAACATCATAAAAGTTTATAGATTTATCAATAAATTCATCAGGAACCTTTATTGGACTCTTATTAATTTCAACCCGCATATACGGTAGGGATGAGCAAAAACTGTTAAGGATCTGCAGTTTGCAAAACAGATGAAGAATTCTAGTACAGGCCAAGACACACTTCCTGACAGTGACCGACCTTCATTATTGAAACTTTATATGTAGGGTGCAGTTGAAACAACGTTCCTCCTTTAAACTGGTTTATTAACATTTACGTCTATCTTAAAATATAGTCTTACTTTAAACACACACACAGACGGATGTGTTACATTCACATGAACTTCTCTACCCTATACCTTTATTAGTGAGTATACAAACCATTCTTATTCAAGCTTATATGCGCTATATGCTGACTTTAAAATTCCATACTGTTTTCATGCAATCGCGAGAAACAATTGAATCTGAAGGGACTTTAAAGAATGACCAAGTTATGAACAATTCGGACCATTAATAACGGATGTCTCGGAAATGGCCGATAAATTAAAATTAAATTGAGTTTTATTTAACTGCTGTGGTCCTTAGCATTCCATTCTATATTGGGCGTGAACGAACGGAAATTTTGCTCAGAGGCCTCTTTATCAGACTTGTTCTTTTGCGTGCCGTAAATCTACGACACGGAAACACATAAGGAAGCCATTCTAAGGATTTTTACGCACGAAAAAATCCATCACCCTCCGCCGGCTTTGAATCCGCGACCTCGGGAACTAGAAGCTAGCATGGTAACCACTACACCACGGAGGACGACGAAAGGCTGATGTCAAAAAAGTTATTTGGAATAAATTGTGTATTTTAAAGAGATTTATATTTCTTGTGGTATGTTTTCGTCTATCGCTTGACGTTTACTAGTTTTACAACATTATCCAAAATTCCTTCCGAATGCAGAGGACTTCGAAGGCTATTCCCAGAAAATTCAGGCATGCATTTAATTTGCCATGCAAATATCTGTAATATGCGTTATTTCAATCAAAATCGTTACAGCTATTTTTTAGAAAGTAAAAAATTTCGATAAATGCTTCATGTAAAGGGTAGTTTGTGGTGGGTAGGAATTTCTTAGAAAACATTCGTGTTGCATCTTCAGAATATATTGAAACTAAATACCAAGTCAACCGACTTTTATTTTGATATATGCTGTTCACACACACGCACGCACACACCTTTTTTCTAAACATTCTTTTTTATTTGTCCAAGGGATCTCAAAACATGTATTTCCGGTGAAATATAGGTATCAAAATTTTTGAGTGGAATGCAGGACCTTCTCTACCTATATATGCGTGGTAGAGAATGTAAAAAATATGTGATACGTTCACATGTCTTTCTCTACCCTGTCCTTATTAGCGGGTATACAACTATTCTTCCTAAAGCTTATTTTTGAATCTATTACAGTTTAATCCAAACAAACCTTTGTAAAAAAATAGCTACATTACACATTTCGTTATAAATACAAAGAGAACAGCAAGAGTTAAATGTGTAAAAACAGGGCGTTATATGCTGGCCTTAAAATTCCATTCTGTTTCCATGAAATCGCGAGAAAAAGCTAAGAATCAATGAGATCTTAAATGGACAAGGACATAAAAACTAATTTTAAGTAAATTATGTGTTTTAAAGAGAACTACATTTGTGTATGGTATGTTTCAGTCTATCGCTTGTCGTTTACCTGTTATACAAGGTTGTACAAAATTCCTTCCGAATTAAGAGGACTTCAAAGGCTATGGCTAAGAAATTCGAGATATACATTTCCTCTTCCACGTAACTATCCTTAATATGACATTTAATTAAAAACGTTAGAGCCATATTTTAAAAAGTCAAAAGGTTTGGGAAAATGTTCCATAAAAGGAGTAGTTGTGCAAGGGGATATTTTCTTGAAAATCTTCTCGTCGCAACCTTGGAAGGTATTTAATCTTAGTACGAAGTGTGATATTTATCCGGCTTTTAGTTTTTGAGTTATGCTGTTCATAGTTACATGTTATTCTGCCCACTTCAAACTTAACGTTTGCTTTAAAGGTATCGTAGAAGTTAAAAGAGAGGTACAATACCCCGTAACGTCAGTCATATCTTTAATTTTTTTTGAAATTCTATGTTCCTTGCATAGCCACAACAAAAACATGAATAACGATTACCCTAATGTATTTGTAAGCTCTAAACAATAATTAAAATGTTTTATTGTTACACTCACATGACTTTTCTGCTCTGGTACAAACCATTTTACATACGCTTAATCCTCATCTACTTCATGCTAATCGAGATAAAAATTTGCAGAAACTACACTATGTGATAAAAAGTATCCGGACACCCCCACAAACATACGTTTTTCATCTTGGGTGCATTGTGCTGCCACCTACTGCCAGGTACTCATTATCCGCGACCCCAGTTGCTAGACATCGTGAAACAGCAGAATGGGACGCTCCGTGGAACTCACGGACTTCGAACGTGGTCAGGTGATTGGGTGTCACTTGTGTCAGAAGTCTTTACGCGAGATTTCCACACTCCTAAACCTCCATAGGTCCACTGTTTCTGATGCGATAATGAAGTGACATGAAAAGTGAAGGGACATGTACAGCACAAGAGCGTACAGGCAGACGTCGTCTGTTGACTAACGGAGACCGCCGACATTTGAAGAGGGTCGTAAAGAGTAATAGGCAGACATCTATCCAGACCATCACGCAGGAATTCCAAATTGCATCAGGATCCACTCCAAGTATTATAACAGCTAGGGTGAAGGTGAGTAACCTTTGATTCCATGGTCGAGCGGCTGCTCATAAGCCACACATCACGCAGGAAAATGCCAAACGACGCCTCGCTTGGTGTAGGGAGCGTCAACATTACACGATTGAACAGTGGCAAAACGTTGTGTGGAGTGACGAATCACGGTACACAATGTGCCGTTCCGATGGCAGGGTGTGGGTATGCCGAATGCCCGGTGAACGTCATCTGCCAGCGTGTGTAGTGCCAACAGTGAAATTCGGAAGTGGTGGTGTTATAGTGTGGTCGTGTTTTTCCTGGAGGGGGCTTGCACCCCTTGTTGTTTTGCGTGGCACGATGACATCGCAGACCTACATTGACATTTTAAGCACCTTCTTGCTTCCCACTGTTGAAGAGTAATTCGGGGGATGGGTATTGCGTCTTTCAACACGATGGAGCACCTGTTCATACTGAACGGGCAGTGGTGGAGTGGTTACACGACAATAGTATCCCTGTAATGGACTGGCCTGCACAGAGTCCTGACTTGACTCCTATAGAACAGCTTTAGGATGTTTTGGAACGCCGACTTCGTGCCAGGCCTCACCGACGTACATCGATACCTCTCCTCAGTTCCGCACACCGTGAAGTATGGGCTGCCATTCCCCAAGAAACCTTGCAGCACCTGATTGAAAGTATGCCTGCGAGTGCGAACGCTGCCTTTAAGGCTAAGGGTGGGCCAACACCATATTGACTTCCAGCATTACCGATGAAGGGCGCCACGAAGTTGTTCGTCATTTTCAGCCAGGTGTCCGTATACTTTTGATCACGTAGTGTGTTTTGAGGCCACATGATAAAAAAGCGGTTTTATAAACGCTTAACTCAAAAATGTAAAGTTGGATAAATACCTAACTTGGTATTTAGGTTTTGTACTTTCCAAAAATGTGACACAAGAATTTTGGATAAAGTCCCTCCATCTCTACTACCCTTTATATGGTAAACTTTTCGGAATGCTTTATTTTCTAAAATATGGCTTTAACTGTTTTGAATAAGATACCATATATTGAAGATATTTACATGACAAATAAAATGTATGTCATGAATTTTCTGGGAATAGCCTTAGAAGTCCTCTTCATTTGGAAGGAATGTTTATAATTTTGTACAACTGGACAGACAAAAACCTACTACACAAAAATAAATCTCTTTAAAATACACAGTTTACTGCAAATGACAGTGGCAAAAGCCATTGCGAGATATCCGTTATTAATGGTTGGAATTGTTCAATACTTTACCATTATTTGCAGGTCCTATTGGTTTTTAGTTCGAAATTGCATGGAAAGGGTATGGATTATTAAGGCCAGCATATAGCGTTCAGTTCTAAAACATACATTCGACTATTATATCTATAAGGAAATATGTAACGTAGCTATTTCTGCAAAGGGTCATCTCGATTAAAAGAAGTAGATAGACAAATAAGCTTTTGTAATAATACCTTGTATACCCAATAATGAATGGGAGAGGATGGATAACGTCATATGAATGCAACACATCCGACCTTATAACCTTCTTTCCATCTAAGAGGACGCGCTTTTTAGATCCCGTGCCTATTAAAAGTGTCTAAGAATTACGTATTCTCAACATTCTTTAAAATCACTGAGAATACATGGAAGTTCTAGTATGATAATTTGATTAGAATTACATTCTCTGTCAGCTTTGAAAAGGGGAATCATATTTTACTCATGCATCATTAGGGACAAGGAATTTTACACTCTAATAATCCTTTACTATGAATGTACGAGGGCAGTCCAGAAAGTCCCAGATGTTTTGGCCCATCGTGGCGATGAGTAGGGCTGGAGCCACCATCTTGGTGTCAGAACGTTCCTACATTCAGTACGCATCCAACTATGGTAGCGTGAAAACTGTGCCTTCCTTACTGTTATTTGTTAAAATGTGCGCTGCAATAGAAAATCCTGCCACTTGTGAAGTGCGGTTGCCTAAAAAGAACAAACCAATTGAAATTTATCGTCAACTTTGTGATGTTTACGGGCAAGGAATAATGAGTGAAAGCCGAGTCAGGCAATGGTGCATTGATTTTAAAAATGGCCGTACCAATGTTCACGACGAGAATCGCAGTGGTAGGCCTGGCCTTATGACTGATGAACTGTCAATGCAAATCAATGACAAAATTCGTAAAAATCATCGTTTCACGATTACAGAACTTTCGGAACATTTTCCCCAAATTTCACGGAGTTCGGTGCATCAAATTGATGCTTTGATACTGACGCTGAACTGCAAGCCGGTGTAAACCAGTGGTCGAAGTCGCAGGCGGCAGATTTCTACAGAGAGGGAATTGAAAAACTTGTGCCACGGTATGATAAATGCCTCAATTTGAATGGCGATTATGTAGAAAATAGCTTAAGAGTGTACCTTTCAAATATAGATAATAAACGTTGATATTTGCATTTTGTTAATTGTTTATTTCAAAAGGTCTGTGGCTTTCTGGATTACCCTCGTATTTATGCGCTGAAAACTTTCACAGCATGAATATCAAAAGTATTACATCATAATGACATAAAATAAGAATTTAAGGAAATTTTATGTAAACTCTCCGTTAATAAAAACTTCATGGAAAGTATATGAATTATTTAACTCATCAAAATTTATTTTTAATATTGAAGAGTTACGATATGTCTCTGTAACCTAGCTTTGTCGCGTACTTTTTATGTTTGGCGTAATTACAAGCAAACAAGACCTACACATACACTAGCATCACACCACTAAATTGAATGACTGAAGCTTAAACTGAAAAACCATTACGAACCTGCAGGAATATTTTCGGAATTGAAATCTAAAGCTGTTAGGGTTGAATATTTAGAAATGCTTTCGTTTGTGTAAATTATAAGTTACATTTTTATAAATTTGAAGAACCACTAAACAATAACGTTTGAACTAAATCTAATATTATATATAAGTATAACAACCACTTTTGCATTGAATTCTGAGAACTCTTTAACACCATATTGAAACCTTGAGGGAACAGCTACGACCATAAGGATTCACCATGTAACGTGAGCTATTTATTGCGTTAAGTGTGAGCAACCATCAGTGTTGCCAAGTTTCAAGCAGACTCAATTGCACATATTCTTCTGAAATATCGCATTTGTAACTGAATTAATATAATAATATATTTATAGAATATACACGTAGAACAAGAAAATATGTAGCAAAATTTGCTAACTGCCGAAACATTATGCTTATTAGCAAAACATGGCTTACATTCGATATAAAATCTGTTTAAATTGACGAAAATTTAGTAATTAGCTCATATACCAAATGAGCATACTTTCTGTGAGCAAAGAAGGATTATAAATTGATATTGAAATCCGGTCCCTTCGCATTACATACAAATATTTGCTACATACATTTAATATTAAGGGAGAACCTACGTCAACCTGTATTTACGAAGTTGAAAAGTGAGATAAGAATTTGAAGAATATCTGTCGATAATACATTTCAAATAAAATATGTATACATAATTAATATTAGTCAATATCTCAAGTTTATAACTATTTATAGTTTTTAGAATTACTTCATAAAATGTTACACAATTTTTTTCGTCATAAGAGAAGCGCACCTGTAACTTATGCAATGATTTATACTATACAGAATTTTTTGAAAATAAAGGGCATAAATTCAGGTATGCATTCCCCATATGTAGACAATAAAAAGTCCAGTAGTTCGAAATGCTTGGTTTCTGAGTTATGATCTTCAAAACAGTGATATTCACTGGAACGTTTATCATCCCGCAGGTAGTTACCATTACAGAAGATATTTAACAGGACACTCTTGACAGTTCATTCCGAGGCGAAGGGTACATCAAGTGTTGTGTTTGGCGCTAGACTGAGCGACATGTACTCAAATCAGGAGCAGACAGAAATGCACTTCATGTACGGTAGGCGGACGGCAATGCTGTACTGGCTCGTCGTTTGTACCAAGAGAGGTACTCACAGCGAAGATGTCCTGATCGGAAGACATTTGAATGCCTCCATCCAATCTCTGCGCTCATGGGAAGTTTACATCTCCTGGTATGGGAAGGGGACGACCAAGATCTGCAACTCCAGATGTAGAGGAGATTCTGGATTGTTTGCACACGACTCCTTCTATCAGTAGAGGAAGGTTAGCGTTGCAAGTGGATGCTCCTCATACGACTGTATGGAGACTGTACACAGCTTATTATTATTTACGGATGAAGCAAAGTTCACAGAGATGGCATGACCAATTTTCATAATCAGCATGTATGGGCATATGAAAACCACATGCAATTGTTCCATCTCATCAGCAAGTGCGGTTCATGCTCAACATATGGCCGGTAGTGATCGGTTAGTTGGATCTCATATACTTACGGTGCAGACATACATAAACTTCCTGGAAAACATTCCACTAAGCATCCGGAAGTAAGCTTCCTTCTTGCATGATTGCACTCCTGCACACTTCAGTCGTACCGCTCACCGGCACTTGGATAAAGGTTTCCTGGTAGATGGATAGGTAAATGTGGCCAAATTGCTTAGCCACCACGCTCACCAGATTTGAACCCTGCGGATTTATATTTGTGGTGTCATTTAAAAGTGTTGGTGTATTCATCTCCGGTGCCTGACATGGAATTTCTTCAAAATCGAATTTTGGCAGGTTGGAAGGAAATACGCAATATTCCTGGAGTTCGGGGTTGTGTTTGCAGGACTATGAGACATCAATATGAGACCTGTATTCATGCAGGAGGTGGACACTTTTGAACATCATCTGCAAAGAAAGCTCCCTGAGGTAAAAAATACGTTCCGGTGAATATCACTGTTTTGAAGCATTTTGGGACACATGTTGTAATATACTTATTTTTGGTCTACATGTAAAAATTATGAAATTATTTCCTCTAATTTTAAAACCTCCTGTATAGTATAAATTAAGTCAGAAGTAGCGTTTTCTTAACTTATTTTAAGTACTAGTTTCCACTATCGACCAAATCGTTTCCGCAAGTTAACTAAGATGGTCACGTACATGCATAAAACATTAACTAGTGCTTACCAAAGTGGCTTCGTAACGTCGTTATTTCAACCGGGGAGTACTTGAAACAAGCTTACCTGCAAAAAAGAGAGGAACTACATAACTAAATTACATCCAAAATGTTTAGTTAGAAAATAGTTATGTACAGAAAATTTAAATGCGGTGTTTTTATTTTGGCGTACTCGGGAAATCAAAATGCAAGGCGAACATAGCAGGTACCTGGAGTTAAACGCATTAGAAGGCTTTATTCCATGGTGGAAGATTAAAATAATTCTCCTGAAAGAAAGAAAGTATAATTTTATTACTTCTGAAGTTGTTATAAGTTTGGAGGGAGGGAGGGGGCAGAGAGAGAGATTGTTTCAACGCTAGCGGAACATGTTTTATTACCTTAAAGAACAAAACGCCAGTTTGTAGTACATGCTTCTGTGGCCTAATAACCATTTCTTCAGAAACAACTGTACTACAGCTGACTCGTAGCTTACTTAGTAGCAAACTTGCCTAGTGTGGGACGGGTCCCGTGTTCGATTCATGGCTGGGGTGGAATCTTTACTCTGACTAAGACTCGTATTTCCCATTCTTCCCAAAGTCTGGAAGTATGGATGAGTGTGTGAATCTGTGGGTGATGTACAAAACGCAAAGAAAAATCTGACAACCGTGCACGAGTTAACACCATTGCCGATACGCAATTATTTTCTAATAGTAGAAGGCCGCCGATATGCCCCTTGTAGTTAAAGGCGGAGAATAAATGGAATAATAAAAAAACTGCATTTGTCTTTATAAATGGTAATTTATTGTTAGCTGCACATGTTTAGTTATTCACTATTTCTCTTTCTCCCTCACTCTCTTCCCAAAATGCTTTTGGGAAACAAGTATCTCAAAAGATATATTTGCAGTGAATCTGTATATCGAAAATTCCAAGCACACTATGTGATTAAAAGTATCCGGACACCCCCATAAGCATACGTGTTTCATCTTAGGTGCATTTTGCTGCCACCTACTGCCTGGTACTCATTATCCGCGACCTCATTAGTCATTAGACATCGTGAAACAGCAGAATGGGACGCTCCGTGGAACCCACGGACTTCGAAGCCTGTACGCGAGATTTCCATACTCCTAAACAACCCTGGGTCCACTGTTTCTGCTGTGATAGTGAAGTGGAAACGTGAAGGGACATGCACAGCACAAGAGCATAAAGGCCGATCTCGTCTGTTGATTTACAGAGACCACCAAATTTTTGAAGAGGGTAGTAAAGAGTAATAGGCAGACATCTATCCAGACCATCACGCAGGAATTCCAAACTGCATCAGGAACCACTCCAACTACTATGACAGTCAGGCTTGCGGTGAGAAACCTTGGATTACATGGTCGAGCGGCTGCTCATAAGCCACACATCATGCAGGAAAATGCCAATCGACGCCTCGCTTGGTGTAGGGAGCGTCAACATTACACGATTGAACAGTGGCAAAACGTTGTGTGGAGTGACGAATCACGGTGTACAATGTGGCGATCTGATGGCAGGGTGTGGGTATGGCGAATGCCCGAAGAACGCCATCTGCCAGCGTGTGTAGTGCCAACGGTGAAATTCGGAAGTGGTGGTGTTATAGTGTGGTCGTACTTTTCCTGGAGGGGGCTTGCACCCCTTGTTGTTTTGCGTAGCACGATGGCATCGCAGACCTACATTGATATTTTAAGCACCTTCTTGCTTCCCACTGTTGAAGAGCAATTCGGGGATGGCGATTGCATCTTTCAACACGATGGAGCAACTGTTCATAGTGTACGGGCAGTGGTGGAGTGGTTACACGACAATAGTATCCCTGTAATGGACTAGCCTGCACAGAGTCCTGACTTGACTCCTAAAGAACAGCTTTAGGATGTTTTGGAACGCCGACTTCGTGCCAGGCCTCACCAACCTACATCGATACCTCTCCTCAGTTTCGCACACCGTGAAGTATGGGCTGCCATTCCCCAAGAAACCTTCCAGCTCCTGATTGAAAGTATGCCTGCGAGAGTGAACGCTGTCATCAAGGCTAAGTGTGGGCCAACACCATATTGACTTCCAGCATTACCGATGGAGGGCGCCACGAACTTGTACGTCATTTTCAGCCTGGTGTCCGGATACTTTTGATCACGTAGTGTAGATTTGTTGTGACAATTTTGAAGCCGTATGCTTCGCTTAAAATTTTTTATGCTAATTTCTCGAAGTTGCATCAATTTAGATAACGATTATTATACCTGTTTTGTTTCCAAATTAATCTCCAAACTCGTTCTGCGTTGCCTGATCCGCCAGCTGCTTCAGTGTTAGAGGTATGAGTCTCTATCTCAGAGTATGCTTGAGTGTAGTTTGAAAGGATAACCCCAGTTTAGTTAGCTCATAGATTTTAATGTTTACTAAAATATTCTGCTTGAAAAGAGTCGCACACTCTTAAATTACATAATTAAACAATTTCAATAATAATAATAATAATAATAATAAAGTGAAGCGGAAGTTGCTGTATGTTGTGAAATGTTACTCGCAAGGATCCCTAAGTCAAGCTCGTCACTCAGTGTGACACAACATAAAATGAAACTGAATACTACACGAATAATCACAAGAGTCGTACAAGAGTGAGTCACATGATTTAGTAAGTAATTCAGTAAGTAGGTATGATTTAGAATTCACGCTTTTTTCTTACCTTAAGCTCCGCCTACCTATCACTACCCACACCAACGTTCCCACTTACGCGGCCCAATCCTAAAACTGCACGTATGCATATCTGACACTGTTACCATGTGGTGCCTTGGACGAATCTGGGAATTTCATTCTCTAATTTTCGGAATCCCTACCTATGTGATTTTTAAGGTACTGAACTCAAATCTTCATGCTAACGCATTCACTACTCGACAGTTACTAATGACTTTCCTTAATAGCACTCCCAGTGACCTTTTTCTCCGGATAAATCTTTCTAATCAGCCTTATTACATTATACATTGACTTAATAATCAGAAATTATTTACTGTTGTTATTTCTCTATTATTTTTTATTTTATTATTTATATCTTTCTGTCATTAATGACGGCATGAACATACAATTTGCATAGAGAAGTTTGTTACTTTCTCTACTATGGACTTGCAGTAAGTGAAGGAGGTATTGTATTCTATCCAAAAATACCATGTTGAGATTTCACAAAAAATACATGTTTTGTGGCCCCTGAAGCAAAAAAAAAAAAAAGAATTTTTATAAACGGACCACGTGTGTGAACAGCATAACTCAAAAACAGCAAGTAAAAACTTGGTATTTAAGCTCAGCACCTTCCAAGAATACAACACGTGGATTTTCTTGAAAACCCTCTGCCCCAAGCGACGCTTTACATGTAAAATCTTTAATTTTTTTTATTTTCTCAAAAAAAAACTACCGATTTTCTTTTAAATGCCGCATATTTACGCTGTTCTGAACAACTTTTGTTCAACAGGTAAACCATAAGAGATGATCAATATCTTGCTACACAGAAACTGTTGATCTTGTTAAGAGCACACAATTTATGTCAAATAATGTTTTTTGTGGCGTTAACATTTCTGAGATATTCTTTGTTACTGGTTGGAATGTTCAAACACTTTTTACGTTTATCAACTACAGGTGTCTATTCATTTTTGCTTACTCTACTACGTATAGCAAGTAGGGGAAGTATATGTCCGAGTGTATGTCTGTCTGTGTGCAGCATAACTGAAAAACAAAAGGTCGGATAAACACCAAACTTGGTATTTGAGTTTAGCATCTTCCAAGGATGCGATAGGAAGATTTTCAATATAATTCCCCCACCCCAACTACCCTTTACATGGAACACTTTTCGAAAAGTTTAATTTTCTAAAAAATGCCTCTAACGATTTTGAATAAACTACCATATATGAAAGAATTTACATGGCAAACAGAATGCATATCTTGAACTCTCTGGGAATAGTGTAGGAAGTCTTCTTCGTTCGGAAGGAATCTTGTATAAATTGTAAACGCTAAGCGTTTAAAACACATAAAATACATTTTGTTGTGGCATAAGCAATTTCCGAGGTATCCGATATTATGTTTCATTATTTTTAGTTCTATTTATACCCCACCTTTAATGCATTGGTCTTATCGGCGGCCTTTCCCTTGGAACTTATTGCCTATTTGATAATGGTGTTAATTCGTGGAAATCTTATCCATGGCTTTCTTGCACTTTTGGTTTTTTTTAACATTAGATCATACACACATTCACTCATACTTCCATAATCTGGGAAGGATAAATAATCATCTTGGCTATAGAACCTGCGACCCCTAGCACAACAGGATAGTACTCAACGGGGCTCAACCTGTTTGAATTGTTGAATACTGTGATTATTTGAAAGTGTGATTGATCCTCAAGTTGTTTCTTGCGATTACATGGAAACAGTGTGGAATTTGTGTAATATATGGATTTTTGCAAAGGTTTATTTGGATTAAAATATAGTATATAGGAAAATAAGCTTTAGCAAGAACAGTTTGTATACCCACTAATAAAGATAGAGAGCAGAGAAAGCCATGTGAATGTATCACATCAGATGTTTTCCTTTTTTTGTCTTTCTTTTTTTTCGTGCTCATGCAAAGAGAATAGGATGTTACAGTATCTCAGAGCGATCACCTTGAAAAGATTTGACAACCCATTTAGTATTCTTCTCATAAATGTAAAAGTGAGTAATGAATATTTATGTGTATTAAGAAGAAGCAGGTAGAATAAGCTTTTAAAAGATATTTTATAGAAGAGAGAGTAGAGAAAGTCAAGCGAGTGCTACATATGAGATTGTTTTTCATTACTTCTCGTTAATCGAGATAAAGGTTTGGTAAAATACTTTCATTACACATTTAGTTGCAGAATAGGGTATACAAGACGATGAAGTCATAGTCAAATCTTTAAAAAGCTTTGACTCTTTTATGACATCGCGAGAAGGAAATTAATTGTGTCCAGGCACTTTAAAAAACTGGAAATTTCAAAGCAAGAGAAATGAACACCTTGGGAATGTTAGTGCCACAACATCTTTATTCAACATAAGTTGTGTTTTAATGAGAATCTGCACTGCTGTTACAGATAACTCGTGCCTTTCTGTTGGGGTTTATCATTTACACAGAATTATGCAAAATAATTCGTCCGAACCAGGACGTTTCACAAGCTGACAATTCATGATCTACGTTTTATTAGTCATGCAAATATCTTAAAATTTAAACTATTAATCAAAATCATTATAGCCATTTTTCATTTAAGCAAAAATGTTAGAATATTTTCCATATAAACGTAGTTTAAAATGGGGATATTTTGAAGATCATCTTGTCCCATCTTCGGATGAAAATTGATATACAGGGTGGACCATTTAAGTTGAGACTGCAAAATACCTAAAAAAATAAGCGTCGTAGAGAGAAATTTCTTCAATAAAATTGCTTTATATTATGAGGGAAATTAAATGCCATTAGCCGTGTTTTACTTGGAGGACGTTGTAATGGCCATTTTAATAGTTTATAAATGGGAACCTACTTTTTATGTTGTTTTCTCACTCCTCATAAAAAATAAACATATTTACAAAGTACTTTGCAATTGTTCTTACACCAACGTAAATAACGAAAATTCTGAATGCCTCTGTACGAAGAACGCAATGAATGGTTGGTCACTTGAGGGTCAAGTTAAGTTTCGTAATTGGGAACCAAGATTGTTTATTTTGTTTTCTTCTACCCTCATGAAAAAATAAATTGCTTTTTATAAACCATTTTCTAAAAAAAAAGCATACAAAAGGTAGATTCCAATTAAAAAACCTGATTTGTTACACTCACATGACTTTCTCTACTCTTGTACAAACTATTTTTATAAACGCTTATTCTCCATATGCTTCATGCTAATCGAGATATCGAGATGTCAATCTTATTGCTAATTTTCTTGTAGATGCAAGTGGAATTGGTAGGCTTTAAGCGATAGTCAAATATTTTAAGAGCAGGTTGCTATGTGGAGTATTCCATTTTCTTTGCATTACCACGACAAAAAAAACTGTATAATGAATTTCCATTTCAGAAAAAGTATAAGTATTGAAAAAATTTAAGGGAATAACAAGCAATATCTTGAAAATGGCTCACTGAAAAAAATATATATGACAAATTGTGTACTTTAACGCGATCTAAATTGTTTATGTAGTAAAATTTTGTCTATTTCTTATGGTTTACCAGTTATGCAAAAGTTGCTCACAATGAAGAATACTTTTGGAGACCTTCCCAGAAAATTCGAGATACACATTTCATTTGTCATGAAAATATATGATATTTTAATCAAAATGGTTAGAGCCATTTTTGAGAAAATTAAAATGTTCTAAAAAGTTCCATGTAAAGGGTAATCTGGGGTGGAGGGATTTTCTTAAAATCCTTCGTGTCACATCTCTGGAAGATACTGAACCTAAATACCAACTTTGTGTTTATCCGTCTGTTCGTTTCCGAGTTATGCTGTTCTCTCACTCACACACGCACGCACACACGCACGCACCCCCCCCACACACACACACACACGAACAGTTTCCAAAAATGCTTTTTCTGGATTCAGAGGGTCTCAAAACGTGTATTTCCGGTGAAATTTCGGTTTCGAATATTTGGGTGGAATACAATACTTCCCCTACTTACTATACGTAGTAGAGAAAGTAAAAATTAAATTGACCCTAAAATGACCATCATAACGTCCTCCAAACAAAACACCACTAATGGCATTTACTTTCCCCCATAATAACAAACAGCTTTTATGAAATAGATTCCTTTCTACAACGCTTATTTTGGAGATATTGTATAATCTGAACTTAAATGGCCTACTCTGTGTATCCAACATTTCGTTTTTGAGTTAGGTTCTTCAAAATAAGTACACACAGATTCACGCATTGATACGATTCTAATTTTTTTCCCAGGGAGAGTTTCCAGTGACTTCTCTATACCATATGATATTGTTAAACAAATGCTTCCTCTGGCTATATTGTTATGTGGTAATGAAAGCACAATGGAAGGCACGTGCATTTAAACTAAGTCTAACTAACATTTATTTTAATATGGTACACGTGCACTACACTGTATCTATATTTTAGATACGTATGACTATGGAAATTAGATTATATAGATAATTTGGTTAAGATTGCGTTCCTTAGGATCCGTTACGATAAAGTTATAGATCTTGTTTAAATATTGATGTGTGAAACAGCCAGTGTTGAAAATCGTTTAAAATAATATTTTTCATGAAAAAATATCACAGTTAGCCCTTTCTGTGCAGAAACATTCGTCTGATACCAGAATTCGTTCAGGGGTATCAAGCTGAAAATTTACATGCAAATTATATTTTAGCCCCTTCTTTTACGCCGGACTCCTGCAGTGTGAGCAGCGGGCGGGTTCTCTAGTGTCGGCCGGCGTAGGATTGGTTGGGTGGAGAAAGAGGGAGGAAGGCGTTCTCGGCAACCGCAACCGCAACCGAGAACAGGTCGCCCAGGTTTACCTGAGCGGAATGTAATCGCCACAGTACCTATCCGCATATGCGGCTTTACCTGTGCGATAAAGGAGGTTAAAAGAATTTACACAAGCTTTTGATGTTTGTCAATCTGTCATGGGCGGGGTTTTGCTTTGTGCGCTACCATTGGCTGGGTCTCGGTGTTCCCTCATGGGCGGACTAGCGACCACGTGGTGTCCAAGCCCAATGCTGCTTAACTTGGGCGACCGCTTGTGTGGTGGTCAAGTTAAGCAGGCCGGCATGGCAGCAAAGCAAGATGGGAATGCTAGGTAATGGGATGGGGGTACTCAAGTTGGCGGCAGGGCGGGTCGTTGCTAGATGGTCACTCATCCAGCTAGCGACCGGGCCCAATGCTGTTTAACTTGGGGAAGTTTGTGAGATGAGGGATTGGCAGACCTCAGCCTCGGGGGCCCAAGCCGTCTTTCGGCAACCGGTAGCTCTTCCTCCGCCGTGGCGCCTTATGGTCATAGCGGCCCAAAGAGTTAACCAGCTGGTTGGTGTGGTAGGTGAGTTTCGTGTACATGGTGCGGGTTCTCTCCCGCACCACGTCCACGATGTATGAGAGACCGGAATGGGTGTGTAGGATATGTGACGGGAATCTACGCCCGGTATCATACATCATCCGAAGCGCCCTGTTCTGAACGGTTTGCAGTCTGCGGATGGTGGTTGCCGCCGATCCCCAGACCTCGCAGCCGTACAGAATCAGGGGCCGTTCTCGGCTTACGAACTATCAGAATACTTGCAGAAATTTCTAGACCACCCTTTCCTCTGGGCTCTACAGAAACTTCTCGAGGTTCTTAAGATTATAAAAGGAAGCTTGGCAGCCGCAAAGGTGACGTTGCTCTGACATCCATTGTATCATCACTAGTTCTGTTTTCGATGCGTCATTGAGGGATAGAAAAGAGGAGTACTGTGTTCGTCATTCTAGTAAGCGACTGCGAGAGAAAAGAGGCTGATTTGCACGAGGTTACCTTGTATTGCTACGCCTAAGGAAAAAGTGAATGTGGCTGGGTGAAAAAGCGGATATAGTCACAACATGTTCCTCCTTTCTCTATCACTTGCCTGTGGTAGGAAAAGGAGCTGATATCACAAACTTCCGTGTTAAGAGGAAACACACATTTTGAGTTTCCTGAATAAAGAAAAACAAACGCACAGTAAGCGACAGGCTTGTGCATTTGCCTGTCAGTGGATTGCATAACTAAAAATCCTAAGCCAAAAACGTACCAAATTTCCTATTTGAGTCATATACAGATTAACGGTGCCAGGTGAAGAGCTACAAGAAAACTCCCCCACCCGAAAGCACTTTTTGTTTTAAAAATAATAATTTTTTTCCTAAAAAAATCTTGTAATAATTATGATGAAAATACCCTATGTTGGACATTAAGCAGTTGAAGTACATGCATAATATAATACATTTTCTGGTTTTGCTGTTAAGACAAAAGCAGAAATATCTCTATTTAAAATACAATATTTATTCGAAATAAGGTTTTCAGTAACATTAGTTATTTCGAAACTTTCACTGTGGCTCTTCAAAACTTTCGGTATTTTAGACAATGAGCTTTAGACTCTATTTCTTTTGCCTCCCCGTAGCTCTTGCAAAGAGTATGCAGTATCAAGGCAGGTTGACTGATCTATCAGCTACCACTAAGTTCTTGTGTAGATGCTACAAATGCGTATTGAAACCATTTATACTAAAGTTTGAAGGAAGTGGATAGAAGTTTTTCTAAATGAATAATGTACACAATAGATATGGAAATACATATAGTGGTTATACAGGATGTATCTTTACTGGTGTCATATATTGGGGGACGTGTTCCTGACATCAAAACAGCAAAAAATGTTCATATGTACATGGGTATAAAAATCAACCGTTTCGTTGTTATAGGTCAAAGAAGATGTATTCCATGAGTGAACAGCGGATATGCACTACATGTATGGCCGTGCAGACAGCAAAGTAGCACGAGCACGTGGACTTTATGCAGAAAGGTACCCTGACAGGCAGTTACCGCGTGCAGGAACGTTCGCACGAATTCACGTTTCAGAGAGAATGGCGCATTTGAGAGGAGTACTAGGGATTTTGGGAGATGAAGAGCGATACGAGGCATTGAGCTTGAAGAACGAGTTTTTTGTGCTGTGGATGCAGACCCATTACAAAGCTCAAGACATATGGCTGTAAGGGAAAGAGTTAGTCATATGACTATCTGGAGAATACTGCATGAAATTCTTCTGTACCCGTATCACCTTCAACGTGTGCAAGGATTAAATGAGGCAGACTTTGAGCCAAGAAGACGTTTCTGTCAACGCATTGTACAGCAGTGCGCTGTGTTCATGAATTTCCTAGCCTGTGTCTTATTCACGGATGGGACTGGTTTTACTCGCGACGGCATCTTCAACTTTCATAACACTCATAACTGGGCATTTGAAAATCCTAATGAAGCACAACAGACAACCATCAAAGAGGTTCTCTCTAAACGTTTGGGGGCGAATATTCATGATCACCTTATTGGTCCCTACTTCTTCCCTCCGCGTCTGAATGGACAAACTTATCTCCAGTTTCTCAGAAATGAGTTGCATCACTTAACTGATAACGTGCCTCTGGACATCATCAAACGAATGTGGTTTTCTACGTGATGGTGCTGCAGCTCATTTCGGTATGATAGTTCGAAAGTTTTTGAATGATCGATTTCCGCAAAGATGGATTGGTCGAGGGGGACCATTGCATGGCCTGCTCGATCGCCTGATTTGAATTCAATGGATTTCTTCGTCTGGGGCTATTTGAAGTGTCCTTGGTTTATGACATTTTGACATTTGAAGGAACGTATCTAAACTGGATTTGACCAAATATGGAATTTTCAACAGAGTATGCTAGAGCATGGAACGCAGGCTTACTGCGTGCTTCGAAGCAAGAGGAAGCCACCTCGAGCAATTTTTGTAACTTTCGATTTTGTGTTGTAACTCTGAAGTAAATAATTTTCAGACCTATTTTCATATGAACTCTTTTTACTGTTTTGTTGTCATGAACACTTCCCCCAAATACATACACCAATAAAGATACATTCTGTATTTATTCAAAATAAGGTTTTAAGTAACATTAGTTATTTCTAAAATTGCACTGCGGTTCTTCAAAGCTTTACGGCATTTTGGACAATAGGCTTTAGACTGTATTTCTTTTGCCTCTCCGTAGCTCTTGCAAAGAGTATGCAGTATCAAGGCAGGTTTATTGATCTATCAGCTACCACTAAGCTCTTGTGAGCTGCTACAAATGCATATTGAAACCGTTTATACCAAAGTTAAAAGGAAGTGGATAGAAATACAGTTTTCCTAAACGGATAAAGTACACAATAGGTATGGAAATACGTATAGTGTGTATATAAAAGATCATTATACCACATCAGATGTCCTTATTCTATTAGAATCTTCGCCGAAATGTTGATTGTAGTTATACTAATGATTCCTAGACGAATCTAGTGCAGTAATATTTTAGAATTAAATATGAATGTGATAATTTTCATATTTTAATTGTAAAAAATAAAATGAGAATAAGGCGTACATATCGGTGCTTAAAATTCAGCACTTAGGATAGCACATAAGACAGTCTTTGGATTGATTAAATAGCGAAAATAACTTCTTCAACGGACTACCCTCCTAGGTGAAGCACAGACATCCCCAAAGACTTACAAACCAATGTCTTGGGTCAATAGGCTGTGGAGGAGCAAGGGAACTATGGATCATAGCATATCCAGGATGGGTGATCAGCCCAATGCATTATATGGCGGTGAAGAAAAGGGAAATTATATTATAATGATAAAGGATGATACGAAAGTTCGCGGATCAAAATATTCATCCAGCATTCGCCTAGCGACTATGGTAAACCGCGAAAAATATTCGGTCAAATTGGTCGGCCCCGGAAGTTTGAACCCGGGTCTTCCAGAATAGGGGTCCCAGGCGTTATCATCTGAGGCAAAATGATTAACTCAAAGTGTTTGTTTACGCGTGTACCCTTAGTTTAAAAAGCGCCTACGATCTGAGAGTATCTGAAATCTTATGGAATGGAAACTGTGACTGGATAGAAAAGGTAAATGTACGTATTACTGAGGCACCCCACGTAGGTCAGTCAGCCCGTTGTTTATAACGTGACCTCTGGGTGGGAAGGTTGAGGGAAGAGACCTGAAGGAGCCAGATCCGAATGACGACGGGCATAAGCATGGGCGGGTTTCCAAATAGAACACATCCAACGCCACACGGTCCATTCAACCAGCCACCAACCTCTAGGATCCCCACGTTGAGGAGAGACCTAACTGAGCCGTGCCGCAGCGACGCTAGGGAAGAAACCCTTACAGAGCGCAAGCCACCACCCAGCCGCAACCCGCCGAACACCGCCGCCTGGTCCTACAACCCTGAAACAAATTACAAGAGAGATGATGGGTAAGGAAATGAGACTAAGGAGAGTCCTGGTAGAATATGAACCACCCCAGCATTCGCCTGGCGACCCGGGGAAACCACCAACAAGCCGTGGGCTAGAGTGGGTGGTGATCAGTCTCCGGGATCGATCCCGGAACCTCCCGAATGTAGGTCACATATGTACCGCCTGAGCCATCCCGCTCGGCGACTGGATAGTAACTTTGCTATCTAATTATATATTCGCAGAAGGATTTGAAAATGTAGAATTAAATTCAATAAAATAAAAATGTAAATACAGTACAGCGGTTACAAACAGATGCCTCTGAGTAACTGGGAATTTTAGAGCTAGGGGGAAAACTGGTTAAAGCGGACAGAGTAAGCATTTTTGTATTCTCTTTTTGTTTGAACATCAATAATATGCCGGTCCAATAATGCGAATAGTTGGCTTACCGCAGGGTAGCAGGTGTATTTTAACACCTTGGAGCCAAGCCCGAAACGAAACTTTGAGCGACCTGTCCACCATCATGTTGCAATTTTATTTGATGTACACAGGCTGACCTCCGGACAGACATTATGGCATAGTTTAGCAATTTCAGCTGTGTTACGTCAAGTATTAAAGTTATGGAACTGGAAAGGCATTCGAATTATTTGAAAAATATGAAACATGGCAAGGTGTATTTAAGAGAATGCAGTACATAATATAGAGCAAGCAAATATTGACTTCCATTAATTTTAATACTGGAATGTTTAATAAAATTCGTTCGCTGTTTACAGCTATATTTTACACTTTTTTCTCGATTATTGTAAGGGACTCGGCATGCTTCACTGAGAATGCTATGCCTATGCCCCACACGGTGACGTCCCATAAGGTGATGCCGCTTAGAGGGAGGAGGAGATGAGAGAAGACACCGACGACCGGAACCAGGAGTAAGGGCACAGCAATGATACAATCCCTACAGTTTCCAGATTGAGGCTCCTCGGAGACCGGGCACCCCTGGGCAACACGCTCCATGGGTCGGTCGGTTTACTCCCGGCAACCAGCCGAAAGCCTTGGGACGGAGAAAATTCCACAGAGAGCATCCTTTTCCCCTGAAACGCCGCATTGAAACACAATCGCCGACATTTCGAACCCTGAAACAAACCTAATGGGTGAAGGATGGATGAAATGCTAAATGGAACGACATGGAGGGACAAGATATTCCGGGCTGAAAGAAACCACTCCACCAGCATTCGCCTGACGACCCAAGAAAACCCCCAAAAAAAAACCATGGGTCAGAATGGGCGGTCGCTGGGAATTGAACCGTTACCACGGTGCCATCTCGCTCCGATATGTTTACCTTCACTTATTGGCGTTAAAAACAGGAGATGTTTAAGATGCGATCGATTCCAATAGCAGCTGTTTTGTTTACCGAGATTGTTTCCGACTTATGATCTTCCTTAGGAAAGTTACTACACTGCCATTCTCTGATGTTGAGTGGCAAAATCTAAAGAAGTCACTGACTGGCAGAATCTAAAAATATTTGTGTATGTAGCAAGGATTGATAAATGTTATTTCCCAAACAATCTTGTGGTTGTGTCCAAACACTGTGTGCAACAAGTGATTAACCAAATTGTTAATATTTATATTGTCCAAGCGTTTCTTTAACATTACGTCCGAATTTCTCTTGGTCTTCCCTAAGAGTTCAACATCGATTTCTCTATCAACCATTATTGGCGGGCAAATCACGCTCTTCTGAAATGACTGAATACGGAAAATGTACAGCTGCTGCGTCAGAATAAGTGTATCGCGGCGACCAGGCAGTAGTGACCGCTAGTCCGATTTCGCCCGTCGTAAGCTTGTCCTAGTGATCCCGCTAGCTCGTCCGCACTGCTTATTTTATTCTGTGTATTTCCGGGTCAGTTTCAAATGCACGCCCAGGTGTCGCGATATGAAAGCTTGCTTGTGTGCATCGGGCCGGCTAGAATGATGACAAGGACAGCTTTAGGTACAAGTAAAGAAGCTTTAAAAATCTGATGTGTTACACCTACATGACTTTCTCTACTTTTGTAGAAACTGTATTTACAAACGCTTCTTCTCCATCTACTTCATGTTAATGAAATAAAGATTTGCAGAAACTTATTGCTAATTTTCTTGGAGGTGCAAGGGGAATATTGTAGGTTTTAAGAGTTTGTGAGATCATTGCATGTCCAGGATATAAAAAAAACGAATAATGAATTCCTATTTGAGAAAAAGTTGAGCATTTTGGAAAATTCAAACCAATAACAAGCAATACCTCGGAAATGCTACACTGGATAAAAACAGTGCATATGACATAAATTGTGTGTTGTAACGAGATCTACATTTGTGTATAGTAAAAAATTGTCTACCTCTTGCAGTTTACCAGTTATGCAAAAGGGATTCAGAATGAAGAGGGCTTTTGGAGACATTCCCAGAAAACTCATGATGCGCATTTTTATTTCCCATCAAAGTATCTCAAACATATGATATTTTAATCAAAATCGTTAAAGCCATTTTTAAAATATCTGAATTTTTAAAAAAGCTCATATAAATGGTAGTCTGGGGTGGCGGAATTTTCTTGAAAATCAACGTGCAGCATCTTTGAAAGATACTTAACTTAAATACGCAGTTTGGTATTTAACCGACTTTTCGTTTGTGAGTTATCTGTTCACAGTACACAAGCACACACGGACCTTCTTATAAAAGTGTTTTTCTTATTCAGGGGGGCCTCAAAACATGTATTTCCGGTGAAATCTCGATATAGAATTTTAGATAGAATGCAATATTTACCCTAATTATTGTACGTAGTACAGAAAGGAAACAATTGGATTTTTAATTTCTCTAATATGTAAAATAAGCAGGGGAAGTATCTATTGTATTCAACTAAAAATTGTATGTCGATATTTCCCGTAAATACTTGTTTTGAGGCCCCCTGAATCACTCCCCAAAAAAAGCATTTTTAGAAAAAGGTCCATTTGTGTGTGCGCCTGTGAACAACGTAACTCAAAAACGAAAAGTAGGTATTTAGGTTCAGCATGTTTCAAAGATGCGACACGGACATTCTCAAGAAAATCCCCATCCCAAACTATCCTTTACATGGAATACTTCGAAATTTTTAAAATTTAATTATTTAAGGTTTTACACATTACAGCGGTTCCCTCTCAATTCCCGCTTTCCATAGATTCCTATCTCTCCATTCTCCCTCTTCCATACACCTCTTCATCATGTCATACCACGTTCTTCTTGCTCTTCCTCTCTTTCCTCTACCTGGAACCTTCCAATTTTAAGATCGTTTAGGCCACGTTCTTCCCACATCGGTTGTACATGTCCATACAACTGTATAGCTCTTTTTGATATTCTGTCTGTAACAGTTTCTTGTGCACACATTTCTTGTCTGATGTAAGTGTTCCTAACATGTCGCATTCTGGATATTCTCATACTTCTTCTCAGTCCGTCCATTTCTGTCGGTAAAACTCTTTTCTGCATCCTTTCCTTTAATGTGCATCTTTCAGAACCATAATTATTAAGTAAGGGAGGCATTGTATTATACAAAAATATCGATACCGAGATTTCATTGGAAATATATGTTTTGAGGCCCCCTGAAACCAAACAGCTGTAAACAGCATGACCCAAAAACGAAAATACGGATAATACCAAATTTGGTATCTTAAGTTCAGATCTTACAATACGTCGACAGGAAACTGCTCCAAACTGCCAAAATTGCCCTTTACATGGAACATTTTTCGAAACGTTTTTCTTTCTAAAAACTGTATCTAAAGTTTTAAATTAAAATACCATATATTAAACACACTTACATTACAACTAGAATGTATATTGCATTTTCTGGGAAGATTCCGTGAAGTCCTTTTCATTCGGAAGGAATTTTGTATAATCTTGTAAAACTAATAAACCTTAAGCAATAGACGAAAACGCACTACACAAAGAATGTAGATCTCTTTAAAGAACACAATTATTTGAAAGAACTGCTTTGTGGCATCAGCCATTTCTGGGATATTCGTTGTTAATACTTGGAGTTGTTCAATACTTTGTCAATCCTTTTAAATCCTGTCGATTTTCAGTTGTTTCTAGCGATTGCATGGAAAGAGTATCCGTCAGTACATAGCGTCCAGTTCACAAACATATGAGTATCGCGGTTCCATTTGTATCTATAACGACATGTGTAATGTAGCTGTTTATGCAAAAGTTTATTTCAATTATGATGAAGTAGAAAGACAAATAAACATTAAGAATAATTTTTGTATCCACTACTAAACGATAGCAGAGAAGGTTATGTGAATGTAACATATTACTTTTTTTCTATTCATGCAGATAAATACAATGTGCTTCATTACAAAACTTCCTGGCAGTAATGTTTGGCACCGTTTCGATAGTCTCTCAGTTGGTCGTCAATGAGCCTTTCTTTTATGGTTAAACTTTGGCACACTTTATTTAATCGGAAAGGAAGGGATTTGATTCGAACAAAATAACGGCATAATCACATATAGTTTGCACATAAACATCTTTAAAACCGTGGCTTCCACCATTGGCTCTAGCAGCGTAACGAAGAAAAGAAGCCATTTTAAACGCCAGCTTTAGCTCTGTCGTTTTCTAAAGAAGCAAGTATTACTTTATAGAGAGATAGGTCGCAATATGATTCAAAAAGAGGTTGTAAGCCTTCATATTTACAGATTCAACCACGGGAATCCATAGTTTGTAAACTGGAAAAAATATAACTTGTGAAAGCTTGGAAACATTATAATGTTGATTATAGAGTCTGTTTTTTATATTCACATAGCTTTCTCCACGCTCCCCTCTACCAACTGTTGTTACAAAAGCTTATTTTTTGTCTACCTCTGGTTAGCAAGATAAATCTTCATTACTCATTTCGTTGTAGGTATAAATTGACTACAGTAAGCGAAAGTCAAATCATTTTAAAGCCGGTCGCTATCTCAAAACCCAAAGTAATAACAAAGAATATCTCGGAAATTAACACCAGAAGCATTTTCACATATTTTTGCATACCAATAGCTTGTCTATTTCTTGCAGTTTACCATTTATGCAACATTATTTCCTCTATCACTGCTCTTGCATGTGATGTTCCACAGGGCTCTGTTTTGGTTCTCCTTTTAATTCTCTTGGCTATTAATGATCTGCCAGGTAACATTTGTACCGAACGTTTCGTGTTTACCGATGCCATATCTATATTATTCTGATAATTATCTGAGTGTTAAATGATTAAAAATTGAACTTCCAAATAATGCCACCATGTGGTCTCAGGTTTATTATTTTAGTCTCAATTTTCAGAAAACTGAAAATGTACTTTTTCATTTAAAGATGCTGTGAATTTCAATTGCAAACAAATATTAAAACTACTCGGACTGACAAGATCTTGAAGACTCTTGGGGTGGTCATATCGAACATTTGTGCTCAAGGTTATCTAGTGTAATCCTGTTATGTCATTTTAAATCATAAGTAACAAAGTATTACTTAAGTAGGTCATATTCTGTTCTCATTAACAGTTTAATATTATATAGCGACTTTGTGCAGTTTTTAACTACCACTTCGTTAATGTAATCTAGTTCAACCTCTCACTTTCTTCGTGCTGTAGCGGCGTAATGAAATTGCACGACGTAAATTGTCTTCCGGAAGGCTCACCAACCGGGGATTCGAACACAAGGCTTCTCTGCAGCAATCGTCACGACTGGCTAGGAGAACAGCATTTTTCGTCGCACCAGCAAACTCACTCACCAACTAACTCACTTAATGGCTTATTTAATTAAACTGTGAGAACGCTCGAAGTACAAGAAGGAGAAACTTCAATAAGATTCCGGTTATCTGACGATAGCACTTCCGGTGTTTACGCTGGCGAGCGCTACCTATCTTCCTTTATCTCCGACGTCCTAGCGCCGACATCCCGATAACGTTGAGCATAGCTGCTGCATCACAATATAGAATTAGAATAGGAGGAAATAGTTATAGTGTATCTAAACTTCTAATTTTACCACAAAAAAGCTCTACGTGCCTAATAAGTGTCCAATACAATGCCCATTGCACAGTTTTATTTAAGAAACAGAAAATTGTGGCTATTGTTACTCTGTAAATACATTGGGATGCTTATTAACGGTGAAACGCGATCTCGTCAGCAGTAGTCAGGATATACAACTATAATACAATATACAGTTATCTTAATAGAACCGCCAGTAAGGTTACCGAAATCAAAAAATACATTTAAAGCTATACTTTTCAACAAAGCATCTCAGAGTGCACATTAATAAGTTCATCAAAATTCACAGCAGCCTACGGAGATGACTGACGGACAACCCACTCTATAAAGTGGAAGAATTCTATGAGCAAGTAGGAGCCACAGAATTATACCTTGAGCTTAACATTTTATTGTAAGTTTACTATACTGATACACAAACTTTATATTTTTACGGTTTTATATATACAGAGTGGAATACTTAGGTTGAGACTTCAATATTACTAAAATTAAGCATTGTAGAAAGAAATGTCTAATAAAAATTTGTTTGATATTATAAAGTAAAGTAAATGCCATTATTCGTATTTTTTGGAGGACGTTATGATGGCCATTTTAGGGTACATTTATTTTTTTTTAAATGGGAACCTACAATTAGAATCAAATTTACTTTCTCCTATAATACAAGCAACATTTATTAAAACATTTCTTTCTGCAACGCTTAGTTTTGGAGATATTGTGCAGTTTTAACTTAAATGGTCCAGCCTGTGTATTAAGAATAAAATAATAATTAATATCAGAATCTATTACAAACAATTGAAAAATGTAGATCAATTGGAGAGATCATGTCCAACGTATGTCAAATAATAGAATAACAAAAGCTGGAATTCAATATAAACCAGCAGGAAAGAGGAACGTTGAACGTCCTTTAAAGAGATGGCGTGAGCAATTCACACACGGAACAGACCGAAACGCCTAATCCTTGAAGACGAAGACGATGACCAGGATGACAATACTGAATAAGAGAACTTAACGAGTTATGCCCAGAACATTCAATATATACATATTATTTCTCTTGCAATAAGCATTTTAATAAAAACTAACGAAAATTTATCCAACTAAAGGGTAGTTTGAATTTCGGAGGATTTTCTTGAAATGTGCTAAACCAAGTTTAGTATTTAACCAAATTTTCGTTTGAGTTACGTTGTTCACCGAGTCCGGCATCAAATATGAATATCTGGTGAAGTCTCGATATCGATTTGTTGGGTTGAATAAATATTTTTATTGTAATGCGTTCTCACTCAATCGTCACTAGAGAAATTCTAGAAGACCGCAAACGTTTTGTAGATATAAGACAAAATATTAACGCTTAAAATGGTGTAGGAAACGTTTTAACGCCGCAGGTTCGCAGCAAAGGGGAGTAATTTTAAGTTTCATTCCTTATTTTTAATGTTTGCCACGTTTCGAGAGCTTGTGTGGTGTAAAAGGAAGATACCAAAGTTTTTCTAACTTTATACTACTTTTGCAACAATTTCTAACTTATATAAAAAGAAAATGACTTCTACGCAGGCACTCAGAACTTGTTTGATCTGACTGCTAAGAACTTTTGGCGAAAGTTCAGTGCTCACAGGAACTTTAAAGCCCATCTGATTACATCTTCGTTGGCACCAAGCAACATTAAGCTTGGAGGCCAGACCCGGATGGCGATGGAGTTTTAAAATTCGTGCAGTTGAACGAGTGTAAAATGAGGTGGAGAAAGATCCTGAAAAGAAGGCGGGGGTGGATTGCAACTTCGCCAAGAAAGACATTTTCTATGAAATAGCTACGTTGCGCATGGTTAGCAGTTAATGTCTCATAAAAATTCATGTATTGTGACTTGTACGTGACATGCTTTGTATTTTGTTTAATATTTTTGAAAAGTGGTAAAAACTACTGCAATATTTAAATTTTCTGGGCCAACTCTTAAGTTTGAGATTGTTTACTCCAAAGATACTCTGTTTCGCAGGTAAAACATACCCGGTGTTTATTTTTCTTTGGGGTTGCAGGTTTGTAGTTAATTATCAAATATACCTATTTTTGTAAGCATTTCACAAATTTTAGTTGCATCTAAAGTGCCATTATGCCATGTTATTTATTACCACACAGATTCGTTACAAATCATTAAATTATTTAAAAGGTTATATTTTCACCAATACTAAGCCTAAGGACGCAAACTTACTATGGAATGGAATTAGGTAAATTAACCATTAATGGCCCTAATAGTGGTCGAAACTCTTAAAGACTTACAGCACTGTAAGTCCCCATTAGTGTATGTCATCTCAATACAATGGGCTCTCCTTGTGATTTACCGGAAAAATGCGAATCAGTTGGGGAATTTAATGTCGTATCGGCCTGTTGCCATGGTAGCTAGCAGTTAGAGCAATCGGACGGAAACCAGAAGATCCGTGGTTCAAATCCCGGCAATGGCATTGAATTTTTCAGTCGTCTGATTCTACCCTTCCAACCTTGTCCAACAAACGGCTTGTATAGAAGAACAATTAATGTCCATTGAGTTCAATTATACAATGGAACAAAGTAGCAACTGTGAATTCCTGCATATAACCAACTGTAATATTACTTTGATTGAATGAAATGCTTTCCATGCAGTTTCACAAGACTTCCCACTGTCTAATTACAATTCTGGCCAACTTGCTGTGTCATTAGTCACAAAAGACATCATATTTTCAGATAAGAACTTTATTATGGCGAGGTGCGTTAATTTGCTTTACACTCCTAAGTAGGTGGTCAAGGAAATGCGCTTTACTTTGCATCTAGACAGGCTGAATGAATTCCAAATTGCTCAACAGGAACACACTTTGACGTCCCTCCTGAGGTCATATTACACTAAGTGTCATGAGTCAGAAAATTGTAAAGCGGATGTAAATTATAGAATGATGCACGGTAGAGGAGCAATAAAGATGTTGAATGGAGTATTATGGAGTAGGGAATAACAACGCAAACCAAAAAGAAATTTCTTCAGCTCTTAGGTACCGTAGAAAGTATGTTAACATATGGGGCAGAAGATTTGGAGTTTCAAGATACAGAATAAGGAGGGGGAGCCAAAGTGTCTGGTTAGGAAGAGCAGGATCGAACATATTAGAACGATAATGGACCTGAAAGAATCACCAACGCAGGAATTGAGAGTCGAAAACTCCAGTGGCATTGGACGGATGGGGAGATGGCCAACATCCTGCTGTAGTGGCCAGGTTCCTTCAGTTGCTTTTTATTAAAAAGTTAAGTTGTGCATTAAAGCCTAGACACACTATACTACAAAAACCGTCCAGTTATTTGTTACCTATCAGCATACATGCTGAGATTGCGAGTTTGCGCAACGAAAGTGAAAGAAGTTCCAAATGTAAATATTGGAAAGGTACGATACAAGTCCCATTTCACTTGCCGAGTGGGATAGCTCAGGCGGTTTCTGGTCCGAATTCGGAAGGTCCGTGGTTCGATCCCGGTGACAGACCACTGTAACTCAGAAGCTTTTTTCAGGTATTTTTCTGGGTCGTCAGGCGAATGCTAGAGTGGATTTTTTCATCCCCGGAAATTCCTATCCTTCCATTTCGTCCCATTAATCATTTCATTCATCCTTCAGCCCGTTTGCTAAGTTTCAGGGTTGGAAATGTCGGCTATGGTGTTTCGGTGCAGTGTGTCAGGGAAGAAGGATGCTCCCTGTGAACTTTCTCCGCCCTACTGCCGGGTGTCCATATATGGAAAATGTAGGGACCCTGTTATTGCTATGACGTCACTACGAGTACCGATGTCTCCCTTTCCCTCCCTCCCAGGGGCATCGGTACAATATTTTCATTCCTAGATTTGTGCCTAATTCCCTCCGCTTCACAATCCAATCCCATTTCACTTAGGTGCCTTCGAAACTGTTGTCATCCAGGCATCCAGACATCACGTCGGGCATCTTCCAGGCATCTTTCGGTAGTTCTCTGAGAGAGGATAAACTTTCTTCAAAGTACTGACGACATGCGCAGATAACTGACTGGCAGCAACGGTCGAATGAATCTAAGACCACGTATAAATTGTGGGTTTATTAGTAACGTGACCACAGACATATTTGGGAGTAAATTTCCAAAATTAGAGATGCTTTCAACCATAATGGTCCAAATCCCGATTCAGTTTTTTATGAACATCAGACTTCTGCTTCGATGCTAATAAGAATGGGAATGGGCAATAGATCTACAAAGGTAGCAGTATAAGGCAGTGTTGCCCACATCAAACTAAACTAAGCTTAAAATAAACCTTCTAAGCCAGTGATATTTTTTGTTGCTTTCATAATATTGTTTTACTAGTATTTAAACCAAATACTAATTTCCGTTGCCATGTGATATGTGAAGTATATATTGATAGTGACAAGTTGCTAACATTTAATAGACTATGTTGTTGCCATGTTTTCTCTGCCGTGTCCCAGTTAACAGAAAACAACGCCAGCAGTAACAAAAACACGGGTTTCACGGATGGTAAGAGCTGGAAAGGGAAAGCGAAGAAAATCAGAGCTTTGCCTTCGGGTTTTGTGTTTCCTTTTATTTCATTATATCTGAGATCAATCGAAGGCTATTTATTTCTTGTTTCGGAGCAACTGTGTTTATTTCTCTTGTGGCTCAAAGCCAGCTCCTTTCTAACTAATTCGGACATCTAAAAAGAAATCTCTTCTTATGGCGTTTATACAAGTAAGTGCTGGGATAGTAGTAACAGTACAGTGAAAGTAAATTGCGAAACTTCAATACTCTAAAAACATATGCTTTGGACGACATAGAAGGTATATCAGTGTAAAACACGAAATTGTATTTTCGTAACTTAAAGGTTTTAAAGTGTTTATCTACTGTATGTTCGGTGATGTTTTAGCTAGCTGGTTTTATCTCTCAGGTAAAGCTTTTGCTGGTGGGAGAGGTACACAGTATGCTGAACTCCTGCCGCGAGGGCCACGAGGGCCGCGAGGGCCGCGCATATTGGAAAGCAGCCAAGTCTTTCACTGCCGGACATCTTTACCCCTGACTTGCCTTAGACCATGCCTCCTTTCAGTAGTTAAACCCCTACCTGCTTGAAAGGGCTTCCCCACACACTATCTAAAACACCGTTGAACAGAGTGTAACTGTACATAAATCTCTTCGTTATGCATTCGGTTGCGGGAAAGTGTTGTGCATCAATTGTAGCTGGAAAACGTTGTTCCTCTGGTTGATGCCCTCTTCTGCAGTGTTTTTGTATCCGGCTATTGTTGCTGTTTTCTCCATTCCTAACCAATTACCTATCTAACTAATTTCAGGGTCTCGGGGTTTTTGTAGGTGAGGCAAATTAAAATACACTGCATTTCCCTTAAAAATGTGGTTTATTATTAAATAAATACTCATGGGCGGCTAGCTTTTCCCATTGTAGCACTTCTCACCATTATAATAATTAGGAGTCTAATCTAATTGCACGCTTCCCACCCCAATGTTAACACGTTTGTGTCACCAAAATTCTATAAGAGTGAAAATCTGGGGCTTATTTCCCCTTTTTATACCTACGCACAGTGACGCTTACTTTTGCGCCTCAAAATCTAACGGCATTTCTAATTGGTCCTCAGACGGCGTTACCTTATTATGTATGAAAATATTCTGCTTCAAAATATTTCGCATACGCGCCCCAGTGATGCGGTGGAAGCAGATCCAATATCTCTGCCTCTTTCCTTTCTATATCTGTCTCTTTATTTCTCCTTATTGCTTCCAGTTCCTTGCTTATTAGCTTGGTGGAAGGTGGGCTCTACCTAGAAGTATCTTTTACCTGGGATTAGCTAGCTCGCCTGTCCCTTACTTATCTAAGTTACAGTCGCTTTTGTACAATTCTCGGTTGTTAAATGCTCAAACATCTTTCTTGGTGAATTATATTATTATGCACAATTCTTGTTTAATATTGATTTATATATATATAAATATATATAAATATATATATATATATATATATATAAATATATATACATATATATAAATATATATGTGAGGTACATCCCCTTTCAATTCTCTTATGTGTTTCAAAAAATACAATTTTATGTATCAACAGCTGGTTTGTCTGATATTGCACGGTTAGCTTTATACCCTCGAATGATGAATTATTTAATTTAACTTACTTACCGCCCTTCTTTATAAAATTTATGTAAAATAATCCTGGATTGACTATGGTTAATCCTTCCCTTTACCTTATAATTATAATTTCGTACAGACCCGGCTATTCATAAGATTCACCTAATATTCACTGAAAAGGATAAAAAGCATTTGCTTCAAAATGTATCTAAACAGATGCAACATTTTACATAATATTTTAAATAGAGCTAATTCACTTCTGAGTGCATCCTTTCAACAAATGTGCTTTTGTACACATCTAAATTAGTGTTTGGATGGTGTTGCCATCTCTCAACACTTGAAGATACTTGAAGAAAGGAAGAGATACATGGAATGGTAATAAAAATTGGCTGTCCATGGGAAAATGTGCTGCACTTTGAGGTAATTATTTGCATTTATTGGATATTATATTATCTTTGAGTGCCATTTAATGCTCTTAAGTGGAAATTAAATTCACACACAGACTAACTTGTGTATAAGTTTATTAAATGATTAAAGATATATTTCGGCCTAAATAACTATGTATACAAAAGTACACATTTCACCTGCCTTCATATAATACAAACTTAACCTTATATTTATTTGCAAATACTTACTCAGGCCCAAATACACACTGAAAAACATTTGTTATATTTGTTATCTGAACATAAAAAGATAAATAATTTAATACCTAGAAAACACCATTTTACTCAGTGTCAACTCAGAAGATTTTGCACCACTAATATTTATATAGTTTTGCAAGCAGTATTCATCCACATTTAGTAATGAAATATATCTATATTTTCATAGGTTTTATACAGCAAAAGATGTTAGCCATGTTCACAATGGTTCCTCTATCTGCGGCAGATTCGGAACCTGAGGATGAACCAGAGGTATCTGAATGTTCATAAAAGTTGAAAAATAAGGTTTTTACATTTGCATAATGGTAAAGACATTGTTTCCATACATTAGATTATTACAGCTATAAACTGTCATTAATTCATTCAAAAGTTGTGATTTGATAAGCATTTTTAATTTGCCTCTTTGTCAGTACTAATGAAACATGTATCCATTTAGATATAACTCAACACATAAATAAAAGAATTAAAAAATAATGTATTTCTTATAAATGCATTTGTTTGGAACTTAACACATGTAAAAAGATTTAATAATAATTTTTGAAAGCCAAAAGCGGATTTGAGAAGTTAAGGGGTCCTCTTCCCGACAGCAATTCAAATTCTGGAAATGCACCTTGTGATTTCTGTTTGTTTCCAAAAGTTAGGAATAAAATGTGTGGAAACAGTTTTGGTCATTAATAAAGCAATGGAACGTTATAAAAAACCTGATATCTGAAGCACCTCAGGAAGAGTGGCACCATTGCTTTAAGAACTGGTTTCATCGAATGCAAAATGTACTGCTGTTAAAGGGGAATATTTTGAAAACCAATAACATCATTTAATTTTTTTAAACTAATCCTTTCTTGATTTCCAAAAATTGTTCGTTGTCGCCCTCAAATTTCAAGTGTGTTTGTTTACGAGAAAGTGGCGACGCCATAAGAATAGTCGTTTTGCGTGCTGCATTATGCAAAGAGTGAATCCACTGTTTTACTGCAGATGTGTTTCCTTTCAAATTCAACAACGAGCCGCCTCGTCATAAAAAAATTAGAATTTATACATAAATTCGTAGATGGTTACGTATGCAAACGGGAAAGCACTGGAAGTTATGCATAACAAATGGTGCACATTTTGAACACATAAACTAATATTTTGAATTTGCCTCTATTCAGTGATGTATCGCATGTGTCGCCATCTATTATCGTTCATTAGAAATAAATACTTAAAGTCTGTTCCTTCTTTTTGAATAATCCTGTATTACTGCATAATCTTATTCATCTATCTACTTCATGTTAATCGGGATAAACATTTGCAGAAATGGTTTTACGGGCTTCCCGATTTTGCTTGCTTTAAAGTAAGCATATTTAGCCGGGAAAATTGAGCATGCATAACAGGTCTATGACGTATCAATTATATGTCGGACAGATCCTGCCTGGTGCCAGTAGCGCGGCAGCAATTGCCCGAAATGGCGGCTCTTATTCGTTCTCCCGCCGCCTGCGAGGTTCGGTCAGTGATAAAATTCCTTACTGCACAAAACATAGCGCCGATCGAAATTCATTATCAGCTCTGTTAGGTCTACGGGCCAAACATCATGAGCAAACACATGGTACGTTGCTGGTGTAGACAGTTTTCCGAAGGTCGACAAAGTGTCCATCATGAAGAGCGCAGTGGGCGACCCGTCCCTCATCAATGATGACCTTGATGAGCTGGTGCGGCAGTGCATCGTGAAGAACCGTCGCTTCACGATTACGGAACTCAGCAGCCATTTTCCGCAGATACCGTGATCCTTGTTGCCTGAAATTGTTACTAAGCGAAATTGTGTGACAGGTGGGTACCGTAAAACCTGACACCCGAGCACAAATCGAAACGCTTAGGAACAGCACCGACATCTTCGCAGTAGAATCATATGACGGCAACGAGTACCTCGACAGGATCGTCAGGAGCGATGAGACATGGATTTCTCACTTTACCCCGAAAGCCAAGCAGCAGTCAATGCATTGGCGTCACAGTGAATCTCCGGTCAAGCCGAAATTCAAACACACTGTGTCAGTGCAGAAAGTGATGTGCACGGTGCTCTGGGACAGGAAGGGCACTCTGCTTATTGACTTCCTGCCCAGAGCTGAAACAGTGAATGCTGACCGTTACTGTGAAACCCTGCGAAAATTGCGACGTGTCATTCAAAACAAGAGGCGTGGAATGCTTATTGCAGGTGTTGTGCTGCCCCATGACAATGGCCGTCCACACACGGCTCGCCGCACAGCAACTGTTCTGCAGGGGTTCGGCTGGGAGCTGTTTGATCATCCACCACACAGGCCTGATCTTGTTCCCAGTGATTTCAATCTTTTCTTGCAACTAAAGAAATTCCGGTTCTCGGGACAGCGTTTTGACAACGAAGAAGAGCTGAAGACGACTGTCACTCTCGGGTTCCATTCCCAGGCGGCAGACTTCTATACACAGGAATACAAAATTTGGTCCCACATATGACAACTGTCTTAATTCTTGTGGTGACTATGACGAAAAATAGCTAAAACATTTCTGTACCTGTCGCTAATAAAGTTTCTCATGTTACTATGTTTTCTTTGCTTTAAAAATAGGGAAACTTACTTTCTAGATGCGCCTCGTATTACCTATTTCCTTGTAGATAACAAGGGGATTAGGGAATACAATGGTCTTAAAGGATAGTCAAATCACTCAAGAGCGAGTCGCTATGATGGCTTTGAAACTCCGTTCTCTTTGCATCACCACCGGAATAAAACGAATAGCGATTTTCCACTTGAGAAAAGCATAAGTATTTGTAAATTCAAAACAATAACAAAGAATATCTCTGAAATGGTTAAGGTAACAAAATAATTAATATGGCATAAAGTGTGTGCCCTAACAAGATCTACATATTTTGAGTAGTAAGATTTAGTTCATCTATTACGGTGTACCAATTAAACAAAAGTGTTTAACAAGGAAGAGGACTTCACAGGTTATTTCTAGAAAGCTCGTGCAAATATCTTGAATATTATGGTATTTTAATCAAAATTGTTACAGCCACTGTTGAGAAAATCATAATTAAACAAAATTCTTCCAATAGAGCGTATTTTGAGGTGGAAGAATTTCTTTAAAATCCTCGAGTTGCATACCTGGACCTTTAACTTAAATACCAAGTTCGATGTATATCCGGGATTTGGTTTTGGAATTATTTCATACACACATTCACACTAAATGGCCATTTGGCATTCAGGGGTCCCCAAACATGTATTACAGTTGAAATTTCTATATCTAATTTTTGGATGAAGTACAATACATGCTCTACTCACTATAGGTAAGCAGAAGAGAAAGAAAAAGGAAAAGGATATTGCTAACAGTATAAACAACTTTTAAGCTGTGTATTAGATTTGAGACCCAGTATTATATTTCAGCCCGTAATGACGAACTAAATCTATTAACGCAGGATTTTAAAGGTATTTCAGATAAACTGGCCAGCTTTGCATGAAAGCCTATCAGGCCGTGTTTATACAGAAAGGAGAATTTTAAAATTTGTACCCTTTCCTCCTTTTTTCTACTTTTTGCGCTGTCGCTGGAGGGTAGTAGGAAGATCCATCGTCTTGCAGAAACTGAGTGATTGGTGGCTGTCTTACAGTGGAACATCGGTAGTGTAATGCTGATAAATAATTCATACATTTTCATAGCCAAAGGCATTTTTTCTGGCGAATATACGGTGAGAAAATACCATAGAGCCCTATGGATAGCAGCGGCTGTATTGGAACCTAATGAATTTTACATGCCGAGGAGAAAAGCAGAGCAGAAGCAGGTGCCTTGCTGTGGTTTCCAGGGTTTTGTGCTTCGTGGAAGAGTTTCTTTCTCATCTCTGGCGAAACTGTATTAAACAATAGCTAATTTATTAATTACCTCTAACAACGTTACATGATTTTAGCATAGATTTGCAATTATCTTGGCTTTGTGGAGCTTTTCTATCTGAAAATATTTGCTTTTTCGCATCACCTCACTAAAGGTGAAACTGGGATTTCATTTTCCGAATAGAGTTTCACATTGTTGGGAATAAAATAAACAACTTTTAACAAACGTACCATGTAGTACTTCTAGCCGGCCCATAGCTTACAAATTAAATTAATTCTGAAAAATAATTCTTCAATTTACAGTGAACATTTTCTGCCTTTAATTTGAGTTATGGTACGATACAACTATTCTCATACCGATACTGATTTTGAGAACCGATACTCACTACTCGATATTCACTTTATAAAAAACTGTATAGGCGATACCTTATTTAGTGAATTATTTTCTTATTAGTAGTAAGTATGTACCACTTTTGTATTGTATGCTAATTCAGAAATTGTTCATGTTTGACATTCTCCAATTGGCAGCAATGTTTTATTTTGATAATGCCAAAGGTTATATATCCCCTACTGCTAGTCAAGATTGATAAGGTTTATTACTATTATTATTTCTTTGCTATTCTTTTTACATAAATATATTTTATGTTCAAAACATTATTTTAAAGGATTTCCTATCCATATTATGGAAATTAGTCGTAGATTATACCTGTAAGCTACGCTCGTGACCCGAGTTTGACTTACGTAAACACAAACTAAAAGATGGAAGTAAGGACCAATATTTCCATGGACTGTATTATCCCACGTCTTAAGTTCTGATGTTTTTATGCTAGATTCACAGATTTTGGTCACCGGAATAGGTAGATGTAATGTGCGAGATTGAATCATCAAGCCAGACTATTGCAGAAACACGATTTAGTGCGTCAGCTAAATCAGGTTCATTCACAACTCTGTTAACACTACATGTTACACAAGTACCTCTACTCCTTGCCCCATTGTTTTGCATTTAGACACACAAGTCTATGGAATGTTGATTGATTCACCCACAGGGAATATAGTCAAGGTCTATCAAGCACTGCAGTCCAGTAACTCTTTTTGGACACGTGCGAGACAATAACGTGAGTCTCGACTCCAAGCATTCTTCGAAATCTCATCCGTAGTCCTCTTTGTTTTCTATGTCATAACTTGAGTAACAACTCATTTCTATCTTGACAAACACGCGCATTCAATCACACATACATAAGTCCAGACTCTGTGGAGAGTATAAAAATATTTCTAAAGAAAAATTCCCCTGCCGCAGCCGGGAAACGGACCACGGGACCTCTGAGTTGAAAAGTCAGATTGCTGACCACTCGACAACGAGACATTCCGTTTTTATTCTAAACCAACACTAGTCGCGCATACATTTCACCATCCACACAAAGAGCAAAGAGCAGCTTTTACACAGGTAAGCCTCCCACTAATTAGATACCATTTCCGTGAAAATTAAGGTCAGTAACATTGGAATCGTATAACATAACACTATGAGTTAGAACACCTTTTAGTTTGAGCATCCTGATTTTCCATTTCAATACGAGCTGGTTCAAAATATTGTCATCGAATCTCACAATGCAGGCAAACTCTGGTATATCTCTAAGAGATACAGTAATTCGGTGCTACAAAATAACAAAGAAACAAGTAATATTATTAGATATTCAAGAGATGAGATAGTGCAGCTGCATACAATGCTGGCTATATTGATAGTTTGTCATGATGAATGGAAAAGAGTGTCTGCAAAATTACCTGCAGCTGAAGAACTCAAAACCCCTATCGGGAGTGAGGAACATGTCATCGTTCGCCAAGTCGGTACCAAAGGCTATATGCATAACACTAATCGAGCTGCGGAGCGTAAGTGGTTGAGCATGGAGTTTCTGTGCCTTAGGCTGAAGTTTCGTGCCCGTTCCAGCATGAGGGCATTTAACTGCGTTTAAATATTGTAGCGAACACCCTTGTAAGGGGGGCTGCAACAGCAGGGGGTGGTAGCCAACACCAGGATTCAGGAGTGCTGTTAGGAAGCTAGGGAGCGCTCACAACTATTCGGGTTCTATAAAAGCTATTGACAAGGCCATTTAATTAAACAAATTGGTTTTGGGGACCCATTAACGGGCCCTGCGATGTAAGAACCTAGGTACAAAGTACACCCACTTATCTTTTGAGAGTTCTGGCAGGGCTTGTTTTTCTTAAGAAAAAGATACTGTGCTAGGTCGGAATTCGAGAACCAATTGTAACATAGACGCGTGGTGTCTGCAGCAGCGTGATGGTGACAAGATTAAGCGAGATGACCTACAAACGTGACCTATAAACACATTTCGCAACGCCGGATCAGTAAAGTATTGTCCCCATTGCCTGGGTTGTTCTGATAGTACCACTTTATGAAATCTATCGAAGCTTCCCGTTTGTGGATCGAATCTAACGTGAAGTGGGTTGTTGCTTCACGTATGGAAAGCCGATTTGATGTAGTTGTATTGTAGTTCTTATGTTGGGGAGCCAAACTTGAAGTAGTTGCAACCGCACGTATGGCAAAAAGTTTCCGGTAGCCTTCGCCCCAAATGTAGTTTCCGGTGGCCTTTGCTTCAAATGTTTAAAAAAATATTAACTTTGTAACTTTGACTGTTTCTTTAAATATTATATATTTACGTTTGCCTCGGCTGCGTCAGTATTTATATTTTTTTAGAGACATGAATGTCTTTGCAGGGAGTAGTGCGGCTATGAATGTAGGCTTACACTGATAATAATTTTACTGCACTCCTTTTATTAATGCTTGACACGACTTAAATAACTCTTCACTGATAGAGAGAGAGCTGTGAGATGTTTTTTTATTAAATACTTGCACTTTTTAACACCTAAACTATTTTGTCTCACACAAAATACGTATTAAATTTCTCGAGGACGCATCTCGCGTCCGGTTAGGAACACTGTCTACTCCAGCACGTCGAGTTATGAGCGCTCTCTACAAGTAACTGACTTGATTTCTTCCGCCTAAGTTTGTAAATTTTGCTAAATTTCAATTTCTGATTGGCTAATCCTAGTCCAATAAAATACCTTCATTTAACTAAACCTTTTTCTGGTTGTTGATTGGCTATATTATAAACTGTGTCTAAAATTACGTCATTGCTTCCAAGAATCACAAGCAGTATTGTTAAACTTTCCAATTCATTATTGCCTCAAGGTTACCTCATTGTTACCTCATTGCTAGCAACTTTTAACCTATTTTTCTCACAGTCCTACATTATTAAATTACGTCATACATTCACATAACATTATTACACATGTATACAATAATATAACATGTACAAGGATTGTAATATACACTTTTTATATCTTTTTACATACACATATTGCTTTAAGGCGGGCTGTTATTAAATTTATATATATATATATATATAATATAATTAGACTGAAATCATTTAAGTGTTAAAAAACTGCCTCACACGAGGGGTCATTACGTAGTGATAACCTTATGTCAGTGCGGGAAAATTACGGCATACCGGCGGCATTCATAGAGACATAATACATTTTAACTATCACTATGATAACACTGTCTAGCAGAAGGTAAACTTCTATAACCATAAATTATGTCGAGTCAGAGATAGAGAGAGGCACAGGGTTCGCATGTAATGGCGAGCCAGCGTTTTCCATTCCTAATTTGAATAAAAGTACAGGGAATCTACACTGCCTTGTTTCTGTGAACTAACCAATGAATATAATAGTAGGGATTGTGTGGTCAAATTTGTGAGTGATATAGATGCTGTTTTTCAAATATGAATTATTAGGGGAACATTAATAATTGTAGTCGAAGTTGGTACAAGAATTGAAAGAAAACGAACTAGCGTTTAAATAAAAACTGTTAAAAGATATCAGGAAAGTGTAATTTTAGATAGTTTGTCTTTGTCAGCACATGTTTTTGAAGTATATTAAAATGATGCTTTTGCAGATAACACATCAAAATTTCATTACCGGATATATTAATGTTTTCATGAAAACTTCATTAAATGTCCGATTCGGAATTCAGTTTTGAAACGGCAACTCTAGGCCGAGCCCAAGAACTGTAATTACAGATAACTTATTAATTAACTTTTATTGATGTTAAATCGTATTATGTAAATATCTTTTTCTCATACTGCTTGTATATTTTAAGGAGGGTGATTTAACGTTATGTATCTATCTAGGTTACTAATATTAGTAGAGTTATAAATGGTTTAATGTAAATAATTTAAGCGCTATGTTAAAATACTGTCCACGAGGGAATGTTTTAGCTACAGGAATAGTGCTTTCGAAGGCAGAAAACCTAGTTTTATTACCTCTCTTCGGTCGCAGTGCTATTATTCCTACAGCGAGGGTGTAGAGCCTTTGTCCCATTATTTGATAATTCGCCGTGACCAAGTGAGTGAAAAAGACAACCTAACGGTAAATGTAGGAAAAGCCGCGATTTATATTAAACTTGGACCAATGAGATCCCTGAAAGTTTATTCGAAATAGTTAGACGCGTCGAGTCGCGCTAAAAATGGACCAATAGGAAAGGAAGCAGCCTCAGAAGCCTGAGACTATAAATGGATCTGTTTAGGGAAAATTCGGGGCAGTTTTTTGTCATGTGTGGTCAGGGAGAGATGCTGCAGGATGTGTGAGATATCGCGCCAAAACAGGGAATCAAAATAGTTTTAGCAACACACCTAAGATCCGCCACTCTGAAAGCGACAATAAGAATAGTTATATTTCGTGCCATATCCACGCCATAGTTTAACAGCGGTGGACAGTATTTTACAGCGGCAATACCAGTTTTGTATACTACGAGTGTTAATTAAATAAAAAGAAACGGCAGTGTCATCTTTTCATAAACAAAGCAAGTCTATGTCTTCCTATATCACCACCCGAGATCTACGTTTTCCTTTACCGAGGATAAGTCCATGCTCCCATATAGATAGTTTAAGAAAAATTACTGCAGCTAGCCGAGGATAAATTGAAGAGAACCAACCCACTGAGAACTTCTGGAAGCAACGGGAGAAGCATCACGGTAAGCCTAACAGCAACGGATGAGGAGGTGATCGCCACAAACTTTTTTTTTTTTTTTTTTTTTTTTAGCCGTCCCACGTTGGGCGCCAGTTTGCGGCGATCACCTCCTCATCCGTTGCTGTTAGGCTTACCTTGATGCTTCTCCCGTTGCTTCCAGAAGTTCTCAGTGGGTTGGTTCTCTTCAATTTATCCTCGGCTAGCTGCAGTAATTTTTCTTAAACTATATGGGAGCATGGACTTATCCTCGGTAAAGGAAAACGTAGATCTCGGGTGGTGATATAGGAAGACATAGACTTGCTTTGTTTATGAAAAGATGACACTGCCGTTTCTTTTTATTTAATTAACACTCGTAGTATACAAAACTGGTATTGCCGCTGTAAAATACTGTCCACCGCTGTTAAACTATGGCGTGGATATGGCACGAAATATAACTATTCTTATTGTCGCTTTCAGAGTAGCTGATCTTAGGTGTGTTGCTAAAACTATTTTGATTCCCTGTTTTGGCGCGATATCTCACACATCCTGCAGCATCTCTCCCTGACCACACATGACAAAAAACTGCCCCGAATTTTCCCTAAACAGATCCATTTATAGTCTCAGGCTTCTGAGGCTGCTTCCTTTCCTATTGGTCCATTTTTAGCGCGACTCGACGCGTCTAACTATTTCGAATAAACTTTCAGGGATCTCATTGGTCCAAGTTTAATATAAATCGCGGCTTTTCCTACATTTACCGTTAGGTTGTCTTTTTCACTCACTTGGTCACGGCGAATTATCAAATAATGGGACAAAGGCTCTACACCCTCGCTGTAGGAATAATAGCACTGCGACCGAAGAGAGGTAATAAAACTAGGTTTTCTGCCTTCGAAAGCACTATTCCTGTAGCTAAAACATTCCCTCGTGGACAGTATTTTAACATAGCGCTTAAATTATTTACATTAAACCATTTATAACTCTACTAATATTAGTAACCTAGATAGATACATAACGTTAAATCACCCTCCTTAAAATATACAAGCAGTATGAGAAAAAGATATTTACATAATACGATTTAACATCAATAAAAGTTAATTAATAAGTTATCTGTAATTACAGTTCTTGGGCTCGGCCTAGAGTTGCCGTTTCAGTTTCAAGAAGGTACATTCTCCTAAATTCCATATTTTTATTTCATTTTACAGTAGAAGAGAAAAATTAACAGCCCTATATTTTTACTTTCTCTAACAAGAAATATCTCGGGAATTGTTCTTGGACACGCACGCGCGCGCGCACACGCAGATATATAACAAACTGCCGTTTGTAAAAATTGCAACACCAAGAAAGATTTTCCCGAATAACTCAAAACTTAGTGGAAGTGTAGAAGAGTGTGCAAGCAATAAGTGATTAGGTTTGCAGAGAGATTGAGTACACATAGGCCGAGCAGAGTCCTCTCGTGTCGGTCCGACAAGGTCAGTGTTGTGCCCAGTGTAGTCAGTGCAGAACTGTCAAACCAGGTGGAAACAATAAAGTGAATGCCAGCATGCCTCATCGACGTCAAAGGGAGCCATATCGGCAGGTGAGTGAGTTCGAACCGGGCAGAATGATCGGTCTCTGAAAAACGGATTTGATATACTGTGGCATTTCGGCTCCTACAGGGCATGCTGCTACGACAGTGATGCGTGTATGGAAGCAGTGGATAGATGAAGGTCGTACGCAGCGAAGAGTGAGTACTGGATCCACAGTGTTGGATCAACGCTGGAGCACTGCAACAAGTGTGAACTTGTCTGCATCAACGGTTCGTCGCCGTCAACTGCAGGTTCGACTGGTTGCATGCATGCAATTATGTCGGCTACTATTGTACAGAAACCACAAGCTCCTCCGACGCAATGGGCGTCTGAAACTGTCACTGGGGTTCTTAGTGCAAAATGTAGTCTTTTCGGAAGAGTCAGCTTCAACGTGTCCTACAGTGATGGCCGCATACGTGTCCGGCGGTACCGTGGTGAGCGCAACCTAGAGGGCTGCATTGTTGAGCGACATAGCGTACAAACACCAGGTGTGATGGTTTGGGGCGCCATTGGTTACAACAAGCGATCTGGCCTCCTACGAATTGAGGGCACTTTGAACAGCAACCGGTACCTAATGGTGGTTGTAGAGCCTGAGGTACTCCCCCTGCTTCAGGCATCTCCACATGCCACATTTCAACAGGACAATGCCAGGCCACATTTTGCGAGGAATGTACAAACCTTCTTCGAAGAGCGACGGGTACCATTGCTTCCCTGGCCTTCACGTTCGCCTGACATGTCGCTCATCAAACATGTCTGGGACATGGTTTGTCGGCACTAGTGCGTCACGATCCTCCAGTAACCAGTGTCAGGGATTTGTGGGCTCGAATACAAACTGCTTTGAGGAAAATCCCTCAGGAACTTATTCAGAACCTTTTTGATTCAATGCCACGGCGTATAGCACTCTAATTGCAGCGCATGGAGGCCACACCAAATACTGAATATTAGGGCTCAAAGGTCACGTATAGATTTGAAATGTTTATCATTTGTTACTTGTCATGCATCTAAGCCGTGGTATTAAATTCACGTGTTTACTCTTGGTGTTGCAATTTTCACAAGCTGCAGTATATATAAATTATGTTTTAATGACATCTACGTCTTTGTGTACTAACGTTTGTCTATATCTTACGGTTTACTAGCTATGCGAAAGTCAATAAGAACGAAGAGAACTTTTGGGGACATTCCCAGTAAATGCAAGATACACATTTCACTTGCCATAAAAATATCTTAAACATACGATATTTTAATCGAAATCCTTACAACCATTTTAGAGAAAATCAAAATTTTCGAAAAATGTTCCATGTATATGGTAGTTTCCGGTGGGAGATTCTCTTCAAAACCTTAGTGTCGCATCAAGGAAATCCCCCACCCTAGATTACCTTTTACATGTACACTTTTCGTAAATTTCGATTTTATCAAAAATGGCTGTAACGATTTTGATTAAAGTATCATATGTTTAAGATATTTTCTAGGCAAACGAAATGCATATCTTGAATATTCTGCCAATGTCCCCAAAAGATCTCTGCATACTGAATCAATTTTGCATAACTGGTGAACCATATGAGATACACAAAATTTGACTACAGAAAAAATAGATCTCATTGGAACACACGATTTATGTCATATACACTTTTTTGTGGGGTGAAGTATTTCCGATATATTCCTTGTTATTTGTTTGAATTTTCCAACGCTTTACTTTTTCTCAAATGGGAATTCATTATTGTTTTTTTATGTCCTGGACATGCAAAGAGAATGGAATGCTCCACAAAGCAATCAGCTCCTAAAATATTTGACTATCACTTAAAGCCTACCATATTCCCTTTGCACCTATAAGAAAATTAGCAATAAATTAACATGAAGTAGATAGCAGATAGAGAATAAGCGTCTGTAAAAATAGTTTTAACAAAAGCAGCGAAAGTCATGTGACTGCACCACATCAGACTTTTTAGGTACTGTTGTTCTTCAGTTTTGTTTTGTTTTTTTCGTGTTGTCACGGAAAGAGTATGCAATTGAATGTGTAACGGAGCTATATCTAAAAATTTGTATTTCCATTAACATGAAACACAGAGAAATGAACTTTAGTTTTGGAAGATAACAATAGTATGTAGAGAAATCATGTATATGTAACACACCATTAAAGTAATGTAACATTATTTTAATCAGATGGGGTTAGAACGGGAGCAATATGCATTAAGTAAAATTAATACTGATAGCAGACGTATTTCAAATGTGTAATCTGTTGAATTACAAGCCTTCATATATCCTTTTTTCTATCCACTCTCCTTCAGAATGTCACCTCTTTTAACGGAAAGCGAACGAGGTCCAGTTTTCACACAAACACGGAGTTGCTGATGACCGGGAGATATCAAACTTTCTCGTTGTTAGTGACCGACGCGCCGTCTTCCGGTCCAAGCAGAATGACGGGAGAAAAGTGAAGAGCGGTTTCCGTAGCAGACCTTCTCGTAATACTGCAGGATTCCAGAAGCAAAATGTGCTACTCGATAAACTCCTGCACTGCTGTCAATTTCTAGTAAGTACAAAATAAGCTGTGTTTCTTAGATAACAAACCATTCAGCTGTATAAGCTTACCAAACTCAATTCATTTGACAAAGTATATGAAATTCTGGGAATCAAAACCTCGTTGAAATTACTTTGTCTACTACGTATAGTAAGTACGGGAAGTATTGCATTCCAGCCAAAAATTCGATACCGAGATTTCACTGGAAATGCAAATTCCCCTGAATCCAAAATAAGACATTTTTAGAAAAAGGTCCGTGTGTGTATCTGTGTGGATGTGTGTCTGTAAACAGCATAACTCAAACATAAAAGTCGGATAAATACAAACTTGGTATTTAGGTTCAGTATCTTTTAAAGATGCGACACGAAGATTTTCAAGAATATCCCCCCACCCTGGACTACCCTTTACATGGAACATTTTATCAAAACTTTGATTTTCTCAGAAATGGCTCTAAGGATTTTGATTGAAATATCATATGTTGAAGATGTTTAAATGACAAATGAAATATGTATCTTGAATTCCCTGGGAATGTGCCCAAAAGTCCTCTTCATTCTGAATTGGTTTTGCATAATTGGTAAACCGTAAGATGTATATCTCGTTAAAACACATAATTTATGTCATTAACACTTTTTTGTGGAGTGAACCTTTCCGAGATATTCCTCGTTATTTGTTTGAATTTTCCAATACATTAAACTTTTTCTCAAAGGGGAATTTATTATTGTGTTTTTTATGTCCTGACGTACACAGAGAAAGGAATGCTCTACATAGCCACCAGCTCTTAAAACATTTGACTATCGCTTAAAGCCTACCATATTCCCCTTGCACCTACAAGAAAATCAGCAATAGGATTAACTTCTTAATAACTCGGTTAGCACGAAGTAGATGGAGAATAAACGTTTGGAAAAATAAATTGTACAAGAGTAGAGGAAGTCATGTGAGTGCAACACATTAGATTTTTTTTACACCAGCAGCGCCGTTCGGTGTAGGTATATTTGACCCATGTTGACCCCCTTTTCAATAAAATTAGAGGTGGAAACTTTTCTATTCTTCTAATAATTTGTTGTCGAGTAAAACCGTCAACTTTGAAAAGAAAACTGATGTGCAACATTTACACGAGTTTCTCTACCCTCTATCGCTTATTAGTGGAAATACATATTATTCTTGCGAAATTTTATTTTCCCGTTTATTTCATTTCAGTCGAGATAAAGCTTTCCAGAAATAGCTATATTACATATTTATATATATATATATATATATATATATATATATATATATATATATATATCGCTCGCACACACATGCACAGGGAATAATGTCAGTAAAATGTTTTAGAACTGGATGCTATATTTTGGCCTTAAAATTTCATACTCTTTCCAAGCGTTCCCCAGAAACACTTGAAAATCGACGGGACTAAAAAACAATGGTTAAGTATTAAACCATTCGAAGCATTAATGACGGATATCTCGGAAATGGTTTGCATAAAAACAGTTATTTGAAATGAATTTTATGTTTTAAAAAGATCTACATTTTTTATGCAGTGCGTTTTCATTTATTGCTTAACGTTCACCATTTATACAAGATTATACAAAATTCCTTTCGAATGAAGATAAATTCGGATGAAATTTCCAGGAAATTCAATATACACATTTTATTTGCAATGTCAATATCTTTAAAGTACGCATTTTAATCATAATCGTTAGCCATTTTTTAGAAAATGAAAAATTCCGAAAAATTTCTGGTCTAAGATATTTGTAGAGGAGGCATTGTCAAATTGGAATAAGTCATGTAGGGGAATGGGACTAAATATAAATGGTCGTTTACTGCACAATTTACGATTTGGTGAAGACCAGATTATAATAGGACAGAACAAATATGATGTAGAATACGAGTATATGACCAAGAAATTAATAGAAGCATCTGAAGTAGGCGGATTAAAAATAAACGACATTTAAACAGAATATATGCTAACTGGAGGAGTTTCTAAGATTTACAAATAAATGATGTGGTAATTAAGTGTGTGGAGTAATTTAAGTATGTGAGATCTATAATAGATATATCTGGCACTTATTAAAAAAATCTGATGTGTTACACTCACATGACTTTCTCTACTCTTGTACAAACTATTTTTACAAACGCTTATTCTCCATCTACTTCATGTTAATCGAGATAAACATTTGCAGAGTCTATCTTATTGCTAATTTTTTTGTACATGTAAGGAGATAATATATTTACAAGGGCAATTTGGAAATACAGTAGGCTTTAAGCACATACATATCTCTTAATGGCTGGTTGCTAGGTGCAGCACCATTTCCTTTCCCACAGATTAATACTCTTTGCATATCCCAGACAAAAAAATGAATAACGAATTCCCATTTGAGAAAATAAGTATTGAAAAATTTAAGGGAATAACAAGCAATATCTCGAAAATGGTTCGCTCAACAAAAAAATGTACATAACATAAATTGTGTATTTTAACGCGATCTACATTTTTTGTGTAGTAAAATTTTGTCTATCTCTTATGGTTTATCAGTTATACAAAAGTCGTTCACAATGAAGAATACTTTTGGAGACATTCCCAGAAAATTCAAGATATACATTTTATTTGTCATAAAAATGTCTTAAACATATGATATTTTAATCAAAATCGTTAGAGCCATTTTTGAGAAAATTAATAATATGGGGTGGGGGGGTTTCTTGAAAACCTTCGTGTCGCATCCTTGGAAGATACTGAACCTAAATACCAAGTTTGGTGTTTATCCGACTGTTCGTTTCTGAGTTATGCTGTTCACAGACACACACACGGACATGTTTCTAAAAATTGTTTTTTTTTGGATTCAGGGAGTCTCAAAACATTTATTTCCGGTGAAATCTTGGTATTGAATTTTTGGGTGGAATACAACACTTCCCCTACTTACTATACGTAGTAGAGAAAGTAAAAACTGAAAACATTATATTTTCTCTAAATTCTAATATTAGATCTATTGAAAATAAAATACATAAGAGGAGCGTCTCGGTTAATAAGTATGTGGCCTACATTTGGGAAGTTCCGGGCCGACCAATCTCGCCAAAGGTTTTTTCGCGGTTTTCCTCGGCCGCTAGGCGAATGCTGAGTTGGATAATTTGATTCGCGAATTTTCGTATTATCCTTTTCATCTCTAAATTTAATTCTGGATATGCTATGATCAAGAGTTTGCTTGCTGCTCGACCGACCACTGACACAAGGCTTGTAAGGCCTTGGGGGTGTAATTCCTACAAAGAGAAGGATAAACAGTTAAAGAAGAAAGAGAAGAAATACAAGATAAATATGTGATCAGTGTGTATTTTAAGTCAAAATGCAGTGCAGTATAATTTAAAGAAAAAATATTGACTTTTAAGGTACACATAGGTGAAAATTGACCAAAATCTATTAAAATACATTTATTTTATGATTTGCTTATAATTATACTTGAAACTTCTGGTTTTATAATCTATATATGGTGTAGGTCAGTGATGCGTAGATGGCATTTTAAAGGTCCCTGTGCACGTTGACAAGAACCTTTTTTAAAACTTCAAAGCTAATTTTCTACATTTTTGCAATTTTTGTTCAGTTTGCTTCAGCATTTTAAGGCAAAATCTGAGAAGTACAAATGAAAAAAATCTGATGTGTTACACTCACATAACTTTCTCTACTCTTGTACAACCTAATTTTACAAACGCCTATTCTCCATATGCTTCATGTTAATCAAGATATCGAGATGTCAATCTTATTGGTAATTTTCTTGTAGATGCAAGGAAAATATGGTAGCTTTTAAGCGATAGTCAAATATTTTAACGCTGGTTGCTATGTAACGCATTCCATTCTCTTTGCATGTCCAGGACATAAAAAAAATGAATAACGAATTTGAGAAAAAGTATAAGTATTGGAAAATTTAAGGAAATAACAAGCAATATCTCAAAACGGTTCACTCAACAAAAGAAATGTATATGACATAAGTTGTGTATTTTAACGCGATCTACATTTTTTGTGTAGTAAAATTTTGTCTATCTCTTATGGTTTACCAGTTATGCAAAAGTCGTTCACAATGAAGAATACTTTTGGAGACATTCCCAGAAAATTCGAGATATACATTTCATTTGTCATGACATTACCCTAAACATATATTTTCATCAAAATCGTTAGAGCCATTTTTGAGAAAATTAAAATTTTCGAAAAATGTTCCATGTAAAGGGTAGTCTGGGGTGGGGGGATTTTCTTGAAAACCTTCGTGTCGCATCTCTGGAAGATACTGAACCTAAATACCAAGTTTGGTGCTTATCCGATTGTTCGTTTTTGAGTTATGCTGTTCACAGACACACAGACACACACACACAGACACACACACAGACACACACACGGACATGTTTCCAAAAATGCGTTTTTTGGATTCAGGAGGTCTCAAAACGTGTATTTCCGGTGAAATCTCGGTATCGAATTTTTGGGTGGAATACAATACTTCCCCTACTTACTATACGTAGTAGAGAAAGTAAAAATATTAATAGTAGAGTAAATTGTGTATGGAAGGCAATTAGATCCCTGAATAGTCTTTTATGCAATATGGATTTGACCAGCAATATCAAAAAACAAATTTTACAAGTAATGATAGAAAGTATACTTACAAGAAGCACAAAAGTACACTGCCATAAAACAGACAACGAAAGGGAAACCAAGTTCCACATAAGCTGAAGTTCTTCGATTCGCGTATATCTGTACAAGATTCTAGTAATTCCAAATGGCGATATGTGGCTGTTTTTGATGCAGTTTAGGAAATCCCCTTGGAAAGCAGTATTACGTTTGAATACTTACTGGGGTTCATGATAATCATGACCAGTAGTACCTCGAAGAGAATACATTATCATCCCTCAGTGCTTCAAACTAACTTTAACTAGCAGAGAGAAATAAGCTGGTTGGTCAATAAGAGTGCTGTAAGTCGGAGCAGGTAGCACAGAAGGAGGATAAGGCATACACAGTCCTGTTAATTGGGTGCACGTACGGATAAATGTGGACCACTACAAAGGTTAGGAACGAATACTAACCTTTGATGCAAATATGGGGTTACCTTGCCCCTTCTTATGAGCTAGCCAAATCTTTTAGTTTCTCTACCTACTAGCATTGCATTCGATTCGATACCGAGATTTCACCGGAGAGACATGTTTTGAGGCCCTCCTGAATCCAAAATAACATTTTAGGGAAAAGATCTGCGCATGCTACTGCGTCCGTAAACAACATAAATAAAAAATGAAAACTTGGATAATTACCAAACTTGGTATTTATATTCATCTTCCAAAGACACGAAGATTTCAAGCAAATCCCTCACCCTCAGCTACATTTGTACACAACATTTTTCGAAATTTTTTATTTTTCTTAAAGGTAGCCCTAAAATTTTATTATAAAGCATATATTAAAGCTATTTTCATGACAAATAAAATTTATATCTCGAACTTTCTGGGAATACCCTATGAAGTATTGTTCATTCGGGAGCCATATTGTACGATTTTGTATAACTGGTAAACGTTAGGAGATAGACGAAATTCTACCACACAGAAAAGGCAGATCTTTTTAAAACACAGCATTTACTCCAGCAATCTGTTTCTTTTGTGGTGTAACCCATTTTCGAGGCATCCGTTCTTAAAAGTTAAGAGTTGTTATAAACTTTATTATTCTTTTAAAGTCATGTGGACATTCAATTGTTTCATACTATTTGCACGGAAATAGTATGAAATTCTGAGGCCTGCATATAGCGTCCATGTTTTAAGCATTTGGTTATCACTGTTACCTTTGCATTTATAATGATAAGCGTAATTTATCTACTTATGTAAACGTTTATCAAGATTAAATGAACTAGAGAGAAAAATGAGCTGGTGTAGCGAATAGGAACTCTTTTAAATGGCCCTACCTCAGGGAGTTACGACTCTGCCTACGCTATGCACCGGTTCCCCTGTCCCGAGGGGTTAGTACCTGGAAAAGGGCACTTGTCCAGGGAGAAATGGCAAGGACAGTTTCAATGGTGAGGACAGCGGAGGGGGTAAATCTCCCTTATGGGGTTAATACATAAGGGAACCTGGGTTTCAAGCTTAAAGGCCTCACCACAACCGTAACCCTGCACAGCGCTCGTAACGCGGTCAGGGGACGTAATTATTACTATTGAGTTTCCTCAAATATACCGGACTGATTTCATAAAGAAAATCAATGAAAATAAACATTATTGGTAGCAACATACATCAAGGGTGAAAGAGAAAGGGATACTAAGAATTTTATGAAATTATAAATCTAGAGGGTATCGCCAAGTAGGCCAAGAACAAGATGGGGTGGTATGTTTAATTGAGGACGGAACAGGTTAAGGGGATGAAGATGAAGATAATGAAAAAAATAGCTTTGGTAAAAAAACAGTTTTTATGCCCATTAATGTATCATATAGGGTAGAGAATTTGAATGAATTTATTTACATTATCAAATTATATACAGGTGTCCGGCCTATTCATTTAAACTTACAAACTTTTATAGCTTTAGTTAAATGTGGTACACATAAAAAAAAAACATGAGATATGATTAGTAGGTCTCTTGCCATTTATGATTGCAGCTATAACGGCAACAACAATGATCACATTATTAGGTTAAATAACGTGGACATCACAACAGAAGGTTCTTTGTCTTCTTGGACTGGCTGAAACAAAATCTGAAGTGTGCACAACGGAATTTTCGTCGTGAATTTAACCTTGGCTGTCACGACGTAGTACCCTCTTATATAAGCATTATGAAACGGCACAGATAGTTTTCATTATTGAAGATCACATATTTAATTTTGGCGAGTGTCTTTCAATTTGACGAACTCCCGAGGATTTTCACTACCCCAGATACGACAATTATGTGTGTTAACGTTCCATTCACATGGAAAGTTGATTCAGAATAGGACACTTTATCCAGGAAAGCGCCGTCGTTTTGAATTTGATTCAAAACGTCTGCGACGAACGTTTCCGTTTAATTTTGTCCTGGGTATAGATTCGCTGGCGTAACTGGATCTTGTAGGCCCGTAGACGGAGGTCCGTAGGGCCTTAGGTTCGTGGACTACATGATGAACCGTAGACCCAGGAATGGCAAGTTCTACACTGGCGCGTCGAATCGACTCCTTCGTACTAAACCTTTCCACATTTTAGGTACGCACATTCCTTTTTCTATGTTTTCCACGTGTAGACAAAGAACTACCAGTTTCTCATAACTGTATGCCCATCATAAGGCTTACATGGAAGCAGACATCGTCGTGGCAGCCAAGGTTAAATTCACGGCAAAAATTTCGTTGTACACCTTTCCCAGATCTTGTTGCAGCCAGTTCAAGAACACAGAAAAGTTTTTGTGTCTACGTCGCCATCTTTGTACGAGGGCGGATCGAAAAATTAAGCATAATAAAACGTTTTTTTTTAAAACAAAACCGAAAAAAAAATCCAAAATGAACGTACAAGTTTTACCTACTTTTCGACATAGTCACCACATTTCTCCACACATTTCTCCCATCGTGATACCAGTTTCAATATACCCTGTTGGTAGAAGATCATTTCCTTGTAGTATAGCCATCTGCGGACTGCTGATTTCACTTCCACATCTGTCGCAAAGCGTTGGCCGGCCAGGACTTTATTCATGGAACCAAACAGATGAAAGTCCGATGTTGCAAGGTCCGGACTATATGGTGGATGCTGGAGTACCTCCCAACCAAATCTGGTGATTTTCTGATGAAAAGCAGCAGCAACATGGGCCGAGCATTGTCATGAAGAATTTTGACGTCAACATTCATGTTGTAGCGTTTGTCACGAAGGGCACGACGCAACTTCACCAAAGTTTTCATGTAGGCTGCAGCGTTCACAGTGGTCCCGTGTTCAGCAAAGTCCACCAATACAACGCCATGAATATCCCAGAACACCGTCACAAGCACTTTCCTAGCAGATTGAGTCACACTGGGGAACCAACGTGTTTCCACTCCATATTTGCCTGCTTGGTTTCGGGAGTGTAGTGGTATGCCCACGACTCATCACCAGTGACGATTCCTTTCATAAAGCCATGCCCTTCTGCGTTAGGTGAACCAAGCTCATCATCATTCGCTGGCCCTTATGATTGTTGTGTCAGGTTCTTAGGCACCCGGCGAGCACTAACGTTACGAAATTTCAACCTGTCATGAAAAATATCTTACACTGCACCATAGGAAATGTTGAACTGTTGCAATAAGGTTCGCAGTTGTACACGCCGGTCGTTCAAAATTGCCGCCTCAATGCTTCTGACATTCTGTGGGGTTGTAGCTATTACCGACCCTCGGAACGTCGCGAATTACTAAGGTTCTCACGGCCCTCTAGAAAAAATGCATACCACCTGGAGACATTTCTACGGTCCATACAATCATCCCGTACACGCCACGCATATCCCTGTGAATATCGCTTGGTTTATGCCGTTTGAGTCAAAAATATCGAACAACACCTCTCTGTTCTTCACACGTGGACGATAGTAACATGCGCGCCATCTTTGTTGTGTAGTTCACGCTTCTCTCGCTAGAACTGCACATAAAACAACACGTATACTTTATAGTGAAAGCTTTAAACTATATCTGTGTGAAATTGCAACATTCCTGCTGCAATACAAGGCAGAAAAATATTATTGTGCGTTCCTTTTCGATCCGCCCTAGTACGTTCTTATCTAACCTAGTAATGTGATCATTATTGCCATTATTGTTTTTGCAATAATAAATGGCAAAATACCTACTGATCATTTATGTCAAATGTTATTTATATGGATGTGATAAATTAAAACTATAAAGGTTTGTAATGTTAAACGTATAGGCCGGACACACTGTACAGTTTTTCTGTTAGTAACATAAAGACCGATTGCTCTTAAGAGTGCTTGTTATTCTGTATCCTATTCAACTAACATACTGCTTACTGACTATAAAAATCCTACCTCACTCTACATAAACATTTAGTTTTATCTTTTTACCTTCCCCTATGTAACATCGTCTTTTCTTCCCTCTATTTCCTTACGTTCATTATTTCTGTCAGAAAATTCACGTAATCACTTCCCTCCAGTACTACATCCCTACACAGTTGCAAAATTGTTCTTTTTTCTGATGGTTCCAAAAGCGTTTCATACCAAAATGTCTGTCCCTAGGTTGTCTCGTTTCTTTTTCTAAATTCCCTCCCTCTCTCCCCGTATTTTAGTTTCTGTATTTCGATCGTTATCTGCACTTTTACATAATGGACATCCTTCTTTTATCAGTTTTAGTCCACTAACCACATTTTTTCCTATTCTACCCTAAGCAAATCTTTATCTCCACACATTTGCAAACATCCACATATTTTTCCTGTCCCATTCATTCTTAAGCTTCCTGTAAAATTTCAGAGTACTATTCTCTCCTAAAACACTATATATCTTTTGCTCTTCAGTGTCGTCGATCCTTAATTTCATGTTATTCCATACTCGTACTTCTCGTCTATTAATTATCTGCTGATTTCAATTTCTTCGACTAATCTTTTTGAGATAAACGACTTTTCGCTTTTGCTTTCTCTTGTATCATTAAACAATATTTCCTTATCTTGATTCGATCTTATGTCAATACACCTTCAACTGCTATGCTTTTTCCACCTACTCTTCTCATTTCTTTTAGGGCTACCACATTCGGAGCTCCATTAGTAATTCCGAACCGCTTTGCAACATTCTCTATAAATATGATCAATATTTTCCCATTCGTTCACACTATACATCATTTAATATTCGACAGCAGCTGAATAAATTCTCTAGCCAGGCTACACTCATTCTTAAAATTTAATTCAAACAGGTTTATTTTTTGCTTGCCTAATAAATTTTCCCTGTGTTCTGTTCACCTTCAATTAATATCAAGCCTCACCCCCAAATTAGTTAAATTTAAATCAACACAGGACCAGGCTAACGATCCGGGACAACTTGGGAGTGAAGTGTAGTTTACTGCGCGTAGAGTAGGGTGGAGTGAGGTGTTGTTTACCTGTGAGGCCGCATACAATCCGTTTCGTGACTAGAGGTACAATAGACTTCTGTCTCTCATTCCGATGCATGTGTCCTACCTCACTTTCCACCACCAATAGACGTACTGTTTACAGCAGCAAATAAGGCAGAGCATTGACGTCTTCCTTTACATCGAAGTATTGTGTTTATAGAACATACTCATAAATTGATTCTAGATCCTGGTTATTACTGATATAATCCGTAGACTCATGTCATTAATTGGAAAATGGTGTGGTTCTTTGCGTGAAAATTACCTTCAGTTTTACTTCTATTGTTTATATATACAGCGTGTATCTCTATTGGTGTCATATATTTGGATATTTGGGGGATGTGTTTCCGACATCAAAACAGAAAAATAATTCATATGAACACGAGTCTGAAAATCATTTATTTCAGAGTTACAATACAAAATCGAAAGTGGCTTCCTCTTGCTTCGAGGCATGCTGTGAAACTGCGTTCCATGATCTGGCGTACTCTGTTGAAAATTCTTGGCGTGTTTCGTATTTGGTCAAATCCAGTTTGGATACGTCCTCTCAAAATTTCAACATCAGCTACAGGAGTCACATAAACCAAGGACTTCAAATGTCCCCAGATTAAGAAATCCATTGGATTCAAACCAAACGGCCGAGCAGGCCATGCAATGGGTGCCCCTCGACCAATCCAGCTTTGCGGAAATCGATCATTCAAAAACTTACGATCATACTGAAATAAGCTGGAGCACCATCGTTTAAAAACTGCTTTGGTTGGATGATGTCCAGAGGCGCATTATCAGTTAAGTGATGTAACTCATTTCCGAAAAGCTGGAGAATAGGTTGTCCACTCAGACGCGGAGGGAAGAAGTAGGGACCAATAAGGTGATCATGAATGATTCCCCCCACCCAAACGTTGAGAGAGAACCTCTGTTGATGGTTGTCCTGTCGTATTTCACTAGGATTTTCAAATGCCCAGTTGTGAGTGTTACGAACATGTTAGATGCTGTCGCGAGTAAAACCAACCTCATCAGTGAATAAGATACGGGCTAGGAAACTGATAAATCAGCGCACTGTGTCGTTGACAGAAGCGTATTCTGTGCTCAAAATCCACCTCATCTAATCCTTACACACGTTGAAGTGATACGGGTACAGAAGATTTTCATGTAGAATTCTCCTGATAGTCATATGACTAACTCTTTCCCTTACAGCCATACGTCTTGTGCTTTGTGATGGGTCTGCATCCACAGCACGAAGAACTCGTTCTTCAAGCTTAATGCATCGTACAGCTCTTAGTCTCCCAACATCCCTAGTACTCCTCTCAAATGCGCCATTCTATCTCAAGCGTTGGTGAATTCGTGCGAATGTTCTTGCACACGGTAGCGGCCTGTCAGGGTACCTTTCAGCATAAGTTCAAGTGCTCGTGCTGCATTGCCGTCTGCACGGTCATACGTGTAGTGAATATCAGTCTGTTCACTCATGGAATACATCTTCTTTGACTATTACAACGAAACGGTTTATTTTCAGACCCATGTACATATGAACCTTTTGTACTGTTTTGATGTCAGGAACACGTCCCCAAAATACATGGCACAAATAAAGACATATCCTGCGTTTGTGTATGTATATATACACACCCTGTATATATAAATTATATTGCATTAAATATATATAATTGTAATCACAAAAAAACAATTATATGCTACTTAATTATATTTTATGGCTTTCTAAGCAAGACATTAAAAAGTAAAACATGAACTTGTCTTTAAAGCTGCAAACAGAGCAGTAATATCTACATTTCTTTTCTAATATGGCCATACGCTGTACTGGCTGTAGGTACTAAAGCAATAAGCTTTTGTGAGCAGACGAGTATTTAAAAGACAATTAGGGTTGTTCAGAATGAAAACGAATAACGAAAGTGAACATGTAAAATTTTTATTTGGCTGTTATTTGTTTATTTGTTATTTAACGTCGTTATAAACGTGAAAGCATATTACCCCGGGTGGTTTTGTTATAGATTATTTGATGCACTTTGACCTCCGTGTGTCCATTACATATTCTTAAGTATCTGGTTGCCCTATTGCACCATCTGCTTGAGCAACTTGCTGACTGATGGATGGCTTAATTTGCCATCGGAAGGAGGACCTTTGGGAATGCGGAATTGCCGATCTGTGTATCTAGTAATAATAGAGGAGATAGCGTATTGCAACGCGCAGTACACACTGGAGGAACAGGCCAGAAACCACGTGACATTTGAATTAGCTGGTGGTTGGGTATGGAGTTGGCTCACGTATTATTTTTAGCTGCTTTTTAAGTTACCCCCACGTATGTGCGCTAATTTGGAGAAGTTGTGTTCAACTTTTGTTACGTAGTGATAGGTTACGCAAACTTGAAGAGTTATTATGTATTAATAGTTGCTTTGAGCGTCGGTTTGAATTTAATGCTTACGTAATATTACTGTTTCAATTTGCCTCTGCTGCGTCATTAATTTAGAGTCATTTATCTTGGGTAGGGTATGGTAATGACAATTATTGTAGACGTCACAGAATTAAACTTTTAAATTTTCACTTTTATTTTGACATCTTGCACATATTTATAAACTACTACACTTTTAAAAGAACTGTGAGCAACTTATACATATTCACTTAGCGTGTATATCTGTTTTTAGCAATCCCCTTAGAGAACACATTTTTCCATCTTTAACTACCACGCCTTGCCAGGAACTGAGTAACCTCAACGGTCAAAACCTTAAGCTCCGGTAATGCAAGTCTCTGATTGGCTAATTCTAGTCCAATAGAATATCTGTATTTAACTTAAAACTCTTCTTTTCTGTTGATTGGCTAATTTTAAAAACTGTCACAAACTACGTCATCGTCGCTCTAATCATGACCAGTACATTTCAAATTCTGAACACATTATTGCTACAATTACCTCATTATTACTCATTGTTAGCAACCTAAAACCTATTATTCTCACCGTTCTTGTATTATTAGAGTATGTAATATATTCACATAACATTAATAAAACATGTTTACAATAAAAATATGCATTTGCAATAACTGTTAGATATAATTTAAATAATTATTACATATACATTGTTTCAAGGTTCTTGAATTTACCTATTTTAAATTACAATTGAAATTATTCAGGTATTAAAATACTGCCTCACTTGTGGTTAGAGCTAGCGGGGTTTGAATGTTCTAAACAGGAAATGTTTAAAAATTCTGGTGCGTTACACTCACATGACTTTCTCCACTCACGTTAATCCAGATAAACATTTGCAGAAACTATCTTATTGCTAATTTTCTTGTAGGTGCAAGGGGAATATGGTAGGCTTTAAGCGATAGTCAAATGTTTTAAGAGCTGGTTGCTATGTGAAGAATTTCACTTTCTTTTCATGTCCAGGACAAAAAAAGAGTAACGAATTCCCATTTGGAAAACTTTAAACAAGGAATATCTCGGAAATTATTCATGGACAATGACATAAATTGTGTATTTTAACGAGATCTACACTTTTTGTGTATTAAAATTTTGTCTGTATCTTACGGTTTACTCTTATGCCAAAGTCATTTAGAATGAAGAGGACTTTTGGGGACAATCCTAGAAATATGAAGATATACATTTCATTTGCCATGACAATTTTCCATAAAAGTATCTTAAACATATTGTATTTTAATCAAAATCGTTAGGGCCATTTTTGAGACAATCAACGTTTTCGAAAAATGTTCCATGTAAAGGTTAGTGTGGGGTGGGGGATTTTCTTGAAAATATTTGTGTCGCATATTTGAAAACTTAATACGAAGTTTGGTATTTATCCGACTTTTCGTTTTTGACTTATGCTATTCACAGACACACACTTCTTATTCAGAGGGCCTCAAAACATGTATTTTCCGTGAAATCTCGATATCTAATTTTTGGGTGGAATGCAATATTTCCCCTGCTTACTCTACGTAGTAGAGAAAGTGAAAAAGAAATAACGGATTCCCATTAGAGAAAAGTATAGATATTGGAAAATTCAAAGAAATAGCAAGGAATACCTCGGAAATGGTTCACTTGACAAAAACAATGTATATGACAAACTGTGTGTTTTAACGAGATCTACAGTTTTTGTGTTTTAAAATGTTGCCATTTCTTACGGTTTAGCAGTTATGCGAAAGTCATTCAGAATGAACAGGACATTTGTGCATATCCTCAGAAAATTCAAGACATACATTTCATTTGCTATGAACTAACCTTAAGTCTAAATACTCTAATCAAATTCGTTAGAGCCGTTTTTGAAAATAAAAATTTTCGAAAAATGTTCCATGTAAAGTGTAATCTGTGGTGGGAAATTTTAAAATCTTCGTGTCGTATCCTTGGAAGATACTAAACTTAAACACCAAGTTTGATAATTATTCAACTTTTCGTTTTTAAGTCATGTTGTTCACAGACAGGCATACACGATGTATTTCCAAACCTGCTTTAGTTGGACTCAGGACATCTCAAAACATGTATTTTCGGTGAAATCCCGGTATTGAATTTTTGGGTGGAATATAATACTTCCACTACTTGCTGTACGTAGTAGAGAAAGTTATAAATCATTATGCCAATCACTAGGTACAAAATATGAAATCAAACACAATCTGTACACTTAGAGAAAGATAGTTTTACAAGTTTTGGCATTTAGACATTTCCAAATGTAACAATATAAGATGTATATAATTGCAGCTGGAACTTGAACACAGAAACGCACATTGATCTAATTCTGGCTCTTAAGAACTCGCGTCAGGTTAAAGATCCAATGCTTTGTGATTGATAGTAAGTCTGTCAAACACCAAGATCGGTTAGGATTTTCGATCTAGATACGTTATCCAAATGATTATTAAGGAAACTTAGTCACTGAAGATAACAAAAAGCATACAATAGTAAGCACTGATCATGATCATTTACATGTACAAATATTAATCATAACAGGCACCGTAAACCTAGATAGTGCAGTAGGTTGTGCTGGTACTCCACGTTTGATCCCAAACAGATCTGTGCCACATGCTTAAACCTTATAGTATATGCTTAGTAGATGCGTTAGTATTTTTTAATTTATTTGTTTATTACAGTATGTTTTGCATTACATATTAGTAATACTATATCTAGGGTTCGAGTGGGATAGTTCAGGAGGCAACGCCTCAGGTTCGATTCCCGTTGACCATACTCTCTGGCATTAAGACATTTTTGTGGTTTTCCCCTGTCGCCTAGGCAAATGCCGGGGTGGTGTAATCTACAAATAACTACTTTCCATTTTCTCTCTCCCTTTCATGTTTGCGGTTTGTTTCCGGGCCCTGAGGTACTGGCGGTGTCGGGTAGATGGTGTGGATGCTCGCGTATCCCCGCAACCGCCAGGGTGCCCTCTCTCGGGATTCTTCGCCTTTACTGGTGCGCGGATGTTCAAACCGGAAATATTAGGGATTTCTGCAGGTCGCTGCAGGCCTGTCTGCCTGCAGGCGTGAGACCTACCGCAGCTCCTCCACCTTAACTCTGCTTCCCGGGGAGAGTGTAGTCACTATTGATCAAGATGGGCACAGTGCGCGAAGTGTCCTTCTCCGATACACACATGCTACATCCTGCTAAATTTAGGGTTAGCTTCTTTACACGAATATTTTAACTTTTTATAAAATATAATACAGTAGGATTCCGAGAACTCGATAACTCGACATTCCGCGTAACTAAACTTCCTTGTTTATTTATTTTATATCCTTAAACTTGTCCCTAATGAATTCTACAGGCTGATTTATGAAGAATTGACACGTTTATTTATCTAATTGTTTCAAAACGAGTTATTCTAGCGGCAACTTATTATACCTAAAATGCAGAGGAATTTTGAGATTGTTTACTCTATAGCAAATGTTGAAAATGTCTCCCATCCTGCCTAAGGCACAACTCAACACGTCGTTCCATGTTCCTGGTGACTGGAGGACTCTGTTGTCAACAGCTTGAACCTCCTGCGTAGTGTTGTGCTTCAGATCGTCCAATGTCTATCGATGTGTGGCATAAACCCTGTCTTGTAAGTAACCTTATAAGGTCCGGCGATGTCAAATCCGGAGATATCGGAGGCCACAGGTTCCTGCAAATTATCCGGTCGTCAGAGAAACTTGCAATTAGTGCCATGGATTCATTTGATGTATGGCCTGTAGCGCCATCCTGCTGAAAAGATTCTTGACTCAGCTCTACATCGTCTAGTTGCTCAGCAAACTCCATGAAAATCCGTCGGTACTCTGCAGTGTTCACATTGTTTAAAAAAGAATTAGTCCCACTATTCTCTGGGCGGATATTGCGCAACAAACTCCATAGGTGCTTCATGAATAACATGTGAATTTTCGCTGGCCCAATAGCGTGAGTTATTTGAGTTCACATAGCCGGACAAATGGAACCATGCTTCATCTGTGAACCATGTGATGGACAATATGGCAGGATTTTGCTCAATGAAGGCCTGAAACCAACGACAATAATTCAGTCGTCTATTCTTATCTGGTTCCTGTAACTGATGGACAACCGTAATCCTATACGGCTTTAGGTCTGCACTTTTCACAGCTCTCTGACACACTGAGTAGTTGTACCTTGTCTCCTGCGAAAAACACCTTAAATAATTTTTTGGGTGACTGGTCCAGTCGTGCTCTTACGTCAACAACAACCGTGGGAAGCCTAGATAAACGAGTTTTGCCTTTTTCACTCACCAGAGATGCAATTGTTTCCAATTTGTTTACCAGTCCCAGTATTGTCTCTCTTTGGGGAGGATTCCGAAAACCAAATTCTCTCTAGTAACTGTAAATGAATTCACAATCCAGTATTGCTTTACAAGGAAAAGTCGTTCATTTAATGTGTACTCAATTTTCACGTTGACTAGAACAAAATATCAAAAGAAGTTGCAGACAATAAAACTAACAAATACGAATAAAACATGAACATCTGCGCATATAGTGACAAACAATCGAAAACCTAGAAAATGTTGCTTAATTTGTGCTAAAATTGGGGTACTGAGTGAATTTCGAATAGAATATTAAAGAAATAAATGTGTCAGTTCTTCATAAATCAGCCTGTATAATCCACTATGCGGTATAAACGGTATAGGTAAATTTTAATTAGTGTACATATTCGTGTTCGTATTCATGCATTCAGGTGTATGGTATGGTGTCTTCAGATTTTGCAATTTATTAATGACACTAATTTGGTGACAGATTATGTTACTTTTATGGAAATACAACCTACCACATTCTCCCTCACTAACAAAAGGGCTGTCCTTCGATTTCTGAATCAGAACATAAGCAGCCGGTAGACCATTGTCACGAAATCCAAAAGCTTGCTGCTAATAATGTGTGTAGCACAAACACGTGTTCGAAAGCTTTGAAGGTTTATTGCTTTACGCAGTGCATACGTGCTGAGCTAGTTATTTCTGGTTACAGTACAGTTTCTCAGAGTTCAGGCTTACTGTTAGTGTTGTGTTTGTGCCAGTGAAAACGCCCTACGACCTACGTGATGAAACTGCACGGCGACGAAATGAGTATGAGCGACAGTCTAACATTATACAAATTTTTTTCTACAAAGAATTATCAATTTCTTTTCCATTCTATGCAAGTACGCACTTTTAATTTTACAGTAACCGTTTTTAGCACATGTTACACTTTTCTGTTTCCTGTATTGTGCTGGAATATGTATTTATATAATTTGCAGTACATATTATGTTACGAGTTGTGAATAACTGACCCCTTATCCCGTAGTAATAGACATTTCGGTCATCCGACCCTCTTAGTCCACATTAGTTCGAGTTATCGGCATTCTACTGTACAATTTACATTCAATACTACTATCAAATGTTTAATAATATAATTTTACATGGTTTGTAAGTTTTCAAAATGAACCTTGTTAACAAATATATATTTGAATTGAGAAGGTTGTAGCTCCACGTTTAGGTGCCAATTTGAGGAAGATTTACTTTGGAGGAGTTGTACTGTAGTTCAACTGTTGGGGAGCCAAAAACTTGAGACAGTTTACCCCACGTATGGTAAAAGTTTCCGGTGGCCTTTGCCCCAACATTCACTTTCCGGTGGCCTTTGCCCTAACGTTCACTTTCCAGTTGCCTTCGCCCCAACGTTTAAAAATCAACTTTGTAATATGAATGTTTATTTAAATATTATATTTGTATGCCTCGGCCGTCAGTATTAATTTGTAGAAACATGTATCTCTTAGCAGGGGATGTTGCGGCTAAAGAATGTAGGCTTACACAAATTATAATTTTTACTTCACTCCTTTTATTAATCCTTCACACGATTAAATAACACTTCACTGATATAGAGAGCTGTGAGATTATTTTATTAATTGCACTTTTAAACACGTAAACTTTATAATATTCTCGGCGTAATGAATTTTGTCTCATACTGAATACGTACCGAGCGAACGAACTGCTCAGCTGTGCTGCCGTCTAGCGTCCGGTTGGGAACGCTGTCTACTAGCGACTGGCGTTTACGCTTAAATTTGTACATTTCCTTATTTTAAGTCTCTTATTGGCTAATTTTACTTCAATAGAATACTTTTATTTAACTTTCAGTTTTTCTGGTTGTTGATTGACTATTTATAAACTGTTTTAAATATTGTATTGTTATTCCAAGAATTACTAGCAGCATTATTAAGCTTTCTAATTCATTATTGCCTTAAGGTTACCTCATTGTTAGCAACTTTCGGCCTCTATTCTACAGCTCCTACATTATTAAATTACCTAATACATTCACATAATGTTATTATACATGTACACAATAATATAAACATATACAATGGCTGTAATATACACTTTTTATATATTATATTATACAAATATTACTTTAAGGCGGGCTGTTATTTTTTTATGTTACATAATTAGACTGAAATCTTTTAAGTGTTAAAAATACTGCTTCAGAATTAGGTCTTTTAATTGAGGTGGCCACATTTCATTTACTTTTGTTCCCTTTCTCTTTAAGCGTATTCTTTCATTATATAACAAAGCGCATTTGTGCTTAAGATGTTCTATAATCTGCTCGTTCTGTTTGCACTTGACATAGGATCGTCGGTTATTTTAAATCTATGTGAATATGCTCTTTGTTCCATTACCAGTTAAACATATTAAGTTGAACGTTAATATTAGTTTTGTTTCAATTATGTTACGTACGGTGGGGAAAGAGGACTGCATTTGAATGCCATTTGATGCTAATTACCATTCACCGAGCGAGGTAACGTCTGTGTCTCGCATTCAGGAGGTCCCGGGTTCGATTCTCGTCCAGGTGGCCGTTCTGATCAAGGTGATTTCCCCGAGTCGGTATAGGCAAATGCTGGGGTGGTTCCCTTTTTACATGAATTTCCTGTCCATTTTTACTTTTTCTATCACTAGTAGTCCACTAACTAGTAGATATAGAAGGTATTACATTACATTCGAAATTCGATACCGATATTCATCGGAAATACATGCTTTCAAGCCCCCTGAATAAAAAAAATGAACTTCTGTACTGCGCATAGGAAGTAGAGGAAGTATTGTATTCCACCCAAAAATTCGATATAGAAACTTCAACGGAAATACATGTTTTGAGGCCCCCTAAAATAATTTTTAGAAAAACGTCTATGATGTGTGTCTGTGAACAGCATAACTCAAAAACGTAACGTCGGATCAACACCAAACTTGATATTTAAGTTCAGTACCTTCTAGAGATGCGAAACGAAGACTTTCAACAAAATCCCCCAACCCAGTCTATCCTTTAAATTGAAAGCTTATAGAATATTTTAATTTTCTAAGAAATGGCTCTAACGATTTTCATTAAAGTGCAATATATTAAAGATATTTCCATAACAAATAAAATGTATATCCTGAATTTCCTGGGAATAGTGTTTAAAGTCCTCTGCATGCGGAAGGAATGTCTTTATCGTATAACTTGTAAACGTTAAGCGATAGATGATAACGTACTACAAAAAAAAAATGCAGATCTCTTTAAAACATATAATTTACTTCAAATAAGCTTTTGTGGCATAAGCCACCTCTGAGATATCCGTTATTAATAGTTCGAATTATTCATTTCTTGGTCATTCTTTGAAGTTCTTTCAACATTCAGTTGCTTCTCGCGATTGCATGGAAACAGTATGGATTTTTAAGTCTGGCATATAGCCTCCATTCTTTAAACACTTGACTACCGCAATGCTCATTATATTTAAAACGAAATATGTAAATGTACTTATTTCTGCAAACCTTTATTTGGATTATTAGTAGATATAAAATAAGCTTCAGTAAGAATAGCCTGTACACTCACTGATAAATAATGGAGGGTAGAGAAACTCATGTAAATGTATCACGAGACATTTTTATCATCTGTTTCAGTGTTGAAGGAATCAGACGACGGTGTTTGGTGGTTGCTGCAGTACGGCGAATTGTACTCTTTGAAAGGTTTCTCTTTGGCATTTGGTGGGTCTGCTTAAGGCCCCTTCATGTGACCCCCGGGGGAAGCGGGGCTATCCGGTCCAAGAATGTGCTTCATCTGGAATGTTAGAAACCCCGTCCTGGCTAGCAAACATCGTCTTCCGGATCTGGTCGCCCTTCAGCCACCCCCCCCCCCCCCGCATCCTCCCCTCCATCCCTCCCAAGGTTCATGTTAGAAGAAAAAGTGGCCTCTATGGCCTTCTTGCGGTGTTCTGCTCCAGATTTCTGGAGGCCCCTCTGTACGTGTACTCCGGCTTCTGCTCCTTTGCCATTTCAAAAAGCTAACTTCTGAACTTCTGCACTTGATTGTATATTTCACATTTTGACATTTTGTGGCAACATACTCATAAATATTTGTTGGCATGTAAAACAAATCATAAGCAATCATACTTGCGACTATTGAATGCCTCAAAATAGTAGCCGGAATTTGTTAAATAATAATTAGGTTGAATTTATAGCAAGCAGCACTTTAATGGAAGAATTATTTGGCGAAATTAAGGCACTGCTATTACAATGAAATATCACCGCAACGTACACAATACGACAATTTTGAGGTGACCTGTGGACCATGTTTAACACCGTGCATAGTGTTTCGCTATTTCACTCCATCGTCTATTATTACTACATGGTTTTGTGGGTTGTAATCACACAATTTAAAACCGGGCAAATGGCTTAGCTTCCATTTGGCTTCGTGTATCATCTAGTTTTTAATTTTCCGAAACACAGCATCGGTCTGTTATATGAAACAACCGAAAAGTGTATTATTGTGAAGTGAGTGTATTTGTTACTGAAATAACCTTACCTCTCATGTTTATATGTAGTATTTCACCTAGGTCAATAATGTGAAGATACTGGCATTACGTAATTTTAAAGCCGAAAAATAAAATAGCTAAGAAACGAAGTAAAGATACTTAGAAATAAGTGAGAAATTAAATTGTTCTAGCCGAAACCTAAATAATTATAAGTTTAACGTTTAAATATAGTACATTTTTCATTACTTCAACCATCAATGAGACAGGAATGTAAGAAACTGTGTATTTTATTAAATATTTTTAAATTCAACATTTAAATTTTGTACGCCTGCGCTTAACTCACAACACTTCTATTAACCATACTGGCGCACGGAAAGACTGAAGCAAACGGAAATACAAAGTGGTAGTTTATATTGTACCAGGTCGCTGAATCACGTGTCTTTCTTGCATCAATGTATTGCTCTGCTGCAGAGCGCTTAGTGATCATGGTTCAACAACCACGTAAATCGCTTCGTTTATTCACTTTTTGCGTTATAACTATGAACACCCTAAAATAACCACTTTACCAACATAGCCGACTTCTGTTAATAACACTATCGATTACTCCCAAAATAAAACTCTCGTTTTACAAAAATCCAGTGACGCTTAAAATAAGTAGAAAACTTATACAGATTTTAGTAAATATTATAAAAATAATTAGTATATTCTGTAATGAAGTGAGGACTTTCATCTAAAATTGAGATTTGGTACAATATTCTGAAATAAATGGTTCCGGAGCTATGGTCACTTGGAATGCGACAAATGAATTAATACAATACATTTATCGCTCAATAACGTAACAACAGTTGGGTTATACATGATAATATTTGATAAATATGCTTTCCATAGCACACCGTATTAATAGGAAAAATTATAACGAAACAAATGCGAGGTTTTTTGCCGTTCGATTTCACATGGAATGCTCTACATTCCAATTTTCCCCCAAAGTGAAGTCGTTATGATGGAATTCGAAAACTGAATTCTGAGTCACTGCCATTCTTTTGAAGCTTATTATATTTAAGTACCTACTTTCCATGAAAGAAATGTTGTTCCAAACAACATACGGAAACCAATAGGTAACCGCAAATATCTTATTTTCTCCATCTTTTTCTTCTTCATTGACGTTTATTGACCATTCTGTCTTCGAAAGAGAGGATGAATCCTTCGTATTATCGGACATGTATCTCTCTTTAACATAAGGTGATTTTCTTCTGAATACAACGTCCTAGGAATATTTTTTCGTGCTCATCATTTCTTTTGATAAGTATGTACATCGTGCAAACTTCAGGAGTAACGTGGTAACATAGTTGGTAATATAGCTATATACTTGTATACTCTTCTTAGATAAACACTATTAGCACTACAGGGTTGAATACATTCTACTTAACACATTTATTGAAAACTAAACCTTCAAATTTGCAACATTAAGCAATAGTTTAGTTTCAGTGGTATCTAAGATTAGACATTGTTGAAGCCATAGTTTAAAAGCCACCTAGATATACACCCCACCTTGAATATTTTTAAAAGAAAAGAGGAAGATAACTTTTTTGGTCTTACGAGTGTTGGTAATTTATTTTCATAAACTTCTGGCGAACCATGATACATTCTTACATATAGCTGTAAAGTTGTACATAGATTTCGGACTTCTGAATGGATGTTGGTTGATTTTGCTAGGAAATTGTTAGGTATAATGCTTTCCTTGCAATTAGCTGATCACACATTCAGCACATTAAAGTTACAGTTCGTTTCCCTGAAGTGTAATTATTGCTTATGCTATTTCACATAAAGGCTCGTGTGTCTTGTTCTTTATAATCTGCGAAAATAACCGTTATGCCTTTAAGAAACACTACATTTATTTCAAACTGGAATTTATTTCGAGTTTCCTGTTAACCTGCGGCTATTTTCAAGAGTGGAAGTTTTGAGCTTTCGGCCTTGTGCTTGGTGCATGAAGGATTGTAAGATTAGAAGCTGTGATCGTTATAGAAAACTAAAGACTAGCACGTTGGTAAGTAGCTGCTCAAAGTCAACCACTTGAAACAGCTGCAATGCTCAAAACCGGCCGAAAAATTTTCAGTTCTTAGACGTAAAGTATCTCAGTCATTTACCCTGAAAAGCAAACTAAATCGGAGATTCAAACGAGGGAAGTGTTTTCAGCTACGTCGTTTATAAGGGAGAACGCTGGGGAAATAGCTTTTATGCAAAATAAATATCAAACGTTAAAAGGAAATAACGAAAACAGAAAAACCTGCTTTGGATGTTGCGGAGAAATTTAAAACTATACATATACGAGAATATGGTAGGTTTTATTTTGTGCTTTTCCTTTTAAGCAGGAAGAGGTTTCATGAAGCCCATTCCAAAAAGAGGACATGACAAAAATTAAAGTACTGAATTCACAGCATAGATCAATCCACAGTTTGCTTAGCAGGTACAAAAATAGAGAGAGAGAGAGAGAAAGAGAGAGAGAGCGTTTGTTTCCCTAAGTCTAAGGGTTATTGTTAATCTTTTAAAACGACGTCATGTAGTATTTTCTGGAAGCAGCTTTCTAATGCTTCGTTGCTGTAAAAATCCGATGTGATGCATTCATATGACTTTCTCCACTCACTGTTCTAAATATGCTTGCAAAAGTTTATTCTTTTATCTACTTCTTGATAATCTAGATAATTCATAATTACATATTTCGTTATAGGTATTTAAAGGATACGGTATGCTAAGACTATAACCGAATTTTTTAAAAGTGAGTCGCTAAATAATTTTTTTTGAACTTTTATGCACTTAGCATGACCAGGAGAAAAATCTGATGATACATTCACATGACTTTCTCTATCCTCTCTTTATTAGTGGGTATTCAAAACATTCTTACTAGTTTTTTTTCTACCTACTTCATTTTAATCCAAATAAACCTTTGCAGAAACAGCTACGTTACACATTTCGTTATAGATACAAAGGGAACAGCGTTAGTCAAATGTTTAAGAACCGGACGCTATATCCTGGCCTTAAAATTCCATACTGTTTCCCTGTAATCGTGAGAAACCTCTGAAACTTGACGAGTCGTTAAAAGAATGACAAATGTTGAACAATTCGAACTCTTAATAAAGGATATCTCAGAAACGGCTTGTGCCACAGGAAAACTTAATTTAAGTAAATTGTGTGCTTTAATGATACTTTTTCGTCTATCGCTTAAGCTTATATGTTACCTATACAAGATTATACATAATTTCTTCCAAATGAAGAGAAATTCACAGCTATTTCCATAAAATTTAAACACATATTTTATTTATGATGATCTTCAACATATAATATTTCAATAAAAATCGCTACATCAATTTTTTAAAAAATGTTACATGTAAAGGGTAGTTGGGGTGGGGGACTATCTTGAAAATCTTTGTGTCGTATCCTTGAAAGATACTAAACAACTTAAATTCCCAGTTAACTATTTATCAGACCTTTTGTTTACGAGTTATGATGTTTACACACACATACACAAACATCAAAACGTTTATTTCCCATGAAATAAGAATGTAGAATTTTTGTATGTATACTCACGTCCACAAAATATGGCCCATAATGGAACAGAGCTGTTTATGTTGGTACTGATAAAATATAGCCCACCCCCTACCAGCGTGACTGCCACTTTTTTTTAGTATAATTCTAGTCACTGGATTGTCAGGGTACTTTATCTCTCCCCAAGTATGGCCCAACTGCCGAAGGGTAACATTACAACTTAAACCTATGATTTCATACTACATTGTTGTTTAGTAACAGCAATAACTTAACCTTCCATGTCATTGATGAAATCTCTCATATATATAAGCATTCGTAGCTGTCGTTCAGTTTAATCACACCCCTGCACCTCTTCCTCTAGAAAGCAGAAGTATATTATAATTATTTAGACATTCCTGTTGTAAGTATCGTCTTATAGAGACCGTATCCAAACCATTCCTTTATTTCACACAGATTATAATATTGTTTATTAGTTAGTTCTTTTTGCACTGAATTGTTTTTCAGGCTAGTCACATATAGAATTGATACCAGCTGGGAGGAGTCAAAAGTCATTTATCTGAAGGTAAAAATCTGTCTTACGCCTTACGAATATCAGCTTGCCTGTGTTATAGTCTTTAAGTTCCAGTAACGTCGAGGAAATGAACCTAGATTTCCACAAGTTCATTTTAAATGTAAGCGGCGCAACACACAAGGGAATGCAATAAATTACATACTTGAGGTGGGTGACTTTTTCTACTACGTCACCTTGCTCCAAGCAGGAAATGAATGCCGCACCTCTCCGCTAGTTGCTTTATGAACCTGTATTGCTCGGAATCGTGGTAAACAAAGGCTTTCCTTTGCGCTTCCTACACCAGCCTTCCTTTTCATAATGAATTGCAGATATGCAACTCCTGGAGGTTTCGTTTCAATTTTGTTGTTTATTTAAACGCCGTCGCTTTGTGTGTACAATTAGAGAGAATATACCGGTATTCAAATTCAAATGGTGGTAAAGACGCACGAGGAAGAAGAGAACAAAGAGAAACCAAGGAGAGAAAGGAGAATTTCCATCCGTGAGCTAATTAGAAGAAGAAGAAAGGTTCCGTTACTCAGAGATGTCCTTCGTTTGAAAATCCTATCTTATTTGTTCTCGTAGAAGATTGCAAGTTCTCCATTCTTTTCGCATTGTCTTGTTTTCAGCATTCTGCTCCTACAACGTAAATTTATTGCCTTTGCTCGTTCACGAATTCAGATTGATGAGACTTTCAGGTGACTTAGTGCCATATACCAGCCGAAGGTTTAGTATCTTTTTTTGAAAATAAATTGTTTGAATTACGTGTTCCATAATGCATGCATCATGATATAAGCCAGGAGAATAATTTATTGCTCTGATTTTCTTTCTTTATAGCTTTTTCTGCCCCCAAATTTCAGCAGTTCCCTATTTGCATACATTATTATACACCTTTACTACTTTCCCATCCACTATGTCATTACTAGGGCAGCTAATAGAAACAATATTTTGAAAATAGAATAGAATTCAAATCAGTACTGTGGAAACTACATATGCCCGATGCTAAGCTTTTTGTATTGAGCTATATTCGTTCGTGAATACGCAAGTTATGTGTATACTTTGAACCTTAAAGTAATTAAAATGCTGCTTATAGCGGATCTACATTTATTAGCCCTTTACGCCAGTCCGGTTAAATGAATGACGTCATTGTTATTTCAGCAGGCCCCTTCTCTCAAAGGGGAGGTGTGGAATTGAACCTCGGACTGCACGTGTTTCCGACTTCGTAAACAGGTTGAGTTGCAGAACTGTTTTTTCACCAGGATGTTTGTTCATTTTTGCACACGAGATGGAAGAGACCACCGAATTTGTACGGTTGCGTGCTAAGCCGAGACACTAGACGCTACAAAAGTCCTCCAATTATTTGAGTTACCTATCAGCATACTTGCTGACATTACGAGTTTACGAGACGCAGATGAAAGAATTTCCAAATGTAAAAACTGTAACGGTACGATACAAATCCCACTTCACTAAGGTGACCTCAAAACTGTTGGCATCCACCCATCGTCATCTTTCGCTAGTCCTCTCCAGAGGCCAAAGTATTAACGCCATGTGCAGATAACCGAATAGATCTGAAGACACACTCACAAAAGTATTCCTGAATCACTGTCCACCTTGTTCGAATAGGCAATCTAAATGGCATCAGGGATGGCAAAATATCTCTACTGTTTAATCGTTATCAATCGTAGTAATTCATAAGCAGATAGCTTCAAGTTATCCTCAATCAAACCATATGTCAATACAATGAACGTAAACCACAGCGGACAAGGGCCCTGACAGCAAGCAAATACATTCTGATGAATGCTCTCTGTAGTGCTATTTGCTGTCTGCAAACGCCAATTTTGTGACTGTGATTTGTTATCTGTGACGTCCGTGCCTAAAGTCCAGTAACAGCAGAACTTTATTTCCTTTCGTCCTATCTGTAATGCTTAGTAATTCCTATGTCTGATCACTATATTGCATAGGACTTATTTGTTTCAATTATTTTATATAAATGCTTTGTTATTTCCAAAACTGTCTCGGCGTACACGGAAGCTTTATTTGGTATATTAATATTGAGCTTTGATTGTTAAATCGATCTAACTGGCATACTGTTTGTGTATTATTAGCTGTTTATACTTCTTAGGGTATTATAATGTTTATTATATTAATATTTATGTAATTTCCGTAACAACAACAATACTAAATGCCTGGTATTTATCCGACATTTTATTTTTGACTATTGCTATTCAGACAAGCGCGCTAACACACAAACAAACACAAAGCCATACACGACCGTTTTTCTAAAAAAACGTTCTTTTTTATTCAGGATACCACAATACATGTTTCCGGTTAAATCTCGTTTTCGAATTTTTGGGGGCAATGCAGTACTTCTATATATGCGTCACCGCAGCTTCGGGGCCATTTTACCAACCCCCTAAGCGAGCGCGTACTTAAGAGAGAGGGTCGAGTCTGAAGCGTTCTGCCTTTGTTTTTTAACCAAGTATTGGTGTGCGTTAACTGAAGCTCACGTGGTGTATGGAAATATTTCATAGGTGCATCGGGGAAGAATTATTGGTTTTTTTGTTAAGTCAAGTTGCCATTTGAAGACATTGCTGGGGCAATTCCATGGGCAGATTATTAAAACAAAACTCTTTGAGAGTAAAACGTGTAAATTATTTCATTACATTATGTTGGCATTAAAAATATTTTATAGAGATATTGTGCAAAACGGGGTTTTATTTGATTGTATATTTAAACATGATTATTATGAGTGTTGACGAGCAAAGCTCAAGGTTATATATTCATAAGTGAATAATCTACAACTGTACACGTAAACAGGTGCCACTGCATGCGCCAGAAGGTAAACAAATACACACACACCTCCTCTTGCTATACAAACTCCACCTGTGAAGGCCAGCAGAATGCCGCCTGAAGCTGCGGTGATGGCATAAACGGAAGTTGCTATAATGTCTCAAGTGACGATGAAATTAGAATGCATTATTTTCATTCCATTAATAAGCTTCACCGTTTGTGCTTTTGAGGCAGTATCTTTAATTAAATGATCTCAATCTAATTAAATAATATAATAAAATAATAACAGCCCGCCTTAAATCAATGTGTGTAATAATATATAAAGTGTATATTACAGTCATTGTATTATGTTTATATTATTATGTACATGTATATATGTTATGTAAATGTATTACGTAGTTTAACAATGTAGGAGCTGTGGGAATAAAGGCAAGCTGCTTTCCTTAGCAAACAGAATTACAAAGTAGAAGCCGAAAGTTGCTAACAATAAGGTAACCTTGAGGCAACAATAAATTAGAAAGTTTAAAAAAATGTTACTAATAGTTCTTGGAACAATAATAATATAATATTTAAAACAGCTCATAAATAGCCAATCAACTACTAGAAAAGATACAACTTAAATAAAAGTATTCTATTGTGGTAGGCTTAGCCAATCAGAAACTAGAAAAAGAGGAAATGCACAAATTCAGGTGGTAGACGCTACAAGGAAGCGTAACCAATTAGTTAGGTTTGGTACGGGTTCAATCTGAGACATGAAAATTCATTACGGCGAGAATAATATAAAGTTTACTTGTTAAAAGTGCAATTAACAATAATCTCACAGCTCTAAAGTAGGATATATCAGTGAAATGTTGTTTAATCGTGTGAAGGATTAATAAAGGGAGTGAAGTACAATTATAATTCGTGTAAGTCTTCATTCTTTAGCCGTACCAGCCCTGTTAAGAGATACGTGCTCTGCAAATTACTACTGATGCAGCCCAGGCATACATATATAATATTTGAATAAATAACATTAAAACAGTTATTACACATAAAGTAAACGTTGGGCGAACACTCCTAAAATCAATCTTCCAAAAAATGGTCTAAAACAGCTTCAAATTGACGCCCATAGTAGTGCAACCGCTACAACAATTAAACACCTTCACTTTTAATCTTTTGGTTATATGAGTCTCCAAGGTTTCTAAAAGTTATCTTTAAATGATGCATAAAATAGAAAAGGCGATGGGTCAATGGAAAGTCCGTTATTCATAGGGGAAGCACTAGACTTTTGTTATAAATATGTCATATAATGAGTTTCACCAAGTCACATTAATGTCTTAAGCAGCTATTAAAAGCCCTATCAAGCCAATGTTAAATTTATGATAGATTATCTCTATTTCACCGAAAATTTTGTAGAACCTAAACACATGTCTTCTAAGTGTAATGATCTAATTTTATCCAATAGCTTTGTTCAATAAGAAAGACAGGTTATTTTGTTTATTTATACAATCTTGTAAAAAAATTATCAGTTATTATTTTTAAACAAATAAGCAATCATGCCGTTAACCCCAAAATATATCAAAACAACACATACAGGCTGTTTTTATGATACTAAAATTAAGTTTAGTTTATCTTCAATGGTTCGAAAAACCAACCATTTATACCAGAAAATAACATTCACGAAAAAGTTGTTCAAAGCAAAACTGGAGTAAACAAACTCGTATATGTCTGCAAAGAAAACAAACACCTAGAAAGTGCAATACCAATTTTCGAGCAAAACGTTTCCTAAAAGATGGACAAAAGTATTCTATTTCAAAGTATGTAGGAGTAATGGTCTTTTTCTTTGAGGTTTAGCAGAATTTACAGTGCAAAATGAAAGATGCAGTACCACTTAAAGATATATTTAAAATGTATGCCTAATGATTAAATATACGATTATATCAAATAAAAGAATAAATTCCAATTAATAAGAATGCATAGACACTAAACACCTTATTTTTAAGCAATTTTCGCCATTTAATCGCCAGATAAGTTATTGTAAATTGGAAGAAGGGAATCTAACATTAACCTACCTGTCGTTACGGCAAAGTTTGTGTCTGTTTTTTCTGTTAGCTTTGGGAACGTTAAAATGGTGTATTTTTCCGCACCTGTGTAATCCGATGGTACTGAATAAACTTCTTTCTCGGTTTACCCTTCCCGTTTAGAGGACCTACATCCCCAGGACTTACAGGCCAATCCTCATTCAGACGTCTGTCGGGTAGTAGATAGACTTTTGGATCGGATAGAAGGGCCAGGATGGGTGATCAGCCCGAAGCTTGTATGAGAGCGAGAAAGGATATATGTGATATGATAAATTAAATGACGGTGAAATGAATGAAAGGAAAAGTGATGGAGCATTAGGTGGAATGAATGGCGGGGGAAACCGGAGAACTCGGAGAAAACCCGCCCGGATGCCGCTCCATCCATTACAAAGCCCACATACAAGTACCCGAGTTCGAACCTGGGTCACCTTGTCGGTAGGCGAGCGGTGTAACCACTCGGCCATGGCGCCGCCTCAACCAACTTAATAACCATAAATATGCAGCTCATAAATTCAGCATTTGGGGCAGTAAAAATCTCTAATGTGATAGAGGTAACATTATGAAGTACCTCATAATGAAGTGTAATATAAGCATTGTTTTTGTCCATTTTATTTATTTCCTCCACCTTCACTAGAGAACCTTTGTTTTCGAGTCAATCCTTTTGTCTAATTTCTCCCAATCTGCTGAAAGACTTTTTAATCTCTTGCTGCCTTCTTTTTAATTTCTTTTGTAGCTCTTCGCGGAAAAGGAAACAATCATTTCTACTGTCGACTCTTTTAGTTCTCGAGAAAAGACAAAGAGGACTTCTATATCCCTTGCCTTATATTTCTTCCTTTACAATAGGATCCTCATCCCTGGCATCTCACCCTTCTTCGACTGGAATTTTAAGAGGTCGAAGGTTGCAAACACAGCACTCGCAAAGCGGGTCAGATAATTTAATCACGGAACCCAGAGTTGTAATTAGATTAAGTGGAAAGTTTCTGCTAACATCAGACAGAGAAAGGAAAAAGGAACTCGTGTTGTCAATAGAATGAGGCATTTACGATAGGCCTAAGGATAAAATTAAGATTAAACACATTAGTAAAACTGGGTCATAAATACATCGTGTTACATTACAAAAGGAATAAAAAATGGCTTATTCCTTAGCGTTGTGCTTGAAGCAGAAATTCTAGTGAAATGAACAAAGTTTGATGCGTCATATCGTTGAAACCAGGTGTTTACTTTCTCTACCGATTACGTATATTAAGTACAGAGAAGTATGTACTGTATTCCACCAAAAATATTCATATCTAGATCTTGCCGAAAATATACTTTTTAGGCTCTTTGAACACAAAGAATAAACATTTTAGAGAAAAAAAGATCCGTATGTACACTGTCGTGTATATAAGGTGGCCCATTACCCCATATTGTCAGCGTTTTTCCCTCTATAAGGTTTCCACCTTCAATTTACCAACTTTTGACTCAGCCGGTATCAGTTCTCTATATGACTTGCCTGAAAAACAATTCAGGGATATACAAAGTAATCGAACGATGTTTATAATCTATGTTGAATGAAGGGGTGTTTCGGATACCACATCTATGAAAGAGAGTCACTAGGATTGGTACACAAACCAATTACAATATGATTCGGCCTTCTAGAGGAAGGGGTGAAGAATTATTTACATGAGTGGTCAAACTGAAAGACAGCTATGGCATTTACATGTATGAGAGCTATCATCAGCGACATGGAGATGAAGGTTAAGTTATTGCTGCTACTAAACGGCAATAAGAAAACTGTAGTGTAGCATGAAAATATAAGCTTTAAGTTATGTCACCCTTCGGCAGTTCGGTCATACTGCCAATGCAGTGTTTACAAATATGCTCGAAAAATAGTAAGTCACGCTGGTAAGGGCTGAGGTTAGATTTTGTCATTACCAAAATACACAACTCCGTTCCATTACGGGCCACATTTTATCCACGCCGGTATACGTGTGTGCGTGAATAGTGTAACTAAAAACAAAAAGTCGATTAAATACCAGCTTAATAATTAAGTACAGTATCTTTGAAAGTTTCAATACGAAGAGTTTTAAGCAAAACTCTACACCCTACGCTTTGCATGAGCATTCTTCGTTATTTTTGAGTTTCTTACAAATACCTGTAACGATTTTGTTTGAAATAGCATGTTTTTAAGATATTTGCATCATAAAATGTCTGACTTCAATTTTCTGGGAAGAAAATGTGAAGCCTTCTTCATTCGGAACAAATTTTGTACAATTTTATATTCTTGGTAAACGTTAACAGACAGACAAAAGACTTTTAAAACACAGAATTTATTTCATATAACCATTTCGGAGATACATGTTACTATCCGTTTGTCTCTTTATTAAAGTGCTGTCGTTATTCAGGTGTTTCTCGCGACGTCGTGGAAAGGGTATGGTATTTCAAGGTTAGTATAGAGCGACTACTTATTAACTTCTGACTGTAGACTCGTCTATATCTACAACGAAACGCGTAATGAAAGTATTTCTGTAAAGGCTTATCTCATTTACCATGAACCAGAAAGAACGAAATTATGTGATACATTCACATGAATTTCTGTATTCTCTATTTTTATTAGTGGATAGACAAAAAATTCTTACAAAACCTTATTTTTCTATCTACTACATTTAATCAAAATAAACCTTTGCAGAAATAGCTACATTACACATTTCGTTATAGATACAAAGAGAACAGCGATAGTCAAATGGATGCTATATGCTGGCATTAAAATTCCATACAGCTGAACGTTGACAGGGCATCAAGAGATTTACCAAAAAAATTAACAATTCGAAGCTTTAATAAGAGATATCCCGGAAGTGACCTGTGCCAAAAAAATTACCCAAATAAAGTGTGTTTTTTAAAGAGAACTATATTTCTTGTGTAGTACGTTTTCATCTTAGATAATAGTTTAGATCTTAACAAAGTAGAGAGGATTTAACGAAAACCACTTCTTCTTTAACGGATTACCCTTCTATTTTTGGACTTACACCTCCAGGAATTACAAGTCAATGCCTTGGGTCAGTAGCCTGTCGAGGAGCAAGCAAAGTCTGGATCATAGCATAACCAGGATGAGTGATCAGCCCAATGCCTGGTATGTCGGTGAAGAAGGAAATGAAATGAGTTATGAAAGGGATGATGGAAAAATTCGCGAATAATTATACAACCCAGCATTAGCCTAGCGACGGAGGAAAACCCGAAAAAACCTTCGGTCAGATTGGTCGATTCCGGGGATTTGAACCCGGGACCTCCCGAATACGAGCCATAGGCGTCACCGCCTGAGCCATCCTGCACCGTTAGTTAATGAGAACTGGTTAGCAGCTTTATTATTGTTGTGTATTGACTCCGTAATAATTCAAGACAAGCAGTAACACCCAACTTTATTCAACTTTAATTACCCGACTCTAGATAAGAATAGCTAGACAAACAGATCATTTAGGGCCACAATGACCAAGAGAAGAATAGAAGCAGGGTCCCGAAGTCTAGTAACAATCGACAACATTACCTGACACTGCTTACACAATCTTACTGAAAAGAGAATGTTTTCAAAGCCATGGATTCTTATATAGCTGAAAAGCAACATTCGATAGCTATTTGACACTGCGATTCCCGCTGTCTGGCGGCTTCGAACCAGTAACATGGAAGGAGTGTGCAAGAACACCTTGATGGCGACCATTTACAACACTTTCTGTAGGAGAATGGCTCTTTTTATATACCACGGTATATCTGTAGCAACTGGATATGCTATGACCTTTTAAGTGCAAACTGAGAGCGAGTGTGACACCCTGTGAAAAACAGCGTGACGATGCTTTTGTGTAATTAGTCTCAACGGATAACATCAAAGAGCAGTTTTCACTGCCTGATGGCCTATAGCTATTCACGAGATGTGAAGCGTTCACTGGAACAGCAGCAGTACTCGCTGGAAGCCAACAAACTTCCATTCCGAGTATGACATGCCCAGAATTTCAGGTTTACAATCACTTTGCCGAGTAACAATTTCATGCACCATTGTTTAGTGAATAACTACCAAAGTCCTGTTTACTTAACCTCGGGATATCTTCTGTTCTACAAGGTGATCATGGTTTCCATGCACTTTAAAAGGACTATCACTAACTAAACAATAATGGTTGAAACTAAAAGCCCGGGACTTAAGCATTTACAAAGAATGTAAGTCGCCATTGGGGTAGGACATCTCAACATAGTTTGAGATCTCCTTGTGGTTTACCGGAAAAAATGCGAGTCAGCTGGAGAATTTAATGGCCTGCCGGCATGTTGCTATGGTAGCTCAGTGGTTAGAGCAACCGGACGGAGACCGGGAAATCCGTGGTTCAAATCCCGGCTATGGCATTGAATTTTTCAGTCATCTGATTCTACATTTCCAACCCTGTCCAACACACGGCTTGTGTGAAAGAACAATTAATTCCAATACATTTTAAGTTAGTTAGAAACTTCTAAATTAATTGAAATTGTTTGACAAATGTTAAACTCGAGGACAGTGCTTTTCCATTCACTTCCCGTTCATACTGTAATAATGAACATTTATACAAATGTTTGCATAGGTTAGACGCACTTTAGCTTATTATGTAAATATAAATCTATTGTAAAGAAATGTAAATACTATGTACTAGACAATAGGTGAAAATTGTAAATGTAGATTCGTTGACAATGCCTGAAACTTGTCTATGAACATAAAACAAAACAATGAACAGGTAAAGCTTCTGCATTCACCTAACTTAATTGCGTATTTTGTCTTTTTACTTCACATATATGCATGAACTATATTAACCCTCAAGCGGAGTTGTGGAGTCGGAAACGATACCACCGGAATATTATGTTTATATTAGTACACCACAACTGGAACAGTAGTTAAAACACTATCATAGCTATTTTCACCATATTATGTGTGTCGTTTTCCTCTCCCCCTTAGTCATGGCTTATGCAACCAGCTCAAGAACGGCCCAATGCTTCAGAAATGATGGCATGGCTCATCAAGAGAAACAGATAAGAACCGAAGCTTCAAGAGAGATGTCATCATGCATGAGTAAATCATGATGGCACAACTCAAAGCGTCGTGCAGAGTTACTATTGGTTGGTTTGCTTCACGCTATTGACGGCAGCGCCAACACGCTTGTGGTCAACATCAGCAACTCCATGGGCAGGAAGCAATCTGAGTCTTCGGCTAGAGACCGAGTGGATAGCACCCAGACTCGTGTTCTGGTTTTGTGATGGCGAGTACCTTTTGGCTTTTCTAAATTATTTTCAACTGTTTTTAAGCTGCAAAATGTAACCTTTTCACTCTTGGTGTTTCTAAATTCACATTTACGGAGAAGCATTCAAATTATTTTAGTTCGTGTACCACTGCGTTGTATTATTCGTTGTTTGAGAAATATTCTATTGGTAGGGCAACTTAAATTGTAAAAACCTGAAAGAGTATATTACACTGTCTTCTCCGAACAAACTATTTGTAATTCAGAAAACTTTTAAAATGTTAAAACAAGCTGATGGAGTTAACAGATGAAAAACCTTCATAATAAAATAACATATGTGGCTGTGATTCTTTTCAATTCCTAGCTCCTATGCAATAATGTTTTCCACAATATTTAACACCTCTGTGTACAGAAAAGCCAGGGGTGCACCTGTAGAGAATATTTAATAACTAAACTTGATGCGAACAGATATATTTTGAATGTTCACAAACATATGCTCGTTTTATAGGAATTCTTATAACATCAGTCACTAGACAATTCTGAATAAAAACACTGTTCACAGCAGTAACTGTACAAACATATATGTAATGCTGAAATAGTCTTTCATCACTCCAGACAATAATAATTACTCCTCTCATTCTTGGCACATAATTGATTGGCATGTTTGCACACAAGGCGATCAGAACTTATGCAATACTAGTTGGTTTCCTTTTCGTGTGAACGAGGACAAAATGCGGCTCATTTCCTCTTCGATTGCTGGTATCCTTTGTCTATCTTTGCTAGTGGTTTCGTAAAAATCCTAGATATAATCATTATTAGCTCTTTCGGAAGATGGGTATTCACAAGTCTGTCATTTAGATAAGGTGTGCATAAATTACCTAAATCGTTAGCCGCCCCTTTCAGTGTAGGAACTTTTATTACCAGGTTATGAGCAGGTGTTCTATTTTTATTAGGTTCGTGACTCACATTTAAATCCATACTTACCGTACACAAACAATGGATAATTACTTTGCTGAAAAATAGTCTCATCTTCCTCTTCAGATTCATTTTCTTGTTTTAAGTCAGTTTCATGATGAGAATTGTAATACAGAGTATATTCTGCCACACATTCACCAGTATTACTACGTCATATTTCTCTAAAACGCTGTTTACAAAGTCTGAAAATTCCGGGTTAAGCACTGGCATACCCGTAGGAGTTTTAGAAAAAGACCACATTAGAACAAATGACTTTAGCACCAAGTAACGTTCATGATCTGTTCTAGAAACGTTACCAGAGTTGTGGGGTATTAAGGATACCAGTCAAGACTTTTTGCCATTTATTCAAAGACACGGATAATATTAGAGGCCAACAACCCCAGCACAGGTACATCTTCAGCAAAGGGAAAGCTACGCGGATGTTGAAAATAATTTTGAAGGATTTCAGGGATGTATTGTTTGTCTGGTATCGAGAAAGACCCCACAACTCCGGTTGAGGGTTAAATCCTCCATTTGATTTACCTTATTACTGTTGACATGGAATGTAATCATGTTTGATGCAGGCCCCACGCATGAGTGCCAAACTTGAAGGAGTTTAATTGTTGTAGTTGTTGCACCACCTATGGTACAAACTTTCCTGTGGCTCTGGCCCCACGTTTACTTTTAGTTGGCCTTCGCCCCCACGTTTAAAAATCAACTTCGTATTTTAATGTTTATTTATTATATATACCTCGACTGCGTCAGCGGTATTTTTTAGAGCACGTATCTCTTAGCAGCTGGTACAGCTAAAGAACAAGGCTTACACAAATTATAATTTTATTGTACTTTTGTTTTATTAATACTCACGCGAATAAATAACACTTCACTGATATATCCTACTAAAGAGCTGTGAGATTATTGTTATTTTATTCTCAACATAATGAATTTGTTTGTCTCACATTGCACTTGTACCGTACCGATTGGGTATGCAATCTGACTGCTTGGGTACGCTTCCTTGTAGCGTCTCCCGCCTGAATTTGTACATTTACTCTATTTAAAGTCTCTGATAGCTAACCCTACTCCAATAGAATACTTTTATTTAACTTAAGATTTTTCTAGTTTTTGATTGGCTACTTATAAACTGTTTTAAATATTACATTATTGTTCCAAGAATTATTAGTAGCCTTTATTAAACTTTCTAATTTATTGTTGTCTCAATGTTACCTCATTGTTAGCAACTTTCGGATTCTACTTTGTAATTCTGTTTGCTACGGAAGGCAGCTTGCTTCTATTTTCACAGCTCCTACGTTGTTAAACTACATAATACATTCACATAACGTTATTAAACGTGTACATAATAACATAAACATTAATACAATATCTGTAACATACACTTTATATATTGTTATACTTATATTGCTTTAAGGCGGCTGTTATTATGTTGTATATGATATAATCATTTAGCTGTTAAAAATACTGCCTCGCATTTTAATCTTCAATGCAAAGATATATAACTTAAAACGGTTTCTGAAGGTTCCTTACAGGTTCCTGATTTCCACTTTGAAACTAGATCTCATTTTCTGGAAGCTGGACATCCTGCTACATCGCATATCACAACATTGCCAGTAAGGATAACTGCAAACAAACTCATGACTACAACATCTACACAGATGGCTCACTATATGCTTATCATCTGGAGAAACCAGGTTGTTAGTTGTTTATGACAAAAACAATGCGGAGTTGCTTTATAAAGGATACAAACTTGCACCTAATTGTACTATATTCCAGACCGAACTCTGCACTGAATCAAGCAGTGGAATGATGCCACTATAATGAGTATAGGGCATATATACAGTGATTCCCAGGCATCTTTCAGTGTTATTGGTGACAAAAACACTACATATCCACTTGCTACTTAACATTATAACAAGCACTAATCACATGTGTATCGCATAAGTTAAAGGTCACGTGAGTTTACGTGGCAATGAAAGGACAGATGAAATTGCAAAACGCTATGCAGTATCTGAAAAATAATTCAGTTTTAAGGTTATATAATCACATATATTAAAAATACATTGAAAATATAAATCCTTCAAAAGTGGAATACCTCTTGAATAAACAGCGATAAATATTAATGATTGTGTAAGCTGTAAATACTTTACACCTAATTTTCCTAGTTAGCTATCGGTCATGGTAAATTTAATACTTGCTTCCAAATGAGTAAAGCTCTGAAGAAAGTGTTGAACATTTAATATATAGATGTGCTTCTCATTCAAGAAAGCTATATTCTTATTCTACATCTATCATACTGTAATACGTATCTTCAAACACCGTTGACTAATGTATTGTTTAAAAAATGTTGCACTTCAAGTTTAAAATTTTATTGGCCAAATTTACAAGTGATTATTAGTATAGTCTTGTTTATGTTATTTGCTTCTTTTCTATACATGTGTTTCTTTTTTGTTAAACCAGAACCCTAACATACCTTATAGGTGAAATAAGGTTATTAAATTTAGAGAATAAATAAATAATAAAAATAAATAATCTTACCCAGGTATTTACTTCCTCTTTATATGTCAATATTTACTAAGAATTTAATTCATGCAGCTACTAAGTTTTAGGTCAATAACCTGGCGTTGATAATTGATCGCCTGGTTATGTTAATGTTGTGACTTGCTGCTGTAACCACCATGTTCAACAGGTATTAGTAGGCAAGTTTATTTTCCCTACGTACTATTTCTGTTGCTCACTATAGTCGAAAAACTAGCATGTATATGCTATCGAGTGCATTGTAGAGTTTCGTATTTTCAAACTATGCCTCTTCTCCAAGCATGCACTTACCATAGCAATCTACAATTACCTTACATCATTCACCAAAGCTAATTTTGCTAGTAAACAGTGGCTTGGAAACATTTCTAGTGTTAATAGTGACATCACATGGTAGGAAGAATATAAATAGAAAAGTAAGAGAGCCGGTTGCTACATATAAAGTAAACAGGAAATAAAAACATGTAATGTATCTACAAGACAAGAATACATATTACAAAATATCGCTTGTAACACGAGAGTTGTTCTAGCAAGAAAATAAACATCCGAAGCGCTGAAACCTTCCACACATGTGGTATTGCCTTCGGGAATGTGGGAGAAGATTTCTCTGGCAGAGCTACAAGATGGCATGATCAGTGGGCACTTTCCAGGATTAATGGACCTTGCATCAGCACAAGAGAGGTCTCCTGAGATACTTGCGCGGGAAACTTAGCAAGAACTATTCTGCCCAGAGGGGCATTACAGAAGAAACCGAAATGTGTAGCATGGGAATATGTTTTCTAACGCTCGGTCAGCAATTGCTGGTCTATTGTATTGAAAAAGAAGGACGCCAGCACATAAATAGATTTATACCTCTCGCTTAGCGGAGTTTAACTACCATTATATCCCATAATACTCACAAGGCAAGAACCCCATGACGAGAGTTGCAATTTCTTTCCAAATCGGTATATAGGTGGAATATTGGTCAATAAAAGCGTGGTCAATGAATCCATTCCGCAAGCTTTTCCATTTGTCGCAAGAAATTGTGATTCGAAATTTGAATGTCGCTATGGTACATACCTCAACTGTGGCTGGTTTTCATACTATCATCATAAAAATGTGTGTCTTTTCGTAACCTTTAGGCATGCATGTTATTTATAGTTAGGAACATCTTTATCATTGACCTTATCAGCGATAATGTGGACTTGAAAAATGTGTGATAGACACAGCATCCTGGATGAGTACAAGAACTTCACGACCGCTACATTTTCATATTTATCTTCACCACGCACACAATACATAATACGGAGTATTATTGCTAGGACATTTCCAAAAGTCCACCTATATTTTTCAGTAGTGCATGGACATTATCAGCGTAACTTTCAGGATTGGTGATCCGAACTGGAGGTGCATAACAGATTGCCATTTCAGTATAAACCCCCCCTTCATTCAATTTTTACGTTGTTCCATGGCTAATAGTTTATTCCTGAACAGTTATTTCAGTCTTCAATTACAATTTCCAATTACAATATACGTACAGGGGGTTTGGAGGAATTATTTCAGTCCGAATTGTCTTGTGTAATATCCTTGTTATTCCCTCGTCATTAAACATAGCATTGGCAGTCTGCCCATTCCAAGAAACCAAAAGAAGCAGTGTGTCGGTTATAACATCATAAAATCCGTGTCTACTCCGTACGCTTTGCGTGTTATCGCAATACTGCAATAAGTGCAAGTTTGGAAACATATCTTGCTAGTGGAATGACTTATCAACCAAAACTTTACCCAATTATTGTTTTAGAAATAAGTCGAGCCTGATCATTTAAGACACATGCCTTTGCACTGCTAAATGTGTCTTTTCCTCACATTATTAAAATGGAGGTGCCGCAACTAGAAAGTAATCGGACTTAGGATATGGGATGACGGCAAGACCGATACAGGGTAACAGGACTGCCCCCAAGCATTTGTTTACAAAAGTCAAATTTGGGCACTGGATTTAATTAACAAATGTTTTCCATAGGGCAATATACATCATATGTAGCAGAAGTACACAAAATTTCCATACTCATGCTTTTTCAGAAATCATTATGTTATTACACGAGTTCACACAAATCACGTAAATTAACATAAATGCCTAACCTACTTGCTCCCATTTAGCTCGAACAATACAGCTCGTCACCTCACGCTTGCCTGGTCATTAAATAGTTCAGCATCCTTAACAAGTATTCCCATATGCCGCAAAGCGAATCTCTTACAAAATATAGTTAATTATATAAACTCTGAACATATTAACAATTTAAATAAACACCAATCAATCTAGTAATTTAGGTAAAAGCCGAACAAATTAAGAATTTATATAAACTTCGAAGCTAACAACTTACAGTTTGACCGAAACTTAACAAAATCAGAAGAATTAAAACAATTAAAAATTGCTTAAAACGGCTAAGGGAACTCGCACACTATGCATGAAAATAAAATAACCAGGAGGTAACAAAATAAATAATACAACTTTCACGTTTATGGCTCCGCAAAATAATTAAATTTTAATGCCGAAACATCTACCTATCAAAAATGGCAACGGACGAACCCCGATGATTAAGCTAGTCTGGAAGGTCTTTTACTGCCGTAAGTATTCGGCTTTCTAAGCCATACAAGAAACTTGTCAAGGAAGAGTCGTATCTGCTCACATTGGCCGAATACAACTCCTCGAGCTAGGTGAAGAGCGACCGGACCCGGGCACCGAAAACAACCGACACGCCACATACGGTAACTAATAGAAATACAGTTGGTAAACAAAACCGCTCAACGGCAGCTACCGAAATGATTTACAATTCGTAATAAAAACTGAGTATGCGATCAGCAAAAACGATGAGAAAAAAAATCTTCAGTTATAGATAATAATAGTTTGAACTCGTCTTCCGGATAGCGAAGTGCGATCTGGTAGGATCTTGCTAACTATCATTAAGAAGGTAGGTATTGTGGTTTCGTGGAATATACGGCCCAATTTGATAGCTAATACATGCAGTTAAGAGGTTAAGATCTGTGCTGTATTTGGATGCAATTCTGCACATAAAAGCTTTCCTCTTAGTAATAATCTTTTCCATTTTCGGAAATAGAACCAATACACCATTTAAAGGAACTTTTGGATTACAGCACTGAAGTGTGAGAAAGAAGCACAGCCTCGCAGTTATAATTGTCATGTTTATAATCGACATAGCTTCCTTACAAGAGACCGTGATGACCCAGGATACGTGCCGTCGCACGACGCATCTGAGAGAGTTGCAACAGGATATAAATGAAGAAAGCTGGCCTACAATACGAGATTTACAGCGTGTTTATTCAGCAATGTAAACGCCCAGAGAAGGTTGTTCCTTCTACAAATGAGGCGCTTAGAATAATAACGGCAGATCCCAACCAAAGTTCATTTTCCAAAGCGTGGAAAGTAGTTAATATTATGTCTTCATATTTTCTGGGTATTTAAATTAAGGGATTTCAAGTCTATGTGCAAATTCTTGAACCATTGTGATTACTAGTTTTCCTGAGTTTGTGCTGTTTATTAGAACAAAAAATATACAAAATAGAAAGTGGTCTAAAATTGACTTTTCTTTCATTTAACATCTTAAAATAGCTAATCTAGCTCTGTTTCCAAATCCTCACATTTTTCGTCATCATTAACACCAGCATGATGAAGACTCTTGTAAAAATCATGATAGATGGGTGGTATATATTTCAATAACTTCATCAGGTCATCGTACTTAGCTTTCTTTATCTTTCTCTGTTCCCCGTACTTCTGCTGTAACTTAAACAATGAAACATGTTAATTTTTACCTCTTTTCTTAAATTAACTTTTTGATACACTTCAGAGTTAGAATAACATAAACCAAGTTTAAGAATCTCAGGGTTATTATGATCTACAATAATGGATATAAAAACAAAGGAGCACCATCAACATCTATGGACTTTTTTGTTACATACGATTTATCACTATATCTGCACAACTTTCTTCTGTTTATTACCACTCAGTTGCCTTTCTCACTCGTTTCCTTCCTTTTTTTAAGATTCAGGAATAACATTTGCAGACGGCGCTGTAGCATAAACGTGTAGCGGCCATAAAGTAAATCACTCTTAGTTGGGATGTAATTTTTACGCTCGTTTTCACTACGGGCAAATTTTAAAGATGGAAAACGAGACCCTTGTCATATCCCAATTCGTTTGATACTTCATCACATGAAAGGTAGATGGCAGCTGTGCATGATCATGCTTCTATCTCAAAATTCGATGTCGGTTGGGATATGCCGTTATTATTCTAAGCGCCTCAAATGCCATTAGAATTTAAACATTATATCTTGTACTTTAAAAGGTGATTGTGATGTTGAAGACAAGATATTAACCACTATTTTGTGGTAATAAGCAGACATATTTTGGAGAATGGCAGAATGCAAGAAAACGTTCTGGAAGCAAAACCTCATAGGTGTATTTCTTGAAATCTTGTAAAGCACATTCCTTTTCGCGAACATCAGCTCAAAGAATAAATGCTCAAAGATTAATTTTCATACTATGGAGGTCCCCTATTCATACTGAACTTCCATATTTTAAACAAAACATAAATATATGTTTTATACTTTCATACACTTCTGTCTGGTAGAGTAAATTTGAGTCTTTAACGCCTGGAGATAAATATCACGATGTTATTACTCTGTATCGTGTTTTTCAAAAAAACTTTAATATCACATTTCTCGGAAAACACATGTTTTGAGACACATTGAAACGCAAAAAAAGAGTCTTAGGAAAAGGTTCCCGCATGTATATTTTCCCTCTTAGCGATATTTTTTTCTAAATGTCAAGGCGTTTATTCAACTGTGATATACTTTTAATCGTTATAATTTTTCATAATGGTACTCAATTTCTATATTTTCGTTTGTAATTCAGCTGTAACAAATTCTGTTCACAGAGAATTGTATTAAAATGACCATAATTATCTTAACATATTCTCTCTAGTTTTGCTTCTTCCGGCACAGCTATGCTGTTCGATGTTTTGTTTTTTACATGTTTGACTTCTTCACTTGTCTTGGAGGAATCACGCTCTTAGAATGGCCTGTTTTGTACCCATTCCCCTTAGTCCAATGAATACATATTCACACCTAAATAGAAAAAATGAGAATACCATAGATGGCCTTCTTGAGAAGAAACACCGTTCCCTTTATTCTGTTCTCAAGGTGAAGACCTTCAGGAGGAGTCATATACATCTCTTCAAGTTCATAATTTAGAAATGTTGTAGAAATATCCAGATGATAAACTTTCATATTTGATTCAGCAGTCAAAGCAAACAGCATCTAGGATTAGCCCTTCTAATTGCAGGAAAAACGTCTCACGGTAATCAATCGCAGGAGTTTGACTGAACGCTTTGCAAGGATTGTACGAGCTTTAAATTTTACTTTCCCATCCGCACAAGGTTTATGCCTAAATATCCGTTTACGTACATGAAACAGACCTTTCCCTTCTGGAAGACTGACTACTTCCCAAGTTTCATTATTTATAAGGGATTCTATCTCAACTCGCCTGAAGTGTTGCAATCATTTCGAGAAGTATTCCACTAACGTATGCATCATTTACCAAGTTCAAATATCAGACACAGAGTAACCTACTCTTTTTTGTTTCATATACCTACGTAGAGGCCGAGATTTGTTGCTATGAAAAATATGTTTATTAGCCATTCCTAAACAAAAACGCTTAATGCGAAAGCCTTAATTGCGTACTGTTCTAATAAGACTAAAAATCAAAGTAAGGCTGCAGTTACTTTTACTCAATTTGCAGAACAATACAGACCAATTACAATAGCAGTATGGTGGATTTCATTGCAAATCAAAGTATACTGGTGTACAGTAAAGTAATGGAATTTATAAAACTATAAAATCAAAACAAATTTTAATTCATCACTGATCACATGATTCCAAAACATTTTAAGGTCCATTACTACTTTCTATACTATGAATACTAAGTAGGGGAAATACTGCATTCCACGCAAATATTCGATACCGAAAGCTCACGGGAAATACATGTTTTGAGACCCCCTGAATCAAAAAAGCACTTTTAGAAAAGTTAGATAAAAACCATAATTGGTATTTAGGTTCAGCATCTTTCAAAGATGCGACACGAATATTTAAGAAAATCCCTCTGCCGTAGATTACCCTTTTCATGGAAATTTTTAAGATTTTGATTTACTCAAAACGGCTCTAACGATTTTGATTAAAATATCATATATTTAAGATATTTTTAGGACAAATAAAATGTGTATCTTGAACTTTCTAAGCATGTACCCAAAGGACCTCTTCCTTCTGAATGATATTTGCATAACTGGCAAACCGTAAGAGATAGACAAAAGTTTTCTACATAAAAAATGTAAAGCGCGTTAAAAACACAGAACTTATGTCATATATATTGGATTGAACCATTTCCGAGATGGTCCTTGTTATTTGTTTGAATTTTTGAATACTTATATTTTTTTATCAAGTGGGAATTGGTTATTCGGTTTTTTTATGTCCTGGACAAGCAGAGACTTTACCTCGCTTAAAGCCTACCATATTCCCCTTGCAACTACAAAAAAAATTAATAACAATTCTGAAAATGTTTATCTCTATTAACACGAGGAGGATGGAGAATAAGCGTTTGTAAAAATAGCCTGTACAAAAGTAGAGAAAGTCATGTTATTGTAACATATTAATTTTTTTCTTATGAGATTGCTCATATTGTGCTACACTGCACAACATTTTGGACACTTTATTTTTGTTAGCAGTTTTGCTATTTATTGCTTATACACACTCACAGGAGCATTCAATGTGTTTTATTACCTATTATCTTATCTATCAATTGCTTCTTATTTCTTACTGAAAAATTATCGTAAAGAACTACCCTATCCTACTCCATAATAAAACTGATGTCAAGTGTGTGAAAGTTTTATAAAAGACTTACGCTTGTGCTAAATGGCGCTTACATACATGTTTTTACCTGCAAGTTGAGTGTCTGTTATGGTTTGTGGGACAATACCTGGCCGATGAGCTAGCCAAAGAGCGCTCCATTGTACCTACCTTGAAATGATCAGCAAATGCTATTTCCTAAAGTTATGTGCAGCAGTATGCCAATTATTTTTCTGTCGGCATATTTGTTTATTTTACTCCAAATGTCCACGTTGCGTTTGTTTTCCTTCCTCCAGCCTGGTGTCGACTGTGCCTCACTTCGTGTTTCTTTTGGAACTGTGGTGAGACGTTGCCATGGCTTGTCAGTTGGATGATGAGTGGTTTGTCCTGAGGCTTTGAGTTGGGTCAGGCTATTGCCGAAGGGGGCTCGTTTTGAGTTGTGGTGAGTGTTACGTGCACTTTTGAGTTTCTTTTCTCAGATATGCAGTCGTTATCCCTACTGCCTTATTATTTCCGTGTTCGTCTTTATTGGTTTGTTTTAGACCCTTCCTTTTCCGGAGTTGATTTCCCTTTAGGCCGAAATATTGAGGCTTGTTATGCCGAAACTAAAGGCAACATTTTCTTATACATTAAGCTGTTAAGTTGGGCCGGAAATGAGTTGTATCTGGTTAATGTCCGGTTACATAAGCATCCAAGTTATTTAGCGTGCCAGTGTTGTGTATTTTAGTTAATCCAGTCATTTGTTTCAAATTCCTTAAACCAAATAGTAAGAGTAATTATATTATGGATTAGTAATGAAAGACACTAAATTAACTTTCTAACCATTTGTGCATCAAGAGGTATTCAGGGATTGTAACACCCTGTAGCTTATGTATAGTGAGTTTTCAGACGGTAAACAGAGCGGTAGAAACGTATCTGGCTGCTACATTTCTTACCGACCGTTGAATGTACTATTCCCTCCTTTTTATATAATGGTAGAGGGGATTTTGAGTCAATAATATATTGGACAGATAGGGAAGTCCTGCAGCTCCATGATGGGTGTATACACTCTTGATTGGTTTAGAGGGATCCAACGAAATCAGACTGAAATTGTTACACAAAATACAAAACAAATTTGATGAGCAGTAGACTACAGGAAGCTCCAATTAGAAGGAGGGAATTCTTTCTAACCCAAAAATTAATGGAGATGTGATAAGACAAAGCTTCCATTCTCATTTACATTACCAAAAGCATATAGAAAACTAATCTACACTTCGTTTGGCTATTATGTTGCCAAAAATGGTTGAAGTCTGAGCCAATTATGGCTCTCTTAATGAGTAGCTGTTCCAGCAGAGGTGGCAGCAGTTTCTTAACGACTTTCGAATGATGGACTGCCCTGCTCGTAACCAGATCGGCAGCCCGAGTAACAAGCTAGTGATGGGTCGAAGGAGTCGGAGTCGTTTCAAAGGAACGGTTCCTCCTTTGGAAGTGTGAAGTAACCATTCCACTATTCGGAACTGGCACTTCCTTACTTCCAATCACTTCCAACTCCGTCGGAGTTACTTCCAGAACAGTTTTACTTCCACTCCGCCAGAGTACTTCCAAGGCATTTACTTCCATCTCCGTCGGAGTTACTTCCACAACAGTTTTACTTCCATTCCGCCGGAGTACTTCCAAGACATTTACTTCCAACTCCGTCGGAGTTACTTCCACTTCCAATTGCATCATTCCATCAATTCCTTTGGCAGTACAATACCTAACCAGTATTGCGTTATGCGTAGGTATTATTTAGAAGTCGCCATGACATTGGATATCATTTCCTTTATGGTAAATGAGATGGTATTAATGCAGCCTGCGTCACGTTGCAATTTGAGAAAAAATGTTTAAGTAAATTAAGTCAATTCTGACTCAAGTATTGATGAATTCGGGTTTGTGTCATTTATGCAAAATTGATGTTAAATGCCCTATTGAATATGACAAATGCAATGAACCTCTTTAGTTGAACGTTAATACAGACTTCTATAAAATACGCATAAACTTTCTCCCCTCCCCCGATGTATGGTTCAATACCAATTATGCTTCCACGAGAAAAAACATTTTTTTTAGTTATATTTCATCTGCTCGTACTTTCCACGTCATGTAGTCGTGATTTTAATAAGGGAATATTGCAGTAAGTTGAACGTTATGTACAGAATTTCAAAAGCACGCAGAAGCCTGTTTTTTTTTCTGGTGTAATCATTTAATTCCGATTATGCTTCTATGAGAGAATTCCAATTTCTAGTTACATGTGCGTTTACTACTTCGCACGTATGTAGCAGTTATAATAATATAATTTTGCAGTATGTCTGTAGTCAAATATTGCATTTTAACTCCCTAAAGCAACATTTTATGTTGATTGCTAGTTTTAGCCTTAAAATTAATAGTGAGCCCTTTACGTGAACAGCACGAATTATGCTTAATTGCCATTTAAAACATATTTTTCATTTGTTACATTGTCGCTGTGAGCAAAATAACTTTTTGAAACAAGAAAAAACTTGAAAGCACCATAATTAGGACAAAGCTACAATAGTATTTAATTATGAATTGCCATACGTCACATAACCTCATTTTAAATCAGCTGATTAAATTACTTCCAGTTTCGCCAACCTCATTTCTGTTGAAAATGTTGGTACTCTACATTGCGCATTTTCCTTATCCGCTTCGTTGTTGGCTGTGTGCCATGACGTAGTTAGTAGTCGCTAACAGCAAAATAGCTGATAATTCTGCATATACAGCTGTAGCTAAGACGAACAATTTTTAATTTAACCGGACGGAGACCGGGAGATCCGTGGTTCAAATCCCGGCTTGGCATTGAATGTTTCAGTCATCTCATTCTACCTTTCCAACCCTGTCCAACACACGGCTTGTGTGAAAGAACAATTAATTCCAATTTGTAATTTGCATTATTCTGTATTTGATAACCTAGTTTTTTTCATCACAAAGTTAGAGTAATACCTTAAGAATTTAAACTATTAAACTGCCTTAAGGCAGTAAACTTTGTCCCGCAGACTTACGGTTCAGAAGGATAAATAAAATAAATGTAAATCGGAGCATACCACTTTTTATTAAATTCTCAAAATGTTCCGCTTCACAATAACATAAAAAGCAGCCCCTAAAGATTATGAGTATATTTAAATTAATTTCCCAAAAGTAATGTTTTATATTTGCTGAAACTACATTTATTGCAAAAGAATTTACCTCCACACTGTTCATAACCTAAATGTTTAACACGCAATACAACAATATTTTACTAAGTATCTAGGCATAAGTTTCAGTCTTAAAGCCAGTGTAGCGTTCCGTTAATTATATTTGCTTTACAGCAAATGGAATTACAAATTATTCAAGTACGTTGGGTCTACATCACTACATATGATATTACCAATATTACTT